>CM019716.1:14343701-15071201 GCA_009760885.1 Achatina immaculata
CTTGTGTTATGTTATGTTATGCTATAAATGGATCATCATCACTACAGATACGTCCAAAGGTGCTCTGATCTCCTCCTCACTATATCCCTCAGCATACAGCAACTAAGCATGTCAGTTCGGTGTTGAGTGACAGTTCGTGCACCAGGAATACTGCTTGGTCCTTGCAGTGTCATTCTTCACTTTCAGCTCTGAGACAATGATGCCAAGTCACATCTCTCAAAGTCCTCTACCCTTCCAAGCTCTTTGAGGGCATTAACAGTGTCGGCATGGCCCATTGGTTGGCCATCCTCTGTGGTGGCCAAACCAGCCTATCTTTCTTAACTCATCCCATGTCATCGTTGCTATAGTGCTAACTTCCGGTTACTGAGTTGCGTGCCATAGTTGTTATAGTGACAATTCATTTGTTTCAATAAAACAACTGGTGTAATATTTAGATTATACATATTTTGTCCGCGTTTCCGGTGACACTTTTCAAAATGGTGAAAGAGTCCTTAGTTATGAGTGATGCCGAACGAGAAAAAGGAAGAGAAACATCGAAAATTTTCAATTTTTGATGATGTAGATAGGGGTATGGACATGGCCTGTGAACACCCCACTGCTCTTGAATGTATCCCAAGTAGATCTAGACATATTTAGATGACTGGAGAAGTAGTTAGGAGGTTATTTCAGACATTAATTTAGTGAGAATGCAACATAGAATCACAATACGAGATCGACAAGTAGATCTACACATCTCAGATGGTAAGTATTGCATATCTAGACCTAGCCGATGGTGAGCTGGGCACAGTCATTGTCTAAAAACATCACATTACTTCTTTTTTCCTAAAAAACTCTGCATTTATGAAATTTTCATACATTTAGTTATACTTTGAAACATAATAAGTACACGGAAGTACATGTAAATACTGTTTTCCATTCCATTTTACAACTATACCCCCTAACACATCAAGACCCGCGCTTTTTGTGTGGCACGGACGGGAACGTCCGCTTTTTTTTTTCTGGGCACAGGAAGAGTTAATGGAAGTGAATTATTTATGGTAAACAAGCAAAGACTATTATCACAGAGGTAACACACTTCTCAGAAGAGAAGTATTATATTATGAGTATTTTGGGGAGCTAAGGTGACAAATGAGAAATGTTTAACAAAAACCAGTTTAATAAAAGGATTTATATTAGAACTATGAGAAGGCAGTCAACATTTGCTGACATTGAATGCAAGATACCAGACAAAGAAGATGGCCCAAAAAAAGGGATGGACCGAGGGAATAATTGAATCTTGAAGAAGAATGATGTGACAGCATGTCAGGCCACATTAGATGCTTTAGACCAGACACTGATAATCAGACTGCCTGTGATACATAACAGTGCATAGCAACGATAAGGCAAATGAGGAGAAAAAAAAGAATGAGAAGGAAAGAACCTGAAAACATAACACCAGGAATGATAAGTGGGAAGCAAGAGAGACAGTCAAATGAAAGCAAATGACACTGGGATGAGACAGATAATCATTATCTAGGGAGAATGAAAGCATCAGAGATCGAAATTTGTGGGAAAAGTATGACCAGCTGTGCTTGTGGCCTTCTTGGTCGCAAGAGTGCTCAAGTTTTAAAAATTTTTGTTGGGGTCCAAGGCATTTCTGGGCCACAATTGTTGAATTATTTGATAATTAATTATACAGTGCATTCAGAAAATAACTGTACTAGCCTAGTATCGATTCTGGTATTCATAATCTTAATGAATGTGACAGGTAGTTGTGGCTAGATACTGCAAACATTAAGATATCACTATGATACCAGAATCGTACTGTGTTAGTGCATAGTTACTTATGGAACACCCTGTACATTATTTAGTGTAGAATGCAAATATTTTTTTTTTTTAACGCACAAACTTATTTTTAGGTCAGCGTGGCAGTGGAGCTGTGCAGCAAGTTCCTGGAAATGGCACTGACCATCTACAACTGTACAGTACATGATGGACAACTTTGAGGTTAGGAAGCTGCGGTGTATTAATTCGTTGGTGCTGTTTATTCTTTTGCAAAACCCAGAGTTTAAGCTCCAGTGTTATGATAAAAGGGCTTCCATCCAATCTATGCAGATTAAATCCATCTAGGCAGTTAGGGCAGAACTGGAGACATTTAGAGATAAACCTTTCAGATAGGACTGAAAAATGCAAGAAAGGCAAAATGCAAACTGGTAAAGGAGAACTCGAGATTAGTTTGAATCATCATCCTGTGCTCTCTTCCCATGGAAGGTTGGCTGCATTGTCCTGCAACTTGCTCTATTCGTTGTTTTCACAGTGCACCCAACCAAACCCAGCACAGTTCATTTTTTTAAAATGTTGTCCACCAATCTAGGGCTTTTTATTTTTCAAAATGTTGTCCACCAATCTAGGGCATTTTATTTTTTTAAAATGTTGTCCACCAATCTAGGGCTTTTTATTTTTTTAAATGTTGTCCACCAATCTAGGGCTTTTTATTTTTTTAAATGTTGTCCACCATTCTAGGGCTTTTTATTTTTTTAAAATGTTGTCCACCAATCTAGGGTTTTTTAATTATTTTTTTAAAATGTTGTCCACCAATCTAGGGCTTTTAAATTATTTTTTAAATGTTGTCCACCATTCTAGGGCTTTTTATTTTTTAAAATGTTGTCCACCAATCTAGGGCTTTTTATTTTTTTAAATGTTGTCCACCAATCTAGGGCTTTTTATTTTTTAAAATGTTGTCCACCAGTCTATATCATTGTTGACCTTTAGCTCATTTTTCTTTCTACTTTTATAGAAGTAGTATTGTTTTCATTTTGATTTTGCACTCAGATAAATTTTTTTCAAACCAGCTGGCACCAAGGTCAACCCAACCTTCAAAAACTGGTTAACTGGGTTTCCCCAAAGAAAACAAAGGCAGCAAGGACAGGTGCCGGCATCACAATCTCAGATACTGTGGTGGCCTAGAAATGTGAAGGCACTAACACTTCACAGCCCTCTATGGTGTGCAGATACTACAGGACAGATTTTCTTGATAATGACCTAAACATTTTAACTGTTTGGTTCTGATGTGTTTATCATTATTTCTCTTTTCAGTTTCTGTTGATTTAGTACTTCTTTGATTGTTTTCTTTTCTGTTCATGAAATTCTTCCTATTCTTTTGTTTATCTACATTTCAGTTGCCTTGATTTTCTTTTCCATTGTCTTATTTAATGTCTATATCATAGAGCAATGTGGAGCTTGTGACATTTGTTCAGTTGTTGTATTATATGTTTTGAGATAGTAACTTTTTTTTCTTTTTCTTGAATGTACATTTGCCATTCTTATGTTTGAGTGGTGACTTTTTTTCTGCATTATGTCCCCTGCACACTATGAGGGCTGATGATGATGATCAGAGTATATTAAGATATTTTAGTACACAGACATAGAAAGAATGGGTACAGAGATATACAGAACATATGAGCTTTAAGATAGTCTAGCACGCAAACATTGAAAAGAATACACTGTAATAAAAGTGTTACATGCAGGTCTGAATGAGAGGCATCCAGCCCATCAAGGAGACTGCACTGAATTTCTATAGGCTGGATCAGAAAATGTAAATAACATTTTTCAATTGTAATGCGACCCGTAGGAAATTTTGCTGCAAAAAAAAAAAAAGGGTCCTGTTTGCAAAAAAAAAAAGTTTGAGAAGCCTTGATCTGAGCACAATTTTTTTTTTAAGAAGTTTAAATTGGCTGAACATCTGTAAGCCTTGTTAATAGAAAATATCAGATACAGACATAATTGGTATAATTTGTTTCTCCATAGATTGTGAGCTCCTCAGAACAGTTCAGCAAGCTGACACATTCTCAGCTGGCCTCTATGCTGCGTAACAACAGTCTGAGAGTACCTTCTGAATACAGACTTTTTACCACCGTTCTACAGTGGATAGACCATGACAAGACAGACAGGGCACAGTATGTGGCCGAATTAATGCGGAATATAAGGCTGCCACTGTTAGCTGGTGAAGAATTAGTAGAAAAGGTTAGCAGCTTAAAATATAAGATTGTAGGTTGTGATGTGGTTTGTTATACTTCACAGCTTTTATCCCCATATAGTTATTTATCCTGTTTGACCACCAGTGTGAGTAGATATAGAAAGACTGTAATATTAGACTGAGCAACCAAGCCACCTTCAACAAAAACTTAACTCTTTTGTTGCCGAAGGCAGAAAATGTGGACATTCCCTTTCTGTGGGAGTAAAAGCGCGGGTCTTGATATGTACAGGGGGTATAGTTGGAAAAGTGAATGTAACAAAGTATTTCCATGTTAAAAGTATACTTATTATGCATTAAAATAACTAAATGTATGAAGATTCCATAAATGCAGAGTTTTTGTAGGAAAAAATAAGTGATGTGAAAATAGAACATTTTTAGCACCAACAACAACAAAAAAAGATGATTGTGTCCTACTTACCATCAGCGCAGTCTAGATCTACTTGTACCACACGAAGAGATCGTCTTGTGATGATATGTGGCATGCTCACAAAAATAATGTCTGAAATAATCTTCTAGTTACTTCTCCAGTCCATCTAATAGGGTTACATTCAGGAACAGTTGTCTGGTCATGGGGCATGTCTGTATGCCTCCAAAGCCACAAAAAAATTGAAAATTATCGATCAAAACTTTTTAAAAAATGCCATGGTTGCTCCCCAGGCTTCAAACTAACAAAGAAGGGTCACTAGACATGTATACTGAATGTTTACAATCAAAATTTACACTGGTACACTGTTTTCTTTAAATGAAACGAAGCATGGTGCCCAATCGGACACATCCGGCAAGGACAACGTAAACCAGAAGTATCCCAAGCAGGATACAAAGCAACGATAAAGTTAAGCAGAATTAATATAAGCCATAACCAAAGCTGCATCACTAAGACTATGAAGATGAAACAGTTGAACATTCCTTAATTGCTAAAGATTAAACTACAAAAAAACCACAAAAAAAATAGATTCCAAAATATCTCAGAGCCCCCAGTTCAAGGCTGCTTTCACTCTAGACCTGAACTGCTTCAAAGTATGGCCAAGTTCTTTGTTCTTTTTTTTTTAACTGACAAGACTTTTCATCTTGCAGCTGCAGGGAAATATTGCAAGTAAAATTCTTTGATAGCTTTCTACATGACTCTTTCATCTCACATGCTTTTTAACTTTAGCCCCATACCATATTCATTAGGCTGATTTTCATGCAAACTTCCTGTTTTATCTGTGCTGGCACTCTTTCCTGGTGTGCCCTACCTTGCACTCAGATATTCTCCAAGAGATTGGAGTCCATTTTCACTAGCCAGGATATCAAGAGCTTGCAGGAAAACCACTGCAACTGGCAGGATCTGAACTCATCTCCTTTAGTTCAGTGGGTAGACAGTGAACACCTCAGTTGAGCAGTCCCATTAAAAAAAGCAACTCATCTTTTATGGACAAATTAAGCTTTATCCTTTTTAAGTATGACAAAATGGAAATTCACTTTGAATTGAACTTCAGACGAACTTCAGAACGAATTACTTCAGTAATGTGTCAGTCCACCGAGAATGTTATTTCTTCCCAAGATAACCTTCTCCATTGGTTATTTTGTTAGTTTTGTATTATTTTCCCAGGTGAGCAAAGTAGAGATGATGAGAACAAACCAGGAGTGCAGTGATCTGCTAACTGAAGCCAAAGACTATCACATAGTCACAAGCAAGCAGCCTATGTTGCAGACAAGTCGGACTCAAGTTCGGTCAAACCATCCAAGTATTGTCATGTCTCATGCCCAGAACCTGGAATGCTATACCTTCCACAACAAACATCACGGGTTTCTACGGGACTCTCTCATCCCATTGTTCAACCCTAGTGTAGCAGTACTGGACAACTTTATGTATGCATGCGGTGGGAAGTATGACAGCACTGAAAACAATGAAATTGCAACAGCACGCTGCTTTCGCTTTGATCCAAGGTATGTCATGAATGCTGTCTAATTTATTCAGGTACGTTAAAAGACATAGAAGTCTTAACTCAAATAACGGCCAGAACACGCAAGCATTTTTATAATTATGACGCCATATTTTACTAGGAAACAATGCAGTGCCTGTTTTTAGCATTTATTGATGCACTTTGAGTGGAGAAACTAATTATTCAGTCTGTAAGAATAGTGAAGAGCAAAACCTTTATCTTAATGTAGAGAAAACTAAATTGATGATAACTAACAAAACAGATATGGCAACTGAAGTATATATCAATGAGGAGAAACTGAAAGTGGTGGAATGTTTTGAATATCTTGAATCATTACTAATAATGGAGATACAATGAGGGAGATTAAAAGGAGGACATCTATCGCTTTTCAGAAATTAAAACAACTAAAGAATCTGTGGAGAGGAACAGACAGAACTACAAGAATTAGGTTTTTAAGGGCATACATTTTTCCTATCGCAACACATGCCTGTGAGATCTGGACATTTAACAAAACAGCTGAGAAACACATCAGTGCCTTTGAATGTAAATGCTATAGAAGAGTCCTTCAAATATCATGGATACAAAAAAAAAAAAGAACAAATATATCCATACTACAAGGATGTAGTATTGAATAGTAAAGTAAGAGAACAAATATTGTAGGATTAAACCTCGAAAAAATCGTAGACAAAGCACTTTAGTGAGACGTGAGAGAAAGAAAAATCACAAGAGAATTACCTGGGATTCGAACACGGACTCCGGTAGGACGAGCAGCCGTCTAGCCACGAGAGAACAGCGTACTATCGACTTAGCCAACTAGCACCCCTAGTATTGAATAAGGTAGTACAGAAGATTAAACAGAGAAAACTTAAGTATTTTGGACATATTAAACATCATGAGAGTTTGAAAAGACAGTTTTAAAAGGTTTACATAGTGGGAAAAAAAAAGAGGAAGACCAAGGCGAAGATGGCAGCAAGACATTGTTGATGATTTGCAAAAGGGTGCATCAGCAGCAGGGCATCTTGCTTACAACCAAGAGATCTTCAAGAGAGCTGTTAGGGAGACAAAAGTTCCGCAAGAGTCATGCCAATGAATGAATGATACACTTTAATTTGGCTGTTTGACAGTAATGCTTTCAGTTATTTATTTTTTTTTTTTGACCATCAATTTTCTGTGAAATAACAAAGTATTTTTTTTTAAACAAAGTATTAGTTTCAGCATAAATTCAGTGTACATCTTTATATACTGGTTAAATTTTCTAGGTTTGATTCCTGGTATGAACTACCTTCAATGAACGAGGCACGGAAAGATTTTGTAGTGGTGGCACACAGTGGGAAACTGTATGCTGTTGGAGGGCAGGATGAGAACATGGTTATGTGCACTGTGGAGTGCTACTCAGTGGCCAATGAGGACTGGGACATTTGTGCTTCAATAAGGTTAGCTCATGACATTGATGTCTATTGATATTTCTGATTATTGTGTACCAGCTTCTTCAGAACATATTTCTCAGTTTTAGAAGATACGTAAACAGGTACAGAAACAATTCAGATAGATAAGAAATAATTTAAAATATGGTAACCAAACTGTTAAAAGTATCTGATCCATATAATGAGGCATTTTAACATTGATTTGCCAGCATCTTTAGTTTCTGAGCATTGGTGAGTTAATGATTTCTCAGATTCTTTGTTTGCCAGCTTCTTCAAAATTCATGAGCATATTTCTTGGTTGGAAGAGACAAATGAGCAAGTACAGAAACATCTCAGATTCAGAGGAGAAATAATGGAAACGAAATAGTTAAAGTGTGTTATTCCTATAAAGAGGCATATAAACATTGATTTTCCAGACTTGTTGGTTTCTGGGCCATGCTGGATTAACGACGTAACAGGTTAAAGGAGGTTGTACAGTAGTACTAGCAAAAACAGGCTGTAGAAATTTTTTTAAAGTTTAGCATAAAAGTTTTTTTTTTTTGACTATGAGACTGAGTCAAAATGTGATCGCAGTATTTTTTTCATTAGCATAACATGTACAAATGTGATTAAAAATTCCTTGTCACTTTTCAACATAGTCCCTTCTAGGTTCAGTTCATGTCTGCTAGCACATCACTATTCCCTGAATTCCCTTGAGAAAAAAACAACCTCACAATGCTCTTTGGGTGGGGGGGGGGGGAGAAAGAGGTGTGTGTGGTTTAGGAGTTGTTTTGGTAGTCACCTGGCAAAGACTACAGAATGTCAGGAAGGATATAGTGTGCTGAGCCATGATTAATTTTCACTTCTCAAGCCACCGGTTTTCTCATATTAGTCATTCCAGTGCAGTGTTAGTGTCAGGCATATTCACTGTGTGAGGCTTGCTGCATCAGTCAGATTTACTATCCAGTGTCATACCTGCCAGAAGTGACACACACACATCCTGATCTTTCGGTGATGAACATGAGCAGGTTTCTCACCCTAATACACAAAAAAATTGATAACTGTGCATTGTTCCTCTTTGTGAATGCTTCCAAGACATTTGCCTTATTGGATCTGGTTTGCTGATGTCATATTTCCAAAATGGCCGATGTGCCTGCAGACACATGTATCTAAAGAAGGAGGCCATGATATATCTGTACTGTAACTGTGTGCTACGTGATTTAGAATTTATAGAGCAATATTATGGTTACTTTTTAACTCGTCTTCGTATGTTTACCAGATATGTTATATCATAGTTTTAAAGATTTCATCCATGCAGAGTTGTTTCACATTTTAATTTAATTTCATGTAATCTTTTTTCATGCATTAAAAAAAAAATTGTTCACTCTTAATCCCGTGATAAAGGTAAAGTTTCTATTTGATTAAATAACCCAACAACAACAGGTCATTTAGCTTGTTAGTAATAAATCTTGCAGTTTCATCCATTTTAATGGTTCTAAGGACTGCAAATGCGCCTCAAACAGCCTCTGGCAGTCAAGTCCAGCTCCTGGCCTTCCCGTGGCAGAACTGTTTAAACTGATAGGAGAAGGGGCGAGGGCGAATATCTGGCGCCTGAAAACCAGTTACTTAGGGTAGATGAGTGGCACTTTTGGTAGCTCATCTGCCGCTGTTGGCGAGATTTTTCAGCTGCCGTGCGTGGAGCAGTGCTCTTCCCGGTCAATGAAGAAAGGTACAAATGAGGTTGCCGCGCAGCACCACTGCGGAAAAGGTGGTAGAAAGGATAAAGTGAAGCAAACAGTCAAATCATGGCACCTCTGGTCTGGAGGTCGGCCACGTCCTGAGTGCAGTCATGTCGGGTGAAATGCATGAACCGGCTTGTCTCACTGCTGGCGAGACTCTTCATATGCCGTGCGTGGAGTGAAGCTCCTCCCGGTTAAGGAAGTAAATGCGGAAAAGAAATAAAGGTTGCTGTGCGGAGCCGATGGGAAAAGGTGGTGGAAAGTAAAGTTTAACCGGTATGTCCAGTAGTATCGCTACGAGAGCTATACCACGGCACCTCTGCTCTAGAGGCCGGCCACGTCCGAAATACACCTACACTGGTGAAATATGCCTAAACCGGCACACACCAGGGGTGGAACTTGATGGCTAGACATGTCATGCCACCTCCGCTCTAGAGGTCGGTAACGCCTGATAAACACCCATACTGGTGAATTTTGCCTAAACCGGCTCATACCAGGGGTGAATCTTGAAGGCTATGCATGTCACAGTACCTCTGCTCTAGAGGTCGGTCCCGTCCCAAACACGCCCATACTGGGATAATGCCTAAACCGGCTCAACCCAGGGGTAGAAGTCACTAGTGGCGAGGATTCGTCCTCCTGGACAAAAGCTCCATCCTGGTCACAACTAGGAAGGGTAGCGGCCACGACCGCAAAATGCTGAAGTCGGAGACACTGGACCAGGGAAATCTAGATAGGCAACCACCTCTCACCCGGCGGGGATGTTTGCATATCCTAATCACGCTGAGGTTTTCCGGTGAGAAAGTCCAACCCTGGACTGGATGGGCAACCACCCCTCACCCGGCGGTGATACACGGGTATCTCAAAACACGTCGAGGTTTTCCGGTGAGAAAGTCCAACTCTGGCCTGGGTGGGCTACCGCCTCTCACCCAGCGGGGTTGCACTGATATCCTAAACACGTCGAGGTCTTCCGGTGAGAAAGTCCAACCCTAGACTAAACTGGTGCAATGAAAACCACGGTGTCACGCAATCCCGCTTCCGAGACCCACCAAGAATACAGGCTAAAGCACTGTGACACTCTGAATCTCTTGTGGTCCTTTCGTGGATCTCGTGTGGTCTATTTTGGACCACATAGGGGACCACGGGACCTAACGAGGACCACAGGCATGAATTCAGTAGGTTCACAGTGCGGTTTTTGGTGGTAGAAGTGAACGAAGAAGAAGAAGAAGATCCATTTTAACATCATCATTGCCACCCTAACCATTTGCACTGTTTTTATCAGCGTTTAGAAAATGGTGTATAATTTTTGAGTCCTTAATATTGTAATTTTGCTCAATTAAGAAAGACTTACCAGCCCACCAGCTTCCGTCAGTGACAGATATTTACTAAAATAAGTACTTGATACTGTAGACCATCATGCACTTTTCTTCCAACTTTGTCTTGTTGTAGTCACTCTTGCTACGGACATGCTGGAACTGTCTGCCGTGACAAAATTTATATATCAGGAGGTCAGAGGTTTTCAGGTTGTGCCAACAACATGAGCTGCTACAGTCCAGATGTGAATGTGTGGGAGGAGAAAGCTTCAATGCTCAATGGGAGGTGTAACCATGTGATGATGGAGGTTTGTAGAGTAGACTTTCTTGTTCTTTGTGTTCTTGAATTTGAATCTTTGAGAGAATGCAGGTAAATACGACATTTCATTTCAAGAAGCTGTTTATTACTGTGGATGTTTTTTCTGTCGTATGAGATAAACCAAAGATTCAGGCCCTTCCAGGTAACAATAACAGGTACCTCATTTGGTACCATCTGCAGGGAATGAGGTCAGTTTATATGATGCTGCCCAGATATCAGAATCACTGTTCCTAGAAGAGATGGCAAATCTTGCCCAACTATGATTCAATATTTGTAAAGCCTAAGTTATCTTTTTGCCCGCTTGTGCCCTTCAGATAAATTTGTTTGATGAAAAAAAAATGGGTAATGGAGTTGTTCCTTCTTGCTGGAACTCCAAGCAGGATGTTTTTGCAGCTGATGTGGCGCAGGCATTGTGTTGAATGAGGACTTGGTTATGGCAACTAGCGTGTAGAGAAAGGTGCGATGTTTCTCAGCAGACTTCACAACCTTTAAAACCATACTGATACCCCAGTGGCCAGTGTTACTGGGAGCACAGATGAAAAAGTCAGACAGGGTCTTGGTCAGCACTGGTTTGCTCACAAATGTTCTGTTACTCTAACATGATCTTCATTGCCTGTCAGGTAGTGGGAGAAAAAAAAAAATCACATAATTCATGAGAATTATTCAGTCCGTGTTTAACAGATGACCTTCATGAACCAACCATTTTAATTTCTGATGTGAGATATTGCTCTTTTAGAAGTTTTATTTTATAATCTTCCTCCAGGTGCAGGACAAGCTGTATGTGATTGGTGGTAACATAGAAGACAGCTATGGTTTCCCTGTGCCAATCATTGCTATGGAATACTACAACCCTGATACTGACCAGTGGTCCATCTGTAAGACCACTTGCAATATCAGAGAAGCAGGTGCTTGTACGTTGAATAACAAGATCTACATTGTGGGTGGAATTAATGGAGAACATTACTACTCTGACCTGCTCCAAGAATACGACCCAGTAAAGGACCAGATGGCCATAGTGGATCGGTTTCCAACACGGGTGTATGGTCGAGCATGCTGCATCCTCACACTGCCAAACTATCTGTCTGGGATCGGTCCGCATTGTTAGAAAGCAGAAACAGAGTACAGGTCAGGCTTACTGATTCAGAGATTGAGCTACAGACACTGAACAAAAGCTTAGACTGGAAAACCCTGCCATTGAATGGAAAAACAGGAAGTAATTATTTAACATTTTTTTTTGTATAAATAGATATTTTTAACTTCATAAACATTAATTTTTACAGTTGTGTTTGTATGGGATGAGGGGGGGGGGAGTTTGAGAAGACAGAGTGAATGGAAGTTTGTCATCACTGACATTTATTTACCTCCCTTCATTTTGGAATACAGCATAGATGCAGGGATATCAGCAGATACAAGCATGGCTGGTTCTCCCAATATTGGACTGGCAAGTTGGAAGCAGAGTAATCTTCGTTTGGAAAGAGAAAAGCCATGATGAAGTAACTAATTAAAAATTATACAAATTTATTTTGTAGCGTAACAGAGTTACTCAGAAATGTCGTGCTACTGAGATTTGTGGAGAAGCGTGACCGCCTACACCACCGTACATGGCACATGATGATGATGAGTGTAACCAAAAACAAAAAAAACGACTAATTTTTAACACTGAGTTGACATAAGTGTAAAAACTGATATTTTGAAGAAAAAAACAGTTGATCAGTTATTTGGCATTTCAGTTACTGTAGAACTGAGGAAATTGCCAATATTAATCTTAGTATCAAGAGATTGGGGGAAAGGGATATAAATCTGGTTTTATAGAAAATTTGAACGTGTGCCTGTCATGTCACAAAGGTACGTAGAAGATACAGTGTTAGTGCCCACAATTTCCTCGACCCCGTGCCACATTAACGGCTGATGTCGGCATCCACTTGACCACCTACAGCTGGGTTGTCTGGGACACGTCTAGCCAGACTTGAACTGTGGACCTCACCAGGAGAGACGGTCACTCTGACCTCCAGAGAAATATGTGGAAACACACCCTGTGGCCATGTTATTTCTTCCAGTTACGCTGCAGAATCTTCCAGCAGCACTGCAAGGTAGTGATAGTAGAGAAGATTTGCAAACTAACAGATGATTTCACTGACATTGAGACTCTCAGCTGTTTGCATTATGTTATGGTGGTATGTGGTGTCCTGAAATTAGTTGTGTCACCAACAGTAATCATATCCTGTACTAACAAATGTCTGTGCAGGTGTGGAACAGGACATGGACTGCAGGAGTGGAACAGGACATAGACTGCAGGAGTGGAACAGGACATAGACTGCAGGAGTGGAACAGGACATAGACTGCAGGAGTGGAACAGGACATAGACTGCAGGAGTGGGACAGGACATAGACTGCAGGAGTGGAACAGGACATAGACTGCAGGAGTGGAACAGGACATAGACTGCAGGAGTGGAACAGGACATAGACTGCAGGAGTGGAACAGGACATAGACTGCAGGAGTGGAACAGGACATAGACTGCAGGAGTGGAACAGGACATAGACTGCAGGAGTGGAACAGGACATAGACTGCAGGAGTGGAACAGGACATAGACTGCAGGAGTGGGACAGGGCATAGACTGCAGGAGTGGAACAGGACATAGACTGCAGGAGTGGAACAGGACATAGACTGCAGGAGTGGGACAGGACATAGACTGCAGGAGTGGAACAGGACATAGACTGCAGGAGTGGAACAGGACATAGACTGCAGGAGTGGAACAGGACATAGACTGCAGGAGTGGAACAGGACATAGACTGCAGGAGTGGAACAGGACATAGACTGCAGGAGTGGAACAGGACATAGACTGCAGGAGTGGAACAGGGCATAGACTGCAGGAGTGATCAGCTTTACTCTGAGGATATGGATCTAGCCCAGAAGCTTTTGAGGTTGTCATAGAGGCCAGAAGTAACTGTTAAATTTCCTGGGAGCAGGACTGGAACAGGACATAGACTGCAGGAACTCTAGATTTGTCATGATCTTGCACGTTTAATACAGGACAAAGTGAGGGAAGCAGAATTCACCCACTGTACTTTGGCAGCTGGTAAACACTGGACACAAACAGTTGTCACTCAGTCATAATTTGTCATTAATTTGTCTATTCAGAAGAATATTTCATCATTTCAAA
Source organism: Achatina immaculata (assembly GCA_009760885.1). Classification (NCBI taxonomy): domain Eukaryota; kingdom Metazoa; phylum Mollusca; class Gastropoda; order Stylommatophora; family Achatinidae; genus Lissachatina; species Lissachatina immaculata. Next base: position 14,357,573 of record CM019716.1, read on the forward strand.
AATCTGTGAAATATATTTTCCTGTGATATTGTTTGTTCTTCATGTGTAATAAAGTTGAACTGCATTTTGCTTCTCATTCACTTCAGACTGGGGTGAATGCCATGAGAGGGAACTCAGATTTTTCTATACAAGATGTAAATTTAGGAAAGGATGTTTAGAAAGTAAAGCTGTTGTTGTCTTTCCATACTTGGATGATAAGCAGTAAAATATATCTAAACATTTACCAGTTTATACTACAGGGTGATTTATATTCATTGAGAAAACATGACCAGATAATGAAGCCGCACACTTTCCAGGTCGCTGGTACATTTGTTGAGATGAAAATGTAAACTGGCTGAGAGTATTCTTCAGTTTTTGTAGTCGAAAGTTTAGTGTTCTTGACTCGCTCAGAGAATCACCATGGAGTTCTGATGAACAAGCTGCCAAAAGCTTGTTATTAATTTTGGAAACAACTCTTTGTTTAAATTAGATCAGTGTTCTTTTATAGCAGGTGTCCTCAGCATACAGCAGTAATATTCAGAACCAAAATGATGGTAATCAGAGGTGATATGTTCGTTTATTAAAACTATACAAGGAAGTTCATTTCTTCTTGCAGTGTCTAAGATGCCTGCACAGGAGTCTTGTAAAAGGCTGACATATCAAGAAGCTTAACAATGGGGCAGAGCTTTATCATGCTAGGCATTTACATGTGCTGCAAAATGGCAAGTTCTATAAAGAGCTTATATTTGAAAAAAATTTGTCATTGGAAAACTGGCCAGAGGAAGTACATGCTGCAGATGACAAAAGCAGCTGGAATATAAATATATATAAATCAGGTATGTTACAGGAAAATAACAGGTCACTCAATACATGAAAATAACAGGTCACAAAAATAACGGGTCACTCAAGACATGAAAATACTGGTGTTTAGATATTTAGGTCTGCCAAATACTTGGCATCATGACTACAGCTTGTCTGATACCGCAGATGATACACTGGCAGAGCACCTTCAGGGCAGTCTTCAGCAGCGCCAGAACTGACTGAAAAGAGCAAATTATTATAACGGTATTTTAATAATGCAGTGCATATCGGTTTATTGTTTATGGTTTGTGGAAGTTTGGAGTGCAATATCTATCTATGCCTCTGACCCCTCGTGGAGCATAGGCCGCCAACAAATGAGTGAGGTAATAATGCTTGCAGTGTTATTAGAAAATATGCAGATTTTTTTTTTCTTATTATCAGATTGAGAGTGCTGTGTTCTGAGATCATTTCCAAGGTGGTTCGCAGGTTCTCACTGGTTAGCTAGTTCATTCAGTCAGCCACTTTCGTTTTTTTATATTGTTTCTGAATTGTTTGAATGAGGCCAGCAGGGCACGTTTTTGAGCCACTTGTTTCTTGTCTCTGGTGTTATATCATGCTGTATCTGTACATCAAAACTTGATGACTGACACTTGTTTTGATGTACAGTTGATGCCATGTTGAAGATCTGGCAACACGGAAATCAGGAAGTTAAGATGGTGCCTTGCTTTATGGAGAAGACCTGAGAAATCTGCACCATCGTGTAACACGTATTGGCTCTAGCTTAGGTTTTGTTAACTGTAGCATTTTGTTAACAGCTTGAAGATAGAATAAGGTCTTTTCTTTTTTATGCCTCTATCTTTACTTTCAGTTCTGAAGTAATGAGAGTGAGTAGAAGCACAAACATAACTTTAATGTAGATATTTATAATGGATAAAATGTTCGGCAGTGATTGTGGGTGTTTATAAATGGATGAAAGTAATTCAGTGGTGGAGCTGTTCTGTTTCGTGTGAGACTGGTCTCCTGTTTTCATTTGTAGGCACTGAGTGATTCAAACACAAACTCACAAAACAGAGATATTGGCCCATTAAATTTTCTCTTGGTCTAATATAAATAAATCGACACCTGTTTAGAGAACTGAAGCATTTCTTTTCACCTGTTTTAAAATATTTAGTGTCAAGCATTGCAGGATATTAGCATTTAGGTTGAGGAATGTTTACTTTGGTATTGCCTTTATTTTTTTTATAGAAAGAAAGTTTGTTTTTTTTTAAATCAGGAAAGAAAGTTCTTTTGTTGAACTAAATTCTTTTCTGATAAATAAAAACATTTAAAAAAAAAGAACCTATCTTCTCTATTTTTTTTAACTTCAAATAAATTTTCCTCCTTTTATTCATTTTACAATAGATTAAATTTTAAATAAATATCCACTTGCTATGAATTTTGAATAGATCACTTAGCTTTAACTTGAAAGAATATGTAGCTTTTCCGACGCATGTTCAGAAATGCATTTGTTAAAAATTTGTTCGTTCAAAATGTGCTCATTCAGAAATATTCAGAAATGCGCATGGTGGAGCGTAACTATACATGAATAAATTTCCAGGTATACAGTTATTAATATCATAATTATACACTAATAAATTTGGCACCAGAAAATGTAACCGCCCTTGCTGTGTCATCTGCCCTATAATATTCCGGGATACAAAAACAATCACCTTTTCTAAGACTATCCTCACTTTTCATGAGGGATTCACATGCAAGTCCCATAATGTAATATATGTCATCGTATGCAAAAGATGCAGGATAACTTATATTGGTGAAACTGGCTTCAGACTATGGGACAGCATGCAGAAACATCCGTATGATATCACCCAGCATGCTTCGAAACCAGTCCCTAATCATTTCAATGGCCCCAACCACAGAGGCAGATCTGATTTTCTGGTAACAGCCATCAAACAATGTCATGCAGATGACACAAGCCACCTAGCGCTTGAGAACCACTACATTCAGGAATATGGGACACTGGAACCACATAGTTTGAACTCATTCAGCTACACATAATATTCTCCTCTTCCACAATCATAATCCCTCTCCATTAGGCTCCATTCTCTTCTCACTTGTTACACATAGTTCAGGACCTTCTCACATTACAACCCTCAGAAGTCTTCCCACCCACCACCCTCACTTAAAATCCACCTATCACACATCACAAGTCTCAATCTGTACATTCTTTACACTCCACCATGTGCATTTCTGAATGAGCACATTTTGAACGAACGCATTTCTGAACATGCGTCAGAAAAGCTACATATTCTTTCAAGTTAAAACTAAGTGCTCTGTTCATTTTATTTATTTATTATGTTTTTAACATAGGATTTATTTGAATCTATACTTTATCTCATCTCTCTAATTCTTCATCCTGTATATGTTTGTATGATTAAAGCTCACGCCGAAATGTCACAATTTTGTAGTTGTTAAGTAATAAAGCTGTTCCTACTTTTTTCTTAATTTATACATTTTGACAGCCATAATGTGTAGCATACTCTGAGATGCTTTGCTGTATAAACAGGAGAAGCAGTTCCTCAATACAGCTATATCAGGGACTCATTTTCACAGCTGGGTTGATGGAGTGAAGTCTGCAACCCACTGTCTTCACATGTTTTCGTGCATTGAAACCAGTTGAAATATAGGGCATAATTTTCCTGTAATTATTGTAAAAGTATTTTTTCATCTTCTATGCTATTGATATGCAGTTACAAAACAGTGTTGTGAATCTCATCAGAGTTCAAACTAACATACAGTCCAATTTATTTATTTGTTGTTGTATGTGAATATATGTAAAAGTAAGTAAAACCTATGTTTACAAATGCTACATTTATTCCCTAATAAATCATTTGTTTGAAATATTTAAATTTTCTACAGTTTTTTTTTTTTTTCTTTCATGTTGAAATCAGAACTTTGAGATTTCAAGAGCCATGTATCTGTTTCACTTTTCTGCTGAAATCAGAACTGTCAGATTTCAAGAGCCATGTACCAGTTTCACTTTTCTGCTGAAATCAGAACTGTCGGATTTCAAGAGCCATGTACCAGTTTCACTTTTCTGCTGAAATCAGAACTGTCGGATTTCAAGATCCATGTATCTGTTTCACTTTTCTGCTGAAATCAGAACTGTCGGATTTCAAGATCCATGTATCTGTTTCACTTTTCTGCTGAAATCAGAACTGTGAGATTTGTTTTACAAAAATGTTGACTGCAAAGAATCGCCAGTTCATTCCTGTCAGACACACACTGCTAAGATTTATCCTGCCCACTTCTTTTGTACATCAACCAGTACTGTTGCCATTCCCTTGCTCTTTTTTTTCCTCAGATTTTTCATGCTGTATGCACTTGCAGATGAATAACAATATGCCCATGAGGTGTAGATTAATGTGCAAATTTTATTAACTAGAGTTACACAAAAACACAGCGTATATCTAAAATACTGAAAAACAAACACAAAAATGTTCGCATGCTTTACACTAAAGCAGCACTCATAAAGTAAAATAGGACGTTGGTGCTAATTTTGTGCCACATCATTAAACTGAAACATGAGAACACCAAGATGAAATTGCTGACTGAAAGCACAAACATTATAGCTGTCACATATCTTGTCCACAACTATCTCAATTTTGTTTTTCTGCAACACCTTTCAGGTCTAATCCTGTATATTTCAAACCTTTTTCACTTTAATGTCAAGGGAGTTCTGTTTAAAATTGTTCAAGCAACTGAAAATAACTAACAGCATAAAAAAAGTGGCAGAAAGTGACAAACTTCTATGAAATGACCTGGTGCAGTGCTAACAAATTTACTCAAAAAAAGACAAAAGGAAACACCAGAAATGACCAAGTTATTCTGTTACAACTCGCAGAGTATCCTGATTTCTAGCCATGTAAATGAAGCTACAATTACTCCAATATAACTTTCACAAGCATATATATATATATATATAGTACAACACCAATAAAACAGTGTGCTACATGTGAAGAAAGCAGAAATAATCATACATGATGACTGTGCTGCACAGAATAAAAAGTTCTGCTAGATATCACATGTTTCTGCTTAGAATAAAAAAAAAAAGTCTGATAATTAAGAATCTGCTTTATTAGCATATGTGTTAAATAGTTTCTAAAAAAAATGTCCTGCTACTTTCAGTTTCAAAATAATATATTAAAATATATATAACGAATAACAGATACTTGAGATACACTACATTACACAGCTTCATACATTATAACTTTAGCTCATTATATTTTATGATTTGTGGTACATGTATTATCAGCAGTGCTTGGCAGTCACTTTTGACCAAGAGATGATGTGCTGAAAGAGAAAAACCTGTCACTCTTTTCTAACAGTCTGTGTAGTTTAATTCCTTCAACCAACACCAGGCTATTCCCAAAACATTTTAAAATTATATTTGATTTTCATTACTGTGCCCTCCCATCTGCAGTGCCTTTCCCCAAACTAAAACATCTGCGACTCCACACACAAAAATAAAATATGGTCAAAGGCCAGTAGATCAGATATAAAACTGACCAATGAAACTGTTAGAATCTTACATACTTCCCATGTTGTTAAATGTCACATAGGGCTCGCATAGTAGTTCGCCAAGTTTTCCTGTTTTTGGCGAGCTTTTCAACTTCATCATTAATTAGGCCTCTCTTAACAATGTCCTATTTAGAGTTTCACGTGGTCAGCCTCTTTTTCTTTGGCCTGTTGTATTCCATTTGATAGCCTGTTTTGGGATTCTCTGACTTTCTTCTCATCATGTGACTGATATATGTCCATCTCCTTTTTCTGATCACCCATGAGACAGGTTGTTGTTCGCTAACCTGCCTTATCTTGGCATTGTTCTTGAATTCGTTCCACTTTATACCAAGTATTTTCCTTAGGCATTTATTTTCAAAAGAGTAATTTGTTATCTATTTCTTTAGTTGTTTTCCAGCTTTCACATGCATAAATGAGTGTGGATTTGAATAGAATAATCTTAGCTTGGTTTTTGTGCTTAAAACTTTTGAGTGCTATATGTTCTCAAGATTCTTGAAGGTCCACGCTGCTAAACCAGTTGTCCCAAGACTGGGTGACACTGCCCCTAGGGAGCAATGGGAAGATCCAGGACAGGGCAGTAAAAGAAAAAAAAAAATGGCAGGAGGCATGGAAACTGAACAGTGAAAAAAAAATTTGAGGGGTACACTAGGGAGGATGTCATCTAGAAGGTGAAGGATGTTAACCCAAAAGTTCAAGAACCACAGCACTAAACTTTGATAAAGCAGTTATAACTCACAAGATTACCAAAAAACGTGACATATAGAAAAGTGATAGATCCACGTGGAAATTTTATTTTTCAGACTACTGCAAAATCTGCTCGTGGAAACTGACCTTACATCTGCCCTATTTCTCCTTCCGTCAGTAATAACCTTCCCACAGTGCACCTCTGTGCGCTTTGTTCTCTAGACGATCTGTGTTTTCTGAGGCTGTTTCTGCTCGGATGTTGGGAGCCCGTTTTCATGGCCAGGTTAACCAGAGGGCAAAAGCTGTTCATTAAACATTTATAGGTTGATCTGAAGGTGCCAGTGGTTCATAAAACCTTTATAGGTTGATCTGAAGGTGCCAGTGGTTCATAAAACTTTATAGGTTGATCTGAAGGTGCCAGTGGTTCATAAAACTTTATAGGTTGATCTGAAGGTGCCAGTCGTTCATAAAACTTTATAGGTTGACCTGAAGGTGCCAGTGGTTCATTAAACATTTATAGGTTGACCTGAAGGTGCCAGTGGTTCATAAAACTTTATAGGTTGATCTGAAGGTGCCAGTGGTTCATAAAACCTTTATAGGTTGACCTGAAGGTGCCAGTGGTTCATTAAACATTTATAGGTTGACCTGAAGGTGCCAGTGGTTCATAAAACCTTTACAGGTTGATCTGAAGGTGCCAGTGGTTCATAAAACCTTTATAGGTTGATCTGAAGGTGCCAGTGGTTCATGAAATCTTTATAAGTTGATCTGAAGGTGCCAGTGGTTCATGAAATCTTTATAAGTTGATCTAAAGGTGCCAGTGGTTCATGAAATCTTTATAAGTTGATCTGAAGGTGCCAGTGGTTCATGAAATCTTTATAGGTTGATCTGAAGGTGCCAGTGATTCATGAAACCTTTATACATTGACCAGAATGTGTCAATGGTTCAAAAAACCTATAGGTTGACCACAAGTTGCCAGTGGTTCATGAAACCTTTATATAGGTTGACCAGAGGAGCCAGTAGTTCATGAAACTTTTCACGTAAGGGGCAGGCTACTACAAAGACAGGGCTGACATGTTTCTCTCTACCTTCCCATTTGATGCACAGTAAAAAAAAATGATCATGCCACCATACCCACAAGTGACTACAGTTAAAAAGAAAAAACATGCACAGAGCAAAAAAACAATATATATATATATATAAGAAACAAAATGTGCTGCACTATTGCACATAAGAAATAAAATGATTTTACTGACACATCAACAGCTGGCACAAATAAAAGTGACACAAGACATATACAAAATAAAAGCACAACAAACTTGTTGATTTGTACAACTGACAAACATAGCAGGACCAACCATTTCAATGACATACAAGACAACCGAAAACAAACAAAAAACATTCGTCCTGCACAGAAACTGTTACACCATCTCCTTGTTTTAACCAATAATTTTTCTCCTCTCAACAATTTTATCCTTGTAAATGAACTACTCTTCAAGACTAAGCACTGAGGAAGGTGCATCAGTCAGGTTTTGGGAAGCTAGACTTTCATGTCTACACATCTCTCAGTGTATGATTTTTCAGTCACTATCAGTAAGGAAAAGTAACCTACGCATGAAGAAGGATATTCAGTTTTAGGAAACAGAGAGAAATTATCAAAAGAATAACATAGTGTATTCCCCTGTATCCCTCCTGCTGATACTTGAAACCATGGATATTACTGAATACCATATAATATAGGTTTTCTGACATAGATACCTACTGCACAACTTGATTTAAATTTATACACATTAAGATATCCAAAATAATTAACAATAAAACACAATAGTTGTAACAATACAGTACTGTAATGTAATAAATTTATGAAGTTATAAATTTATAAAGTTAACCAACAGTGGAGAACGGAGAGCTAAAAAGAATAATGAACTGGACAGTTTATTTAAATCCCAACAAATTATAAATATCTTGTATGAATTAAGAAAAAAAGTAGTAACTGCTTTATTGATTAACGAGTACACAGTTGTGACGTTTCGGTGGAAGCCTTAATCATACAAAAACACACAGGATGAAGAAATAGAGAGAGAGAAGAGAAAGTTTAATTCACATGAATGCTATGTTAAAAAAAAAAAATAGAATAAAATAAATAAAATGAATGGAGCACTTAGCTGTGACATGTAAAAAGCTATGTTCAGAAATGCGGATGGTGGAGTGTGGAGAATGTTTAAATGGAGACTTGTGGTGTGTGGTAGGTGGGTCATAAATAAGGGGGTGGGGGGAAGTACCATGGAGAGGAGAGAGAGTGATACAATGGTAATCTAGCCGGAGAGAGATGACTATAGCTGGGGTAGATGGACACCACAGGGGAACAGAAGTAAGTGTAGACCAAAAGTGACATGGAGAACAACAGAAAGGATGTTGAGCAATAGAGGGCTCACCTGGGCAAGAGCAAAAAAAAAGGGAAAGGACAGGCATTTGTGAAAAACCCTAGTGGAAGCCCCATGTGCCTTGGGCACTTAAGGTTCAGAGAGAGGGGTTATAATGTGATTCTGTGAGGAGGTTCTGAACTGCTTACTACAAGTGAGAAGAGAATGGGACTTAGTGCAGAGGAAATATGATAGTGGAAGAGGAGAATGTTAGGTGTAGCTGAATAGCATGTTCAAACTGTGTGGTTCCAGCTTCCTGAATGTAGCGGCTCTCAAGTGCTAGGCAGCTTGTGTCATCTGCGTGACATTGTTTGATGGCTGTTACCAGAAATCAGATTTTCCTCATATTGCAACAGATGTTTCTGCATGTGGTTCCCTAATCTGAGACCAGTTTCACCAACATAAGTTATCCTGCATCTTTTGCATACAATGGCTTATATCACATTACGGGACTCGAATGTGAACCCCTCATGACGACTGAGGATAGTTTTGGGAAAGGTGATCATTTTCCAGACTTCAGGACAGGTAACTCAGTGAGGGCAGTTACATTTTCTGTTGCCAATATTTGCAAGATTCCGCTTCAGGTGGCAGTGGATGAGGATATCCTTAAGATTTGGTTCCCATTTGTATGCTAATAGGGGCAGATCAGAGAAAATGTCGAGAGTATCGGGGTCGAGTTGAATTAGTGGCAGATGGCGATAAAGAATTTTCTTAACCATCTGACCATGTGGGTGAATAGGAAGCACTAGTTTAACTCTGTCGGACGCGGTAACAGATTTTTTTTTTTCTGAATGCCTCTTTTCACCTCACTAGTGGAATATGGTTAAATACTTTCCGAGGAAATTTTCTGGTTAGTGGCGATGACAGAAATAGGACTCAACAGACTTCACTGGTTGGGCCATGTAGAAAGAATGGAAGAGAACAGACAAATGAAAATTATGTATGCACAAGAGATGAGGGAAACAAGACCAAGGGGTAGACCAAGAAAGAGATGGAAAGACAATATAGAAGAAGATATAAAAATTGGTGTCACCAAATGGAGAGAGAAGAATAGGAACAGAGAGGAACGGAGGTGAACTTTATTCACAGCAATGAACCTTAATGGCTTGGAAAGTTGAAGGTGAAGATGATTCTCCTAAGCTATTGTTTTAGTGAAAGAGTCATTATGTCCTTTCTGAAAGCAAAATAAAAATACTTTTCTAATCCTTACAACTGTACTCTACATTAGAGTTGTGTCCCCTGTGCAACAGCATTCAAACCATATAGAAGTTTTATTAGTTAACTAAGTATTGATACAAGACATCTGACCTTTCATACAGTCTCATTTATGATATACGCTCTGCTCTGTGGATCTGGAAAGGTGAAATGAGCAGTTCAAACATCAGTCAGAAGCAATCACATATAGTTCTAGAGAAAGACAGATGCCAGAAATATACGAGCATATCCTACATAACTAAAGCAAAACTGTATATAATGCGTTCTCATATTAAACTTTCAGAAGAACAAAAAAAATAATAGCATGGTAATGCCCCAACAATAATTACATAAATTAACAGATTAAAAAAAAAGACAAAACTAATGAGATTCTTTTGTACTAATTACAAAACTACATTAAGAATGAAAACAAACTAAAAATTTCACCTATTCTGACAAAACAACCAAAAAAATCATATTAAAAGTAGACATATTCATGACTGAAAAGAAGACAGAGAAATATCTAAACACTAGGACTAAATTGCTTTCTTTTCCACTGTCATGCAACAACTTTCTTCAAAGGTGCTATTGGATGTACTAAAAACTATATGATTTTGGTTCACCACATGTAGTGCATAGTAGCCCACAAAACTGTTCAAGCATAAGATTTGTTGTCGAGGTTTTGTCACATATTCCCTGCACTGTTACACTGACCTATCAAAACTTATTGGTCTTGTACACATATGGCTTTTGTTGTCTTAAGTAAACAAAAGACAACAGTATTCATTTTTAAGAAGACCAAAATGGCATATGACAAAACAAAAGTTTTGACTGTACATCTTCACTGTTATGAATATTTCATACCTCAGTAAAACTAAACTGAAACAATCATCCATGAATTATGCTTATGAGGTCTATTAAGAAAAGTTAAAAGCCACATACAGAAAAGTAATTATCAACAGCAAGGTCATGCTGTCAAAGAATATATATTACTTTTTCTTTCAAATATGTCATCAACTGAACTTCATCATGCAAAAAACAAAAAAAAATTTGCAAAATGCAAAGAATAGCTAATTCACCAATTTAAAAATGCACAGAAGAAAGTTTTATATAAAATTTTATAAAATTTTAAGTTTTATAAAGTGGGGGGAAAAAAAAGAATTTAAAAAAAGAAACAAATTTTTTTTCTTTAAAAATGTGCTGCAGAAACACAAAGCTGCACCACACCAGTCAAAGTGTGTGAAACTACAAATTCTGTATGCAAACTAATTTGATATATCATCATCATCATCATTATTATTCATTTACACTTTTCATGTCAGATGATGGTTCAGAAGCAGGAAAACTCTAGCTCAAGTACAACCTGGTTATTTCCCCACCCTCTCTCTTGATCTTGGTTACACCCATCCATCACATTCACAGTTAAGTTATAAGTGACTCCTATGTTCCTTGCCCTCTATCATGTGTGGTTCGTTTTTCATTTGATCTCTGGGTGAGAAAGAAATGATGACTAACTTCCTTCTGCTTTTCCTCAGGTTTATCATTAACTCTTTTCTTATTTGTAAAGAGTTAAAAACACCCAGTGGAATCCAATTTATCTACAGCTTCATCTGCTAATTTTTGTACTTTTGCTGTTATGTAAAATGTATAAAAGAAATAATTATAAAAATTAAATTAAAATTACACTGAATAATTGTGTTATGCATAATTTTAATAATAATTTTCTTTCTTTTTTTTTTTTTTCGCAGAATCTATACCACTGTTACAGAATAATGGGTATTCTCGAACCAAGTTTACTGAAAAAATACAACAGGAAAGAATCATTATAAGATAGGCAGCACTCTTGAATCATCGTGGTGCAAACTGCTGATGTTGAAAACGTGTTAACAACGAAGGACGATTATATATGAGAACAGATAAAACCACTAGAAAAGAAAGGCTAGAGAAAAGATAAACCCACTAGAAAAGAGAGACTAGAGAAAAGAATAGTCATGATCAGTGAAACTGAGAGGCTAGTAAAGTTCAGTGAAGTCTGAGAGACCAGTAAAGTTCAGTGAAGTCTGAGAGACTAGTGAACTAAAGTCAAGTTTAAGAGGCTAGTAAAGTACAGTCAAGTCTGAGAGGCTGGTAAAGCCCAGTCTGTCCAGTGATGAAGTCATCCACTTCAAGAGTTTAGCCCAGTCAGCAGTCACTCCACATCAATAGTCATTAATCAAGAGTCAGGTCATTTGGTCAGCTGAACTTCAGATTCAGTAGATACATGACACAGGTTTTTTTTTTTTTGTCTTGGAACATGATCATGCAAATAAGCACAAAATGAACGAAAAAATAAAGAACAACATCATGAGCTGTGCAGAGCTACGTGTATATTCTTTCTGAGTGAACAGAAGATATGAGAGAAGTATGTAGAACTATACAGACACTGACAGTACTACAGCTTATGGTCATCTTTGGCAGCAGTCCCACCCTACAGTCACTCTGAGAGAACCATTTGTCTAATAAAACACTGGCATGAGCCTGCAACACTGTCTAGGTGTGTCTAAACAACATTTTTGACACTGAAAATGAAAAGATTAAAATATAATTCTGCTTCTTACTTATTTATGATTCATTTTTGTTTTTGTTTGGCCACATGGACCTGATGAAGACATCATAAACATACACACAACTGCAGATCAGTGTAATAAAGCTACAAGACAAAAGCTCAACAGAATGAAAAAAAATTTGAAAAGATAAGAAAAAAAAAAGAGATACCAAAGACAAAAGACTTCATTTCATACCATACAGTATTTAAGAAACAAAAGATTCATCTATAAATCTCATGGCATGCAGTTTACACTAAAATATTTAAAATAATGAAAATATCACAAACAATGCTTATGAATACATGGCAAGTGGAAAATATAAAAATAATGTAAAAAAAAAAAAAGGGATAATAAAAAAAATGTTTCTTATGAAACAGAAGCACCACTCATTTTTTTTTTTATATACTCTAAACTGTTAACAAAATATTCTCTACATTTATAACATGGCTTCACACTCAATGTCCACAGGGACTCAAAGCTTTTAACAAACTGTTAATAATTCACGACTCCATCAATCCCCAGGCAAACAACGCATTTCCAACAGCCAGACCAACGTGCAGGAGGTCCAACCGGTAGAGCACCCCAATCTTCCCTTCCGATCCAATAAGCAAACTAGATGCCACATAAGCAGCAACGGCCAAAAGTGCATAAATATTCCAAGATCGTAGAGACACAATGATGATGGTCAGCAGCCCAAATCCAGCACAGCTCTGCGTGGCCATATGCCGTATGCCAGGTGCCAGAAAACGACAGCCAACCAGCACAGCTACCATGATCATGAGGTTAAGGTTCATCATGACTGGAAGATCTTTGTGACAGAATCCGACAGCAAGCAGAGGTATGCCTACCACCTGACATAAAAGAGAACATCCTTATCATTTTATGTCTTGGAACAGTTAAAAACAATTTTTTTTTTTCAGCTAAATCTTCTTCTGCATTCACTTTCATATGCTGAGGCATCTAGACAAGGAGATGGAATGTTTCAATGAACACAGCTGGTGGTGGTAATGGTAGATCTTCCTGTTGCAATGAGTAATAAGGTTGTGGCAAATGATGTTAGATGTTATAATGAAGAACTTGGCTGCCCTCAGATATAGAGACAGTTATGAATTGTAGGGTGTCTTGGAAGCAGTTTTATTTGTAGTTCATCTGATATGAACATTATTATCAGTAGCTTGAAATATCATGGACACAAAAATGAACAAATATATCCATACTACAAAAACTCAATACTGAAGAAGGCTGGCTAGTAAAGAGGATTAAACAGAAAACTTAAATATTTTGGAAACATTAAACATCATGATAATCTACAGGAGACCATCTTGGAAGGGTACATAATGGGAAAAAGAAAGAGAGGAAGACCACGGTGAAGGTGGCTGCAAGACATCATTGATAAATCTGCAAATGGATGCATCAGCAACAGGCTATCTTGCTTACAACTGAGAGGCCTACAGGTGAGCTGTTAGGGAGGCAAAGTTCTGCAAGGGACATGCAAATAACTGACTGAGCTGTTCATGTGAGTCAGTTTTCCATCGATGCTTTTTTTTTTCCTAGGGCCTGGTTTGGGGTCAGAAACTCCTGTAGAAAGTGCGGGTTCATAGGATGTGTCCTGGAGTATGAATACAATTTTGATGTGTCAAAAATGGGGTTTTGGTGGTCCTTTGAAATGTGAAAAATCTGGTTTACTATGTTCTGTACTGCTTTATAACTGGATACACATTGTATCTGCAAAGTATGTAGATGAACTTCAATATTTCCTTTGCAGCCTTGACTATGTTAGAGTTTTATCTTTAAGGTCTAAGCACTGGTCAAGATCCAGTTATACCCGCAAACATCACCACCAGCACACAGGTTGTCATAATACCTGTAAAACGGAGTTTGCATTTTTTTTTTTCTCATTATGGTAGTAGAATCTGCTGAGGTTACCTCTTAGGCGCACTCTGAGGATTTAAGAAAGCCACCACTGCTCACCAGTCACAAGACATGATGCCCATGATAGAAGATCTTTATTATGACATCAAATACCAAGAGCTTCACATTCACATGGAGACAGACTATTTGACTCTTTAATAAGAACTGCTATGGTCATCAAGAGAATTCATATACAGATAATTCATTATGTTTATATTCATTATTAGTGATTATTTTTCAAAATCTTCTTGTAATTATACAACAGAATTTCCGTACAAACTGATGCTGTAATGAAGAACTTGTTTAGTAAAGTCTTTAGAGTTTGGGTTTGTTACTGTTGGGACAAAACTGAAAACCCATCCTACACAACACCATGGCAATTGCTCTAGGTAAGAAAAAAAATATCTGTGTCCCATAGCATTTACATGCCATAGGGGTGTGAAGTATTAGTGCCTTCACATTTCTAGACCAATACAGCATTTGAGGTAGGGATGCCAGCACCTGTCCTTGCTGCCTTTATTTTCCTAGGGGAACCTCAGACAGCCATTTTTTTAGGCTGGGCAAACCCCAGTGCCTATCAGTCTGAAAAAATGTCACCCAAGTGCGAAGTTGAACTGGGGACCTTCTGACCAGCAAGCCAGTGCACTACCACTATACCACCATGGCACTGGTCTAGGTAAGCATCCATTAAATGAATCCCTTAATCTTAAATAATTCCCCCCCCCCCCCACCCCCAAAGCCAACAATGGAAAATCAGTGTGTACACTATATTTGAGTTTTTGTTGGTTTTTTTTTTTTAATGGTTTCCTCATTCACAGGAGCTTACAAGAGAAGTGCCTCTGAAGATATGCAATATCTGCATGCACAGTGATGTATAACAGAATGTATTCAGTGAGTGAAGGAAAATTAGAATTGTATGCAAAACATTAGTCCCATAAATATGGGATTTTGTTGAAGCCCAGCAGACTCTGCCCTAAGAGAAATTCACCAGCAAATGCTCAGTAGCTTCTGTCTCCCATACAGATTCTTCTTCTTCTTCTGTATTCAAATGCCAGGTCATGCTAAATCAGAAGCCAGGTCATCAGGATGAAGTCCAGTTTTCTCCAGGTCCTCACACCAGCCCCACAGCTTCTGTTTCAGGTCCATCCTCTATGGCCAGGTCTGGCTTCATAGGCCGGTGATGAATGAACATTCTTGGAGCACATGCTCTGGGGTTTGTGCACCGTCCCCACAGAAGCATGCGTGTGAGAAATCTTGCATTGGGGAGAGTGTCTGCTCCCTCATTCCCCACTAAGCTGCATCCACTGTTGGGTCAATTTTGTTGATGCTGAGTGGATACTTAAATCCGAGGTGATGTCCTGTAAGATTTTTCTCCTTTTTGGTACCTTTCAGTGCTTCCCTATACAGCTGTTTAATTACCATTTTCTAACACGGAAAGACTGCCATATATCCCTTTAAAATTATGTATGTGCACACGTAATACAAAGTATGGGAGACGGGGGAACTTCTTTACAAAAGCGACTCTACAAAAGAATCAACTACCCCATGTCCCTAGTCTCACTTCACCTGTGCTAGCCATGATGTCATCTGGTGGTAGTCATACACCTGGCCCCCTATTCTGGCCTGGGCAAATCTAACAACACCAAAGGATGCTGCAGCTCCCTGGATCCCCAGTCCCAGACAGGCGAAGAAGTTGGCCCAAAACACGTTATAAATGAAGTAAAGTACGGAGAATGCCAGAACTGCATCAGAAGCTGAAGTGGTCAGTTGTCGAGCCATGTTTATATCACTGCCTGCGTTGGATTAACAATTTCACGTTCCTAGTTTCCTGAATCGTTCTGATGTTTATATCAGAATATGGTCATAATGATATGTTTTACTTATGTTAAACTTTACGCGAAGAAGGTTTGTGCTGCACACATTTAACTTTTCCTCTTCCCGACCGACGTTCAGTTGTGCAGGAGTGAAGGCCCTTGAGTTACAGGCTGACCAATCAACTTTTGAACAGAGAAGCACTCTAAGGGTATACAAACCAGGTTCCGGTAATGATATTGTGTCTAAATTCGGAAACGTAACAAATATGTTGAAAATACAGTGTATAGCGCATGAGTCTCTAATCCGGTAGCTGCTTACTACCGAACTGTATAAGTGAATAAACATATTTATTTAAGTGTTCTCTTATATATCTAGAGCAGAATCAAACAAGTCTGTGGCTTTGCGCCTTTTCTTAAGAATTATCTTACTTTAGCACACTGAATAAGAAGAAGAAGACAGAAAACAAAGATTCTGATTTACCATACCTGTGCAACTTAGTGTTCTCTTACTTTGGCTTGAAAGCATATCCGCATATTCAGTTCATGAGAAGATACTTACATTTATATTGTGACTATTTACGAGAAATAATAAGCATCAATTTGCGACCATCTGTAAATTCTGCAGAGTACTTAGTTTCCATACAAGATGACTATACACAGGAGGAGAAGATGGAACGGGCAGCAGTTTTCCGTTAGAATGATAGGCAGCTGTATCTCCAAGCAAATAATATATGGCTAATTTCTGTTGGGATGGAGGTCACGAGGCATAATTAAACCGAAATGCCGTGTTTTAAGTAATCCATAAAGGAACAAACTGCTTGAGGAAAGATCGTGCCAAATTGGCCGAGACTCTTATTTAGCAGAGCTACATCTTTTGAGGAGAATGCAATATTCAGAACGGAAGACATAAGGTGTAAAACAAAGAGACTTACCCTGCAGCACAAGCATGGCGTGTTGTTGCCTTTGGTAGTTCTTGGTTAATTGTTTGGAAATTCTTCTTCGCAATCAGAATATTCCCATGTCTGTTCTATGCTCGCAGTCAGCATAGACCAGTGTTTCCCAACGTGTGGTGTACGTCCCACAGGGAATCCATTTGAATATTTGTGAGAGGAGGCGCAATTAGAATATATTTACAAGTATACTTTTTTCAGAACTTGGTTGACTATTAAGATGCCGGGGTTGGGGGCGGCATCATAATATCTGAGGCGTTGAGGCGGGGCATGGTCCAAAAAGATGTTGGGAAGCACTGGCATAAACACTCAAAGCGCCTGCGAAAAGTAACCTTCAACACCCGAGGCGAACATTTATCCCTGAGACCACGCAGCCCCCCACATACTTTCGGTGGATCGTGTCCATCAAATCTTGAGAGAACCTACTCAGCAAATGATGTTCGGCAATTTTCATAAACAGCTAATATCTTTTTGCTTCATATTCGGCTTCTGAGACTACAAGCGCCATTATTATTGTTGCTATTGTTTTCTTCTTCTTCTTCTTCTTCTTCAGATTTCCGAGCCAATAATGCTCATTGCTGCAGATAAAGTTCGCCTCCATTCCTCTCTATTCCTAATCTTCTCTCTCCAGTTGGTGAAACCAATTTCTGTTATATCTTCTTTTAGGTTGTCTTTCCATCCCTGTCTTGGTCTACCCCTTGGTCTTGTTTCCCTCATCTCATATGCATACATAATTTTCATTTGTCTATTCTCTTCCATTCTTTCTACATGTCCTAGCCAGCGTAGTCTGCTCAGTTTCAAAACATTTATAATTCGTTGGGATTTAAATAAGCTGTTCAGTTGTTTTAAACACGAAAATTACCACGACCAAAAAAAAGAGATGTATTTGAGGAGAATACTGCACTGAACGAGAAAAGACTAGAAAATTCTGAAATGTCACCGCCAGGACAGAGGTTACATAACACCATTATTGCACAGTGGTCAGAAACAACAAGCCAGTTTATCCACATTACACAGCCACTGCTAGACAGCATACTTGGTGTGAAGTACCACCGAAAACATTCGCCTTAGGAGTGGTGGGGAACATGGGAGAAAGACCACAAACGCAGGGGGTGGATAGAACAAATAATTATCATCATCATTGCCCATCACTCCCTTGGGAGTATACGGATAAAGTTTCTTCAGTCATCCCTGATCTAGTGGATTTGTTCTCTACTTCCCTCGACGTGTATCCCTTGTCTCTGAGCACTTACATAACTTACTTTCTCCAAGTAGTTCTGGGTCTTCCCCGATTTCTATTTCCATGGAAGTTCCACGTCAGTGCCTGGCACATTATGCTACTCTCTGGTTTCCTTACTATGTAATCAGTCCATCTCCATTTTCTAGACATAATCTGTAGGTTCATAGCCTCTTGTCATGCTCTTTCTCAGAAGGGGAGGTAATATCTCAAATATTCTCTTTTGTGAAGTAAACAACCGAGCACTACGTAGAACTCTATTTGTCATGTTAACATTAACAGATTTAATGAGGAGGAAGACAAAACAATTATTATTATTATTATTATGGGAAATGGAACATACCATTAAGTACTGGTAAACGTTAGCAAATGTTTAAATCACTTCTCCACGTAGTACCCTGTAGGTCGATGCACTTCTCGTGTTGTTCCAGTACATTTCATGGGGAAATAAAAAGCTTCTCAGCTGCTCCCGCCGAATTCAGAAGTGATCGCATAGAGCTTCTTTGAGCGGACTGAGGACGTGGCAGTTGCATGGCGCCAGATAAGATCTGGAAGGGGAATGAGGAAGATGTTCAACTGTACTTGCTGCATTGCCTCCACCGCCATTGCGGTCGCTGCCTGGAGACATGCATTATCATGGTGCAGCAAAACTATTTTTGATAGCTGTCCTCTTCTTTTGCTGCAAAATTCGTATTTTCGTTGAGTCACGATGTTTTTCGCTTCGTTACTGAACCAGAATCCTAGGTGAATTTCAGGGTGTTTCACCTCCTCTGCTCAAAGGAATATCATTACAGCTTATTGTTCAACAACGGTGCAATCCCACAGCGGAGCGTCCATGTCTATTTAACCTCGGATAGAACTCGACTAAGGGCGGAGCGCTACGCTCTGTGTTTTCGAATTAGTCATCAGACATTGCGAAAGCATCTACTTTATCAGTTGTGACTAATGTGTAATTTTCAAATTCAAGAATTCTTCCCCGTAGATCTTGTGGCTTCTTACATTCTTTCATCTTCTCATTGTCTGTGGCAAGGTTTTGTATGATAAGGCAAATGCCAGTGTTAGACTTGGTAAGACACTAAGCCTTGTTAAAAATGTTTGAAATTCTGTGAGGACCTGCAGATCGCAAGGCTCCAAACGGAGCTTGCTTTGACTTACCCCTAAATCCTACACTACCAAGTGTACATCATAGAAGCCCCACTACTTTCATATTTCTTTCTCTCACATCTAAGTTATTTGCTGGAATGTTCGAGACTTGCTCATCCTGTTTTTCATATATATTAATGACCACTTGTACTAAAACGAGTGTTTGAAAATTGTGTGAAAGTTGAACGATGAAAGGCGGAACATCAATAGGGCCTGGGTGGCCAATTATTCACCCTTTGAAAACAAACTTAATTCGTTCGTTCTAAATTCACTGTATGAAACATTTACATATCAGACTATTCTTCCAACATGAAGGACGATACCCTCTTTCTTCCCAAAACTCTCCGTGGGTGTCCAGGAATGCCAACTATCATCGCTGCCTTTGTTTTACCTAGGGAAGCTCTAGGTATCCGTTTTTGTTTTTTGTTTAACTGGGTTGACCTCGGTGACGATCAATCCAAAAGATTTCCTCCTGAGTGCGAACTGATCGGCAAACGAGCACAATAACTACTACACCACTGCGGCACCCGATGTATTCTATAAACTTATCATATTCATCTGCAAGTTAGTAGCACAGTGATTGTGGCACTGGTTTCTCAAAGCAAGTTTTGAGCTTCAGCCTTGCTCCAGGGAAGGACTTCATCTAGAAGCGGAAAAAAAGATTATACTAAAAACCTAGTCTCGAACACCGACAAGCCTTAGCTGGATGTTTTTTTGTGTGTTTGTTTATCTGGACCTTTAAGCAGGATGTTCTCAGCAACCGAAGGTGTGAAGATTCTGTAAGCGCAGCTTTTGCGTAGGACTGGAAGTGGATTATGGCGATTTGCTTGAAAATCTGGAATGAATAAAAAAGTGAGCTTTTCGAATGGCTCCACCACCATGGGGATCATGTAGAGTTCTACCTTGTTAGCCAAACTAGACATGTTATTAGAAACACAGTCGGATGGCTGGGAGGGGGTATGGTCTTGGGCATCTGTAGTCCATCGGTTCTTATAATTGTGTAATCACTCTAGCACAGTCTTCATTGCTCCCAAGCAAAGTTGGCTAAGACTATACTCCATTGCCAAGCATCGCTATCAGTAAAGAGGATGCTATGATACTACACCCTAACAACAGGGCTTAGAAGGGATATTTTCCCTCATTGATATGAAGACTTACTGTTTTTAACTTAAACTTCTGTAGCTGACTTTCAGCTGATAATGAAATCTTATTTTATAAGAACTGCACTGCGCTATTAACACGTAATAGCTTTAACTTTGTAGATAATCTTATCTTGTATATCTTATATCCTTCCCGTGCCGTTAAACGCCACATAGGGCTCGCAAAGTAGTTCGCCAATTTTTCCTGTCTTCGGTGAGTCTTTCAGCCTCATCAAGGGATTTTATGCCTGTTAATTTGGCCTCTCTTAACAATGTCCTCTTCAGAGTTTCACGCAGTCTGCCTTTTTTCTTTGGTCTGTTATGTTCCACTTGATAGCTTGTTTTGGGATTCTCTGATCATTTCTTCTCATCAAGTGACCAACATATGTCCATCTCCTTTTCCTGATCACCCCTGAGACTGGTTGTTGTTCAGTCATCTGTCTTATCTCTGCATTATTCTTGAATTCGTTCCACTTGATGCTGAGTATTTTCCGTAGTCATTTGTTTTCATAAGAGTCTAATTTTTTTGTCTATTTCTTAGTTGTTTTCCAGCTTTCGCATGTATAAATGAGGGTGGATATTACATTTGAATTGAATAGTCTTAACTTGGTTTTTATGTTTATAACTTTTGAATGCCATATGTTCTCAAGATTCTTGAAGATCGATGCTGTTTTTGCAATTCTAACTTCCTTTCTTTGTAGATAATGGGGAGATAATAACACCAGTTAACCCAAATGAAAATGGATAGTTGACATTAGTATTAAGGAAATAAAGGATCAAGAATGAAAAAAAAACTGTGGTGCATTTAGAAACCAAGCCATCTAATACAGTGGAGCCGCTTCATATTTCACTTTCAAATGACAGTTTAGTGGGTTAATGGCAAATCGGCTATGTTTGCTTCGTTCCTGTTTCTGCGCAATTTAGTCGCAACCTGAGCTCGGAGAGCAAAATAGAGCGAGCAAGCAGACGAGATGATATATGAATAACATTCTGTTCTAAAGACTTGGATATGTGAAGTTTACTTGGAAAACAAAGAAACTCAAACCCAAGGTACTTTTGTATATAGATTCTCTTATTTCTTACCACAGTTTGATGCATTGATGATCGGTATGTTATGTTTATCCGGAATAAACAGTAATTTCAGTCGTGTATTGTGATTGTTAATGGGCAGCCCCCGGCATGTAGGTTGTCGGTTGTGACTAACCAATATACTATAGTTATTTCTTCCATGCAACGTTGTGTCGCTCAGTGCTTTTACATTTTACCTTTTACATTTTACCTTTTACCTTTTATATTTCCTTTTCCCCCAGATACTTTCCATTCTTCTCAACTATCTCTTGCATTATTAAAAGTGGGAGGGTATTGTTTCATGTTGTATTAGGAATCCACACAGTATTTTGTATCAGTTTAATGAAAAGTGTCTATAATCTTCATGTGTTCTTCCCGTCCAAAGCAATTTCTGTGGTAATGCATGTATAAAAGGTCACTTTCATAGACTTGTTTTGTTCTATTCGGCTTTTACTATCATATTACGTAGTAATAGAAGCCTCTCACATAGTACAGGGCGGTATGGCCGCTTATAATACAAATGTGATTCTATCGTTACTGATCTTGTACATTAAATGGGAAATTGCATTTTTTTTCAATACCATGGTGCTGTTTTTGATATATTGCATTCTACGTGCAAATACTATTTATTTTCAATCTCGGGCCTGCAGTGAAGAATGGTACAGATTTTTCAGATAATAATCAATGAGACTTTGGCACGGCAGCAAGACTGTACTCACATGACTTAGGCGGCAGCTCGTTTTACCGTCGTCGGTGACTTGAGTCACGATCTTTTCATCTTTCTTTTACCTCTTATCTTAAAGTGCTCTGTCAACTATTTCCCCAAGGCTGGCTATATAACTGTATGAAGAATGTACATTTTCAAGTCTCATTATTATTATACCTCAATATTTTTGTAATGTTTTGTCATTTGTTATAACTCAAGTGTTTTTGTAAAATCTGTCATATTGTTATAGCCCAGTGTCTTTTTAATGTCCCTGTCATATTGTTATATCGCAATATTTTTGTAGCATCTCTATGATACTGTTATATTTCAGTATCTTTATAATGTCTCTGTCATATTGTTGTAATTCCATATTTGTGTAATGTCTCTGTCATAGTGTTATACTTTAGTATTTTTGTAGTGTCTAAGTAAAATCGCTATACTTCTGTATTTTCCCTTGAAATATCTCTTTTCTTTTGTAAATGTTCCGGATATACCTCTGTATTTGTGTAAATGCTGTGCAGAGGAAGTCTTGAAGTTTAGGTGGCTTAAAATAGATTGACTATGTGTGTAACATGTATATGTTATCTTATCTTATATCTTATATCCTTCCCGTGCTGTTAAACGTCACATAGGGCTCGCAAAGTAGTTCGCCAATTTTTCCTGTCTTCAGCGAGTCTTTCAGCCTCATCAAGGGATTTTATGCCTGTTAATTTGGCCTCTCTTAACAATGTCCTCTTCAGAGTTTCACGTGGTCTGCCTCTTTTTTTTGGCTTGTTGTGTTCCACTTGATAGCTTGTTTTGGGATTCTCTGATCATTTCTTCTCATCAAGTGATCAATATATGTCCATCTCCTTTTCCTGATCACCCATGAGACTGATTGTTGTTCAGTCATCTGTCTTATCTCTTCATTGTTCTTGAATTCATTCCACTTGATGCATATGTTATACACTTCTTTTTTGTGTGTGTGTTCTCTCTTTTCACTATACTTCTATCACTGCATTTTTGTTAAAGATTATTTACTTCTGTGTGTAATAGTTGGAATCTGGGAAACTTATGACAGAGCACTGCCACATGTGGTGCCCATGGTGCCTTGTAAGCATGTTTGGGGGTTTCAGGATAACGTTTATATGTTGTATTGCTAGTGGACACTCTTCTTCATATTCTTCATTTTTACATCATCAGTAATAATAATAATAATAATAAATGTAATCATTCATTCATTCATTTGCATGTCCCTTGCGGAACTTTGCCTCCCTAACAGCACTCCTGTAGGCATCTCGGTTGTGGGCAAGATGGCCTGCTGCTGATGCATCCATTTGCAGATCATCAACAATGTCTTGCAGCCATCTTCGCCTTGGTCTTCCTCTCTTTCTTTTTTCCCATTATGTACCCTTCCAAGACAGTTTTCTCTAGATTATCATGATGTTTAATGTGTCCAAAATATTTAAGTTTTCTCTCTTTAATCCTCTTTACTAGCCAGGCTTCTTCA
Organism: Achatina immaculata; assembly: GCA_009760885.1. NCBI lineage: Eukaryota > Metazoa > Mollusca > Gastropoda > Stylommatophora > Achatinidae > Lissachatina > Lissachatina immaculata. The sequence continues at coordinate 14,381,271 of CM019716.1, forward strand.
ATATTAAGTTCTCGTAGTATGGATATATTTGTTCTTTTTTGTGTTCATGATATTTGAAGAACTCGTCTGTATGTAATTTAAATTATTAAATAAATTTAATAGTGTATGTAATAATGTATATTATAAATTGTAATATTTACAGTAATTATATATAAAATTATAACATAATTTTGCATCTTATTTTATATTCCAGGGTATTTTTGAAGTGACAACAAGGCAACCATCATGTCATTGCGAGTGCTCAGAGTTATTACATGTATACATTTTCATATAATTTTGCCACTGGTTTTACTAGCAGGTAAGTTTAAGGTTAATGTAGTGCATTCTGCTTTGATTGCAGGCATAAAGAAGTGTCTGAAACATGCCATTTTTTGAGCCGTGCTCTGCCTTCATTTCCTTATTACTTAATTTTTATTTTCTGTTATTTAAGTATTTGTCACTGGCAGACATTTTCAAATGTCTTATACTTAAAGAAAGCAGTGTTTGTTTCTGAGACTGCGAGTACTCCCATACAGATTGTCTTAGGCTCCTGGCACTGTGTGCCTTTTTTATTTTGTTCCTTCTTAAGTTGATGTTGAGATGTTCTTCTGTTATATTATGTGTGCATTTTTATTACATCTTGAACTTGTTCCTTATCTGTTGAACCTTGAACAGAAAGTACAGATAATGATTTGTGTGTGAGTTGTATTAGATGAGTTTTTGTGGAGGTTGAGATTTACTGTGGTAAATTTTAATGATAAAAGTTCATCATATGCTAGTCTTGTTTGTTTTAGAGGTTCTTTTTCCACTTTTTTTTTTACTTTCATCAGCTTGTCTGCATCATCATTAACTGAAAGTACACAGGGAGATTGAGTCCACTGGATCACAACACTTCAGAATTTCATTTTGTGCAGTGAAGTGAAGCAAGTGAAAGAAAGAAAAAAGTTGAGCATAAACAGTGAGACTGAGCTAATCCACCAGCAGCAAAGGCTGCCACAGATATCTTGTTGACTCTGAGGGTTTGTCATTGCAGACTGCTGGGCCAGCTGTTTGTTCATTATTCATTGTGCGCTGAGCCGAACACTGTTGGCGGCCATGCTTTTCTGCCTTGTTCTGTCCTTGATGTTTCAGAGCAGTTCAGTTTTCTGTTCTTTTTTCCAGCATCCTTTGATCCGGCCCATTGTGATATTTTTCCTTTCAGTTTTCCCTTTCCTTCGTTTCCCTGTGGGTTTTACAGTGATCATCTATCAAACTTCTGTTTTATCATGACATGTCCACGGAATTCTGATTGTTTTTGTTATGATTATAATTTAACTGATTTTCATTGCTCTGCTTTTTTTTCCCTATGGTTTAATTTGTTTTCATTGCCCCGTCACTTCTTTTAGTACTACCTTGTTTATCTTTTTTTGACTGTTCATGGTAATTGCTGCATCTGTATAGCATTACCAGTTCAGTTCAGTTATTTGCATATCCCTTGTGGAACTTTTGCCTCCCTAACAGCTCTCCTGTTTGCCTCTCAGTTGTGAGCAAGACGCCCTGCTGCTGATGCATCCATCTGCAGATTATCAACAGTGTCCTGCAGCAGTCTTTGCCTTGGTCTTCCTCTCTTTCCTTTTCCCATTATGTACCCTTCCAATACGGTCTTGTCCAAATTATCATGACATTTAATGTGTCCAAAACAAGTACAAACTAAAAAAAATGATCCATCATTAATGAATGCCATAATGAGGATGAAACTCAGAGCTCCTGAACACATTCTGCAAATGTGCCCTCCCACCCAGCCCATGCAGGACCACGTCATCAGAGCCAGAGAAAGCTTCAGACTTTACCCTAGCAGCAGGGCTTCAGGTTTTAAGCCTGGCCAGAATCTTGAATGCTGAAGAGAAAAAAAGTATCCAGCATTGTCCTTAGATCTGTTGTTGTCTTATTTCCTTGACCCTTGATCACAGAAACGACAAGAAGTTGTTGGTTTGTCTGGGGAGTAGGACTGATATATGTTATAGATCTGTGTTTACAGATTCAGTTCAGTCATGTGCCATTTATTTAGATATTGATCTTGAAGATATCAGTCTTGAGAAGTGTAGCATTATTTGTTATTTGTGTATTAGTGTGCCTGGTTTAGTATTTTCTTTCACAAGGCACTTCTTTTCTATTCTTGTTCTTTTTCAGTTATATAAATGCAGGGTCTCATATATATATATATCTCTCTCTTTCTCTCTCTGAACCTTAAGTGCCCAAGGCACATGGGGCTTCCGCAAGGGTTTTCCACAAATGCCTGTCCTTTGCCTTTTTTTCTGCTCATGCCCAGGTGAGCCTTCTATTGCTCAACACCCTTTCTGTTGTTCTTCTCCGTGTCTCTTGGTCTACCCTTACTTCTGTTTCCCTGTGGGAAATATATATATATACATTTGTTTGGGCTAGGCCTTTTCTTCAACCTTACAGTGTGATTTTTATACAAAAATATTGTGGCAGTTCAGTGAAAAAATATTAGATGTCTGTATTGAAAAATTCTTATTGGTTGTTTGAGATTTTCAGCGAGTTTTCAGTTAGGCTTTCATAGCCGTTTTAATGTACTGCATTACACAGTTTGTTTCCATATTTTCATTTGAAATGTTGATAGATTATTGTGCTATGAATGCCTGGCAGTGGGTTTTTTCTTATAGAGTGCAGAAAATTTCTCATTAAATTTTGCAGTCTAAAGTTCTAAATAAATAAGTAAAGAAAATAAAAAGATAAAATCCCATTTCCCCATGCTACCAACTAAGGCATATTGGGGATACAGTGCCAGGCACATATTTCCAAGACCTTTGGTACATGAAAGTGTGACGTGGTCAGTATCACGCCAGGCCGCATTTACCTTCCCAGATTTCTCTAGTGCCCATTTTTGGAGGTGGGGTGGATCTTTATTCCCAGAACACTTGAGCACAATGTAGCAAGATTTAAATGAAGAGTTCTCATAGCTTTTTTTATCTGTGCACTTTATCAGTCTGCTTAGAAAGAGTGTGTCATTATTCTGTTGTTGTAGTTTAATAGATCATTAAACTTGTGAAGCACTGTTATTGCAGGTTATCTCATTATTGCCTGTCATTCACAGCCACTTGTTGGCTTTATCTTGGTTGAAGCGGTTGCAGTGTGGTCTGTCAAGGTAGTGTGCTGATTTGTTGTATCATGGTGTGAAGAAGTGCAACTGTATGTTGTGCCTTCTGGTTGGCTGACCATACAGTCAGTGCACATACTGTCAGTTTCTGCTATTATGCAGACTTTCATAATCATCATTGTCATCATTATTATCATTATCATCGATCCTTTTCATCTCTCTCTCTCTTTCTCTCTCTCTGTGAACCTTAAGTGCCCAAGGCACATGGGGTTTCTGCAAAGGTTTTCCACAAACACTTGTCCTTTGCCTTTTTTCCCCACTCTTGCCCAGGTGAGCCCTCTATTGCTCAACATCCCCTCTGTTGTTCTTCTCCATGTCTCTTTTGGTCTACCCTTTCTTCTGTTCCCCTGTGGTGTCCATCTTAGTGCTATTTTTGGTAATGAGTCATCATCATCCGGAGCACATGTCCCAACCATTGTCAGCGTCTTTCCTCAGTTATTGTCAGTGGCTTCATCTGCATTTCTGCCAACAAGATGTTATTTCTTACCGTATTTGGCCAAAATACATATTCTTCTGACCCATAGATGACATGCTAGCGTCAGGGTTGAGGAAGCAGAGCCGACCAAGACCTTGTCCCACACCTCCATTGGTACCCCCCCCCCGGTAAGAGATCAGCCTGACTGACGGGACAGGGATCACTATAGTTCTCAAGGTGGTGGAGTCAGCACACGATCTACTTGCTAGCTCCATCAGGGACTGAATAAGTAACCGTGGTAACCCAGCTGGACACCTTCACCACATCATGCTCACAGTTCTAGGGAGATGAGAACAATTACTCACTTTTTTTGTTTGTTTGTTAAACAAAATGCTGAATTTTGCATGGATTTCCAACGTTCGTCGCTGGTATCATGTGACAAGAAGTCGTTAAGTATAAATATAAAATTATGTATGTAAACATTTGATGGACATGAAAGTAATGTTCTGTATTAGACAAAAATGATACTCTCTCCATTTGAGCGTGATAATAATCAGAGCGATTATTTAAGGCATCAGATAACTTTTTTTCCCCTCTCTTTCAAAAACTCATTCTATTTTTTTCTGGTCTGTTATTTTTGTTCCCCTCTGGTTTTTGTAGGGATGTACCTAACATCGTTAAACAGTTTTATAGATAATCCTTGTACAAGCAGTCACTTTAATGTGCTTGAATAAACAAACATTTACCGCACTGGTTTAAGTCCGCTTGAACGATAAAAAGCTTACAGCGTGCAGAACGTAACGCAGAACAAAATAGAACCCTCCTCAAGAGAGATCGCAGCACAGACCAGTAATATTACACAATACCCAGAGGGCTTGGAGCCAACGATTATATATTTTTGTTGTACCCGTACATTAATAACTCATTCACGGTTAGTTACCATGCGGCTGCAGATCATGTTACTCCATTATGTGTATTTGGTACTTCTACTGGGATTATTTGCTTCATTTTTTCCCCTTCTTTTTTTTCCATGTTATATATAGTCCGTATGTTCAGACATATTTCTCTTGATCTCCTTGTTATTCTTGTTCCCATGTGTTTTCCAGTGACTGTCCAAAGAATTCTGATAGTATTTTTTTTGGTTTTGTTTGGTTTTAATCAGTTTTCAGTTTTGTAGAATTTGTGTGACAACACCATTTTTTTTTCTGGCTGTTTTGGTCTAGAGAAGTCTGGAAAGGTAAATGCGGCCAGACTTGATACTGACCATATCACATTTTCGTGTGCCGATGGTATTAGAAATACGGTATTAGGAGTCCTAATATGTCTTAAATGCAGGGAAACGGGGATTTTATCTGTAACCTTTCCCAGAAAATCACATATCTTATGCTGTTAACGAACAGTAAGCAGTAATCAACAGAAGCTTGATAATGCTTATCTTCGTCTCCTGTGTTGTATTATGTGTCCAAACAGGAATCAAGAAAGCTGGTAAGCTGTGATTAGAGAGAGAGACAGAGAGAGAGAGAGAGAGAGAGAGGCTGGCTTTCTCACTTACAGTATAGACAGATGACGTTAGCCAAATGATTTCATCAATAACTTTTATTCATAGGTCATATGATTTTGATCCCTCTGATATATATATATATGAGGGATCAAAATATATGTTTGGTATATATATATATATATACACACATATATATATAATAAATAATAAAGCGATGGTTTGATAATAAAAGTAAAAGAAAAAAAAGAAAGAAAAAAGCACAGTATTATTGTTTTGGACAGATGACATGTTGACACGCGAGAGAAGTATTTTTGCAATCCAGTTCAGTGTTTTTAGCTGTCATTTATTAATACATTCGTAATGGAAGTTGTCCCAGCAAGTAATATTAAGTGAAGCGTTCGACCTGCGTTATCATAGAGCGGCTAGTAATTACATTAGAACACCTGCCAACATTATTCAGCTAACGCTGTTTGCGTTAATAGGGAGCTCAAATCATAGAACGTGATGATCATTTCAGAAGATGATGCAGGTAGATCAGGGGTTCTCAAACAGTGGGGAAATATTTTTTCTTCCCTCTTCACTTCCCCCTCCCCCTTTTAGGTTTTTGGGGAGGGGGAGGGGAGATTAGGACCATGGACTGACAGAACTGTTTGTTGGAATACTGATATTGATATATATTTTTTCATATGTTTTTCAACGTGGAAAGAGATGGGGAAATGACATTTTGACATATGGTGAGAAGGGTGCAGTGGGCGACAAAGGCTGAGAACCACTGAGTTAGAGGTTACCTTCCTGTGAAACTTGCCGATCCTCGTTTTGTTAAGCAACTTTTCTCATGACTAATTCAAGCAATGTCAAAGTAATGTAATCAGTCAGAGTAACGGCAAGCTATATTTGGTGTAATCGGTCAAAGTAACGGCAAACTATATTTGGTGTAATCATCCAAAGTAACGGCAAGCTATATTTGGTGTAATCGGTCAAAGTAACGGCAAGCTATATTTGGTGTAACCATTCAAAGTAACGGCAGGCTATATTTGGTGTAATCAGCCAAAGTAACGGCAAGCTATATTTGGTATAATCAGCCAAAGTAACGGCAAGCTATATTTAGTGTAATCTGTCAAATGATGTAGGGTCCAGTGCCTTCGCTGTTACAATGTCTTCTGTTTTTAGTTTTGGCCCTCATTTCCTCCTTAAATGACGCAGTTCTCCAAATCAAGACTTCATCTTAACTTGACAAGGTCCTTCTCCAGTTCTTTTATGTCAGGTCTCCAGCTAATGGAAAAATGTCTCCAAGATAGCTTGCAAAAGTCGTCGTATGTAAACATGATCGTGGCATTAACTAGTTATTTAAACCGGACGCCATCTTATGAAACAGCGTTGCTAAGCACATACGGCATAAATTTGTTTATTGTTATGTTCTTGTATTTAAATAAGGAGCAGGTGTATGGATTTTTGAAGTTCAAACTTTGCCATTTTTTTGGTGGGGGGAGGGATGAACTTTGTAGCGTACTTGTTCATTATGTTTTAAAAATGTCTTTCTTGTTCTCTTTCAGCGTCCGTACTGCGTTACAATGCTTTATCATTCACATATCTGGTCTGCCTTCTTGTCACGCCCCTACTTCGGACCCCGACTAAGACTTCTATGAAAGGTAAGTTAAAAGTTACGTGTAGCCAGATGAGGCTGGAAGACTGGTTGTTGTTGTTGTGTTTTACTGTGAATATAAATAAGGACACTCTCGCGTAGACGACGTGGGAGGTGAAGAGCTTTGAATGGAGACCATCATAGCAGTGGTGAGTTAGCTCTCTTGTACCTTGTGGCACAGGCTTAAGGAGTAGACATCTTATTCCTGTGTAAAACGTCAGTTCGTTACCTCGTTGACCCAACTGTAGTGTCAAGACACTTTAGAGGTGATTTTTACAATAAAAAAAAATTGAGTAGGAGCAGCTTTATAACCTATCATAAAAAGGTCAAGAAAAATGTTTTGACAATCTCCTTTTATCAGGTGAGCAACACAGAAAAACAGGCTGTAAAAAAAAAAAAAGTGAAGCTCAATATTGTAACACTAGTTACTGAAAAGGGTGACTTCTAATGATCTGGGAACTAACACTGATGAAGTCCACTATTCCGCGTTTTTTTTTTTATTATGCAGAGTTTTTGAGTTTGTAGCGTTTCTTATTGCTTCTCTGCTGCTTCACCTGATTATTATTATTATTATTATTATTATGTTATCTAATACAAGACAGTATGAAGGAAGTAGTCGTATAATATTAGAATAGAAGGCATGAAAGTTTCAGATGGCGGCCATATTTTCCAGGTGTAATCCATTTTGCCCTAGCTGGCGGTATAGGAAAAACGAATGTCTGCTACAGCAACACTTGAAAGGAGGTTGTAGTTAAGGAGAGAATGTTGTACATCCAGGATCCAGGAAGAATCCACAAAATAAGATTCAAGCTGGTTGATAATTTAAACTTTCATAGCTTGCTTTTTAAATCTTGTTCTCTTTATTAATACCTAAATTAAAACAAATAATAACCGGGTACTTGTTTCTGACCTGCTGTGTATTTATTGTAGATTTGTAATAGACATTAAAGCTATCAAGTGGAACACAACAGTCCAAAGAAAAAAGAAGCAGACCGTGTGAAACTCTGAAGAGGACATTGTTAAGAGAGGCCAAATTAACAGGCATAAAATCCTTTGATGAGGTTGAAAGACTTGTCGAAGACAGGGAAAATTGGCGGACTACTTTGCGAGCCCTATGTGATGTTTAACGGCACGGGAAGGATATAAGATATAAGATAAGTAGACATTAAGATAGGAAGCATACTTTTACCTTTCCGTGAGGGTTCACACAACATCATTAGGGGTTCAGTGATACATTGTGACTTAAAATACTATAAGATTGATAGAAATTACACATGGTCCTCAGAATGCTGTTTTTTTTTCCTGCTGTCAGTTTTTCTATACATGACAGATTCCCCATTCCCATTCCATATGTTTTTCCTTACAGTATGAAAAATACTGCAAGAAGTCTTGTATGATAGAAACAAGCTTGAATTAAGTTTGTCCTCACTAAAGTGGTGACACAGAATACTGCAAAAAGAATGAGTATGTACGGACAACTAATAGCAGTTTATTTAAAACGTATGACTAAAGTGTACGTTGTATGATTTGAGTAAAAAAAAATATTTATTCCACGAAGTATCATAAAATATATTGATGATCCTTGGTTTGGATGGAGCTCATTTCGGATTTTTTTTCGGACAAAATTCCAGGTAATAGAAATTGCATTATAGCATCATTTTTCAGTCGCCGGCGGTAATTTACAGAGCGTCTGCCGGTTTATTTATTTTTACATATACTACTTCTTACGGTGGCGATTTTTTTTTGTCATGGTACCACCACGCCAAAAAGGCTCCAGGGTCCACCAAGTCTAAAAAAAAAATGGGTACCAGAGAAATCAGAGAAGGTAAATCTGGCCAGACGTGATACTGACCACATCACAGTTTCATGCGCTGATGGTCTTGGAAATATGGGCTAACACCGTATCCACAGTCTGGCTTAATGGCATGGAAACGGGTATATTACATTTTTTTTCTTCTTACAGTGCGTGTAGATATGTATATACGTTCTGTTACATTAATCATGTTTACTCTTTGTACTGTAAGATAATTGCTTTGTTAATTTTTTTTTCGGAAACTTTGGACTCCTGGTTTTTAACTACCCCTACCCTTTATTAGTTCCCGAAATCGAAGGTGGTTAATGTCTTTTGAAGTGCATGTGTTCCTGTATGTCCATACTCCTGACTGATGTCTGTAGTTTTTGTTGTCTGCCAGTTATGTGACATTGCTGCTGGCAGACAGCGTCGCCTCTAAACCAGTTCCTTATTTCTTTGGCATGTCCTTTCATCGACGTTGGCCGTTCCAAAATAATTTGGTTTCTCTAATTTGTAAATTCGCTTCTTGATTGGAACTTTTCTTACCGAAGATTTTATCTTCTCTGTCTCTGTCTATCTGTCTATGCCTGTCTGTCTGTCTGTCTGACGGGGCTTCTGCAAGGGTATTCCACAAGCGGTTGTCCTTCGCTTGTTTTTCTGCTCTTTCCCAGGTGAGCCCTCTGTTACTAAACATCCTCACTTTTGTTCTTCTCCATGTCTCTTTTGATCCACTCTTACCGCATGTTCCCCTGAAGAGTTCACCTCAGTGCTAGTTTTGGTAGTGAGTCGTCAGTCATCTGAGGCAACTGTCCCAACTATCGCCAGCGTCTTTCCTCAATATTTGCTGTCAGCGGCTTCATCTGCTGCTAAGTAAATTTGTAAAATTGTGAGAATATGAGCTGGTTTTGTTTAAGAAGAGTAGAAACACTTGCCTTAAAATTTCCTGTACAAAGTAAAAATATTAAATTTAATTTGGTGATTGATTCAAATAAGAGCCCTGCCACGTCACAAAGTGACGCTTCCTGTTCAGATCTGTCTATATAATTTTCCCCGTCTGGCTGTATGTTTTTAGCATTCTTTTTGTATTATTCTCGTTTGTTTTAAGTACTTTTGCTCGTCAACCGAAACTCGGAAAACATGTTTGCGAACAATGCGAAGTTATGTATGCCTTTACCATAACCTGAAACTTGCAACTAAAAAATTAACATGGTGAGTTTGCGTTCTCCTAGTTGGCCAGGCTATCGATTCTATAATTTCATTTCACCCCTCGTCATTTTTGACATGCTACAACTAGTTAAACATAGCGCTGTATTTTTTTTTCTGAGGCGCGTTATATAGTTTTAAAAAAATGGGCCATAATAATAAAAAAAAAAAGGTAAATCTTCAGAATCTTTCCAGCACCTGCCCCTACCTTATTTGAATTATGTCTCATTCAGTTGTACCAGCTTGCGCGTAACGTTCGCTACTGAGCGCAGCTCCGTTGTGCAACATCTGTGACCCTGCATAAGAGACGGGAGTAGCTTTGAAGCGGTTGGAAAATCACAGTATCTGTTGTACATCACTTCCAGCCCTTTTGTTAATAGGGTCATCAGGAGGTTTCTTTCTTTCTTTCTTTCTTTCTTTCTAAGAACAGATTGAGAGAACATATTGTTTTGTCCTTTAAAAAAAAAATTGGCTAGAATTTCTTATAATCTTTCATTTATTGACCCCTTTTTCAGTTCACAGGTGTCTTAGTGCTGCTCCCTGACCCAGACAGTTTTCAGATAGAACTGATAGCAGCTTGACTGACTCTGACTGTCTTGATCGTTAGGACTTTTATCGGAATTGATTTGAATTCTTTCTTGTAAAAACTTAACATTTGTTCCGTTATGTTGATATTATTTAATGTTTAAAGCGGGTTTTTTTTTCTGTCGCTGGCTTGCAAATGCTGAAAAATTATTTGGAAAACGTAAAAAAAGGAAGCATTTTGAGATTAGAAAGAAGAGGATAGATCTGGATGATTAAATGTAGCAGGGGCTTAGAATCAAAGCCCTTTCCACCAGGAGCGCAAATCCACCGGCTCTATCCACGGGCCAAGGAAATAAACGCCGTGGCTGAAATAACATGAGAGAGAGAGCAAGATTATAAGGAAGTATAGTTTTTGTTTTGTTCTGAATACCATAGGGCCAGAGTGGCCGACACTTTTTGTGCAGTGATGGATGTGTTAGTGATAATGGTGCAGTAGCCGAATATATACCGGTACAGCGTCATGGAATGATAGGTTCCTTCCTTTCTGTTGCCGCCGCTTATATATATCTGGTGCTACAGAGTTAGTGCAACGTTTCGCGATCCTCTTTCGGTGGAGAAAAGAGGTTTATCCTGAACGTACTGATGATAGCTCTTTAATAGTTTGATAGTGATATCGGAGTGTAGTGCCACTTTTGTGTTATATTACGGGGCGAACAATAGGAAATGAATCGGTATGCTCCAACGCTACTGCAGTGCCAGACATCTCATTGGGGATCAATAAGTTCCGGCCTTCTTTGAGCTAGCACAGTTATAACAACGTCGCACGTTTCATTTTCTCGACCTTCAAGTGGTCTCCGTCATGGAGTACAACCAACATTATACGTGCCGCCAGGAAGAATCTGATCCTTTTGTTCCCTTCAGAAAGCCAAGATAAAATCATACAGTGATTTATTCTTCGTGATGTATTGTTCTGTCATATTTTTTTATTTTTATTTGTTTAGTTATTTACTTATTTTCGCTTCAGAAATGCCGCTGACAACTTGTGAGCACAGAATGTCATTGAGAATTTGGCTGTAGATCTATTAAAATGAGCGAAATCACGCGATTTTTGACCGTTCTTAGCACTGACAAGTTAATATGATTATGGTAGACACGAAGTCAGACAGCGGCGTGCTTTCTAACCAGGATTGTTCTAGCTGTAAGTGAAGGTATACTGAGAGAAGCCATTAACGGGGGTGTCTGAGCACAGTTAGTTAGAATACTCGTCTGTTACGACGAGTGTCGGTAGTTCGATCCTAGGATGTGCCACAATCAGCCCAGCGATAGAAACACGTGGCAACTTCCACCGCTGAGGCTGGATAAGGAAAGGACGTACGGACGTGATACTGGCCACATTTTTCTAGTGTATCAGTAGGTTCATGGAAAGTATAGGCACAGATATTGTCTCCGCTGTGTACTTCAGTGGCTTGACACAAGACTATCTGTACAGTGTTACGCATCGGCATAGACATACGAGTTGTAGGAGCCACAACGTGAGCAGTATGTTATACGCTGAAGGCGCGGTGCTGGAAGCCAAGAATGAGAAAAAAGAGCGTTCAGAAATTGTTTCATGCAATAGTGAAGTGAGGACAACGCCATGGCTTACTTCTAACGGCAACAAAGCATAACAGCATCTACAAAAAAAAAAATCACTGTCTAAATTCAGTATAAAAGTAATGGAACAACATCGAAGCCAGTCCATCAGTACAGATATCTGGATATTGTTTGCTGTAAGTACACCACAAGAATGAAGAGCAGATGATAGCAGTGATAAATCATGCCAAGCCAAAGACCACACTCCAGAAAATTAAAGATAGAAAACGTCTACCTCCATCAGTAAATGAAAGAAAACGAGTGCCAAACGAAGCATTAGTCCATCTTGTTCAATTTAAGCGAGCCAATCAATAACACAGCAACATAGAGGGGAAAACAGCAGACACATCAGAAATGTAATTTCCTTCAGGACTGTTAAGGGAACTTGGGACACTGAATATAGGCTAATGAAGAACGGCCGGTGAGGAGAGCTAATGGACACAGTAATTGAAATTGACAGAAAAAGGAATTAACGTGCATTAGACATGTAGTCATTAACGTGCATTAGACATATAGTTAAAAAGGCGAGGATGAGGATTTGAAAACCAAAAACAAACCAAAAAAAAATAACAACAACGCAGTAACAGGAAAGACTCGTAACTAGATAAAGGATATTCTGGATTTGTGACAGAGAAAAATCATCGTCCATAGCACTTAGCACAGCACTTGATGATGATGCGATATTTGATAGTTAACGTATCAGACAGAAAATAATACTTTGACCAGACTGCAAACGTCGACAGTGAATAAGCAAAGTTGTAAGGTGGGGACGAAGGGAGGGGGAAGAGGGAAGGCACACGCTGATTCTGAATGATAATAATAGTGTTGGAGGTTAGCTGGCCAAGACCATATTCTATCTCACACTGATGCCCGAATGGAAACAGATCTCTTGAGTGGCAGACCCAGTCACAGAATTCCAAAGACTTTGTTATGTGTGGGGCGGAGCGTACAGATAACACAGCCCAGCTGCAAATCTTGAAGAGAGGAATGAAGTCGCTGTCTGGTTTGGCAGTTAGCCACCCATAACTGACATGTTTGCGCCAGGGTTGGCGAACCATAGCCGATCAAGACCCCCCCCCCAACCAGTAACAGACCCATCTTGGCTAGCGGGACAGGGATCACTGGAGTCCCCCACGGTGGTAGAGACTGTTAAAGAAATAATGCACATTGCCCTACTTTTTATCTCGAATCAGGGACTTAAAAAAAATATCCGCCATAACCCACTTAGTCTCAACACCTTGTTGATTTCAAGAAAGCCTTCGATGTGACTGATCATGAGATTCTTGCAAAAAAAAAAGCTGGAAGGTTATAGATTACACCCTGACCTGACAAAATTTATTACATCTTTTCTCTCGGGTAGAAAACAAGTAGTTTGCTTTAGAAACAAAATGTCTGACTCATCTGTGGTTGATACTGGTATTCCTCAAGACTCCATTCTTGATCCTCTTCTCTTTGCTATCTATATTAACGATTCGCCACAACACTCAAATCACACTTCATGTGATCTTTTTGCTGATGACTGCACCATTTACAATAGTATCTATGACATCAATAACATACAGGAAATGCTACAGCATAAATGATATAAAAGTTTGATTAAATGGAGTAATAATAATGGTATGTTCATAGACACTGATGAAACAAAATCATGCTCATCACTACAAGACAGAAACTACAGAATGCAACAAACTTATCTACAGCTTTGTGCAAGGACTACGGAAATAGTAGAACATAAAACTCTAGGCCTCATCATTGGTCAACATTTAACTTGGAATTCTCAGGTATTTAAGTTTGATAGAACTTGATAGCACAGAAAGTTTACCAACTAGTCAGAATTAAACACTTTATTTTCTCGAGCAGGACACAAGAAAGACATATTACATATCACATATACAAACACACTTAGATTACTGTTCCACAGTCTGGTATGTCTGCTCAGTCTCAAACACTAAAAGACTCCACTTACTTCTCAAACGAACATTACATCTGATTTGTGGCAAACACCCAGTACAGACTGCAGATCAGCACAAACAATTCAAAATTCTACCCCTCAAATATAGAGTTATATTTAACAAAGTTAAGTTGTTCATAGAATTTTGTCGCACAATGCTCCGCTTTACTTGTGATCACTGTTTACGTCTAACACAAAACATTGCCAGCGTTTGAAAAGCTGTCTTCTTCCTAAACCCAGGCTTGGTCTATACAAGAAAAGCCTTGCATACTCTGCAGTACAGCTCTGGAGAGAAAAAACACACACACACACACACACACACACACACGCACGCACGCACGCACGCACACACCCACCCACCCACCCACCCCCCCCCCTTCTTACCATTTAAAATCCATTAGTACCACTTCATTCTTTAACTCAAACTTTTTTAAATATTTACTTGCTTGTAACTTTATGTCTTCATAGAATAACCAGTAGCTTCTCAACCCATGGCTTGCCACCCATCAAGTTCTAAAAGGACATGGTTCTAAAAGTAACTTGTTAGATCTTCTTAGAAATTATTTTAATGAATGTTAAAGAATATGTGTTATAAGAACTGTACTGAAAATGTATTTTTGTTTATGTACGAGGGGCGTTCAGAAAGTAATGCACCCCATCGTTTTTTTTTCAGCTAATAATGAAGATAGAAACATGAAATTTTGCACACTTCAAATCATAAAATCTTGCACACTTTAAATATGGCATGTGCCGATTGTGTGAGCCACATTGCACCGCAACCGGCCAAAGAATATGGCTGCCCTAACCATTGAAATGGAGCGTGTTAGGAAATTGCAGTATAAACAGCGAATTGTGATAGAATTTCTCGTTGCAGAGAAGGAAACTGTTGTGAACATTCACAAGCGTCTATGTGATGTGTATGGAAGTTTTGTAGTCGACAGGAGTACAGTCAGTCGCTAGTTTCAGACAATCAAAGAATCAATAATTGGAGATAAGGAGTTGCATGATCGGCCGCGCTATGGACGACCTGCCACATAAAGCAGTTTTCCTTTCTCGGCACTGCTTAAAGCCGTAACACAGTACTACTAAAACAGTGTCCGTGTACCACTATTAAAATGTAACACGGTAACATTTTTACAAGATTTCTTTCCTCCGTGTACTGTGTATTATTACAGTTTCTCTAACATGAGCACTAGGCTCAGAGACACCCAACATATGTTACAATGATATTCACTCTGTAACAGGACAACCCAGGTAACACTGACTCCACTACTCATCCATACACGACATGACCAGTTACATGTAAATCAACAACTCTACACCACAATTAACACTTAACATGAATCCAAACATCACAGGATTAATCAGACACACTGTATATGTTTAATGATGAGATCCATTTGTACGATGAGTGTTGCTACGATGTAGAGTGTAAACTTGATGGATACAATTACAAGTGATCATCCAAAAAAATATAAGTCCGGACGACTAACATCGCCATGGGACTAGGTCAGACATTCAACCTTTGTCCAAAAAAAAACGTGGACAAATCGACACACAAATCTACATGGCTACTGCAACAATTTGTCTTAAGAAAAGCAATCCATCACTACAACAATTTAACTACAGAATCAAACACACAACCTCTCGCTACAACATTCTGACCAAAAACTCCCCTCTCCACTCATTCACACCTCCCGCCTAACCTAAACCACGTGACTCAGAATTCTCTCGAAACATGAGATATTTTCTCCGTGCTTGGCATACAGTGATGAGTTGTGGTCTACCAGACCACAACCACAGGGTTACACACAAAACAGTCTGTACAGAATGTTATTCTATTACACACAGCCACCAAGGCAGAAATGTTGAAATGCACTGAGGGCATTATTCTTACTGACAGGCGTATCACTACTCAACATTTGGCCATAAAGCTGTCAGTCAGCAATGGTAGTGCAAATGCAGTCATAAAAGCTCTAGGATTTTCTAAGGTTTGCGCAAGATGTAGTCTCACAAATGACCATCGATTGCAAAGGAAAGCAATTTCTTCTGAATTGTTGAAGCGTTTCATTGCTGATGGAGATAACTTTTTGGCTAAGATCGTAACAGGTGACCATACCTGGACACATCATTTTGAACCTGAGACAAAAAGACAGTCAGTGGAGTGGCATCATCCGCAGTCACCACGAAGAAAGAAATTAAAGACAACTCCTTCAGCTGGAAAGGTCATGATCACTGTCTTTTGGGACATTGACGGTGTGATTCTTGTGGATGTTATGCCAGGAGGAGAGACAATCAATTCGCAAGCTTACATTAAGACATTAAAAAAAACTCAATCAACGTTTTCGCAGAGTTCGGCCGCACAAGAATCCAGCTGACCTGCTTCTCCTTCGAGAATGCGCACCCTCACACAGGTCTGGCAACATGGGAAGCAATCACCAAATTGGGTTGGATTGTACTACCCCATCCACCCTATAGTCCCGATTTGGCACCCTCTGATTTCCATCTGTTGGTCCACTTAAAGATGCACTCCGAGGGGTAAGATTTGAAGATGACGAAGGAGTGATTCATGCAGCGAAGAAATGGCTACATAATCAAGAGAAAATCTTGTACGGGCTATGAATACATGCAGTTGTTTCGGGCTGGCGTAAAGCCATACAAGCTGATGGGGATTATGTTGACCGATGTTTACATGACATATCCATGTATATTGTATATACATTTCATGGTTTTTGAATAAACAGCTCCTGAGAAAAACGATGTGGTGCATTACTTTCTGAACGTCCATCATATATGCCTGCGTGTGTACGCGCGCTATCGTGTTAGATTAATTACCTCTTCTCTTATATTTGTGAATGTAGTAGTATAATTTTGCATTCTTTTTAATGTGTTCTTTCCCTATCATATAATTTATATTATTGTATTAAATCGAGTATATGGGAGGAATGAAAGATGGAGTGATGAAGAGTGGAATGTAAGACGGGCCTGCGTACCCAATTCTTTCCCCTAAAAAATATCATCATTCATTCATTCACCTCCACCGCATCGACTGAAAAAAAAAAAAACCACGCACATCGTGTTCGCAGTTCCAGGGAGATATAGCTACAACAAACCCTGATGCAAGATAGACGTACAGCAAATCCTGACACAACATGGAGGTACAACAAACCCTGACGCAAGATAGAACTACAGCAAATCCTGACACAAGATGGAGCTACAACAAACTCTGACGCAAGATAGAACTACAGCAAATCCTGACACAAGATGGAGCTACAACAAACTCTGACGCAAGATAGAACTACAGCAAATCCTGACACAAGATGGAGCTACAACAAACTCTGACGCAAGATAGAACTACAGCAGATCCTGACACAAGATGGGGCTACAATAAACTCTGATGCAAGATAGAACTACAGCAAATCCTGACACAAGATAGAACTAAAAAAAAAAACCCTGACGCAGCGCAACCAACTCCTGTTTGAGGAAGGACGGAAAAGAAGAAGAATAAATTCTGAAATAAAAAAATACTCGTAAGTAAATAAATAAATAAATACGCGAAGAGATTTTCAGTAGCAAAACAAATATTGAAAAACATTACACTAACCGGAGATTTTTGCCCCCAAAACTTGTAATAACAGAGGGTAGTTTTATTTACTAATCCCCGTTTAAGCAGCCAGAATAAGTAGCCGCCGGCTAATTTTCCCGTCATCTTGACGTGTAAACTGTCAACAGAGGGAAGACCCAAGCGAAATCGTCTTTGTACGGTGTGCAGAATAAACTTTATATTCTGTGTTGATGTTTAGACAGTCTTGTATGGCTGTTTGTATGAAATATATGGAGCCGTGTATTCAGTTTGTTGTTGTTGTTGTCCTCCAACATTATCGGGAGTAGACTAGTCGGTAGTGACTTACTTTCTTACCCGGAAGCTTGTTGGTTCGTGATCAGTTGCCAGAGCCATCCACTGGACGCGGTTGTAAAAATGGGGTACACGATACAAGGGTCGGAGAACACAAAAGAAAAAAAAAGGGCCCCAGACGAGGCCGGAGATCTAAGGCCTACGATACTCAGGTGGAGGGTTAGGTTCCAGATCCCGTGGAAAAGCGGGAAATAGCCTTTTTTTTTTTTCTCATTTGCTTGGCAACATATATTCAGGGTCAGATATTACGTACGCGATAAGAACTACCGACAATACATTAGATCCAGAGGTTCCTCATTTTGACGCTCGAATGGGCCTTGCCGAAAGAGTGAAACAGGCACCGAATATAAGAAACACGTATATAACTGAGAGCCGCTTTATAAGTGGGCAACGCCTTTATTTGCTTACACGTCAAGACGTAGCGAACTGCATTGCACACACAGCTATCGGCGAATGAAGGGAAGGTGTGATATTACGTGACCGGTCATTTGTGGTCATGCCTGAGAACACAGCGGAAAACTAGCCGTGGCCATCAGATATTAATGTACAAAATTACTATGTGAACAGACCTAATAGTGTTGTTAACGTTGTCTATATCTTGCTAAATTTATTATCAGATTTGATAGCAACCAAGATTAACAATAGGGAACAGCAACTTCTTCTTCTTCTTCTTTCAATTTCGTATGTTCAACGTTCTAACCATGGGGATGGGGAGATTAGGCAATTGGCGACCCATAGCTGATATGCTAACGTCAGGGTTAGCGAACCATAGCTGACCAAGACCCTGTCCCACCTCTCCGTTGGTACCCCCAGTAACAGACCTAGCCTGGTTGACGGGACAGGGATCGTCATATTCCCCATGGTGGTGGAATCTGCTAAAGAAGCACTGCAACCCTCTTCTTTTTAAGTGTACTCTGGGACTGAAAAAATAGCTGCCATAACCCACTCCTACGCCGATACGATGTTGTGCCTCAACACCTCCACAGCATCGTCTGCAGTGAACACCAGCTCGCAGTTACAGGGAGATAGCATAAGTGCAAGCAAGTTCTAAACATGGAGTTAGGTCGCCTCCATGAATCCCGCTGTCAGTAGGAGGTCTTTGTGGAAGCCCGGAGTTTCTGGAACGGCAGTTTGAAATAAATTCCTCATCTACTTCGACACTTCTTGTGAAGTACCCCAGTTAAGGCATGCCCCATGCCAGTCATTTCAGCTCACTCTTAAGTCAGGTATCTTACAACAGAGCCATGTAAACAGTCAATTAAAATTATTTTATATTATTACCTGATGTTTATTTACATAGCATCATCTGATTGTGTATATGATATCCTTAGTTAAAATTTGCTTCACTCTACCCGTTAAAGCTAGTTGTAGCAGGGCGCTGTGCCAGAAATGTATTGACATTTGGCTCAGGCTGGGGGAGCTTACGTACTCGTTAACGATATTTGATATGTCACAGAGCACCAAGGATGTTGCGTGCTCTAGTTACAGTATGTCTGTTGCAGTAGTCTAGGAATCGGAAAGTTAACTTTTTTGTAGGATCAGAAGTATATGGAGAAGACTGTATGAAGATCTGGAATCGCAGGCATCGAGTAGGATGGGAGAGTGGGCTACCGTGGCATGCTTTAAGCCGCAGAGTGGACCAAAGGAGCAGACTTCTAAGCAATCAGCATTGCAGAGAAATCTATGGCGATCCATGAAAAGCTGGCTAAGTTGAACGAGCGAAATAGCCCTGTACCAGAAGAGGTGCGACAGAGCATCTGCTAATTCTGGTCCTTAACCTTCTCTAATCAGAATGTAACGAACACTTTGTAGAAGCTAATATTTATGTCTGGAAGAAATGTTCCATGGGAAGGGGAAAGGTTGAAATGAAGTGAAGAAATCTGTAATGAAGACAAAGCAATGGTTAGGGAGATCCCAGCTTTTGCAGGATAAAAGTGTGAAAATGAAGATGCGAAGGATTTCGACACAGAAGTACAAACGAAGTACATGAACAGAGAGAGAGAGAGAGGGAGAGAGAGAGTGTCTCAAGAGACTGTCAGATTTGTACAGTCGTCTAGCCGTGAGACAGCAGTCATGGACAGATACAAAGTATGCCTTTTAATTGATCGAGACTTGTAACCGTTTATCCACAAGAAGATAGAGCTCTAACCATTCAACAGGTATAAAATATGTCTTGTACTTGATAAGGACCATAAGCTGTGTAGCCACGAGAGGACAGTACTTAGCCAGGACCAGTAATTGTTTAGCCAAGAGAGGACAGTACAGTAACAACTCGCCAGACACGAACCTTACAGATGAACTGAACTAACGTTTAGCCATGAGAAAACAGTGCGATAACAGCTGTGCAAACACGGATCATATTTTTCAAGTGATTAGGATTAGAGGTCCAGTCATGAGAGGGCAGCCCACCAACCACTCAGTCAGAACTAGACGCTCAGCTCTCAGTGCTTTCGTCTGCGATGTTCCTTTCTTTCACCGTGGATTATCGTACTCGAGGTTCAAGCCAACTTGTACTTCCATATTTTACACAATAGCTGGAGGGAAGGTGCTACACAAGTATAGAAATATGGGAAGCCGAAATGCGACATATACATAAAGATGGTTTCCTTCCCCCCCCCCCCTTTTTTTTTCAATATTCACCACAGTTAATACGAAACGGTGAGAAAGCACACACACTGATATTTCTTCTAGCTTTTACCCAGCGTAAGTGGTATAGGTTTTCATTGCTTGTGACTAAACTATTTATCGCAGACCTTACTATCGCATGTCAGCTGTGAGTCATGGCAAGTCGTTTGCACTCATAAAAGTTATGCTTATTATGTGAGGCAGATTATTGCTGCTCTCCCCTATCAAGCATTATCAACATATATTCTTCCTTTTTTTTTAAAGCATCTCATATTAAACATCTGTATATTCTATGCAGCCTGTTTGTCGTTATGTAAAGCGCATAAATGCTTGCATATTCACGGAATGTTTTGTAAACCGCCTGCACGTTTGTGAACGTATAAAAGTTTGCACAAACACCTTGAAGTAAGCAAACACGTTTATGCCCAGATCCGACCAGAACGTGACAGTATAGCCTGATAATAAAAAGGTGGGGGGGGGGGGGGACGGGCACCAGAAATGCACACAAGATGAGAAGTACAAAATGAGCACCAACTAGAAACAGAGAATGACGACGGCAGATAATGATGACCGGGGGTGGGGTGGATTAGAGAGTAAGTTTAGCGACGAACTTGCGGACTTGGTGAGAGACGTAGAACAATAAGAAGGGGGAAAGCGACGAAAGAAGGACTTCTCTCTCCACTCAATCACTTAGTGACTCACTCGACCATATACGGACGTGTGGGTGTTATAACTGGAGAGCGTCGAGAATGCAGAAATACCTAGAGGCACAGTGAGAAGGACTGGGACACAGACTTCAGAACTCTAGGCGACGTTGTGAATGAAAGAGAAAAGCGTTGTCGTTCTTCTTACGTTGATGCTATTTTGTACTTCCCATATAGTGTGCAAACTCCCTTTTATTATCAGGATATACTGTCACACAGAAGTGCAGGTGCTGAGCATAGATTCTGAGGTGGCCGAGCCACACTAGCTGTATATGTACGTAGAACAAAGTATCGAGGTATCGACTTGGTATAGGGTACAAAAGACGGGCAACTAACTCCTCATTCAAAGTTATCAGCGGCATCTCGTTAGCTTCATGTGTATCACTGTAGGTCAGAAACTGTTGGGAGAGTCCCTACGAGTGATTTGTAGTTGTGCCTGTGGCGAAGACATTGTGTGCCATAAAAAATGATCAGGAACTCTCTTGTTTGACCGTGTGCGAACTATCTGTCTATTAGTCTGCCTGCCTGCCTGTCTTTCTGTTTGTCTGTCTGTATATGTGTATGTCTGTCTGTCCGTCCATCCGCCCACCCGCCTGCCTGCCTAATCTGTCTGTAAAATCATCAGTCTGTCGTTCTATTTGTCTGTCTATCTATCTAGATGTCTGTCTGTCTGTCCGTCCGCCCGCCTGCTTAATCTGTCTGTCTGTAAAATCATCAGTCTGTCTTTCTATTTTCCCTCTGCCTTCCATCCCCACCCCCGCCCCTCACACACACATGCACAAAAAACCCACTCACATTTACACAGTTAAGCAATTAAAAAATGTATATTTCTTGTACTTAAATTTCAATACGAAATTTATAGAAAGTAATCTTACATGAATTAATAATTAACCGTAAGAAATTATTATCTCATTATAATTAATGAAAATGTGGTTTTTTTTTCGCTGAGCAGTATCTCTAAAAAGAAAACTTTTGACACAGAATTGGAACGTCAGAAGTGGCCAGTCTGATGAATTGCTTGAGCAGGATAGGAAGTAGCTAAATATAATACAGCTCGATACGATTTGCAGCAGGGTGTTTTCTTTGACAACTTATGAGTGTTATACAGAACACGTGGGTTCTTGTCTACAATTAGAGGCGTATTACATTCGTCCTGGTTGACTCATACCTCACACTGAACCAAGTGACCCATTGAGAGCGACACAGGCCTGGGTTATGAACGGCTTGGCTTGATCTGTAAGCGGGAGTTAACAGTATATGCGGGCCGTGTGCACCATACAAAGAACATGCAGTGTTAGAAATAGTTATAAACTCTATCAGGTACTGGGATCTTTTCTGGTGACACTATGTTTAGGGCTCGCTGTCATTTCGTATTGTTATCCAGAGTGGCTAGTTTTTCCATTACTGAATATACTTTCTTGCTAATAAGTTCCTTGAATTGGATCCAAGCATTTTAACCTTCTCTCTTTGACAAAACAATTTTCACCGTCAAAACATTCATCGGAGACAAAGCTCTGTTCAGATAAATGTGTACTACGTATATGGGTGAGAGAAAGGAGAAAGTTGAATAGTTTTTAAAAAAAATTGTTCCTTAACTCTTTCACTTCAAAACAAAACTGGCAGAGTTGGTATATCTTGCATACCTGTAATAATCAATGCGATATTTAGGCAAAGTAAAAATAACATAAAATAACGGCACATTTCAAACACAGCCCATATTTTTAAATTATCGAGTAACTTACTTCCGCTTTCCCTCTACCAAAACTTCTCATCAGAATTTATGCTAGCAGATCGTGGAAGTTATTTCAGGAGTGAAAGTGAAGCATCTAACATACATATTTGCTAAACTGACAGAGCATGCTTTCAAAATGTGTGAGAATTGTATCACAAACATAGAGATTTGAACTTGTTAGTCATTTTATGATGGAGTGCTTGCATTTCTGCATGCTTCTTCTCTTCTTTTTTTTTTTTAAGTTATAGTTTAACATTTGGGGGAGGGGAGGGGAGGGGATGAAGACGCTGTCCGATGAGGCAATCAGCGACTCATAGCTGATATCCTAGCCTCAGGGTTAGCGAACCGTAGCTGACAACCAAGACCCTGTCCCACGTTGGTACTCCCAGTAACAGGCATAGCCTGGTTAACGGGGCAGGGATCGCCATAGTCCCCGTGGTGGTGGAGTCTGCTAAAGAAGCATTGCACACCCCCTGCTTTTTAGCTGTACTCGGGGCTGAAAAAATAGCTGCCATAACCCGCTTCCACGCTGATACGATGCTGTGCCTCAACAACTCTACAGCATCGGCTGCAGAGAACACCAGCTCGCAGTTACAGGGAGATAGCTCAAGGCAAGAGACGTTAACATTTGAAAAAATGTTTCTGCTTTATGTTTCTGTCCATATATCTGTAACAGTACCTAACACCTCAGTCTGTGAGTGAGTGAGTGACACTCAGATGTATGGACAGATAATGTTATTGATGGTTGCTAAAAAAAAATTGGTGACAGAAACAGTGAGAGATCTTGTTTATATTGTTTACATTATTGCTTGTAGTGTGTGATATTAAAAATAATTGAGATCAATCTAAGCAAGAGAAATGCATCAGTTGTGTAAACATACAGAGGCAGATAATGAAGCAAGAGCCATAGACGCAAAGAGATTGGATATTACAGTGCAGTCGTGGCTTGTTATTATTGTAGCATTTTTTTTTGCCAAGCAGATATTAGTGAGAATTAGCAAAAAAACACAACTCTCTGAGCCGCCCGTAAACCGCTGGAGCACGCTTGTCTCTAAGTGCATAGAAAGTTGCACAAGAAAACATTAAATATTGAACAAATGACTGACTCTTTAAAAAAGCAGACTGTTGAAAAGTCACACTTGAAAGATAATGCTATTTCCTTCCTCTTTCTTCTTAGACGAAGCAGGAAGTCTTTGGGCGCGAAGGACGAAATAGTTAGGAAAAAGAAAATTCCTTCGGTTTGACGCCCCCTCCCTTGTCTGCAGCTAACGTTCTTGGTATTAAACCGAATGTCAAGCAGTACCTCGCGCTGTGCCCTGTTCGAAGCGGTTGTACCACAGTAACCTCGTGCTAGTCCCAGTTCGTGGCATTACATTTGTCGAATCTTTGTCCTCCCTCAGCTTGATGCGCGCTGGGCGTATGTCGTGAGGAGTTTTACTAGTAATTACGTCATTTGTTAGCTATAGCCCCAGAGTTGTTAAAGTGTTGATAGGAGCTCATGGGATGACTTAATAAGCATCCTGGAAGTTTCAGGAAAAGCTCATTTTAATTTGTGGGGTCGATGCGTGATTGTTATCTTCCATAATTTCTACTATATATATATATATATATATATGGGTGTGAAACAAGCACCATTATTGAAAACGTAAACACGGACCTAGCAGCATAAGCGTGATTTGTTGTTGTTGCTATGGCTGATTGTATCAGTTAGAAGGTAGCACAATCAGTCGCAAGAAAGGCTGCTGTACTAAATGATGCAAGGCCACTTCCGCGGATTGTTATAATACTACCAAATTCTTGTTTCAAAGCGATGAGCTTTATTATTTAAAAAAACAGAATAACTAATTACTGCGTAATATTTAAATTACCGGGTTTTATATTTTACCATTTACCGTCCTTTAGTGTATAGCGTTAAATAATACTGTTACATAATTTAACATACATGATAGTCATAAAACGTTAAAAAAAGGAGCTAACATTCACGATCAACATGATGCATGTTGGTTTATGCACGCTGAACTAGCAGGCACGATCTCGGGCAGAAGGTGGAAATAAATGGGAATAATTAATCTAACCACTCGCTAAGTATACTTGCAAACGTTTCGGAATAGTTGCAAAAAAGAAAATCCTCTAAAAAGTGTAGAGATTCTTAAGTTAATTTACTGTATTTAAACTGCGCTTCCACTCCTGATATGTCTGTTACTAAAAACTTCCAAGCTAACAGTGTCTCTTATCGTGGAAACTGTTGTTTTAAAGACGAACTTGGTATATATATATATATATATATATATATATATATATATATATATATGAACCTTAAGTGCCCAGGGCACATGGGGCTTCCGCAAGGGTTTTCCACAAATGCCTGTCCTTCGCCTTTTTTTCTGCTCCTGTCCAGGTGAGCCCTCTATTGCTCAACATCATTTCTGTTGTTCTTCTCCATGTCTCTTGTGGTCTACCCTTACTTCTGTGTATATATATAATTTATTTATTGCAATTGTTTTTCCAATTCGCTGTTTCACGGATCCCTTTTCAGAATTTCACTAAACAAATACAAGTTTGGCGCACGCTTTTGTAATTCATTTTACTGTAATCAGGGAAATTGTTGTATTGGTGAAACAATTTAAACATTTATTATTATTATAATACATCCAGTGTATGCTTAATTTAGCGCTGCCTTTATTGTTAACGAATTAAAAAAAAAGGGTTAGAAAAAAGACGTTTTAAAGGCAATGCGATACTACTAGTGACTGATCATTCTACTGAGTTTTCTTAACTTTTTGAAGCCTGTTAGAAGGAAGCAACATGAGACCAGCTACGGAGTTCTGCTGGCTCCAAATCCCCGTGTCCATTTTGTAACTGTGTGGAACATTTTCTACGTCATGTCATCGTTTAGAAAAGCAGACTCGTTGTTGAAAAATTAGAATCAAGGTTCTGTACTTCAGACGTTCCTAGGTTTCATTAATTATATTGTGGGTTCGGGTCTTCTACAAGAATATCGTAATAAAAATGACACACCGCTTGTCACTGATCTATGTTTATTCCTTGTTTCCCTCACAGCGAGTTTCAGTTTCATCGTCATGTTTCATGTCCCTAGAGAAGGCTTTCTGCATGTAGCTGGAGATGGATGTTTCTCTCGCTTACATTGTCTAACCTGACCAACCCCGCCTTGCCCAGCTCGTGATCCTCTTGATCACCCCATCTTGCCCGCATGTTTGTCCCGAAGTGTGATCTTCGTTGTGGTGTTATGGCTCGTGAAATGACCAGTTGTTTTAATTACCTGGTTCTTGTGACCCCCTCCCCTTCCAACCCACCACCCCCCCTCCCCAGCTGATGCAGAATTGTGCCTTTTTGCTGGTGCACCAGGTGAAGAAATATGCCTCTATCTCCATGAGTTTCTGTGACTGTGCATTTTCTCTGTCGCCCTGAACTTGTTAAACACTGTCTCGAGATTTCAGATTCATCCCAGGCTGGTTCACATTTAGATGTAGTCTGACTGGACAGAACAGCCTGCACCCAGTATTTTACCCCGGCACCAGATTTTCTGAATCTCATGTCGGTCTTCTAGAAACATCTGGAAATTTACCACGGAAGTTGAAAACAAAAAAAGTGAAAAAGGGAATAAATGCCCCCAGATAATTAACACAATTATCTCTCTTATACTGCTATAGATCCCATTCTCTCCCCTGTAATATAAGAGATTTGGCCCTACCGAATACACTTCCATACACACTTCCAACACAACAGAAACAGTCCCAGCATTTCCATACAAAACAGATCATACGACATCTAAATTGAAAATGCATCACACGATATCCAAAATAAAAACACTTCTAGTGATATCCAAAATGAAAATACGTTATATAACATTACAGACTAAAAATGCATCATAGGACATCCAGAATGAAAACAACAACATCATCATCAACAACAACAACAACAACACTACATCTTGACCTCATTTCTAAGAAATGGTTCCTATTCTTTTGTATATCAAAATTTTAAAGGGCTTCATTGTTCCACTCTCTCCCTCTCCCTACTTTTTTCTGTCTGTCTTTCTTTTTCTCTGTCTTTCTCCCTATTTTTTCTCTCTGTCTTTCTCCCTATTTTTTCTCTGTCTTTCTCTCTATTTTTTTCTCGCTGTCTTTCTCCTTATTTTTTTCTCTCTGTCTTTCTCCCTATTTTTTCTGTCTGTCTTTCTCCCTATTTTTTTCTCGCTGTCTTTCTCCCTATTTTTTCTCTCTGTCTTTCTCCCTATTTTTTTCTCGCTGTCTTTCTCCCTCTCTTTCTCTCTTCTTCTTCTTCTTCTCTTCTTCATTTATATATGTATGTAGTTACTTCTGTACTGAATGAATGTTTAAGAGCGAAACATAAATGTTATATTTTATTTTATGTCTCTCAGCTTCAATGTTAGTTATCTTTGTTACATGAACAGCATATTTGTAGAATGTCTGGAATAGAGTGAAAGATGTATGATAAAGGGCAGAATGTCAGACGGGCCTGCGTGCCCAATTCTTAACCCTTTCGAAATAAATATCAATCAATCAATCAATGAATCTGTCTGTTTCCCTCTCCCCTTCCCTTTCTCTCTCTTTCTCACTCACTTCCTCTCTCTCTCTCTCGCATTCTCTATCTTTCTTCCTCTCACTCACTTTCTCACTCTCTCACTTACTCTCTGTCACTATCCCTTTCTCTCTCTCTCTCACTCTCTCTGTGTTATCATCACTTTTATTTCATATTTGTTAAATTTTGTATTAAAATAGAAACTGATTTTAAAATAAAACATTTCAATTTTTTTTTCCGTTCATACACTTTCATTACTTTTTACATTAACTACTTGTCCGCAGCAAACTTTCAACTGGGAGAGAGAGAGAGAGAGAGTAAATTGAAGTGGACCGCAGAAAACATTTACTAAGAATTTGCAAGAAGGCGCCTCTTTAAAAAAAACCAAAAAACTGAGAACCTGTGATAGGATTTTTCCTTTCCAGTACAAGGTCGCCTTTCACATGATCGTTTTGCAAATGCGCAGTCGGTGTGCACTTCGACACCGGTTCTCGGTTTTTCCTCTCTCTTCCCCCCACTTGTATAAAACCTCATGCATTGTGTGTACACATGCGTCATTCCTGCAGTGGCGGTATGCGTCGAATGGAATGCTGCACCGGCCCTAGAAAATGTAGTCCCTGCGTAATAACGCAGGACGCCTTGTCCTGTGCAGTAGAATTCATACATCACCGTAAAGAAAGAAAGAAACGCGCACATGCTTAACGCCAGAAACAATAAGAAATCTATTTTTAACCATTGTCAAGGGATTGGGGTTATCCTGTGTTTTCTTGTCTTGTTTTAGCCTGCGGGTGGCCAGCGAGAACTTGAAAACAAGACCTGTGTATTCTGTAAGTAGCTGTTGAGAAAGGAGTGACTGGGACGTCTCTCCATGTCAAATGTCCCCCCCCCCCCCCCATCATTCTCAAACCCCACCCATTTGTCTGCTTTGGACTGTATAATCCCGTAGTCATGGGGCTTTTAATCTATGCTGTTTTTTTACTCGTTCGTTGGCAACCGTGTCTGAAGTATACAACGAGCCACCGCCGACTGGCAGTTATTTTCTGTTTTCAGAAACTGTTTTCCCCGAACGTGTCTGTGTCAGGTACTTACTTTGACAGCAGAAAAGCGCTGATAGAGGGTCTGACAAACCACAGCATTGTCCATTACAAGGCAGTTTTCTAGCGACTTGTGCTACTCCCGCGCCTTTTTTACTGGAGGAAAAAAATGAAGGATCATTTTCCCCAGCATTCAGTGTTTAATATAACAGTGTCTTTGGCGAGGGTCAAACAGGGGCAGCTGGAAAAGGTAACCCAAAACATGGAGAGAAGATAAGCGAACATCTTGTTCTTTGATGGGTGCAGATGTGTTAGAGTGGAGGTCATAATGATGGCCATATGACGATAGTTTCGATGGTGTTAGGCAAAATTCGTTTCAGTGGATGGTAAGAGAAGATTCAGCTATAATGAATGTGACACAGGTGAAGTGAAAATCTAATTATACGAGCCCAGACAGGACGGTGCGTTAGGGCAGTGGTGCGTGACCAGGTTTTAAAAATATTGAAATTAATCAAAACTTAAATAATATGTTATTTCAGTACGTTTAACATGTTTTAGCTTTAGCCACACATAAAATGAATTGGCACATTCAGTTTTCCTGGGTATATAGAAAGCACAATTCTGTACAGTTGATGGCGCTATTCAATTTATATTTGGTGCACTTCATTCAGTATTAGTGAGTGGTTGTGGTTATTTTAATATTTAGCTTTATAGTATAAAATAGTAGGATACCCCTAACATTAAAAAAAAAATTGAAATCTCTCTCACTCTTTTCGGAACCCTATGTCAGACACTCCGCGACCATAAGCTGGGTCGTGATCTGGGGTTGTGAACCACTGCCTGAGGGTCTGTTCAGATTAACAGCCTTTGCTGTCCCACATAATCCAAAGGCTATACCAGTGGTTCTAAAATTTTGTGGATTAACAGGCTCTTAGAACCACGCGTAAGTTTATGTATAGTTCAGTCCATCTGATACAAATACATGTATGAATTTTTGCTCAGTCCAGTCTTTAAAAAAGGCAGAGAAAACTTGAAGCATATTTTATGGTATAGATAGATCAAACATTTCCTATATTCGCTCCGACCAACTGATAGTATTCGGAACACATTCTCCAATAAACACTGCACGGTATTTTTATTACGCAGGTGTAAACCTCGCTAAGTTTCCTTGAATACAGGTCCAAAAAAAAAAAAAACTGAAGAAAGGTGCACAGAACTTTTCTAAATTGACCGGAAGTCACGACTTACCCGAGCAAGCAAATCTATTAACTGCAGTAGCGAAAATGATTTAGGGTAGATTTCTAGGTTCCTACTAAGTCCAAAGTGATCAGTTTAAAAGCAACTAAGTAGTTATGGAGAGATTTACTAAGAATGTGGAAAACTCAACCTTAGTTACGCTCAATGGCTGGTTTTGTTAAATGTAAACAAAAATTTACTGGCAAAAGAAGAAGGTGAACATGAAAACTGACAACGGGTAGAATAACACCACGAACTGGAAAAAAAGGGAGATGGGGTTATACAAATAAAAGAGGGCATAAAAAAAGTGTTGATTTCTCAAGAACGATATGTTCACCTCCACGAAACAGGATGATGATATATCACGATGTCTTCTACTTAAGATTCCAGAACGTCACGTGATATTTCAGTTTACTTCTGGGAATATATTTGTTTTGCCAGTATCAGTGCTGGCCCAGTGCCTGCTGCTACAGTATATCCAGTTTCATTAGCACAGAGAAGCTGTTTTATGTCGCCAACATCCATACTCAGGGGCAGGGCTTCCTACCCTGGGGTATCCGCAGGAAGCAAATTATGGGGGTAAGAGACTATGTCTCGTAGGAAGCAAATGATGGGGGTATGAGACTATGTCTCGTAGGAAGCAAATGATGGGGGTATGAGACTGTGTCTCGTAGGAAGCAAATGATGGGGGTATGAGACTATGTCTCGTAGGAAGCAAATGATGGGGGTATGAGACTATGTCTCGTAGGAAGCAAATGATGGGGGTAAGAGACTATGTCTTTCAACAATTTTTCTTGTAACAGATGTTCAGAATGTTACTTCAGCTGTTCTTCCGCCGCATTGTTCTGATTCTGAATTAAAGATATAGCGGATGCCGCAGTGAGAGAAGAACAGGCAGGATTTCGAAAAGGGAGAAACTGTCTTGACCAGATCTTTACTCTAAGAATAATACTTGAAGAACATATTGAAAAGCCATTAATCCTGAACTTCATAGACTTTAAAAAGACATTTGATAGCATATATAGAGATTCATTGTGGAGAATTTTAAGAATATACGGAATACCATCTAAAATTCTCAACATCATTAAGGATCTCTAAAACGCATATGTTTGTGCAGTCAACACAGAAGAAGGAATAAGTGATGGTTCCAGATTGAAACAGGCGTGAAACAAGGATGTATACTACCTCCCTTGCTTTTTGGAATTGCCGGAGACTTCATAAAGAAAAAATGTTGCACAGGTAAAACGGGCATTGATTGGGTACATGTAACCCAACTAGAAGATCTTGATTTTGCTAACATAACTATTATCAGTAACAATGTGAACTCGATGCAAGAAACAACAGATATCCTGTCTTCACTGACTAGCAAAATAGGACTTGAAATTAACAAGGAAAAACAAAAATAATGAAACATCCCATTAATCAGAATGGAAATATATACGTGGAAGGAACAGATGTTTAAGAAGTACACCAATCTGTATACCTCGGCAGCTAGACAGACCAGGACGGTGACACCAGAAATGAAGTTAGAATTCGAAGTGCAAAACCAGCATTGACCTTCCTTGAGAACATATGCCCTCTAAAGCTATAAGCACAAAAACTTCTTCAATTCAAATCTAACATCCACCCTCATTTATGCATGCGAAAGCTACAAAACAACCAAAGAAACAGACAACAAATTAGACTCTTTTGAAAACAAACGCCTAAGGAAAATGCTCGGTATAAAGTTGAACGAATTCAAGAACGTAGAGAAAAGGCATGAGTGAACAACAACCTGTCTCATGGGTGATCAGAAAAAGGAGATGGACATATATCGGTCACGTGATGAAAAGAAACAGTCCGCGAATCCCAAAGCAAGCTATCAAGTGCAACACAACAGGTCAAAGAAAAAAAGGCAAATCACAGGAAACTCTAAAGAGGACATTGTTAAGAGAGGCCAGATTAGTTGGCATAAATCCCTTGGTGAGGATGAAAAACTCGCCGAAAACAGGAAAACTTGGCGAACTACCATGCGAGCCCTATGTGACGTTTAACAGCATGGGAAGTATGTAAGATGAACTGCTTCCAGCTATCCACATGTAATGTAAAACCCAGTTACTGCCATCTTTTGAAACCAAAATGGTACCTGGTAGAACCGTCGGTGATAATGATTTCGACAGTCTGACAAAAGGGGGAATGGAGAAACATTAGACAATCCATCAGAGGCATGTAACTATGGAAAGAACCCCTTCTGTGCAGTATGTTGTTAGAACGATCTCCTGGTACGTAACTGACGGTATTCATCATTTTTTAAATGTTCTTAATGTAATTCAAAACACTTTGGAACCTAATATGCTTTTAACCTGAGATCGAGATACTAAACCAACGGTTTCAACCTGTTTTTTCAGGCAGCAACTCCGTGAAGCCGGTGGCAATTCGCGCGCGGCCCCCCCCCTCCCCCAGTATGCCATGTGGCATTAAACATCTTCCGGATGAAAGCATTTTCAGAACACGCGGCCACGAGCTCTTTGTCAACCTTCGGGGGCTCGATCCCATCTGTTACACCATGCAGCATTTAATACACGTTGCCTGACAGAAAAAAAACTCATTGAGTGTGATCTGCATATATTTTTTGTCAAACATTTCATCACAGAACTTTACTGGAGGCCCTAAAGCGAAGTTCTTGTAGAAAAACAGTTGCGTACAGATCGTAGAGTAGCAAAACCTTACTAATTAACACAAGACTGCATCGTTCAGTCAGGAGTTTCCTTGTACGGGTAGCGTAGTGAAGAGTGCACACGCTGGGTTTCACGGCGATGAATAAACTTGATAACTAGCTTTTACCACCTTTTAACACTCCAGCGACAACCTTCTACAGATCTGTAACAAACCGCATATGTCACGTTAAAAAAAAGACTCAATTTTATGCTTACTCTGAAAATGAGCTCTATGAGACTAAAATATATGAATTCTGAGGAAATTATTCCAGTAATTGATGTCGTGGAAGTTCAAGTGCTTCACTGATATATACGAGGGAAAGTCAATAAGTAACTCGCAAATTGAAATATTTTATCAGTGGCAGTTATTAGACAGCGTTTAAATATATCCTTAGATAGTACCATCATCCAACTTTATAATAGCTGTATGTAGGGGGCGCTTGGAGTTACGTGCGCATGCACAAAGAAATAACAAAATGACTACCCAACTGTTAGTGTGTGCCAAAGAAGAACAAAAAGTGTAGTGCAATTTTTGTAGGCTAAAGGACATTCATAAAGAAATGATTATAGTTTATGCTGAAAAGTGTGTATCACGTAAAGCGGTCTATAACTGGGTAAAATAATTTTCTCAGGGACGCGCCGAAATTGTTGACAAAGTCCGACTTGGCCGTCATGTTCAGATTGCAACAGAAACGACTGTGCAATGTGTGAATGAGATTATCAGAGCTGACAGACTAGTAACATCCACCCCATAGACCTGACTTAGTTCCAAGTGATTTTCACCTGTTTGGTCCATAGAAAAACCACATTGGCGGGAGAAGATTCTCGAGTGACGAAGAGGTGAAACAGAAGTAAAAAAATGATTCAGAAATCGGACTCTCGATTTTTACGCCAAAGGTACTGCATCATCGATTACATGATGGGACAAATGTATCAATGCTGGTGGCGATTACGTTGAAAAATATGGGAATAATGTAGGTTGAATAATTAAAAGTTTTCAAATTACTGTCGCATTTAGTTTGTTTTTTTTTGTAACAAGCATTTACGAGTTACTTAGTGACTTCCCCTCGTATCTTATCCACTAAGTGCAACATGCAAACACGGAAACAAAGCGCTCTGTGGGTCACACGCCGGGCCATAGTCTACTGTGCGACCCGCGACCTTAACTTAAAGAACGCCGAATGAATATATCAAGGTTACTGTATAAGTGTCGCTCCTAACTTTTTTAAAATGTAAATTATGGATGTGCTGCAGAACTCATCTAATATCCCACCCCCCCTTTATTTTTCTATGTCAGTGGCTGCTGCTGCTGTGTGTGTGTATATATATATATATATATTTATATTATATATATATAAATTAAATGCGGTCCGCCAAGTAATCAAATATTCCTCTTCCGTACGATACCCTATGTCTCTACTACTACCATGAGCATATTAAGTTTTTATTTTGTACCCCCTTCACAAAAAAGGGCACTTCAGCTCATGTTACTTTGTACAATGAATCTCTGTTATAATCTATGTTCAGATGTATTCCGACACAGTACTACCACAGAGGAATGCTTCTTCTCATAATCCCCTGTGTGGGTGGGTGCCCCGAACAGTGCACTTTTGTCGGTCTTCCCGGGCTTTGTTCGAGGGGGATCACATTTTTCGTTGCATAAAGTTTCATCTACACCGGTTCATTTTCTCCGTACTCCTAATTTTATAAATAAATAAACAGTGCCGAAAAGCACCGAGACGCTGCTCCGCTGAGACTCTTCTGCTCTTCTTAAATTAAACGAACGTCAAGCATGTGACATGTTTGCTGCCAGTCGTCGTCGAAATCGTGTCTCGGAACAATTTGGCCATACAGCTTGCAATCTGCGAGGAATTGTGCAATTTATAACTTAACATAACTGTAAACTGTTATAAGTTCATAACTGTAAACGTGTTCTCTCGGAGAGATACATGACGATGGTAGAGCGAGCGAGCGAGAGAGAGAGAGAGAGAGAGAGAGAGAGAGAGAGAGCTCTGAAGGTACAGCTTCTAGCTTCTCATGCCAACTTCATGTCCTGGCCTCACAGCGCTCCTACGACCTCGGCTGAAAATAGATGCTTGATATTTGTTTTCGGAACAGATCCGCGACGATACTTAGTGCCCCACCCCAAGAAACTGAGCCCTGGCATACAGTCGTGCACAAAGCCTTTCCCGTGCCCTAAATCTAACACCTATTAACTTATGCAGCGGTCTCGGGCGACAGAATATGAGGATGGCAATATTAAAAGGAAAGTTTTAGACTTTTTAAAAAAACTTTCCAAGAAACTGTGGTGATAAATAACAACCGCGGTTACAAAGACAGAGGGGAAAACAAGAAAATTCCTGGGATTAATTTTCTGCGGTAAAAAGTATCACACACTTGAAAAAAAAACCCAGAATTTTTTTTTAACTTGGCAAAAAAACCAGAATAACAACTTTTTTAAAAAATCAGAATTAGAAAACAAAGGAACTCGATATAAAGCTCATCTGATGAAAGAACCATAATAAAACCTTCATTCTGCTCTGTGCAAGGAGATGCGTATTAAAGCCTTGTACCCTGCATATCATATCTTTTCCGAGAATGTTTTATCTATCTATACCATAAAATATACTTCAAGTTTTTTCTGAAAATATTATTAAAGCATTAGATCAAGAGGAATTCATTCCTTCCTCCCTTCCTCTCTCCTTCCCTCGGAAGAATCTCAGTATTTCACAAGACACACGTGATTAACGTTAGCAGACAGTTCACCAGGCAGAGCGCGCGCGCGCACACACACACACACAAAGACACGAACACTCACTGCATATCTAAGAGGTCATCATCACCAAACATTACGTAAAGCAGCATGAACCGTGATGGTAATTTATTAAGAAAATAGCCTGGCATATGAATGTATAATGGCTGTGCAACATGGAAGAAGCCTACACTTTTAGAAATTTAAGAAGCGAAAGCCTTACAAGAACTAGAGGTAGTGACAACAGTGGTGAAACATTATATATTTCTTATTTACCATATCGTTCTGCTGAATTTAAGAAAAAAATGATGCTACCGATCGCAAATTTAAACAGTTGACCAAGCAAACCGGAATCGTCCAATGTTTGGTTTTCTGTTATCTAAGTTGTTCAGTAGAGTTCAAAGTGCACATAGTAATGTCAGTGTAACCCGAGTACAGACTGTTTTTAGGACATGTTTTCCTGGTTTCGGCGTGTGAAGATCTCAGATTTGTATAAGTTGTGAGGGAAATGGAGGAAGGGGGGGGGGAAGGTCTAGTAGGTGAAAATCCCGGGTAGCCAGGGCTGCTCGCTTAGTGTTAAAAAATAATGTAGTTTTCTTTCGTGAAAAAAAGCAAAGCATTTAATTTACAGTTTAGAACAACTTGGTCAGAGTTAATTTACTTGTTGTGATGGAGCTTATACCGTATTTAGAATGAGCACTTCTACTATGTCTGTTGAACTTGACAGACGATTTGTTGGAATTGTGTAGAAGGGCGCCTCTGGACTACTTAAAAGACTAAGTAGGTAATGCATTTCCTAAATACATAAAGAGTATTTAAAAGTATGTAAAAGATTAAGGAGGTAATGCAGTTCCTAAATACATAAGACCATCTTAAGAATAGTTAAAAGATTAAGGAGGTAAAGTTGTAATACAGTTTCCAAATATATCACGACTGGAGGGTAGTTTAGAATACAGTCTCTCATATTTGTTGCATTCTCTTGAGGGGTTTGTCACTCACAGACGCTGACAGACCTCAGTCGATCTACTCTTGGAGGAAACATGCTAAAGGAATGGCGAGTCTTTGATACTTCTAACTATGAGATGGGGGAATAGCAAGTCTTACTTGACTGTCTTGTATAATTCCTAATACAAAAGTTTCCAGCTTACTTGAGTGCATAGCTTTGTAAACGTGTGCCTGTAACTCGGGGCCGGTGTTTTATGTTGGCACTTTGTTCCGTAAAATTCCTTAGATGTTTTTGTTTTGCGCGCCTGAAATCTTTTACATTATTGCTGATCTGTGTCAGTTAAGGGGCCGCCTGTATAAAGAAGCAGAATGCCGATCATGATTAGGCACCGTTTCGCGAGACGCGGGTGAGCACGCCGTTCAACTGATCTCAGTCTTTCATGCTTTCTGTTAACTCAGCGTCTGATTTGTTATGTTGGCTGACGACTCGGCTCTGCTCTGTAAGCCAGTCGTAATTTAATATAATTAGGAACAGCGAAACTGTCCGTCCAAAGTGGGAGGGTTTGATTACACGAATACTAATAATAATAAAGCACAGGGACATGAGAGGAAGTAAAGCAGTAAAAGACTAAGACACAAAAAAAAAAAACGCTGCGTGACAGAATGGTTAACTCTTTTACTCCTGGATTTATTTCCACGCTCTGCCGGAGTAAATTTTGATGAGAAATTCAGGTAGAAAGAAACTAAATGAAGTTATTCTAAAACTTTTTAAAAAATGGATTAGATTAGAAATGTGCTAATTTTCATTAAAACAGCTGTGTCCAGCGACTGTACCGAGTGTTTATTCTCTTAGGTATGCAAGATCTTCCGACACCACCAGTGTTGTTTTAAAGTGGAAGAGTTAATGTGTGGTCCTCTCGTGTCCAGGCAACTCCTCGTATTGGAGACCTGAGTTGTATTTGCATTGAGTATCGTGGCATTTTTTTTCTCTCTACCGTCTAACGTGCTTTGTTTACAACTTTTCCAGACAAACCCTGGCAACTTTGCTCCCTACTTTAAGCTAGCGAGAATCTTTCAACCTTCATAACTTGTCCTCTGTTGAAGGCCAAGGGTCGAGCAGTTAGCTCTTCTCTCAAGCCTCTTTTCTTTGTGTATAGTGTCCGAAATCTATTGGAGTCGAACGATTGCTACAATATCCAGTCACTTCTAGGTGAGTCGCTGCAGTGGTGGTTTGTCGTAGCTGTTCTTATGACCCAGCGTTCATAGGAATTTTGGCTGTTGTCTACCTGGCAGATGAAAGGCCAGGCTTCCTTAAAGGATCCATCACTGGATTGGGACTGTCTTTAACCAAATGAAAAAGATGACCATGACTTCATTTCCACAGATTCTAATGGCAGAAAAATGCTCAGAACATATTTGATCTATGTACAGCTATGTCAGATTTTGTGAATATCTTGTGTTTTATCAAGTGCTGTCTATACTTGCAGCAGAACATTGCTTGACCCTGTCTTTATTTCCAGAAGCCAAGGGGAGGTAGTAACGTGGAACAAGAATCCAGCATATAAATGGATTATTTCGGTTTTTGTATAGCTTTTTAAAATTGGTTTTTGAGTTCAAACAACCACTGCAGTAACATCTTCATGTCTTTTGCTTCAATCGATAGTCTGAATAAAAGCATATTAATTTCAAATATTTTAAGACAGTTGACAGTGGTGGGTAAAAGAAGAGAGGAAGAATCGCCCATAGCAGCGGCTACATACATGATTTTTATGTGACCTGCGAGGATTAGCGGCTCTATGCT
This sequence comes from Achatina immaculata, assembly GCA_009760885.1. Classification (NCBI taxonomy): domain Eukaryota; kingdom Metazoa; phylum Mollusca; class Gastropoda; order Stylommatophora; family Achatinidae; genus Lissachatina; species Lissachatina immaculata. The sequence goes on from CM019716.1 coordinate 14,419,072, forward strand.
GCTTCGGTTGAAGAAAAGCAGCGAGGGCCAAGTTAAAGAGACCCAAGCGCAGAGACATTGATCTTGTAACGTGATTGATGTTTTGTTGTTACTAGTGGTTGATTAAATTATGCCAGTCAAATATACAAACAGCTAGCATGGTTTTTCAGAAAAACTGGTATCTGCATATTCAATTAAACAACTGAAAGTCTACCATTTTAATTAACGCCTCATAAGGTTATGAGGATTGTATTGGACCGATGGTATAGCAGAGAGTCGCTGAACATCTCAGTGTACGAAGCCAACAGGCGAGCCATTGGGAGGCAGTTGCACTTCACCTCTACACCTGGCAGTAAATAAGGAAGGACAAGACAAGACAAGAAGGTTAAAAAAAAGCCAGTTGCAATTATAAAACACCCACATACACACACATGTATACACACACACATATACTCGTATACATGATGCAAACATGTTTATAATGTGCACACTCTTAAAGTCGCTTGTAAAAATATTTCCGCTACGAAAGCAGCGCACCTTAAATGTAAATCCCATCAGCGTTAGTTCTTGGTTTCTGTTAGTCTACTTTGCCGCGAGCAGTAATCTAGTATCTGTGCAAGCATTTGCTACCTGCAGCCAGCTCGTGTTTGTTTCGCTTCTTGCTTTTTTCATAGTAATGTGTGTGTATATGTTATTTTTTTTTCTTTATTTTTAACCTCAGCTTGCTGAGTGTTTATTTCGTATACAGCACTGGTATTTGTATAGTATTTTTTTCATTAATCTGCACCTACCAATGTGTTCGAATCCGGCTGCAGGCACCCCAGTCACCCATCTGTAGAAATGGGTACCCGACTTCTTCTGGAGTTGGGGAAGGAAAGGCAGCCAGGCGTGATACTGACCATATCACTCTCTAGTGTGCTGATAGGTCAAGGAAAATATGGGCACTAGCACCATATCCCTATGTGCTTCTAAGGCATAGCAGGATTACATCTACCTTTTTTCCTACTAGTATGAGTAATATTCTTGCATGAACCAGTGTGCTCTGAATATGACTAGAAGAAGTAGATTTTAAAAATATGTATAGAAAATGATGGCACTGCATCAGAACACTATATCTGTAGAAAACGTACATAAGTGTACAAGGTAAAATAGAAAAAAAAAGTTCAAAGACGTTTACCACAGCTGTTAATACAAGTAAGAAGCTCCAGTCTATCAGCTACAGCACACCAACAGACTATCCTGCAGGCTACTGAGCCACCTTCACCGACTCAGGATCTCTCACACGGACACATGTGCCCTGTGGGGACGGAGCATATAGCACAGGGCATGAGCTTCAAGAGTGTCTGTCGTCCGCTCACCTACGAAGCCAGACCTGGCCGCAGAGGATGGACTTGAGGCGGAAGCTGTGGGGCTGCCGCGATGACCTGGAGAGAAGTGTGGGCTTCATCCCGGCGACACGGCTTCAGATTTAGCATGACCTGGCACTTAAACACAGAAGAAGAAGAAGACTGCAAGAAAACCATAAAGTTTTGCAAAGGAAAGAAACAGAAACCCACAGAATGTTAAGAACTGCTTTCTCTGATGCATGCGTAAGTAAGTTATTGTTTATCAATGTACAGAACTCATCTAGAATGGCCGGACCATTGAAAAAAGAAAACAACTTAATATTTATGAAATGGACGAAAAAAAAAAACCCTCAGAATTTCTTTCATATCAAAGTATTTGGTTAAAATCCCAGCTCAGGGTAAGATTTTTGGAAGCGATAACAATCTGGTGCTGAGTAAGATGTGATGAAAATATTGGACGTGGTATAGAAATACCGTTTGGCCAGGTTTTTTTTTTCTGAAGTAAAATAGCAGTGTATGATGTTTCATGGGCGTGATGAAGAAACCATCAAGCAGCTGTTGTATATTACAGTGCTGAATAACTGGACATGCTGTTGCGACTGTTCCTTTGAAAATATTTCACACTCAGAGCTTGAATTACTGTGATACTGCAACCTATTTGTAAAAAAAAAAAAAATCCAGAATCTCCATATAAACTGAATACTGTTTTCATATATAAATTCCCTGTCCTCATTTATATGAAGAAAGGTGTTTTCTTATGCACATATATAAGAAATACAGGCACATATGCTCCACAGAAGGCAAAAGAAAAATAATGTACTTCTCTTGACAGCCCTTTGTGCGGCCATTGTAGACGCAGCCGGTTTCCTAGCAACGTTCCCAGGTTATCGAAAAACAGAATGTAACAATGTCCGCGTGCACGTGTCGTCCTGGCGACCAATACATTTAGCGGCTTAGTTTAGAACCGATCTGCGCAAATACTGGCTGTTGTTATAATTGGTTCTCGGCCTTGCATCTTTCCGTCAATGCTGTTTTGAGGGAATTCGTTTCGCCATTCCTTTCTTCCCCCTGTATGGCAAAATAAAGGCGTATAGTCTCGATTTAACGGACCCAGATATAACGATTTCGGACTTCACGGAACGGATTACTACGACTACTACTACTATTGTTGGTTGTAGTAGTGATTACTACTACTATTATTGTTGGTTGTAGTAGTGATTACTACTACTACTGTTGTTGGTTGTAGTAGTGATTACTACTACTACTATTGTTGGTTGTAGTAGTGATTACTACTACTATTATTGTTGGTTGTAGTAGTGATTACTACTACTACTGTTGTTGGTTGTAGTAGTGATTACTACTACTACTGTTGTTGGTTGTAGTAGTGATTACTACTACTACTATTGTTGGTTGTAGTAGTGATTACTACTACTACTATTGTTGGTTGTAGTAGTGATTACTACTACTACTATTGTTGGTTGTAGTAGTGATTACTACTACTACTATTGTTGGTTGTAGTAGTGATTACTACTACTACTATTGTTAGTTGTAGTAGTAATAGTAGCAGCGGCAGTAGTAGTAGTAGTAATAGTAGTAGTAGTAGTAGCAGTATCAGCAGCGGCAGCAGTAGTAGTTTCTTTTATTTGCAGTGTCTCATTGTTTCCGATTTTTTACCATCCAGGAAAACTATATGTGTGCCATGATCTCTTCCTGTGGAGGAGGATCTTCGCACGGTGCACATACTCTGTAGCGCTTGGGACAATCCTGACGAACTCGTTCGGTCCGAGAAGCTCCATCGATTCTTCTTCGGCTTTTTATGGCTTTCGTGCTTTTAAAGTGCGCTTGGCCACGTGCTTCCTGCCTTTCTCTTGATGTTTTTTCTTGTATACTATTGTCTTGTTCGTTTCCCTTCCGCCTCAGTATCATCATCTTGTGCCGTTGAACGTCGAGGTTAGTGTATCTACAGCTTATTAGTTCTTGAGTTAATGCATCACCTCGGTCCTCCCTGTCTTGCTTCCGCAGAAGTGGCGGAGTAGGCATTAAGAGGACCAGGCTTAAGTCTGAGGGCCGGAAACGGCAGAAGACCTGGCATCGAGGAAGGAAGAAAAATATCTTCAAATACAGATCATTGTTACAAATAGTTATACGTTGTTACAAATAGTAACAATCAGTAATTTTAGATATCGTTATCGTAATTATGATCACGTCTTTGTGAACTGTGTAATTTAACCCTGAATATTCGAACCCAAGAAGGTAAATTTTTTTTTTTTTGAAGCTATTTATGTGAAGTCTTGTCGTCAGATAGTTCACTTCAGTCATTTGCATGTCCCTTGTGGAACTTTTCCTCCCTAACAGCTCTCCTGTAGGCCTCTCGGTTGTAAGCAAGATGTCCTGTTGCTGATGCATCCATTTCCAGATTACAACGATGTCTTGCAGCCATCTTCGCCTTGGTCTTCCTCTCTTTCTTTTTTCCATTAAGTACCCTTCCAGGACGGTCTTCTCTAAATTATCATGACGTTTAATTTGTCCAAAATATTTAAATTTTCTGTTTAATCCTCTTTACTAGTCAGCCTTCTTCAGTATTAAGTTCTTGATAGTGGGATAGATTGTAGGCATGTAATTAACAAAATTTTGTAAAAGCTAATTTATTTGGATCTAGTCGGAAACAGCTTTGAAACATTTGTAGGAACTGCTTTAAAAGTTATAATCCTTTATGATTTCTTTAGGGGCCAAGACGCTGTCCGATTAGGCAATCAGCGACCCATAGCTGATATGCTAGCGTCAGGGTTAGCGAACCATAGCTGACCAAGACCCTGTCCCACCTCTCCGTTGATACCCCCAGTAACAGGCATAGTCTGGCTAATAGGGCAGGGATCACCATAGTCCCCATGGTAGTGGAGTTTGGTAAAGAAGCATTGCACGCCCCCTTCTTTTTAGCTGCACGCCGGAACTGAAAAAATAACTGCAATAACTCGCTCCCACGCCGATACGATGCTGTGCCTCGACACCGTAACAGCATCGGTTGTAAAGAACACCAGCACGCATTTACAAGGAGATAGGAGACAAGACAAAGCAAGGGTATAATTTCTTTACTCCATTTTGTAAAACTACTTTATGGCGAAAGGAATTAGTTTATTTTTTACAACTGTTTAAAGTCAAAATATACACAGTAAAGTATTAAATCACGAGAGATAATTTCTGTGACTTGAGTTTCAGAGAACTCTCAGACATACTCGTGCAAGGTCCGACAATTAAGTAATGAGACTAATTACATAAAAATAAAATAAACAACAGTTAAAGATATAACCTGTATTTTATTCAAAGTAAGTCCCTTGTGCATTGATACAGCGAGTGGCACGATCTAACAAACACTGGAACGACCTCTGCAGTTCTTCTGTTATATGGTCCTTAAACTCAATGTTACGCCCCTTTGGTTGCCATCAGTATCGTCAGAGAAGCGTCATTTTAATGATAGCTTTAATTTTGAGAATAGAAAATAATCACAGGGAGACAAATCTGGAGAATAGGGTGGATGGCTGAGAACACACACTTGTTTTTTGGGCCAGAAATTCCAGTACAGCTACCGCCCGGTGAGCCGGTGCATTATCACGAAGTAGGAAAAAACTGCCAGGTGTTGAATACTCGAGTCGGACTCGGAGAATCCTTTTCGATAGGCGTTTCAAAATACTTAAACTTAAAGTTTGGCAGTGTCTGTCCCTCTGGAATAAATTCTTTGTGAATAACTCCTTTGCTGTCATAGAAGCACACCAACACTTTCTTCACTTTCGAGTTTTGAAGACGAATTTTTTTTAGCCTTTTGGTGATGATGATGACTTCCACTGAGCACTTTGGCATTTATTTGTGGGATCATAGCGGAAAATCTGCAACAATCAAATTTAAGAAATGTTTATTTCTGCAACACGTTTTGATGATGTTTTTGCGTACTTTTGCGCTGATGTTTTTGGTCATCAGACAACGAATGTTTTAGAAATCGGCAAGCAACTTTTTTCTTGCCCAGATCTTCCACTAAAATTTTTACGAATGGTCTCTCGGTTAACACCAAAGTCATCTGCCATCATCCTCACAGTCAAACAGCGATCTTCTTGTATCCGTTCTCTGAATTTTGCAATGAGTTCCTCATTACGAACAGAAATTGGGGGTCCATGTCTAATTGCATTTATAATCGTTTCCACACCACTTTTGAATCGTGAATACCACCTGAATATCTGTGCACGAGATAAACAATTATCCCCTTACACTTGTCGCATGAATTCAACTGTCTAAATGGCACTTTTTCCGAGTTTTAAACATAATTTAATTTTAACTTTTTGCTCCATGCTGATTACGTAACAATCCACCTCTGACTAGGTCAATAAAATGGCGGCTTGTTTGCCGTCTGCTTATCGGGTGGCGATGAAAAGTTGCCAGATCATAGATGAAGGCTGTCTCTTTGGATTCCATGTTTTGCTTCACAGATGGCATTTTTGTCATGGCCATAATAAAATCAGTCTCATTACTTAATTGTCGTACCTTGTATATCATCAAGTTTGTTTATGTGGTCCACCAGAGACAGTGGTAATGTTTTGTGCACAGTTTAGGTTTAAAAAACAAACACACACACATACATATTCTCATTCTCTCTTCAGTCATTTTGACGGATTATACACAGAAACTTTGTCTCCTCGTGCAGTAGTATACCTTTCCGTCCCACCCAGTTCTCAAATAAACACTTCATATTTTAAAATGCATTATGTTGAGTAAGCTTCATCATGTCCGATCGAAAATTTTAAACAGTACTAATAACAGTTTATAAGTTAATGAAAAAACAGTACTAATAACAGTTTATAAGTTAATGAAAAAACAGTACTAATAACAGTTTATAAGTTAATGAAAAAACAGTACTAATAACAGTTTATAAGTTAATGAAAAAACAGTACTAATAACAGTTTATAAGTTAATGAAAAAAACAGTACTAATAACAGTTTATAAGTTAATGAAAAAACAGTACTAATAACAGTTTATAAGTTACTGAAAAAACAGTACTAATAACAGTTTATAAGTTAATGAAAAAACAGTACTAATAGCAGTTTATAAGTTAATGAAAAAACAGTACTAATAACAGTTTATAAGTTACTGAAAAAACAGTACTAATAGCAGTTTTAAAGTTAGTGAAAAAACAGTACTAATAACAGTTTATAAGTTAATGAAAAAACAGTACTAATAGCAGTTTATAAGTTAGTGAAAAAACAGTATTACTAGCAGTTTATAAGTTAATGAAAAAACAGTACTAATAACAATTTATAAGTTAATGAAAAAAACAGTACTAATAGCAGTTTATAAGTTAATGAAAAAAACAGTACTAATAACAGTTTATAAGTTAATAAAAAAAACAGTACTAATAGCAGTTTATAAGTTAATGAAAAAAATCATAAGATAAACTGTAAAGTTATTGCAAAAAAAAAAAAAAATTAAAACAACTGAATACAGATATATTTATTACATCACATGAAGACCGAAGAGCATTTAAACCACAAACAGTGGTTTGTATATATTTTATGTCTTAGCACACATGTCTTCGCGTTGTTTGGACTTCTTTTGTTTCAAGTAAGCGACGGTAACTGTGTGTGTGTGTGGGAGGGGGGCCTAGTAAAGAGGATTAAACAAAGAAAACTTAAATATTTTGGACACATTAAACGTCATGATAACCTAGAGAAGACCGTATTGGAGGAGTACATAATGGGGAAAAAGAAAGAGAGGAAGACCAAGGCGAAGATGGCTGCAAGACATCGTTGATGATCTGCAAATGGATGCGTCAGCAGCAGGCCATCTTGCTCACAACGGAGAGGCCTACAGGAGTGCTGTTAGGGAGGCAAAGTTCCGCGAGGGATATGCAAATGAATGAATGGATGAACTGTGTGTGGGATTAATTACAAAATATAAATCACAACATATTAAATAAATAATCATAGCATTTCACTGACGTTCAAAAAATGTACATACACAGAGACACACATGCATACTTCTTCTGTTCACCAGATGATATGATGACGCATCTTGTTTGTTTATATTCTTCTCTTGTCATGTGGTGCATTTATAAAGTGTTAAGTCTGCGAATGAGACCGAACTGTAATAGGAACGGCAGTAGTATTCACTCTTACTGTCTAGGAGAACAAGAGGCGGCAATGGTAGCACGAGCTTGTGGGTAAACAGTTGTCATATACTGGGTTGTGAATGTGCGATTTGCCTCTGAATAGTTCCAGCCCGTATAGAGGTAGGCTGATACAAATATTGCAGTAAACAGTCCACCACACAGAGCTGAACTTTCAGTGCGCATTTCATTCTGTCTTTTTCTCTCACTTACTGTCTGTCTAAGGAACAAAAGAGGAAAGAAAGGAGAAATGTGGCAGTAAAAGGCAACAAAAACTCCTTTATCCCAGGACAAGAAAAACCAAATAGAGCACGTAAAGAGCACTTGTTTCTGCGAGTAATGTCTGCGATAAAATAGCAGGGAAGTTTTGTTACAGTAACGAGAGTTTTACGGTAGTGACTGGGTAGAAGTGTGTGCTCTGTTGCTGAGATACACAGTGATGGGAGTATTATGTAAGCTCTCGCGGTGATCCGTCTTGAGTGAAAGTCGGACATGCCAATGCCAATGACAGTTTTGTTTTCATTGACCCAGATTTACTCCATTAATGCCACACATTCTGTGATTGTCCCTTGCTGTCGACTGTTTAAGTCCCGTTTTTGTTCTACAGGCTTATTAAGAATTTTTTTTTCCGTTTTACCACAAACAAAAGATCTTTTGTATATCAGTATTTCATTCAAGGCGGACCTATGATAAATATTTACATTTCTTGTATGTTTTCTTTTGTCTTTTCTGTTGCCCCCAAATAAAGGCATTTTGCCGAAATATTGAATTTTTTTTAAAAATTGTCATTTATTTGCAATAAATGTTACAATGATGTTAGTATTTGTTGTTTTATCGTTTTCTCTATTTACTTTTTTTTCTGTAAAAAACCGAACCACACGCCACCATTTACCCCTAACATCGTGGGTACCATTACAGGCACGTCAAGGCGAAGTGTTAGGACAGAGTTTGAAAATGAGAGTTAAAAAAAAATCTCAGATCAAACCGTGCATGTACAGCTAGTTTGGCAGATCAGCTAGTATGACCTCATATGGGCTGGCAAGGGTCTAAACAAGCCGTTTTGATTGGTCATCGGAGATTAAAAAAAAACAAACCACTATGTTACGGTTCAGAATAGGTGGTCAGTTTAGCGAGAATCGGTCATTCGACGTGGTCAGCTTTACCGCGGGGAGGGGGAGGGGGGCGGCGATGAAACGAGGAAATAGCATAAATGTTTGGATTATAAAGGCAAGAAAACCTCTCTCAGCTTAGTATCATCTCTCCAGACTTCATGTCAGTTTTGATTTGCAGTCATTCTGTAAAAGTAAGGGACCAGCTGTCATGGCGAATAAATCCTCGGCGCCTGTCGGCCGAGTGTTGAATAAACTTCATGATTTATAAGTACGCATGAAGGTATTGTCACTTGTTATTATTATCAAGAAATGTCTGAGCCAGTGAAACATGTGTTGAAAATAATATATTTGACAATGACAGAATAACAGAAGCATACATGTCGATAATGTTTAAATAAGAATAATAAAATATATGAACCAACAAACAGTAATTCCGCTGTGGAAGTTACTTAACATCTTGTACCACAGCCATCTTTATACAGGCATCACTGGACTTAACGGCAGGATTAGGTTACGATTAGGTCGTAACTCGATGTGGTCGTCAGTGATCGTCAAGAAAATAGGAACCCTTCTTCTTCTTGATTGTTGGTCACATCAGATCTGATCCCTGTCGACATGGCAAAGCTCGCATGATTATCACGATAAGTCTCGGGTCACTATCGGGAGCAAACTTATCAGACATTAAAATATATGCTTGCAGCATCAAGAGAGATTGTTAACAGTAACATGTACAATGAGAATGAAGAATACATAATGTAATATACCTGTAAAATAGCTGTTTGTTGTAGCTGCAAACTACCGTGTTGTACATTATTATCAATTTGAAATGTACTTATATATGTGTGTGTTTGTGTGTGTATGTATGTATGGTGTCTTATACAGCATGATCGGATCATTTGTATTTGGAATGGCCACTTACAGGCTACTGCGACTACGACCATCGTCAGATCCAATTGGTAAAGGGTTTCTTTAAGGGTATATGTACTTTCGTGGTAGCCGCGAATGGTCGTAAGTCGAGGTAAGTCTGTACATACATACTGGCATATGTACACCCATACATGTTGTTTCTCCATTTCTTTATTTTGAGAAAGAAAACATTTCCCACGCGCTTCTGATCTCTTCTGTATGGCAGTGAGAGTGTCGCACCCTGGATTCGGTATTTGAAAAGCGTTTACAAATCCGTCTCATTAATCCCGCCTCACTGCTCACTTTTCACATAAGGCTCCACCTGCCAACTTCCATATAGTGAAGGGCAGATTTGTTAATTCTTACTTCCTCTACTCCTTCCTCTTGATTACATGCATTACTCTTGTGATGATTGTAATTCTGCTTCCAACCTGCTCCTTTTCTTTTCCTTCTATGAGTAAATTAGCCACGCTGTTGACGCCATAGCCCTGTATACTGAAAACCCGCCAGTGGTAGCTTTCCCGCCTTTAATGTTGGGAAGGTGAAATCGATACTTGCCGAGCAGCCACCGATGCGAATCCTGTGTACACACGCAGCCAAGCACGCCGGGCGTGTATTCGTAATCGCAGAGCTTTTGGTCACTTTGATGCCACGTGTTTTCACAATGCCTCTACCAATACTGCAGGAAATTGGAAAGTTTCTTTGTTGTTTATTATTCGTCCATTCCGCAGACATAATATCGTGTTTTCTTTGAGACGCCCGAGAAAGGGTCAGGGGTGGAGATGTGTGAAAAGTATCACTAATGTATTTTTGAAAGCATCCCCCTTTCTCCTCCTCCCCCCCTCTCTCTCTCTCTCTCTCTCACACACACACACACACTCTCTCACACTCACACACATGCGTACCTTGTTTTTCTCATTCAGAAAGCAAAAATTTCGAGATTTTCAGTCCAACAATCAACTTTGATAAAGTCGTATGCCTCTGCTCTAGGCCTATACTCAATAACGCAAGTAACAATAATTGACAAGGAAAACGGTACTCTGTTATACAAAAAGTAACAACATTCTACCAGGTGAAATACTTCACTGTTCATTCAACAATAATAATGGCAACAGATCACGACTGACCAACCCAGCAAATGTACCACAGCACTAACAGAAAACGTTGATTCAATCAGCAGACTGACTCAGCAGTTACAATTTTCCATTCAACAGATTTAATATGAAAAAACAATGAAGATGGAATCAGCTGACGAAGGACGAAAGATGAGTCACATGAAAAAATCAGCAATGCAGTAATTGACACAAAAACATTCCGGCAAATGTGATCTCGCCACAGGAATGAACACACTCACTAATTTTGTACTAACCTCCATTCAGGAACTCATCCAACAAGAAATTTCCACACAGCAACATGTTTAAGCAAAACTCCATATGTGTCCTAAAACTGACGGTCAGACACTTATTCTTACATTCTACAACTCTGCAGCCAAATCATTCTAACTGGACAAAAACTGGAGACGAAACAACACGTCTCCACTTCAGTACACTACAACTCACAAACTTCTGGCTCTCAGATCACGTGAAAAAAACACCTGGCCTGAACCCAGAATAGCCAATAATAACACAGGCTTTTGTTTAGTGCGGGTCTGCCCAGACAATGGATTCACTCTGTCTTCAAGAGTGACCTCATTATGACGTCCCTTATTTTGTTACATAATGGTCACTCAACCCTCAGAATATTCTGGACTCGACTTTTTTCTTCTAATTTACGCCACGGTACTAAATATTGCAGATGTCATACTTCCATTTACAGTTCTCGCTCTTTCTACAAGTTTTTACTTTCAGCAAGCCGGTTCCAGATCATCAGCCGATGCTGTCTCATCATCATATTATTATTATTATTGCCATATTCTGTTTCACCATCCAGGATATATTTTCTAACAGATTGTCGTGTTTCTCCTTCTGGCTTCCAGTCGTCTATTTTGGATCTAATATATCTGTGACGACACTAATCATGACCAGCGAATTAGAATTGGTTAAGACACTGTCCAACTTTCAGTTGATCCAATACATTTGTGATCGATGTGTTCTCTATGGCGGTGGAGCTTACTGAGAAGCCGGCTTCATAGATTCACTCCAGAGATTCAGAACATCAGCCGTTACTCAGCGACCTAATTGCTATGGTGCCTCCGTTATGAGTTATATCTCCAGCTACAAGGAGCTTGTACTTCACAATAGTATCGGTTACCAAGAGCTTCTAATTCGTCATAGTGTCAGTTACCAAGAGCTTCTAATTCGTCATAGTGTCAGTTACCAAGAGCTTCTAATTCGTCATAGTGTCAGTTACCAAGAGCTTCTAATTCGTCATAGCATCGGTTACCAAGAGCTTCTAATTCGTCATAGCATCGGTTACCAAGAGCTTCTAATTCGTCATAGTATCGGTTACCAAGAGCTTCTAATTCGTCATAGTATCGGTTACCAAGAGCTTCTAATTCGTCATAGCATCGGTTACCAAGAGCTTCTAATTCGTCATAGTATCGACTTCGTCATAGCATCGGTTACCAAGAGCTTCTAATTCGTCATAGTATCGACTACAAAGAGCTTCTGTTTAGTGATTGGAAGGAGAGAAACAACATCCGCAGCATTAATCCCCATTTAGTTGCAGTGTTTCTCTTTGGTGTCGGTATTGACGTTCTTGAAATACGTCGCATTCCTACGTGTATCCACATAATTGCCACATGTGTGCTTTTATATGCTCTGTGTGTCTGTGTGTTCTTCTCCCTTTCAGTGCCTAATTAAATCATCAGCCTTCATCACTTTTGAATCCTTAACATAAATCTATAAAATGTGACACAGGAATAGTGTTTACTTGAAACTAAATATATAAATATATGCAAAGCCACTGCTTAAAATCTGTGGTAACAAAATGTTACGACTATTTAAAGCAAAAAGTAGGAACAGGTTTATTAATTAACTAGCACACAGTTGTAACATTTCGGTTTTTACACCTTAATGATAAAAAACAAAAACAAAAAAAAAACACACACACAAAAAACAACAACATACATAACAAAGAAATAGGAAACTGCGAGGTAATATAAATTCTTATGAATGATATACAACAAATAAGAATTGAAAACATATAAAAAATGGAGCACTTAGCTGTGATTTGGAAGAAGCTGCTTCCGAGAGTGCGCATGGTGCAGTATTGTGAATGTTTAAATGAGGATTTGCGAGGTGTGATGGGTTGGCAGTAAAAAGGGGTTGGAGAAAGCGGAAAGGAGAGAGGGGCATGCAGTGGTTGTCATGCCGAGAAAAGGGTGGGAGGAATAGGTGAATGTGATTGGAGTAGAGGGTTTGTAATATAGTGTAGTGAAGGTTCTGGGTTATGAGTTGCAGGTGAGGAAAGAGGAGATGAGAGCTTAGTAGGGAGGGAATATGATTGCGGAGAAAGTGCAATTGAGTTTTTTTTTAGTCCAGGCCGTGTGGTTCCAGCGTCCCATATTCCTGTACATAGCGGTTCTTAAGCGCCAGGCGGCTTCTGTCATCACAGTGCCATTGTTTAATGGCTGTTACTAGAAATCAGATTTGCCTTTCTGATTGTGGTCGTTGAAATGAATAGATACTGGCCTAGAGACATGCTTGGAGATGTCATAAAAATGTTTCTTCATGCGGTCACCTATCTCAGATTTTAAAATTTGTTAATATTACTAGTGTTATGCCTTGCTTAGAGACAGCATTTACAGTGTATATGTTTGTCCAAAGATGAGTGCATTAGTTACTAACCCGTTGGCTTGGTTTAAAAGTACGAACTACTATTCCTAAGCTGTCGTCCGGATAGTTTAAATAGGGTCTTAGCCAGATCTGATTCTCTAGCCCAGACAGTCGCCGTCTTAGCGTGAATGCGCTGTATTTCTATTCACTATCCCAGCAGTCTTTGCTGCACATGGTTTCTCAGGATGCAGCCAGTGATCACGCGTGGAGAGAGCGCGGACTACAGTCGTTATTTGGAGCAATGCTACTTGCATTTTGTAGGTCACTGGGTTAGTGCGCGTGAGCGTAACGGACGGAACGACTGTCTGGAATATTTTATGCCCGCAAGGAAATAAGGATTTTAAATGAGATTCACAAGAAAATGATAAAGCTGAATATTTTTGATTTCTGGAATAATGTTAAAAAAAAGTGAAGATGTTTTATGCCATTGAGACATCGATTAGTGTCAGGGCACATATTTTCCACGATATATCTGTTCCATGCCATTGAAACATATGGGAGATATGATGTTAGGGCACATATTTTCTACGATGTATCTGTTCCATGCCATTGAAACATATGGGAGATTTGGTGTCAGAGCACATATTTTCCACTATCTGTTCCATGCCATTGAAACATATGGGAGACATGGTTTTAGTGCACATATTTTCCACGATCCGTTCCATGCCTTTGAACATATAGTAGATATGGTTTCGGTGCACATATTTTCCATGACCTGTTCCATGCCTTTGAGACATATGGGAGATGTGGTATCAGTGCACATATTTTCTTTGACCTATTGGCACAGTAGATCCTGATATGGTAAGTGTTACGCCTGGGTGCTTTTCCTTTATCAGCTAAAAAAAAGAACCAAGTGCTAATATCTACAAGTGGGTTTACTGGGACTTCGTCAGTCAAGATCGAAGCACCGACCTTCACCAAGAAAGATAGAGTTCGCATCTTTATTCAAGGGGCTGAGGAAATACAATAAATAGTGGAAAATAACTGTTAATGGGGCGAACAGAAAACTCCACTGAAATGTATACAATTTAATTTAATTGAGGTACAAGTATGTATGAAAAAATATCACCCAGCGCTGAATAGAGAGAGAGAGAGAGAGAGAGAGAGAGATGGACAAGCGTAATTATAGATGATCGCATTTAGAGGAGTTAGTTCCCGTCCCTGAAAACTGCATGGTAGAATATATGCTTTATTACGTTCAATGTTTATACACAGATAGTCTTATTGGTCAGTCAGTCAGTTGTTTTGCATGTCCTTTGCGGAACTTTGCCTCCCTAACAACTCTCTTGTAGGCCTCTCGGTTGTAAGCAAGATGCCCTGATGCTGATGCATCCATTTGCAGATTATCAATAATGTCTTGCGGTCATCCTCGCCTTGGTCTTCCTCTCTTTCTTTTTTCCTATTATGTATCCTTCCAAGACAGTCTTCTCTAAATTATCATGACGTTTGTTTAATGTGTCAAAAATATTTCAGTTTTCCCTGTTTAATCCTCTTTACTAGCCAGCCTTCTTCAGTATTAAGTTCTTGTAGTATGGATATATTTGTTCTTTTTTGTATCATGATATATGAAGAATTCTTCTGTAGCATTTACATTCAAAGGCATTTATGTGTTTCTCAGTTGTTTTATTAAGTGTCCAGGTTTCACAGTCATATGTTGCGATGGGAAAGATGTATGCCCTTAAAAATCTTATTTTTTGTAGTTCTGTCTATTCCTCTCCTCAGCTTCTTTAGTTGTTTTATTTTTTTGAAGAGCGATAGCTGTCCTCCTTTTAATTTCCCTCATTGTATCTCCATTATTAGTTAGTAATGATCCAAGATATTCAAAACTCTCCACTTCTTCCAATTGTTCCTCATTGATACATATTTCAGCTGCCTTGTTTGTTTTGTCAGTTGTCATCAATATAGTTTTCTAGCATTAAGATAAATGTTTTGCTCTCACTATTCTTACGGACTGACATAATTAGGTTTTCCATTCCTTTCTGTGTTGTGAACAGTAATACTGTGTCATCAGCATATCTAATCTCATGTATTTCATAACCTCCAATTTTTATTACATGTTCTCTAACATTCCTCATTATATTTTCAGTATACAAGTTAAATAAGTAAGGCGACAATATGCACCCCTGACGGACCCCTTGTTTTATGTCAAGCCAAGTTGTTGTTTCACCATTTATTCTTACTGCTGCCTGTTGGTCTAGATACATCAATGATATTAATTGAATCAAATGTGTTGGAAATCCCATTCTTTCCATTATTTCTCAAAGTTTCTGGTGTTGTACACAATCAAATGCCTTTGAATAGTCTATAAAGGATAAATATAGATTCACATTGAATTCTCTGCACGTCTCTATTATTAATCTTAAATTGAATATGTGATCTCTTGTTCCTCTTCCTTGCCTAAAACCGGCTTGGATCATATTGACTTTATTGGTAGGGGGAGCATTTAAGCACGAGCACTTTCAAGTGATGGGGAAATCCCATATGTTATGAAAGCAGTGGTGGGAATAAGGTAGTTGTGGCAGGCGTATAGTGGTATCTGTAGTTCTGTATACTAGTAGTAGGAAAAGTAGTAGTGCTATTACTACATCTGTTAGCAGACACAGCAGCGACAGTGTAGTGTTATTAACAGTAGCTGTAGCAACAGCAGTCGCAACAACAGTTGTTGCGACTGTATTATAAACAGTAATGGCAGCAGAAGCAGTAACGATAGAAGCAGCAATAACAGTAGGAGGAGAAGCAGGAACACCGGTAACAACAGCAGTAGCGTCAACATTATTAACAGCAGCAGCAACGTCAACATTATTAACAGCAGCGGCAACGTCAACATTATTAACATTATTAACAGCAGCAGCAACGTCAACATTATTAACAGCAGCAGCAACGTCAACATTATTAACAGCAGCAGCAACGTCAACATTATTAACAGCAGCAGCAACGTCAACATTATTAACAGCAGCGGCAACGTCAACATTATTAACATTATTAACAGCAGCAGCAACGTCAACATTATTAACAACAGCTGAAGTAACAGAACTAGCAACAGTTGTATCAGCAACAGAAGTAGCAGCAGCAGCAGCGGTAGCGTGGAAGAAATGCAGAGAGTGCAGCAACAGTACCACAATAAGTAGCCGTATTAGTAGTTATTTCTTCAGAGAATGCAGCCAGTAATATTCAGTGATTTATTCGCTGGAGGTTTAGATTAATCTGAAAGTGATAATTACCTCCTCCATATGCCACCGCAGTGCTTTTTTTTTTTTTGGTCCTGCATAACGTTTGCCTAATTAGTTTCAATTATTATTGCTAGCTTGCCAGTAGTGATTATGTACAGAATAATATTGTACCGTAAAATTACTGGATGGGGTGAAAAAAAAGTAATCAAGGTGTCTGTAGTATTTTATATTGTCGAACCCGTGGACAAGAGGAGTATCGTAAAAGTGTTAACAGTTCTCTGAAAAGGTATTAAATACATTATACACTATGAAATATAATAGGCAGAATGCCTTTGACAATACGTATTTTTAAAAAAAAAGTTCTTTCATGAAGTGTCAAAAAATCTCGAAGAGTTCTTATCCATGTCCACAGATTGATTGATAGGCTACAGGTTTTCAAAGCTGTATGGAGATCTTGGCGAATTACCTGCTCAGTTACATCTGGCCATATACTGTGGAAATCCCTGCATATTTTAGACACATATTTTTACTGTGGAAATGTTTGCAGACTTCAATTTTATATATATATATATATATATATATATATATATACACGAAATTCGTGCACTTTTCATACACAGAGAGCCTTATGACATTTCGAAAATGGAAATCAATTTCAAGGAGCTGCATTTTCAGAGCACAAAATTATAGAGTCGTGTTCTGGTACATGGCCGAGCAGAGAAGTGTTCGGTGAACTTTTGAGAACTCGAGGTATTTTTGTAGCGGGGCCGAGTGATAAATTGCGAAAAGGGCGGGGGAGGGGGAGCCACGAGAGCAGATCTCTGGCGACCTGAAGCTGAGAAACTTGATGTAAACTGAAATCTTTCAATGGAACACACACTGATCGAAACAACTACACAGCATCTCCAGATCATTAGAATCAGCATGAAAAGTTTAACATTTAAAAGAAAGAGGGGGGGGGGGAAGGAGAGGGTGGTGTTTATGTAAAGGATACGGAGAAAGAGAATGGATACTTATGGACCATAAGTGGAAAGTTTAGAGTCGGTGGTTTTTATGCGCGTATTTTAAAACAAATATTTGAAAACTTTCCAGGAGCCGAAGCACAGTCTCAAGGCCGGCTTGGCGCTGGATCTTTGGCATTATAGCGAATCCATAATGAAGGCCTGATATTGAACTTATATAAATTCAGTGTAGTTAAACGTAATCCAGCACTCTTAACACTAGCCCCAGAGCCACAGTGAACGCATTGTCGCAAGTTCTACTGCACTTTTTTAAAATGCTGCTGATTTATATATGTTCTCTGGTGCCCGCTTGCTTACATAAATCATAGGCTGGTGAAGTCATTTCGTTCACAATTTGATGCATTATTTTAGATTTAGTTCCCGCAGAAGCCGGCTTTAACTTCCAACCAGATCACAGTTTCTTACGTATGAATATTATCTACGAGGGTCATAGTGAAAGTCGTGAGCAAACATTTTTAAAAAATCAGAATGTATAGATAGAGAAAATATAAATGTATCATCTTAATCTACATTTTATTCACTTTTCAACATACTCTCCATTTCACTGCACACATTTTCCCCATCGCTCCTGCAAGTTTGAAAATACCCTTCCGGTAGAATTCAGTTCGAGCTGACCGACGGCACAGACGCACTGCTTTCTGGACGTTCTCTCCTGTGGGACCCAGCGGGCACAAATTTTTCTATCGTCTAGGGTTTCATTCATTTCCTGTACTGCATTGTGTCATATTCCAAGATTTACAGCGATTTCAGATACTGTGACACGTCTGTCTTCTTTAATGATGTCGTTTAGTGGAGGCAGTTAGAGGGCAACCGTTGCTCGGCACATCTTGGATGCTCGTGTTTCCATCTTTGAAATGTTTCACACACCTCCTAACACTGCTAACACCCATACACACATCTCCATAAGCAAGTTGAAGTCTTTTGTGAATTTCAGCAGCGGGGATTTCTTCTTTAACGAGGAACTCAATAACAGCACGTTAACGAAACGAAACTTAGCACCCGCCATTTTGTTTATGGTCCTTGTGGTCACGTGACATACGATGGTGACGTCATGTGACCTCTACATGAAGTGCAAAGGATGCAGGTTAATGTGATACATTTATATTTTCTCTATCTAATGTGATACATTTATATTTTCTCAATCTATAAATTCTGATTAAAAAAATTTGCTCACGACTTTCGGTATGACCCTCGTTCTTCTCTGTTCTCTTGCCGTTTAGTATACTCGCACTGCAGTACTTCAGTCTGTATTTGGTCGCGTTTTGCAGCTGCGTGTAAAGAATATTTAGCCACAGTCCAGTATTCCCCGATGATTGTAGTGCAGTGTCTGCCAAAGTGGACAGTATGTGGTAGGTCATGTGAAGATCCGTGCGGACAAAGGGAGGGAAAAAAAAAGGAGCGGCAGGTGGCATCGAGACCGATAGGTCGGAAACAGTTTTGTTTGTTTGTTTTTTGAGCCCTAGGGATATGATCTGAGAGTCATGGAGGCGCAGGTTGAATAAAAGTTTGGAACCGCTGCTGTAAAGTAATAGTTTCTCCCAGGGAGATTTGCTGCTTTTGAACAGTCATTTACTCCACTAGTCAGTGATATCATAGAATGTTTACAAATTTGCTGTTCAGTAAGTCTCGCACAGGCCCGGATTAAGACCCTTAGAAGCCCTAAGCACTTAAAAGATTTTGGTGCTCCAATATATATATATATGTATGTATGTAATTCAAAATATAAACAACAATAAACCATATAAAATTTCTGTGGTGCCTCCCCCCTTCCTATGATGCCCTAAGCACGTGCTTGTTTTGTTTAATGGTTAATCCAGCCCTGGTCTGGCATGAAGAGTGTATTTGGCTAGTGCTGTTCTCCACTTTATCTAGACGTAGTTCACAAAGACTGGCAGGTGTAGTGTAGTATGACGTGCCTCTGTGTGTAGTGCTCAGGGAAGCGAGCAAACATATGACCGGTGGCGATTATCATAAGAAGAGGGGGTAGCATGCGACGGCTTGTTTCAGACTCAGTCGTGCGGTCCAAGACTGGCTCTTGGTGTTCTGTCACCCTTGACGGCAGTTGAATGAAATATGATACATTCCGTCTTTTTTTTTTAAAGATGAGTACTGCAGCTGTGCGTGAGCTGAGTCATTGATAAAAAGTACGGAGTGAGCAGGCGTGGAGCTGGTTTAGATGTCAGAAGATAACTCGAGGGCGAGCTGATACTCTGTTTCTTATTAACTCGCGCACTCCAAATTAACAATGGCTGTGTTGGTAGATCTTGCACACCTGTGCCAATCAATGTACGGAGCGATATTTAAGAGGTGTCTAAATAAAATGAAATGCATCACATTTATAACCCGATACATATTATTAAACTGTAGTTTCCTTCCAGTTTCTTTCTTCAAAATTTTCTGATCAAAATGTATTCTGGCAGAACACAGAAATTAGGAGTGAAAGCTTATACATATCCTGGGCTGACTATTTTCTTTTCTTTAAGGCTTGATTTTTCTTTCTTCCTTGTTGATGCTATCATGCTTTCTCTAACTTTGAGCGGTTTTTTTTAAAGCAGTTGGATTTTTAGGAAACAACATTTTAAATGGTTCTGAAGGCTACGTTTTATTTTGGATAAATCAATCACTGTTTGTGAGCATTTCTGTTACTCCCAGCAAGCATTACAGCCAGAAGAACGAATTCATTAGGACAGCGTTTTCATGACATCCTCAGAGGGCAAAACTTCCATGACATCTCATTAAGAAAAGGTTCTGTGACATAATGTTAGGTTGAAGGTTCCATGGATTCTCATTAGAGATGGGAGCCTTCCGTGAATTCTTATTAAAACAAAGTTTTCGTTAAAGCTCATTGGACAAAAATTCTCACGGTCTCATATTTGGGATAGAGTTTCTGTGACACTGTGTATGACTTCTTTTCCCTGTTAGAAAGATAAGAGACTGATTACCTGGACCAGTTGAACTTTTTATTTTCCCCAATCAGGTAGTTTTAACCCCAGGAAAAGCTTTGCTTACACTACTGTTCACTTTTGGAATATGGTCCTAAACCATTTAACACTTACAAGCTATATTTGGCCATTTAATTTCTTAGTTTTTTAAAAATATCTAATTGACATGAATATACACTGCCCATAACATTTTTTCTTTTGTTCCTTTTTTGAAATACCAGTCTTAATATTTATACATATATTTGTTGTTTTTTGCAGGATTAACAGGCATCTTTTTGAAATGCCTAATCCCAGTCAGCCTTCTGCCAGTGCTAGGCCACATCATTTTCCATGTCACGCTTGTGGCTATTGCAACAGATAGTGAACCCTATGGCCATATGTTCACAAACTGTGAGTACAGCTTTCTAGTGCAGACTGTGACAAGCAGAATACATATAAGAATAAAATAGTGTGTGTGTGGAAGATTTCATACTTATGAAAGAGCGTTCAGAAAAGTGAAGACGGCCAGTGTTATAGATAGATGTAGAATTAGATAACAAATATTTGTGCTTCATTCAGTCAGTCATTTGCGTGTCCCTTGCGGGACTTTGCCTCCCTAACAGCTCCCCTGAGGGCCTCTTGGTTGTGAGCAAGATGGCCTGCTGCTGATGCATCCATTTGCAGATCATCAGTGATGTCTTGCAGCCATCTTCGCCTTGGTCTTCCTCTCTTTCTTTTTCCCATTATGTACCCTTCCAAGACGGTCTTCTCTAGATTATCATGACGTTTAATGTGTTTAAAATATTTTAAGTTTCCTCTCTTTAACCCTCTTTACTAGCCAGCCTTCTTCAATATTAAGTTCTTGTAATATGGATATATTTGTTCTTTTTCTTTTACATCTAAGGCCAGCAAATCTGCCTGTTCACTTTATTTTCTCATTTCTCTTCGTGATTTAAACAGGTTCAAGTACTGAGAGTTTGGTGCGGCAGATTGGCTATCAGAGGTAAGACGTTAAAATGTCTTCATACAGTTATTTGGGCATCTGAGTGGGGAAGTGGTTAGTGCACTAGCCTCTCATGGTGAAGGTGGGGGGTTTGAATCTGGCCAGAGGCACCTTAGTCAACCAGCTGTAGAAATTGGTGCCCGACTTCTTCTGGTGCTGGGGAAGGAAAGGTGACCAGGCATGATGCTGACCACATCACCTCTAGTGTGCTGACAGGTCAAGGAAAAGATGGACACTAACACCGTGTACATATGTGCCTGTTAGGCATGATAGGGTTACTTTTACAGTTATTTATGGCAAAAAATTTAGTAGATGCACAGTTGTCTGTCTTTTTCTTTTGTTGTTGTTCAGCTATTTGATTTTGATTATAGTATCTGAGTCAGTACATTCAGACCTTTGGAATTATGGCTCAGATTTTGTTATCTTCTTTTCATATCAGATAATCTTGAGCCCAGTAATTTCTTATAAGTTGAAAATCACTGTACATATGTACAAATTTTCACTTGTTGGGTAGCATGACTGCAGGCTGAGACTATTGACAAACTGTTGTGAGAACCACGGATTTCATTACTTTACCTAAAAACAGAGAATGGCAAGGAAATGAAGATGATGTTAAATTACATTCATGTATCTGGTCATTTGAAAAATCAGTTTCATCTTGTCTATTATGTAGATAATCTCTCCATCAGTTACAGTCCTTTTTTTTTGTTTTTGCTTTGAAACTCAGAAATAGCCTTTTTATGTTTTCATTTTTATTTTACTTTTTGTTTGTTTTGTTTTTATTATTTTCTTTTTCTTCTTCTTGAAAATAAAACAGCAGTTGTGCTGTTATCACTGTGGAAGTAATTAAAAAAAAAGTGAGTGAAGGTGTCCATATTCATGCCAGGACCAGTGAACAATCTCCGACCAAGACCTCTCTTCACTTCCCAGCAGCACCTCCCGGTGAGAGGCTGTATCGCAAGAGCTTGGTAAAAGAGGCAGGAGTTGACATGTCCTGTTTGAACCTTTTAAACTTGGCATTATCCCTTCTTCTTGTGTATAGACCAGGACATGAAGAGAACTGTGATACCCTGCTCTTAGTCATCATCACAGCAGCAGAAGAGGATGTTAGTCAGACAGTAGCAACTGGATCATCAGCAGCAGTATAGTTTATGTGCCTGGCATGTATATTTATGTGCCTGGCATATATATTTATGTGCCTGGCATATATATTTAATACCATGAAGACAGTGATGTTATTCAGGAATCTGCCCATAAAAACAAAACTGAGATTTATAAAATGCTTTATCTACTCTGTTTTAGTGTATGAAGCAGGAACCTGCACTCTAAGCAAAAATAGCTAGAGAGAAAGACTGATGTACTAGAAATGTGGCTTTACAGAAAATTAAGAAATATAACATAATGAAAAGAACAAATGAACAAGTTTTAGAACAGCTCCAACTACAATGAGAACTTCTCAAGAAAATAAGGATGAAGAAAATATAATGGTTTGGCTATATCAAAAGACATAACAACATACTGAAGACCATACTAGAAGGAAAGGTGAAAGAAAAAAAGAACAAGAGGAAGACAGAGATGTAGATAGGAAGATAACATATGAGAATGGACAGGACACAGCCTGGTTGAGTGCATCATCAAGGAGAAGGAGCAAGGAAGCTGGAGATTCATTACTGCCAACCTTCCTTCTGAAGAAGGCACATGATGATGATAAATTTATGTGGCTGACATATATATTTATGTGCCCATTTATGGACTTGATTTATCATTTGCCCACATTCATAAGACTTTTGTTTGCTGAAGAAAATCATGAGGATATCTAGAATATCTTCATTCAAGCTGCCAGCAGCTTTCTGCTCATTATTGAATATTTTTGATCCCATCCTTTAAAGCATGGGAATTTTACATATTATTTTATTTCCATGTGCTGGATCTATGGCTCATTGAGTTTAATGGATTGATTGATCATATGTTGATGCTTTCAGGGCTTCAAGAGGACACTTTCTGTAATTGCTTCACATGAATGTTTTAGTTCGTACATGTCAGATCTCTAAGCATCAGTGCTAGTTTCCATTATCTTGATTTAAATGGGTTCAAATACAGAGGGATTGGTGCAGTGGATTGGTTGACTTTTGTTCTCATTTTGACGTTCTGAATAGTTTAGTTACTGTAGAAATATGTAGTTGATTCTTTTTTTGTTGTTTTTTTTCAAATGACCATAACTAGTGTGTATTTAGTTCATAATCTTAACTTGGTTTTTGTGCTTATAATTTTTGAAAGCCATATGTTCTCAAGATTCTTGAAGGTCAGTGCTGTTTTTGCCCTCTAATTCTAACTTCTATAATATCCACCCTCATTTATGCTGGAAAACAACTAAAGAAATAGACAAGAAATTAGACTGTTTTGAAAACAAATGCCTAAGGAAAATACTCAGTATAAAGTGAAATGAATTCAAGAACAGTGCAGAGATAAAACGGATGAGCAAACAACAACCTGTCTTGTGGGCAATTAGAAAAAGGAGATGGACATATGTCAGACACATGGTGAGAAGAAACAGTCAGAGAATCCCAAAATAAGCTATCAAGTGGAACACAACAGGCTGAAGAAAAAGAGGTCAACCATGTGAAAGAGGACAAGGTTACGAGAGGCCAGTTTAGTGGGGATAACATCCTTTGATGAGGTTGAAAAGCTTTTCCTGCTGCTGATGCGTCCATTTGATTATCAACAATGTCTTGCAGCCATCTTGGCCTTGGTCTTCCTCTCTTTCTTTTTCCCATTATATACCCTTCTAAGACTGTCTTCTCTAAATTCTCATGATGTTTAATGTGTCCAAAATATTCTGTCTTACATTCTTCCCGAGTGTTAAAATTAGGTCTGTTTGGCCTGGGGAACTCGCCACCATTTCTTTTTTCTGTCTCACCTTCTATATTGCTATTAGGGTTTCTTGGAATGTTTACATAAGGTAGTTTGCCATTGCTTTCCTTCCGGGCACCATTGCTTTCCTTCCGGGCAGTGATTGTACTAGTCAGTGATCATAGCCATTGTCCCTACATTGAGATCACCTGCCTACCATCTTAGAATGGTGACCATAACCAACATTATCTTTCGGCTGTTCTCCAATTCCATCCACCACCTGCTTCCATGGCTTAACATCACCCTGATCGGGAGGCTATACAGGTACTCCACCTTTGCCCAAGGGTGTCCCGTAGACTAATGGAGATAAGGAGGCATCTTTACATCTGTGGTAGGGGGCTAATTTAAAAAAGAAATACTGATAAAAAATTTGTATATTCTTAATGAAGTGCATGTTTCCAATCATCAGACTGGACAAAGCCAGTGCAGTGAACATCATCCGACTAGTTGCACCAGATGCCGTTTTGTTCGTCATTGCAGTCATCACTTTGGTTCTCTCTGTGAAACTGGCAAACCGTCAAGCAGATATCGGTATGAGTTTATCTGAGACTCCACTGCTGGGAGGAGTGAAGAAGAAATCAAGCCACAATTTTCTGAAGCTGTTGGCAGAGTGCCTTCAAAATGTAGCTCTTCTGGCTGCTGGCGTTATTGTTCCCTCGGTGCTTGGTGGGGTAAGTTGTAGAGTAGTTAAAATAAGGTGAGCAGATTTTCAAGCCAGAATTCTGCAAAACTGATTGTACAGGGGGAAATGGCAGTGTTGAAGAAACAGACATGTTTTTGTTGTTGTTCTGTCTCCCTGGAAAAGCAAGCGGTATGTTCTTTTGCAGCAGGTGCAGAGCAGTATGTTCTTTGCAGCTGGCGCAGAGTGGCATGTTCTTTGCAGCTGGTGCAGAGTGGCATGTTCTTTGCAGCTGGTGCAGAGTGGTATGTTCTTTGCAGCTGGTGCAGAGCGGCATGTTCTTTGCAGCTGGTGCAGAGTGGTATGTTCTTTGCAGCTGGTGCAGAGTGGCATGTTCTTTGCAGCTGGTACAGAGTGGTATGTTCTTTGCAGCTGGTGTAGAGTGGTATGTTCTTTGCAGCTGGTGCAGAGCGGCATGTTCTTTGCAGCTGGTGCAGAGCGGCATGTTCTTTGCAGCTGGTGCTGTGAAGGTGCTGAAGCACAAGCATCGTGTTGATTGAGAAGTTTGGGTTATGGAAGCAGTTTTTGCACATTCGGGGTGAAGCTGAAAAGCAGGAAAAAGTGCATTACTTCTCTGTCAGACTCCACTACCATGTAGAGCAAAGCAGTTTGTGTTTCATTCTACTAGTCTGAGCTTGTTTTTGATGGAGAGGTGGGACGGGGTCTTGGCCAGCTATGTTTCACTGGGCCTTGCCGCTGTGCTGTCACTGCAGGGTAGTCATCTCCACTCCCAGACACGGATATGAGAAATAGTTTTTGCCACAATGAAATTATACACTGCTCTTCTTCTTCTTCAGTCGTCCTTGAACTGCAAGCTGGTGTGTTTTTTTTTTAAGCCGATGCAGTGAAGATGTTGAGGCGCAGACTCGTGTCAGCTTGGGAGTGGGTTACAGCTGCTATTTTTTCAGTCCCTGAATGGACCTAAAAAACGAGATGTGCTGTGCTCCTTTAGCGGACTGTCCTGCTGTGGGGACAGTGCATTATACACAGTAAAAGTAAAAAAACTATTGCTAAGATAGACCTGCTGGTATATTTTTCACACCTGTGAACTTTCTTCAAGAAGTCTTTCTTTATGATAAGAATCTTAAAAAACTTAATGCAAGGTTCAGTTTAGTTTACCTTAGTCACAAACAGGTATGCTTTAGAGTGTCAGCACTGAACTGAGTATTGTCACTGTTGCTATTTATGAGGCAGAGTATCTTTTCGAGGTAATAGATTTTCATGTGCCCAGAAACTCTGTGTGTCACTTTTAACAGTGCTTACCATGGGGGTTTGCCAGCTCTGGTGTTACTGCACTGATAGTTCTGCTTGCTGTTACTGATGCCTGGTGTAGTCTTATTGCTTACTCAGTTGTGAGCAACAGTACTTGAAGTGTTATTGTAGGTGGATATCAGAGATAACCATCCTGTTTCAGATTTCTGGATGTAGGAAGATAGTCTTTGTTCCTGTTATTGTAAGTGGAGTTAGTGGTACCTTAATCTGACTTCTGAACAACAACTGCAACAAACAAACCTTCTTTTTTTAATGATAAAAATAGATGATCTTCAGGTTGCACTGGGAAATGACATGTGTGTTTTTAACATTTGCAGCAGTTTAAAATTATGACCCTCCCAGTCACAAAAGAAAGTCATGTGACTGCAGTTATTTTGCTTTTAACTATTAGGAAACAGCTCATGTTGAGGTAAGAGTGTAAAGTTATTTGTTCCATCAGTTTTGAACATAGTTAATATACAGTAGTAAATGATTTTGCTTGGTATTTGTATTTTTTTTTAGTGTTTGGCAAGTCAGATTTATCAAGCACTAACATGGGATCCTCAGGGAAGCAGAAATAAAAAAAGGCCTAGAACTACTTGGAAAAGCGAAATTATAAAAGTACTTGGAGACATGAAGGGAAGTGGAGAAGAAATTCAAGAACTGAGATGACAGGAGAGCCTTTATCTGTGGCCTGTGATCCCATTTGAGTGACGAGCAGTGATGATGATGATGATAATGATGTCAGATTTGTGCAGGTTTTTTTTTTTTGTCATATGATTCTAGGTTTCTGTAGTCACCTACAACATAATGAGGTATTATATCATCATTTAAAGTCTTTATTACTTTGTGAAGGAGTAGCTCTGTTCTTTTTTTCTAACTTGTATTTACCTGCCATCCTTTCTCCACAGGTTTATTTCATTGTGTTCCTCATTGTGCTGATCCTGTGGGGCCTGTACAAGTCTGTTGGACCTCAGTTTGGCTAT
The DNA here is from genome assembly GCA_009760885.1 of Achatina immaculata. Lineage (NCBI taxonomy): Eukaryota > Metazoa > Mollusca > Gastropoda > Stylommatophora > Achatinidae > Lissachatina > Lissachatina immaculata. The sequence continues at coordinate 14,446,281 of CM019716.1, forward strand.
GCCAGAATCTTGCTGCTGGCCTTCACTGGCTCTCATATCCTGCTGCTGCACCTGTATCAGTTTCAGTTTTTCCAGGAAGTACTGGCCCCATCTGATCTCATCTCTAGGTGGGCACCTAATGATAAATTGTTTTGGTTGAAACAAACTATGCACATATTCTGTCTCTCTGTGTCTTTTGTCTACTCTGAATGTACAGCAGTAATGAATGAATCAAAGAACAGTGTGTGAAATATTCCTTTTTTGATAATTTGTGAGTCATTTTATCTCCTTCTGCTGCAGTTTAAATAACATAACATTATTTTTAAAAACTTAATTTTGTGTTATGATTTGCTTAGTATGGCAATGTGCAGTTTAAGATAAAACTGAATATCATTCATAAACATTCATTAGTTAAAGGACCTTTGCAACATCTGATCTCTTTCAGTTACTAAAAAACATGTAAATCAGAATAACACACTGACCATGTTACTTTATTACTCATCTTCAGAGAGATTGTATAATACTGTAATACTAAACACTGGATATTTTTCTGTAGTCAGTTATGCAATTCAGGTATATGTAGGATCATTAGAGAGGCTTCATCGGCACATTGATGCTCAGCAAGTTCTGTGAACAGCTGACATCTGTTTGCTTCAGAACCATATTCTGAAATGAAGAAGAGCTGTCTTGCTACACTATTGTTTCATAAGCTGGAAGCTGGCGTATTACATTAACCTGACAACCTTTGACATTAATTTAGTTATTACTTAAAGGATTATGTATGTGAGAAAATCCATGGCTTCAGATTAGAACGGCTTATTGCATAAGTGACTGTAAGCTGAGCTATGCTAGAGATGATAGTGTCATCATGGAAAGCAGAACCGTGCTAGTCAGGATTCTTATCACCCGCTGAACGCTGTGGCAGCAGCATGGCAGCAGCATGTACAGTACTAATACCTGGTCAGGAGGGTGTGGACTGAAATATTCTCAGCGTTGATGGAGCCTTCTGAAAGGTTGCTTCTTAGATACAGCCAGGGTGGCAAGGAAAAGAACCCACTGAAGCACACATCCTGCACCAAATGATGTCATTATAACAAGTTCTTCATTGATTGCTAAGATCTTCTCATTCTCAGTTACACCATGATCACATCACAAAAGATAAACTTTGTTATAACTTTGACCATTAATAAGCATAAAAGATAAACTTATTTACAGCTTTGATCATTAATAAAGTATTAACAACTGTACTTTTGTGTGTAATGGATCACTTTCTCTAAGATATATTCTTGTGTGTCTCTGTTGCTCTCTTGTAGGATTATGGGCCTGACTGGCATTGTACGCACAGACTGTGCAAATGTGGATAGCATTGTTTTCTACCCAAGCATACGGTGGTCAGTTTTTATCAACCCAGCTCTCCTGCTTGTTTTGTATTGGTTTCTTGCCCTGAATACTAACTTGTGGAGGCGCAGAATGCAGGTAAGCATGTTCAGTGAAAAGCAACAAAATCCTGCTGTCTTTTATCTTAACAGCATCATGTTTTATAAACAGATGTCCTTGAGAGCTGTGATGTTCAAATTCCAGTACATTTACAAGAAGGGCACCAATCTATTTACAAGAAGGGCATCAGTCCATGCAAATATGTGTCCTTAGAGTCGATAAGAGGATTTGGACCTGAAACAGAAATTATATAACTGTTGGAAGAATATGGATAAAACTGTGAAATCCATCCTGGCAGATTAGACATGATGTAGATACTTGAACACTTAAAAAGTAATCATGGCTATCTTCATGGCTTATTTTTCTCAGCCTTTTTCTTGTGAGTGTTTGTCAGATTGTGCTGATTTACATTATAATCTTTCTAAGGAAGATTTACTGTAAAAGATCTCTAGCTTAACCTGTCTCTTGCTTTTACGATGAAATGATTCCTGGTTGGGATGTCCTTGTTTCTGTTTTCACTAAATTAAAAATTTGTAAGATTAACCGATCACATTGTTTTGAAGTTTTTTTCAGTTTTTCTCTAATATATACAGAGATTGCTCCTGGTTACGATTTAAAAAAAAAGCTGCAAACTTGAATAAAAATTGATAAAACTTACCCCCTCAAAAGCTTTCTGTGTCTTGTGACATTCGTGTGCTGCAGGAATGTGAAGTGTTAGTGACTTCAAATTTCTGGACCATTACAGCATTTGAGGTAGGGAGGACTCTCCCCTGACTTGAACAACTGTCTCTATACTGAACTTTCATTATTCTGTGGATTTCAGAAGGTTTCACACTCTCTGACCATAAAAAAAAAAACAAATAATGCCTTATTGCTCTTCCACTGTGCAAGACGACAGCGGAGGGGCCATGTTGTAAGAGTTTCTGTGCATTCTTGGACTGCTCAGTTGTCATGACATCTATGTGGCATATTGCTGAAAAGCTATTTTGCATCCTGAAATAAGATTCTTCAGTGTGCATAATTTTCCATGCATTCTAGAATAAAATTCCTGTTGTTTAATGACTTTCCCTCATATTTGATAGATTTATGAGTAAATAAACTATATGAATTTTGCACAGAATTACCGGTGAGAAAGTCCAACCCTAGACTGAACTGGTGCAACGAAAACCACGGTGTCACGCAATCCTCTTCAGAGACCCACCAAGAATACAGGCTAAAGCCCTATGATACTTTGAACCCCTTGTGGTCCTCTCGTGGATCTCGTGTGGTCTTTTCGGGGACCACACAAGGGACCACGGGACCTAACGAGGACCACAAGCATAAATTCAGTAGGATCACAGTGCGGTTTTGGTGGTAGAAGCGAACAAAGAAGAAGAAGAAGAAGCACAGAATTACATTGAAGTTTCTAGGATAGAATGCAGACTTTTTATTTTTTTTTAAATCTGGGATGAATCATCTCTCTCTCTCTCTGAACCTTAAGTGCCCAGAGTACATGGGGCTTCTGCAAGGGTTTTCCACAAATGCCTGTCCTTTGCTTTTTTTTCTGCTGTTGCCCAGGTGAGCCCTTTATTTGTCAACATCCTCTCTGTTGTTCTTCTCCATGTCTCTTTTGGTCTACCCTTACTTCTGTTCTTCTGTGGTGTCCATCTTAGTGCCAGTTTTGGTAGTGAGTTGTCAGTCATACTTTATTCTTAATAGTCTTTTGTTGCATGTTATCTGTCTGACAGAGCCTTAAGGAGCCAGCAAAGAGCAGAAGAAGCACAGGTTCAGGCGAGCGGCAGGTATTTCGTCAAACCAGTCTGAATGAGGTTTGCCAGAGCTTTTCCCCATTATATCGTTGCTCAGTGTAGTTGTGTGTAGCCAGTCATATTTGTTGTAGTGCCTTCAGTTTATTTCAGAAAGCACAGAGGAATAAGCACAGTTTTATCTGTCATAAAGAAGCTTAAACTGCATAGAAGTATTCAAGATTCCTAAATTTCAGTTTTATAAAGGGATGGTTAAGGGATAATTCCTTTGGGGATGGTAAATTTATATTATCCTGCTATTAAAATATGGTTTGGAAAAAGTTTTATTGCATATTAAATTTTTTTTACGTGTAGTGGGAGACTAATTTGTCTAAAATTAACATAATTCTGTTTTTTTTTCCCTCACAAATATTGGGTTATTGAAAATTAATATTGCAGAACTAAGTATTTTATATAGGACAGCACAGTTTTTATTGCTTAATATAAGAGACATTGTCAAGAAGAAAACTAGGTTAACTGACTAGAAAGAACTACATAAGATTTGTATTTATTTAGACATAAGATATTTAGAGAAAAAAGGTTTGAAAAAGGGGAGGGTTTTTTTTTTTTCTACATTTTAAGAAAAAAACATAAGAAAAAAAAGTCAGAAGATACATGCGTGTGTGCTTTTAAAATTTTTTTATTGTTGTTGTTCTATTCATGTTGAACACAAATGTAATATCAAGATCTTTGAGATGAGATGTATTAAAAAAAAAATAGGTAATGAGACTACAAGAAGTAGCAAAACAGATATTGTAGGGATAAGTGCCGCTCGAGATTTCAAAGAGTAGGATTAACTGGTTTTGACCGGTTGTGAGAATGGTATCTGAGCAGTCAGACTCTATGGAGGACAGTAGATTAGAAAGAAGTAATGAGAGAGAAAAACATTAAAAAGGGGCAAAAGTTTTTGGTACAATTATATAAAACTATTGTGTACTGTTAAAAAAAAAAAAGAAACGCAACACTACTGTAGTCGTAATGGACACCAAATTTCAAACTTGTATCAAAATTTTATTTATATAATTAATGTTTCAATCTTGGTATGAAGAAACTTAAGACTTTAACAATGAAATGATGTTCATTAAATTTGGTTTGGACTTTTATTCTGTATGATTGAGACCTCCGTTTCAGTAAGGTGTATGGCCTCCTCCGGCCTGTATCAGAGAACGACATCTCCTTGACATGGATCCGATTAGCCGTTGGATCTGTTCTTGTAGGATGGCTGCCCACTCTTCCCGCAGTGCAAGAGGCAACTGTCGGAGATTGGTTGGTGCCACGTCTCACTGGCAGAATTGTCTGTTGAATTCATCCCATAAGTGTTCTTTGGGTTCATGTCTGATGACATGTAGGGCCACGGAATGGTCTGGACATTGTTGTCAGCGAGCAACTGGGTGGTGAGTTGTGCCACATGAGGTCAAGCGTTATCCTGCTGAAAAATCGAGCCTGGTGCAGCCAGAAGTGGAAGTACAAGAGGATGAAGAATTTCATTGACATATCATTGGGCATTCAGGTGTTCTTCAGTCTGCACCAGTCAACTTCTTTCCATGAAGTTGATCATCCCCCACACCAGTACACCTCCACCACCATGTGGAGTAGCCTCATCCACGCAGTTCTGGGCGTAGCTCTCATGGACTCTGCGGTAAACTCTTCTCCGTCTGTTGTGTTGCTGGAGCAGAAAGAATGATTCATCACTAAACCAGACCCTTCTCCAATCATTCGCAATGGTCCATTGATGATGCTGGTTTGCCAACTGCAGTCGGTTCTGGCGATGCCAGTTCATAAGAACAGGACCTCTGTAGGGTCTTCTAGCCCAAAGACCAGCGTTATGCAGCCAGTTCCTGACTGTTTTATGTGAAATTTGATGAGCTTCTGTCATTGACTGGACTGTTAAGGACACAGATGCAAATTGATCCCTAAAGTGACGCAGCCGTATGAAGTGGTCTTCGGCAGGAGTTGTGACTATGGGTCTTCTACTGTGCGGTCAGTCTGCAACTGAGCTAGTTTCTTGAAATTGTCTCCAAAGGCAACTAATGGTGCTTCTAACCACATTAAATTTTCTGGCCACTACACTTTGTGACTGTCCAGTCTGTAAACGTCCAATGATGATGAGTCATTGTTCTGTAGTAAGATGAGCCATACTTGTGTATTGAATTTTCAAATGAATTGATTCAAGGAGCATCAATCTTTTATAGGCATTCAGTAACATGGTCAGTGAGTTTTGTGTTCTGTAAGTTTCACGAGATTCTCTTGAACCTATCATGCTGTTTTGCCTAGTGTCGCTTTTCTGTGCTCATGAATAATCTGCTGAGTAAAATTCAGGTCAGCATGTAAAGTTGATGTCCAAGTGAACGTTTCAGGCAATTTGCCCTTGCCTGATCAGCAAACTTCAGTTTAAATCGCAACATCGTATTTGTTGTTTCTTTGTTTAAACAGTATATTAAATGTACACAAACCATTGCATACTAAATTAAGTTTTTAATGCAGTTCTTCATATTACTTATTGATATATGAAAGACAAGAAGAGGAAAATAAACATTATAGTTTATTTTGTTGTGATTTAAATAAACTTAATGCTTGCTACGAATCTAGTTACTCTGTGTGCTGAGACAAGTGCTTTTAGTTTTTACTGTTGAAACTTACAATCTTTGAAGTGTAATTTAAAACTCACATGGATACTTGAAATTGTTAGTGTAAATTCAGGTTATTTAAACATTTATTTTTATTTTGTGCACAACATTATTTGTTTTGTGTTGTTTTAGTTTCATGTATTTTCCTTGCATAGTTTTTAGATCTTTAACTAACCAGTTATATGTAGTTTAGTGCCAGATTAATATCACCATCATTCCAGTGGCTTAATTATAAATTCCACAAAATCAATTATGGCTGTTGGAGTCATGAAAAAGAGAGTGGTGGGGGGGGGGGGGGGAAGAATGAAAATTAGAGAGAGAAAAAGAAATTGAAAAAATTTTGATTGTATCAGTTTCAAACATCTGAATGCTAGATTTTCGTGATTTATTCATATTTTTCATGATTTCTCAGAAAGAAAAAAAACAAAGTTTCTAAATGCTGGCTTTATCATTTACATTTGCTTATTTGGAGATTACCTTGTGACCAGCATAACTGTAACTGCATACTAAGTGGTGTGTGTGTGTTTTTTTTCTTTAAGTGCTTTGATGTAAAATTCTTTCTTTATATTTTTCTGAAACCTGAATCTTGGTTTAAATTATGCTATTTTATACCTGTTGTACTAGTTTTTTTTTTTTTTCAAAGAAGGTAAATTTATGATAAATAATTTATATATAATACATATATAATTATGTGTAATTGTGCATATAATATTATTGCTTTTGCTTACTAATAGCCGCTTACGTTATATTTATTGTTAGTGCATATGTGTCTTTTACGTGTATGTTCATAGATGTGGACATGATAAAGTCAGTAGATTGTCATGATCTATTTTGTTGACATTTTTATAAATTGCCGTTATATAACACATTAAAATTTGCTATAAATAAAACTGTAATACAATGCAGACATGGTAATAGCTGATAGAAATTTTGTAATTCCAGATAGTTTTTTTTTTTTTTAAAGAAATTCGTGAATATTACTATATGAAACAGTTGGAATATGTGACGTTTCTGTGAAAGTCTTAGAGCAAGCTGTGTATGGTTAGCTTCAAATACTAACAGACCAAACATTTTAGACATGAAAGAAGGTATTGTTTTGTCTTGTATTGTCTTATGTCTCTCTGTAACTATGAGCAGTAAAGTGTTCTTTGCAGCCAAGGCTGAAAGTGTTGAGGCACAGCATCATGTCGGTGTGGTGATGGTTTATGGCAGTTATTTTTTTCAGCCTGGTGTGCAGGTAAAAATCAGGGGGTGTGCAATACTTCTTTAGTAGACTTCACCACTTGGTGACTATGGCAGTCCCTGTCTTGTTGGCCAGAGTAGGCTTGTTACTGGAGGTACCATCAGAGAGGTGGGACAGAGTCTTGATCAGCTGTGGTTCGCTAACCCTGATGCAGGCATATCAGATATGGGTCACTGATTACCAAATCAGACAGCTTCTTCACCTACTCATGGGAGAGAGAAATATAGTAAGACAATGACTGTGTTTGAAACCTTGGACTCCAGAAGGACAAGCAATAGTCAAACAAACAGACAAACAAACAAACAAACAAACAAACAAACAAACAGGCAGGCAGGCAGGCAGACAAACCTGCTAAAACAAATAAAAAGAAAGTGTTTATCAGTGAGCTAAAAATTGGAATGATTAGCAGAGAGACAGGATCATGAGATTACAAGTGAGAAAAAAAGAATTTAGAACAAAGTTAGAAATTTATGCAGATGTTTTTATTGTTGGTGTTACTGGTTTTTGAGATTTTTTTCTTTAACTTTGTGATGTACATATTTTTCCCTTTTTTGATCTTAGAACATTTTGTCATACTATTATTTATTATGGATAATGCTCGTAAGAGTCTTGTTATCTTTACAAAACAGTTATTTTTATTCAGCAGATTTGGGCGTTGTAGGTCATTCTGATTTATATTGTCTGTTTTTTTTTCTTTCTTCAAATTTGTTTCACCAGTTGAGTTTGAACAGTGGAAAACACCAGTTTGATAATGAGGTATCTGAGTGCTTGAGTGGCCAGTTAGTTCAACATTTTCTAACCAAACGTTTTTGTAGAATCTGATTGATTTAAAAAAAAATTTTTTTTTTTCTGAATGTGAAAAGTTTGTTTTGGTAACTATTGTGTGGTCTTTTTGGCTTCATTGTGGTTGTATAAATTATGTGCAGAGTTTTTTTTTTTTTTTGGCTGTTAAGAAGTGCTAATCACCATCAAGGAGTGAGATTTTTAGCATGGAGTTTTGTGCATCCTGAGACCCTTTTGACTACTTTTTCTGTTATAAAGATACTTTTAACAAATTATTACAAAGACTGTTTCTATATCTTTCACTTTAAAAACAAATTTCTGTCTCTTTAAGAACCTATGTCTGTCTCTTTCACTTAAAGAACCTATGTCTGTCTCTTTCACTTTAAGAACGCATGTCTGTCTCTTTCACTTTAAGAACCTATGTCTGTCTCTTTCACTTAAAGAACCCATGTCTGTCTCTTTCACTTTAAAAACCTATGTCTGTCTCTTTCACTTTAAGAACCTGTGTCTGTCTCTTTCACTTTAAGAACCAATTTCTGTCTCTTTAAGAACCTATGTCTGTCTCTTTAAGAACATATGCCTGTCTCTTTCACTTTAAGAACCAATTTCTGTCTCTTTAAGAACCTGTGTCTGTCTCTTTCACTTTAAGAACCTGTGTTTGTCCCTTTCACTGTAAGAACCAATTTCTGTCTCTTTAAGAACATATGCCTGTCTCTTTCACTGTAAAAACCAATTTCTGTCTCTTTAAGAACCTATGTCTGTCTCTTTCACTTTAAGAACCAGTTTCTGTCTCTTTAAGAACCCATGTCTATCTCTTTCACTTTAAGAACCAATTTCTCTCTCTTTAAGAACCTATGTCTGTCTCTTTCACTTAAAGAACCTATGTCTGTCTCTTTCACTTTAAGAACGCATGTCTGTCTCTTTCACTTTAAGAACCTATGTCTGTCTCTTTCACTTAAAGAACCCATGTCTATCTCTTTCACTTTAAGAACCCATGTCTGTCTCTTTCACTTTAAGAACCTATGTCTGTCTCTTTCACTTTAAGAACCATTTTCTGTCTCTTTAAGAACCTATGTCTATCACTTTCACTTTAAAAACCTATGTCTGTCTCTTTAAGAACATATGCCTGTCTCTTTCACTTTAAGAACCAATTTCTGTCTCTTTAAGAACCTATGTCTGTCTCTTTAAGAACCTGTGTCTGTCTCTTTCACTTTAAGAACCTGTGTTTGTCCCTTTCACTGTAAGAACCAATTTCTGTCTCTTTAAGAACCAATTTCTGTCTCTTTAAGAACATATGCCTGTCTCTTTCACTGTAAAAACCAATTTCTGTCTCTTTAAGAACCTATGTCTGTCTCTTTCACTTTAAGAACCAGTTTCTGTCTCTTTAAGAACCCATGTCTATCTTTTTCACTTTAAGAACCAATTTCTGTCTCTTTAAGAACCTATGTCTGTCTCTTTCACTTTAAGAACCAATTTCTGTGTCTTTAAGAACCCATGTCTATCTCTTTCACTTTAAGAACCAATTTCTCTCTCTTTAAGAACCTATGTCTGTCTCTTTCACTTTAAGAACCTATGTCTGCCTCTTTTACTTTAAGAACCTATTTCTTCCTCTTTCATTTTAGCATGCAGTGTTTAGCACTCTTAAGCACTGTTACTAATGTATTGATCCTTGAACATTTTCACTGAAGATTTTAGATTTATCATCAGTTTTTGTCAGTTGCTGCATTATTGGACCTTTATTGTTTTTTGGTCACAGATAAATGTGAAGAAGCCAAGTACGTGCATATTTTTTTAAACCTTGATTATATTTTCCACAGTGGGATGAACCTAAACGTTGTATAGACAGTGAGGTAGAGTATTGTAACTGAAACAGATTACAGTGGCTATAGTAGTCCTAGAAGGCCACAACACCCGCATTTTAGAATGCCATAGTAATTATCTCCCCAGAGTCTGCATTTTGGATTGGCCATGATAAGGTTACCTCTGACACTTGCATTTTGGAATGGCTGTGTCAGTTCTATAGCCAACACTTGAATTGTATAATTACCATGATAATTCTTTCCCAGACACCTGCTTTTTAGCCTGGCTGTGATAATTGCAACACCAGCATTTTAGAATGACCATAACAGTTCTGTACTCACACTTGCATTTTAGAATGACCATAACAATTCTGTACTCACACTTGCATTTTAGAGTGATCATAACAGTTCTGTACTGAGCACCAGCATTTTAAAATCTTCTTAGCTTTCCAAGCCATTAAGGCTCCTTGCTGCAGATAAAGTTTGGCTACATTCCTCTCTATTCCTTATCTTCTCTCTCCAGTTGGTGACACCAGTTTCCTTTATATCTTCTTCCATGTTGTCTCCCTCTTGGTCTTGTTTTCTTCATCTCCTGTACATGCATCATTTTCATTTGTCTAGTCTCTCCCATTCTTTCTACATATTAAAATGACCATAATAATTTTGTATTCAACACTTGCATTTTAGAACTTTTAAAAAATAGACCCAGTATTTTAGAATGATAACAATAATATTGTGCAGAACAAGAAAACCACCGTGTGGTACCCGGGATCTACAAAGAGTAGGACCACTGTACCCTACCACGCATGATCATAAAAGGCGACTAAGGAGGGTTCGGCATAGGGCCAGCAACCCTATCTGGTAAAAAAACTATCAGACTGCTACAGAAACAGAAGCAAGGGAAAAAACAAATGCAGGTGGAAGGAGAAATGCTTATCAGGAAACTGAGCCCATGAAGGTTGTGGATGAAAGCCAGCCACTGGAAGTCCCCAGCCTGACTGCAGACCTCCTGGAACCTAAACACAATATGCAAATAGGCAGCTGGAATGCAAGAACACTTAACCAGACTGGAAAACTAGCACAAACCATCAAGGAAATGCACAGATAAAAACTAGACATACTAGGAATACAATAAGCAAGATGGACAGGACAAGGCAGAAGGAAATTAACAACACAGCACACAGAAGATACAATAATATGGTCAGGTAAAGAAGATCATCATGAAGGAGGAGTAGCATTGATTATAACAAAAGACGCATCAAGAGCATTGCTGAAATGGACCCCTATAAATGAGAGATTATTATATGCACGCTTCAACTCAAGATTCACGAAGCTGTCTATTATAGTTTGTTATGCACCAACAGAAGCAGCTGAAGAGGAATCAAAAGAAGATTTTTACAACAGCCTCCAAGCCACAATAGAAACAATACCCAAGCATGATATGCTACTCATCTTGAGCGACTTCAGTGCAAAAGTAGGTGAGGGAAGAATCGTGGGAAGAGAAGGAATCAGAGAAATAAATGAAAATGGAGAAAGTCTGTGCAGTTTCTGTGAAGAAAACATGATGACCATCGGAGGGACAATTTTCCAACATAAAAACATCAATAAAGTGACTTGGAGGTCCCCAAATAAAACCACAGAAAACCAAATCATTCACATAAACAACAAGTGGAAACGGTCACTACAAGATGTGCGAGCAAAGAAAGGAGCAGATGTAGGAAGTGATCACAACCTTCTGGTAGCAAAAATAAAACTAAAATTAAGGAAAGCCAAAATCAGAGAACACAGAAAGATACATTTTGATACAAGAAAACTGATAGACCAGCAAACAAGAAATGAATTCTCAATAATACTTAAGAACCGCTTCAGTGTCCTACAAGACGAAGCAGAAATGTCCATACTAGAGTTCAATAAAACACTACAGGAAACAACAAAAGAGGTGCTGGGATATTGGAAACAGAGAAAATAGGAATAGATAAGCAAGACCACATGGGAAAAGATAGAGCAAAGAAAGGAAATCAAGAAAAAATTACTGAACACCAAATTACAAAGGCTAAAAGAACAAGTTTGAAGTAATTATGCACAAAAAAACAAAGAAGTGAAGGAATCATGCCATCAAGATAAACGTCAATACTATGACAACTTAGCAGAAGCAGCAGAGAAAGCATCATATGCAAATGACATGAAAACCATATACAAAATAACAAAGCAGATGGCAGGTAACTTCAGCACAAGATGTGAGAGTGCAGTAAGGACACATAAGGGACAACTGGTCAGTGGAGAAAGAGAAAAAATTGAAAGATGGAGGGAACACTTTAACACCTTACTAAACAGAACACAAGCAGTACAAACAATAGACATACCTGAAGCAAAAATGGAACTAAACATCAATACAGGACCAGTAACAATAAGTGAAGTAAAGGAGGCAATAAAGAAGCTAAAATTAGAAAGGGCACCAGGTGAAGATGAAGTGACTACTGAGATGTTGAAAGCAGAAGAAACAGAAACACCAAAACAACTCTGCTAGATACTACAACAAATTTGGGATCTAGAAAAAGCTCAAGAGGAATGGAAAACTGGCCTTATAGTAAAACTACCAAAGAAGGGTGACCTCAGAGATTGCAGGAACTGAAGAGGCATTACCCTACTGCCACTCACCAATAAAGTATTTTGCAGAATAATCATCAACAGAATTATACCAGCACTTGAGGGAAAACTTCAGAAAGAGCAGGCAGGATTTAGGAAAGGAAGATCATGCATAGACCACATATTTGTACTTAGACAAATATTAGAACAGGCAAATGAGTGGCATAGCACAACATATGCATTGTTTATAGATTTTGAGAAAGCCTTTGACAGTGTCAACAGAGATGCACTATGGAAAATCCTAAGATGGCATGGCCTCCCCCATAAAATAGTGAATGTAATCAAAGCCCTGTACGAGGGTTTTCAGTGCAAAGTTATCTGTGGAGAACATACCTCCAGCAGCTTTAGGGTACAAACAGGAGTGAAGCAGGGATGTGTACTATCACCAACATTATTTATCTTGGCAGTAGACTGGTTAATGAAGGAGGCAACATCAGACAAACGCAGAGGATTACAATGGATCCTTGACACAGTGCTGGAGGACCTTGACTTTGCGGATGACATTTGTCTGCTATCAAGCAGCCACAAAGAAATGCAAGATAAAATAAACAAGCTAACTCAGAATGCAAACAACATAGGACTAAAGATCAACGTAGGAAAGACAAAGTTAATGAAGCAAAATGTGAACAACAGAAATGTACTCAGAGTAGATAGCAAGTTAGTGGAGGAAGTCAACGAATGTGTATACCTTGACAGTAGAGTAATAGAAAATGGAGACACTACAGAGGACATCAACAGCAGATTTACTAGAGCAAACCAGGCTTTTGCAATGCTGCAGACTATATGGAAATCTAAAAAACTAAGCATGAATATGAAAATCAGGATATTTAAGAGTAATGTTCTAAGTGTACTACTCTATGGAAGTGAATGCTGAAAAATCACCAAAACCATAGAAAACAAGTTGAATTTTTTCAGACTAAATGTTTATGAAGAATTAGAAAAATATTTTGGCCAAACACCATAAGAAATAACATCTTGTTGGCAGAAATACAGATGAAGCCACCGACAGCAATTATTGAGGAAAGACACTGGTGATGGTTGGGACATGTGCTCCGAATGACTGATAACTCACTACCAAAAATAGCACTAAGATGGACACCACAGGGGAGCAGAAGTAAGGGTAGACCAAAAGAGACATGGAGAGGAACAACAGAAAGGATGTTGAGCAATAGAGGGCTTACCTGAGCAAGAGCAGAAAAAAAGGCAAAGGATAGGCATTTTGTAGAAAACCCTTGCGGAAGCCCCATGTGCCCTAGGCACTTAAGGTGCACAGAGAGAGAGAGAACAAGAAAAGCATTTTAGAATTGCTATAAACCTCCTTAAAACATTTGAGAATTAGTGTAAAAAATCCTGTGCTTAACATTATTTTATTAACACATGGATGTTATTTTTAGAGCGATTATAGCAATTCTGGACAAAGTTTTGAACACCCATTGTCTGCATATTAGAAATAACTTATTCTGCAGAATTTATGAGTCATGATTTCCTGGTGGAAGTCAGGAATACATGTCATAGAATCTAATTAATAACACATATTGCATCTGCTTTTGGTTATTTTGTTATGAAGTTAGAAAAGACCTTTATCTTTGCTCTCAGACATGTCCTATGTCTCTTATGTGCTCTTAAGTATCAGGACTTAAAATGAGTGATAACACTAGAGTTGTGTCTGTTGAATACCTTTCTAGTGATTTTATTGATTAGTGCTGTAACTTCAGCACCACCTGTGACAGGGGTATTTCTTTTTTTTTTTTTGATCAAGTGTAATGTAGTACAGACATGCACTCTTGTTCAGAATCAGTATTCTCAGAAGGATCTACCTGGTGGATTACATTCCTGTATGATGCATCCATGGCTTACCCTAGTTATGCTTGTTTGTTTTGTTTGTAGCTGTTTCAGAGTGAGTGCTTCTTGTCTGCTTTTATTTCTGAAATAGACATGGGTCCTGGATAATTTGATTCTGTTATAAATAGTAGGAACATCAAGCAGAAACCTCATTCCTCTGCAGGATCTATCTCTGGTACACCCAGAGATAACTTACACTGCCTCATTCTCTATTCTCTCAAATCTTTCAGTATGTGGGAGCTGAGTATTAGGATAGGCCAGTGCATATTCTATTGCAGAAAGAACTAATCCTAGATACAGCAGGACAAGTAGATGGTTGTCATTTACTGCTGCCATCATGTTTTTTTTTTTTTTGATGAAGTCTCTACTACTTTTAGTTGTAATGTAGTCTACATGTTCTTTGAATTCCAAGCTGTGATTGAATCTGTTCTTCTAGGTACTTTCTTGAACTTGTTCTTTTAGTAGTGTTCCTATTGAGCCTGTGATTTATACAGTTATTAGTAAGAAATATATCATCATTGCTTTTGAAGATCTCTGACTTACTCTGTAAGTGATAATTTTTTTTTTTTTAGTTATGTGAAGAGATTTCATGTTGCATAAGTTTTTAAGTTTGATACTGTTCAAACAGAAATGAGAAAAACATGCATTCTTGTGGTGTTGTTTCATCAGAAGTCCATACCACAAGGTTGCGGGTGCTGCATCCAGTATAAAGGAACCACTTGATGAAAAACTTGGATGGTACCAATTTTCAAAAACAAAATAAAGAAATCTGAAATAGTAAATCTTAGGCTTTTCAATACAGACGCAAAGACTGTCCTGCTATATGGTTCGGAGACATGGGTTGTGACCAAGTCAGTACAATAGAGAATACAAACATTCATGAACTACTGCTTGAGGAGGATTTTAAACATTAAATGGCAGAACAAGATCAGGAATGAGGAGGTCTGGGAAAGGGCAAGACAAGAACCTATGAACAAATCATGTCTAGGAAGTGGAGGTGGATTGGCCCACACTCTGAGGAAACCCAACACCAGCTTAGCAAGACAGGTACTGACATGGAATCCTCAAGGAAATAGAAACTGAGGAAGACCTAGACTTACTTGGAAAAGAGAAATTATGACAGTGCTCAGAGACAAAGGATACACATGGAAGGAAGCAAGAGAATAATTCCAAGAACAAGGATGACTGGAGAGCCTTTATCCATGGCCTGTGCTCTCAAGGGAGTGAAAGGTGATGATGATGATGAAATCTCAGCTATATCAGATTTATAGTTGTCACCACCCATTCTCAGGACATAGAAAAAAATCAACACAAGATTAGGAAAAATAGCTGCAACATATGTTCACCTATTAAAAAAAACTATGGAATACAAGATGACAAAGTTTTGTTCAGTCAGATGTGCTTAGCAGATTCTTATACACATCCAAAATGTGGACAACTTATTCAAAGCATAAAAGTATCCATTTCTATTGTCTTTGTGAAATAATAATGCCAGAGTGAAGATTAAAGTAAGAAATTCATGGCACCAGTAGTGGAAGTCTAGGATAGAAAGAATAAGATGTAAGACTGGATGGCAAGTGATACAGAGGCAAATTTTTGAGAAGGAAGATGGCCAAGAGGTAGACCGAAACTGAGATTTAATGACATCTGCTGAAAGTTTTCTCCATTAGTTTGTGACTGGAAAGAGCAAGTATAGGCTACATTTTGGAGAGTGATGATAATACAAAGGGAAACTGTGTCATTTGAAGAAAAAAAATCACACCCAAGATACAATTTTTCAAAGTCAATAATCAACAGGCAAAGTCAGTAGAAAGTCAGATATGAGTTATTTATCAGTTTTGTATTTGAAAGTTGAACAAAGCTGGATGAAATATTGTTCCTTAATCTCCAGCTCAGGAAAGGAAAAGGTTTTCTTCTGTTTCTAGATATGTTCATAAAATCACAAATACTTTGCCTTGTTGTTAACCATTAGAACATCCCTTGAAATGATTTCATAATATATATATATATATATATATATACTTTTTAAAAAAATTTCACTAATCTCTTAAATGTTGTTTAATTAATTGTGTAGTTTACTGCTAACTGAATGAATGTAGAAAATCGTCTGTTTGCAGTGGCTGATGTTTGTTTTACATATTCTAAAGCTGTTACTACATTTCTCAGTATAGCTAAATACAGTAAAATTTAGTTACTATGTGCCATATGTGAAAAATATGAATCGATTTCATTTTTTCACAACTTTGAATATGTTTGTGAAATTTTTCGTTTAGTTTTAGTTGATATTTTCTATGCAAGAATCTAACACTCTTAAGTGATGGCTTGCTAGGCAAGAGTAATTTCCTAGGTTTTTGATGTCAAAACCCTCAGGTTTTGAGATTCAAATTAATGTGGTTTTTTTTTTTTGATTTTGTTTTTTTTTCTCATTTAGTTTACTAAAGGAAAAAAGTTGAACAAACTATGGACATAGACAATAACATTTAATATCATGGTATTAATGTAGTTTTTGAAACTATCTGACAAAAATTATAGCCAAAGCAAAGGTTTTGGTGTGAAAATGTCTAAAAATGGTCAACTGATTTTTAAAATTTGATAATGTATGCCATTAAAAGTGATTGTATATATTTTATGCAATATTTTCAACTGGAAGAGTGTATATTTCAGAGCATGAGGAAATTTAGTCTTAAGGAAACATGGAGTCCTTTACTTTCTATTGCATGAAGTCTGTTATATTAAGATACAATCCTCAGACAGGCTTTTGAGGACAGTTTTCTATCATTTCAGTTGGTTTTCTGTTGCAGATTCATCATCTTATTATTATTTTTTTTTTTTTGGTTTGGTCAGTTTTTTTTTTTAACAGTCTTTCCCTCTTGATCAGTTTCAAGATAATTTCAGTCTCTAATTTTTTCATATATCATTTCCATTTTGATAAATTTTCTGGATAGTTTCTGACCTGGTTAATTTTTCTAGATAATTTATTTTCTAGTTTTTTTTTTTTTTTAGGCAGTCAGTTTTCTAGAAGTTGCAGCTCTGATCCTAGGCCAGAATCTCTAATCTCCTAAGTGGTCTTGCAGTCCTTAAACTTGATGATAAAAGAGTAGCTTGAATGTTGAGGTTATAAGTGTTGCATATGAGTTAAATTGTTGTAACTGGTTTCTGAGAGGGAGGGGGGGGGGGGAGAAAAAAAAGTTCATGATCAGTTTTTACCTGAACCTCATCCCTCCATGGCTAGTAGTCAGATTGTGCTGTTTATCTGTTGACCTTTAATTAAATGCCAAGTTTTAAATCCATAGTCCTCTGTGTCATATGAGTTGAACAATTTATGGATGTTACCTAGAATAATTTTTTTTTTTGTGTAAAAATTTAATAATTTCACTGTGTATAATTTACATACATTTAAAATTCCACCGAGTCCTTTAGCAAGAAAATCAATGATGTCAGCTTGTGATTATAAGGTGGATATTACAGATGAACATAACTGCAGTTTGTCTACAGTGCATTAAATATCTCCTTATGAGATTATTAAGGGGGAGGGGAACAATAGATTAATTTTGAAATAAAATAGAACATTTGCCAGGACTGGCCTTCTTTAGATATGTTAGTTCGCTGCTGTTTATGAAAGGTTATGAAAACTAAGCATCCTATGTAATTTTATGTTTTTCTGTGTCTTTCTCAGTCTGCCAACATGCATTCTGTTATGCATTCTGCATCAAAATTGTTTTATGTACACAGCAGAAGTACATTACACAAAAAAGTGCATTCAACTGCATATTTCAAATTACTGATCTGCATTTTGCACTGTTCTTACCTATCCAGACAGGAAGTATGGTATTTTCTGGATCTTTCATTGGAGATGATGAGCCTGGTGAAGATGAGGTGAGATTTCTGCTAATGCTGCCTGTTTTTGCACCAGCAGATGTAGTTGCTGATATTGTTTTTTTTTCTTTTTCTTCCTCTTACAGTAAACTTCATAGCACAAATGTAGTGGCTTCAGTTTAGCTGCATGTTTAATACTGTATAGCTTTTTAAGTTTGAAATGTATGAATTGCATGTCATGGAGAAAGTTATTGCCTTTTTTTTTGTTTTGTCTTTTAAACTTGCTGAAATTATACTCAGTGTAGGCTTGTTTTATTTATATGTGAGTACTACTAAGAACTATCTTCAAAAGATTATAATGTCTTCACAAATGTCTTCTTTGATAGTATCGGCACGCTGACAAAAGCTTGTAGTTATGAATACATTTACTTTCAGTTTCTTTTGCTGTTTTTTTTTTCCTTTTGTTGATTTTTTGGAGTGTATGCATGTTTCATTACTATTTTTTTGGAATCTGTTAGAATTGTGTTAATTAATTTTCTGTTTTTTTTTTTTACTTTGAATGGGAATTTTTTTTAAAATAAGTGTTTTTATTGATTTGTTATATTGGTTTGTTCACAAAAAAGAGATGGTATTTTACTTGAACTCATGAAGCAGTTATGTTGAACACTTCCTTTATTTTTATAAGCATTCTCTCCTATTATCAGTGTTTTGGTGTGCAGCTTATGTTCTTAGAAAATCAACCAATAATTTGTGCATTCTCTGTACAGTAAATGGTAGAATTTTTTCCCAAATGAACTGCAAAACAGTGTTCAAAGTAAAGTGTAATTTAGATTGCAGTGTTTTGAATTGCATATATTGTTCACAGCTCACAAACTTGTATTATGTCTTGCACATAGTTCATAGATTGTTTCATCTTTGATATAATTTATAAGAAAAAGTGTCAATTGCTTGTTATGTACCTTGATATACATGCATAAATACTCATACTAGCTAAGAATTATACGTGTGAAATCAAAGTGTCAAGTGTAGCACTAATTTACAGTTGCAATTCTGATATGCATTCCCATGATTACTAGTAGACGTTACTAAATGTATTAGTAACTCTGAACATATACAGGAATATATGAATATATGATTATATAACAAAACCTCAGTCTGCAGGTCCTTATTATATCTTATATCCTTCCTGTGCCGTTAAACGTCACATAGGGCTTGCAAGATAGTTCATCAATTTTTCCTGTTTTCGGCAAGCTTTTCAACCTCATCAAGGGATTTTATGCCTTTTAATTTGGCCTCTCTTAACAGTGTCCTCTTCAGAGTTTCACGCGGTATGCCTCTTTTTCTTTGGTCTGTTGTGTTCCACTTTATAGCTTGTTTTGGGATTCTCTGACTGTTTCTTCTCATCAAGTGACCAACATATGTCCATCTCCTTTTCCTGATCACCCATGAGACTGGTTGTTGTTCAGTCATCTGTCTTATCTCTGCATTGTTCTTGCATTTGATGCTGAGTATTTCCTTAGGCATTTGTTTTCAAAAGAGTCTAATTTATTGTCTGTTTCTTTAGTTGTTTTCCAGCTTTCACATGCATAAATGAGGGTTGATATTACATTTGAATTGAATAGTCTTAACTTGGTTTTTGTGCTTATAACTTTTGAATGCCATATGTTCTCAAGATTCTTGAATATCGATGCTGCTTTTGCAATTCTAACTTCCTTTCTGGTGTCACCATCCTGATCTGTGTAGCTGCCAAGGTATGCAAATTGATTAACTTCTTCAATATCTGTCCCTTCTACGTGTATTTTTCCATTTTGGTTAATGGGAAGTATCATTATTTTTATTTTGTCCTTGTTAATTTCAAGTCCTATTTTGCTATCCAGTGAAGACAAGCTATCTGTTTTTTCTTGCATGGAATTCACATTATTACTGATAAGAGTTGTGTCATCAGCAAAATCAAGATCTTCTAGTTGGGTCCCATGTACCCAGTCAATACCTCTGTTACCTGTCCAGCATTTTTTCATTATGAAGTCTGTTGCAATTCCAAAAAGCAAAGGAGATAGTATACATCCCTGTTTCACGCCTATTTCAATCCATACATATATATATATATATATATTTATATATATATGATTAGTTTGCCTATCCCCTTGAAGTCTTTTGTAATGAGATTTTACTGTAATTTCAATTTTGATATAAGTATTTCACATAAGTGGAAACATGTACTAATATGCTAAAATATTTGTATGTGTTGTTCTCATGGGAATACATATACTTGTAGCTTGATTTTTTTAGTTCATTTTAAGAGTTCAGTTATTATTTGCAATTCATACTACTATTGTGGAAACTAAACCAATGCTCATCAGTAATATGAAGAAAACAACAGTACCCTTCTAATGCATAATGGGCATATAAGACAGAAATGGAAACTCATTTGAACCTGTTTTGTGTGTCTTTAGTTTTCATATTTTCTTGCAAAAGAGAAGTTCCAGATTCCTTTTGGCTTTCAGTTTCCTTTTTCTTAATGTTGGATTTACTGCAATAGATGTCTCAAATGTTTGTTATTTTTATAATTTTTACTCTCTTGTTCTGTTCATTAAAATTTCATCCTAAAAAATCTCAAAAAATGATGTGTAAATTAATAAATCTTTGCATGTTCTTGGTCTTCTGATAAGCTGTTTATAAAGTTTAACTCTTTCAGTACCAAACATTTTGAGGCTACACAAAAAGTTTATAATAAACACAGCCCTGTTTTTATCAGGAAATGTCTAGATGTTTAGCAGATGTCTAATTAGCTGATGTCTAAATGTTTAATTTGTATAATTAAAATTTGACACTCAAAAGCAAAAATGGAACAAGACAGATGCAGTAAATATTTTTTTTTGCAGTGTTTTTTTTTTTTTTTTCAAAGCTATTTAAATGGTTCACAATAGGTGAACTTGGCAGAAGTGTAGCTGTTGAAACTGTTTCATTGTGTGGCAACATCTGTTCATTACTAGAGTTGCTGTGTCATTTCTTTGTGGCTTTTCTTTTATAAATTTCACTTATACCAATACATGCCTACCAGGTATATTTGCTCTGATGGATTCAGAAGTTCAACTGTCTGTTTGGTGTCATCTTGGATATTTTTATGCATATCTAGGACTTCTGACTGAATATATTTAAACAATTTTTATGTTGATGGGCCTTCATTGAACATCTCTTTATAATTTTCATGCACTAACATCTTTTTATATTCTTCATGCACTAACAGCCATGTGTGCAGTATGTTCAGGTGTGTAATCACCTGACAGACAGACATTAATCCACTTTGGAGGAAGTGTTTCCCTAATGCTGGTTGACCCTCTAATATTGTAAAGACATTGATAGTTTTTTTTTCAGTAAATGGCTTCATGGATACTTAAAGTAGGTGATTGTCAAAAAAAAAGGCTGTTGTCTGAGACCTTATAAATGCTGGTGATAGGTTTTCTTTGGCTTCGCAATAGCTTTGCCAATAATCTTCTGTGCTTTTGATATCATGAAATCAGCTGGTAGATTGTTTCACAATAACTAACCATTCATCTGATGTTGTTAACTGATGATACACTGAATATTGAACTGGGAATGTACAAACTTGTAAAGTCATTATTTATGATGATGCTGCAAGGAAATCTGTAGAGTTTTTATTGGTTTTTTTGTTTTTTTTTTAAACAGTGTTGCATTATAAATGTGTGTCGATGGTAAAATAACTAGAGATGCACTGAATACCAGCTTTTATATATTTCACTGAATCTGGATATTTGATTCTCAGAGTGATCAAGTATAAACTGTGTATTTTACATCTTACATCCTTCCCATGCCGCTAAACATCACATAGGGCTCGCATGGTAGCTTGCCAATTTCCTGTTTTCAGCAAGCTTTTCAACCTCATCAAGGGATGTTATGCCCACTGAACTGGCTTCTCTTAACAATGTCCTCCTTAGTTTCACATGGTTGACCTCTTTTTATATGGCCTCTTGTGTTCCACTTGATAGCTTGTTTTGGTATTCTCTGATTGTTTCTTCTCATCACATGGCCTACATATGTCCGTCTTCTTTTTCTGATCACCCATGTGACAGGTTGTTGTTTAATGCGTTGTTCCTGAATTCATTCCACTTGAGGCCGAGTATTTTTCTTAGGCATTTGTTTACAGAAGAGTCTAATTTCTTGTCTGTTTCTTTAGTTGTTTTCCAGCTTTCACATGCATAAATGAGGGTGGATATTACATTTGAATTGAATGATCTTAACTTAGTTTTTGTGCTTAAAACTTTTGAATGCCATATGTTCTCAAGATTCTTGAAGGTCAGTGCTGCTTTTGCAATTCTAATTCTAACTTCCTTTCTGGTGTCACCATCCTGGTCTATGTAGCTGCCAAGATATGCAGATTGATGTACTTCTTCAACATCTGTTCCTTCCACGTATATTTTTTCTTCGTGATTAATGAGAAGTTTGATTATTTTTGTTGTTTCATCGTTAATTTCAAATCCTATTTTGCTAGGCAGTGAAGACAGGTATCTGTTTTTTCTTGCATTGAATTCACAATGTCACTGATAAGAGTTATGTCTTCTGCAAAATCAAGATCTTCCAGTTGGGTCCCATGTGCTCAGTCAATGCCCATTTTACCTGTGCAGCATTTTTTCATTAAGAAGTCTATAGCAAATCCAAAAAATGATGGAGATAATATACATCATTGTTTCATGCCTGTTTCAATCTGAAATGATTCACTCATTCCTTCTTCTGTGTTGGCTGCACAAACATATCCATTGTAGAGATCTTCAATGGTGTTGACAATCTTAGATGGTATTCCATATATTCTTAAAATTCTCCACAATGAATCTCTGTGTATGCATTCAAATGCCTTTTTAGTCTATGAAGTTCAAGGTTAATGGTTTTTGATTTTCAATATGTTCTTTGAGTATTATTCTTAGAGTAAAGATCTGGTCGAGACAGTTTCTCCCTTTTCAAAATACTGCTTGTTCTTCTCATAAACTGTGTATGCTAAAGTATAAATACAAAAGTGATGCTGTAGTTATTGTTAGTTAAAATGGTCTATTTCTTACGCATATCTTTGCACTTGTAGGTGCTTGCAAAGATATAAAAAATTTATTACAAACCATTAGGTTAATGATTGGTCACACTCTGAAGAAACCCGACACCAGCTTAGCAAGACAGACACTGACAGGGAATCCTTAAGGAAATAGAAAACAAGGAAGGCCTAGACTTATTTGGAGAAGAGAAATTATGACAGTGCTCAAAGACAAGGGATACACATGGAAGGAAGTAGAGAATAATTCCAAGAACAGGGATGACTGGAGAGCCTTTATCCATGCCTGTGCTCTCAAGGAAGTGAAAGCGATGATGATGGTGATGATGATGATGATTAGGTTAATGGTTTGTAATATATTTCTTATATCTTTGCAACCATTGCTGTTAACCATTAGGTTAACATTTTGTTTTCCTTTTACAACTAATGTGACTGAAGTATGTATTTGTTGCCAGAATTGTGCAGTCTGAGGAAACATTTCAGTATTTTAAATTGTGCTCATCAAATGTACTTCCAAAACATAATATAGGACTTGCAAGTAGTAGGCAATATGTGAATTTGAATTGATTATCCAGTACATCTCTTAAGAATAACAGGTTAATATGGGCTGCAGCAAAACCACCAGGCATACAAAGGACAATGAAAGCCATGTATAGACAGGAACAGTACCAGTCCAGGTCAAGATCTCATTATTTCAGGCTGATTACTGCTTACTTCAAGCATTTTTTAGATTGATGTTTGAATTTATGACAGGAGAAAAGAAGTCATGCTACAGATGCATAAATGATATTTATACCTTGTAAGGGTATGTTGTTGTCATTATCATAGTGTGATTTGTAAATGCCAACAAACTTTGACTCATGCCACCAAAAATACAGAAACAATACAGAAAGGGTTTTAAACTTAACAGGAAGATGGACATATCATGTTTAGAACCAAGTCTTACAGGAAACATTGCATTTTCCTTCATTTGCTTAATTAAAATAGATCTTTAAAAAAAAAAAAAATTGTAGAAGTCTCGAGCGGATTTAAACATAGAGCATTTTGTATTCATCCTCAGAAAACAGGATCAGTGTTTTAAATATCTGTTTTTGAAGGAAGCACCTCATGTTTTTTTCTTCCTCGTTAAAAAAAAAAATCATACTTGCCCACTGTGGTCTTATGTAATTTCTCTTGTATTCATGGTCCATTTGATGTCTTGTTTTCCTTTAAATTCATTGACATCATGTATACAGTGAAATCTAGTGTCTCTCACTCTCTCACTGTGTTGATATATAGAGATAAAATTCCTGTTTAAGGCATATTGGGGAATATGATGGTAGGCCTGTATTTTCCATGACCTTCAGCACATGAAAGTATGATGTGGTCATTATCACGCCTGGCCACTTTACCTTCCCTGATTTCTCTGGTACCCATTTTTTTAGAGGCTGGGTGAACCCTTGGGCCTTTTTCGGTGTGTACCAGAAAAAATCCCACTGCTGGGACTGAACCTGGTACCACCAGATTAGTAAACCAGATTAGCCTGACCACTCAGCTAACCAGGCTGCCATATATAATATATTCTTCTTCAGTTTTCTGAGCCATTAAGGCTCATTGCTGCAGATAAAGTTTGCCTCCATTCTTTTCTATTCCTGCTCTTCTCTCTGCAGTCGGTGACACCAGTTTCTTTTACATCCTCTTCTATGTTGTCTTTCCATCTGTCTTGGTCTACCCCTTGGTCTTGTTTCTCTCAACTCTTGTGCATACATAATTTTCATTTGTCTGTTCTCTTCCATTCTTTCTATATGGCCTAAACAGCGTAGTCTATTCAGTTTCAAGACATTTATAATTTGTTGAGATTTAAATAAGCTGTTTAGTTCAGTGTTCTTTCTAGCTCTTTTATTTATATATATAATTTTCATAGGTTATTTTCCTTCGTGTTAGTGTATTGGGAAGCCATTTTTTTACAGGCTGGTTTACTGCAATGCACCAGATCACAAACCCCTAACCTTTTGATTGTGAATGAGAAAAAGGGTTGCATTCATCTAGCATACTAAAGCATTCCTGTTTTATTTTTAGCCAAAGTATAACATCATAAATTGATCATGAAAGTAAATTGATTTGATATATTGTAGTTTGAGATGTAAAATTTTCCCACTTTTTTTTTAGTTTGATTGTTGGTGTAATGTTTTAATGTATGTATTTTTGTCAACTCCTTATTATTACTTGGGAAAAGAATATTTCAATTATATGTAGCATCATAGCATGGGTTAGAGTATTGAAAACTAGTAAATCTGACACATTATAAGTGTCCTGAAGTTGAGTAGGACATTATGTTCTTTCTGGTCAGTTTCCATTTAATTATGTTTTTTAAAACAAATAAAACCCTTTTTTTTTTCAAGCTAAGCTGTGCATCTTTATCATTTTGTTTAGAAACTGGGGTGATGGGAATCTCACGATATATTTAAGAAAGTTTAGTTTTTAAGGACTCAGGAATTTAAAAGAAAAGTTTTGCTAAACATTCTTACTTTCAAGATTATTAAAAGAAAAGCTATTCTGACAGTAACATTAATTTATTCTGACGGTACCAGTGGAATAAAAAATGTTCGGTTATTCAGTATAACCATTAGCAAGGCACTACGTCACATAGATTAGTAGAGTGTGTTAAATGTTTCCGATGCAGCAGTCATATTTATAGCAGCAAAGAAGAGAAATGCTGTGATGGCATAATGAGAGGAAACTCTGGCTAATCTCATAGCATGCTATTTAACATGAAATGCCATTGTGACTTTTTTTTTTGTTTTTGTTTTGTTGGTCTTTCCACCATTACTCACAAGAAACCCTTATGTTGCTTACTACTAGTGGTCACTGATGGTAGTGCTTGCATAATCATGTGTGTGTGTGTTTTTCTCATACATTTCTACTTATTCCAATAAATAATGTGCAGTTTAGTGTCTGAGCTTCCAGTGGTGATAAAGAAAGGCAAAGATTACAAGTAAGTATGAGGTACCAGCAGCTTTCCCTATTATAACGTAGTGTTCTGTTTATGAAGTGGCCCATTAGTGGTCTCCCAGACAGGAGGTCAGTTTCCATGCCGATGAAAGCACCAGAAGCATCCTGAAGTGTTGTAGTCTTGAGTGGGGATTATATAATGTGTACAAGTTTAGACAAATTTCTGAACCGTCAGGACAATTTTCTAATAATGTATGGAAAAAAAATACTATTAAGTCAATCAGGCACACAGTCAGCCACATGAAGTAGGTAAAACCATGTGCTGTAGTTACTTTCATATATCCACACACACAGCAGTTATAAAACTGTTGCAGTCATTCTGTAAATATGTGCTGATGACTAGGCAAGCCAAAAGCTATGAGGAAAGTAACTGTATTAAGTGGGCCTATAACTGAAGTCAAACAGGTACAGAAAAAAGTATAAAGTTATAATAAAGGAATATCACTTATGAGTTAAGGAGTTTGGGAGGGTGTCCATAGTTTAGCAAGCAGAGGAAGAAAAGGTTTTCTTGTAAAGGAGAGTATAAGGTAAAGGTAGTCCTGTCATGCTAATAAGATACTAAGAGGGATGCAGTGTTAGTGCCCATTATTTCCTTGACCTGTCAGCACACTAGAGGTTGGTGTGGTCAATAACATGTCTCACCACCTTCCCTTGTCCAAATCTAGAAAAAGTCAGAGCTGGGTGAATAGGGGCATCTCTGAACAGATTGAACAACAGACATTGCCATTGAGAGATTAGCACACTAAACACTTCTCTTAAAATGAGTCTAGTAATGTATTTCAAGTGTGCTTGCATGATAGTTTAATTCTCTGTAAGAATAGACCTGTTATGAGTGATTTTGTGAATCCCAAATCACATTGATGTACATGACCAGCTCAGTACAGGTAAGTGATAGTTTTGCTTTGCCAGATTCTCTTCTCTGTCTAATCCAGGGCTCTGGATGCAAAATTCTGCTTTAAAAACACTCAACACATGTCTCCATTGATACATAATTGTTTCCCCGTTTTGTTTACAGCCAGGCCGTCAGTCAACCAAAGAGGTGACATTGGTAGAATGCATCTTGCCATATCACCGCCATTGTTGTTGTTGTTGATGTGGCTGTTCATTATCTCTGACATTTTTGCATTAACATTGAAGTGTTGCACAGTTAACAGAATCATTTCCAGATTGAACTAAATTCTAATGATTTTTTTGCCCAGAAATTCTGAAAATAAATGATAAAGACTTTAACAGAATTCATTCTTTATAGTTTGAAGGTATGTGTATCTGAAATCAGTTACTTTAGAAAATTATAATTGGCATAAGGAATGACAACATTCTGTCAGCTGCTGTGCAACAGGATATCATAAATGATTACTGTACATATAAGCTAACAACATGGCCTAAAATTTGTAACAGTATTTTGCTTTTTCTCACAGTCCTCCATAATTATTTCACTTCCCTACCGTATTCTTTTTTAAAATTTACTTTTGCCACCTTCATGTAAGATTTCTTTTCATTTTTCATAGATTTCTTGTGATTTGATGACTGTGCTCAGAATTTACGGTTATTCAGAGAATTTAAAAAAAAAAAAAAAAGACATTATGAAACCATACTTACAGATCAAGATCTTCTGTTGTTCCTTATTCCTGTACCTGCAGACTGTGATACTAGATTTAATGCTAGTCAAAAATTACAGGTCTAGGCTCAAGTCTTTCAGAAGTCAGAAGTTGATTTAGGCCATTTAAGTCCCTCGCTTGCTTTTGAGTTTTGTAGCAGAATTTTATTGTGCTTATTCTTATGTAACCCAGCAGCTTCTTATGTAACCTAGCAACCTCCCTCCCAACTGCATGATTGTTTTAGGTATGCCTCTTTCTGCCACATACTGCTTGACAGACTGAAGAAAAAAAAAATGCACCATATTTTAATGAAATATCTTTAACTTCTCTGATAATTACCTCAGGAGACGAAAATAAAAAAAAAATTTTGAGAGCTACTTAGCTTCTCATCATTGATAATCTGCAAATGGATGCGTCGGCAGCAGGGCATCTTGCTTACAACTGAGAGGCCTACAGGAGAGCTGTTAGGGAGGCAAAGTTCTGCAGGAGACATGCAAATGACTGACTGACTGTGTATGTCATCTGTTCATGCTAATCGTTCCAGTCGTCTTAATCCACTACTACCGGTACAGACATCAGGAAGGAATGCTTAGCATGCTTGAGAACCTCAGTAAAGTTGTTTTTTTTAGCACAGTGCTGTATGGTTATCTTCTGAGAAATAGTAAATAAATCACCGTAGGTGTGAGAGAGAGAATAAGGAGAGAAAGTCCATGACTCAGACCATGGACCCTGGTAGGACGAGCAGCCATCCAGCCACAGAAAAACAGCACATCAACCACTTGGTTATCTAACATCTTCAGAACTTCAGAGTTGATTGCTTCATCATTCATGTTCATTGTTCTATAAAGGCACTGAAAATGAGTTTTTTGTCTCAGTAAGATTCATTTCAGGTCAGTATGAAAGAGTGCTAAGCACCCAGATCTGATTAATCACAGCCTGTGTTCCCAATTTTAGCCTTCTGCTGTTGCATTCTCGTTTCAGTGTTTTTGCCAGATATTGTCTGTCTTGATTTCTTTGGCTAGAGAGAAGATAAATTTGAATTCAAGGTAGCTGAACTTTTCCAGTGATTCAAGTGGGTAATTAAAAACATATGGTCTTTGAAAAGTTATGAAGTTGCCACTGGCCATATTCTGACTGAAAATCTCTTAGCATCATGTGCAGGTAATAATCCATTGAAGTATTCTTAAATTGTGATTAGTACTAACTTGTTGACAGACTTTAAAATTTAAAAAAAAAAGAACTAAAAAATTTGAGACGTTCTCAGAGACATTAAAAAATATTGCTGACTTAATAACACCATAAAAAAGTCACAGCCAGAATGACTTGATCATGGCATCAGAGAAATTCATAGGATAAGTGTGATGAGAAATTCACAGGATGAGTGTGATGAGAAATTCACAGGATGAGTGTGACAAGAACTTCACAGAACTGGTGTGCTGAGGACTTCACAGGACCTCATATTTTTATAGGATTGGGCAAGTTCAAGTTTAAAAAAAAATAAATGAAAGGTCATGTTGACCATTTGTTTAGCAGTGAATATTAAGTGAATTAGAACTTTGGTTTTCTTGAAAGCCCATCTGGTTTGTTTGTTTTTTTTTTATAGAGAATTATAGTTGTTTTAAAATCTGTGCATCTGATAAGAAACACAAGGCATAGACAATGTTGTTTAAGTTGTTCTTGTGGCCCAGAAAAACAAAAGAAAAGATAAAATGTTTGTTAGCCACTTAATGAAATCTCAGTTAAACTTATGTCATTACGTATGGCATGTTTATTTCCAAATATTTAGCATCATAATCTTTCTGTACAACAAACAGCTTCACTCGGATTTAACATTTAAAAAAATTTAATCTCTGTAAATATTCAATACATAACACTGCACCTCATGTACTCAGAAATATCACTTGACAGTTATTTCTGTCATTCAGCCAGATCAACAGATCTTTATTCCACACCAGTATATATCTTCTTTGGCTCTGCACTCCTGCAGTTTTATTTCTTTCTCAAAGATCTTTAAACTTTAAATTACTGAAATACCAAATTATATTATGATTAAACATTTTTTTAGTGGAATAATTACTTAAATAATTGACATCATGATTTGAATCTTGAAATTGTTCCACATGTGTATTATGTTTTAACTATTTTTTTTTTGGTCTCGGTCAGAGCTTTGGCATTGTTGTTTAATTCTGTGGTTTGAATTGCCTGTTGTAATTCACGTCGTAGGAGTTTACTGCAAAATAAACTATGACTCTTTTCAACTGTTAGAATGATAATGTCAGACATTCCCAGTAAATCTTGTTTAATTAATATGGTTCAGGTGAGGTTCAATACAACAAAGCTCTTTCAATGCTGAATTTGCATTCAAACAAGCTAACGAGGGCAACTGAGGCATCATTTTCAAGCCTTTAGTTGATGAAATGTGGCAAGTCAAGATCTGTCCTCACTCCCATGAAGCGCCCCCTAGAGGTTTGATGAGTTCTGGCAGGCTGGTGAATGAGAAAGGGATTAACATGATCCCTGCCTTGAATGAATGTATTGAGAATCCTGGTATTCTATCTAACCAGGTGATATTTGACCTGTATTCCTGTGTACGGCCTAGGAAATTAAGAAAGCCATGACAGCCTTTCAGTATTGTCATCATCAGCAAGAGCACCATTATCATCCATCTGCTCAAGTCCCATGGCATTTGGAAGCAAGAACGAGATAAGCTAAACTGTCATGTAGCTGCTCACTTATGTAGCAAACACTTCTTCAGTGTTGCCCCCACATCTTCAGTGGCACCAATACTTCTTTAGGTGGTGCCAGTGAGTTGGGTACATATCTCTTATATAGTATGTTGAATACTTCTTTACTTATAGCAAAGTCCCATGGGATTTGGAAGTGAGTACAAGATAAACTAAACTATCACATAGTAACATGTAGCTGCTCACTTATATCACTCACCTGACACAAGATTTTTTGGGTTCATATTTGCTGTCTGAGGAATTTTCTTTCTGTCAGCGTATTTAAATGTGTTCATTTCTTTGATTCTTATTTTTATTTCTGCATTATGTATTTCTGTCATCCTTACACTTTTTGCTCCATTCATGTCTTTAGGTGCTGATCATTTAAACAACTGCTATCTAATCTATCTTGTGCCATCTTACAAGGCAGAAACAGAATCCCCCCACTTCTCGTGGTCTGCAACTGGCTATTCCAACAGCAATGCCAGGGTCTTTTCTTTTCAGAGTACATGACCAATCAGTTTCCCAGCACATTCCTATCATCATTATGCATTTATCATCTTGGTTAATTGGTTTGAGAGAGCATCATATTTTTTTTTTTATTTGTTTCCTTATTTTTAAAATTTCTTGTTTACCCCATTTTGTTTTGTCCTTACAGTTAAAAAAAAATTGTTTCCCTATGTCTAATTTCTTCATTGCTTGATCATTTAAATGCTTATGTTTTGTCCTTTTATTTGAGTTCCTTCTTTCCTTTTTTGCCATTATTTGAAAGTTTATTTGTTCATGCTAGTTTTATTTCTCTGTTGTTTTCTGTACTTCATGTCTTGTCCCCTGTTAATGGTTTCAAAGTTTTAAGTTTCACAGTGTCTGTGTGCTTATAAAATGTCACTTAAACCTTCCGGTGATTTTTTTTCTTCTCTTCCATTCCACAGTTCTTCAAAGTTTACGTTTATACACTCACAGAGTGACTAATATGACAGTTTAGAATGTTAACTGTGCTGAAGTAGTGTGCCATACAGTATCATGTATTAGTTTGTCTAGTTCTCAGTGGAGTGTTAATCTCATTGGTTTATAGTTGTCTTCAGTGGATATAGTGTGTCTGTGTATGTGCCCACTAGCTTCAGGAGAGTGGAACTAGATCTGCCTGAACTGTTTTTGTTATTCCTCAAAAAGCATAAAGGGGATATTTTAAAAAAGCCTGATGTGCATTTAGAATTTTGAAAATAAACCTTCTTCTTAAGCCGAAGTAAAGAATAGTATCACACATCTAGTCTGTTGATTACCATTTTGTTACTTCTTTCATACTTATTTTAATTTTTATACACCAACAGCTGCCATTCTAAAAGGATACATAGCATTAAAAGTTATGAAATTTGTATATCCATAATGGGCATTCATAAAGATAAAGATAAACTGGGCGTTCATATAGATAAAGTAAACTGTGGATATGGAAGCAGCCTAAAATCAGTGTGAAGCATCATATAAACTTAGCAGAAGCAAAATACATGACAATACAATAGCACAGGAATCCAGAAAAGAGTGTGATAGTTCTGTTTTTCTCAACCTTGGCCATGTTTTCCCATTGTGTCACAGCACATTTTTAAGAGGTTTTGTGTGAAAAGCAGAAAATTAGAGAGTTGCATTATCTTTCTAAGACCTCACTTAATGTTTCTAAAGGTCTACAGTTGAATAGCAGGAAAATAGAGGGTTGCATCATGTCTCTAATGGGCCATAGGGCAGCAGAAAATGAAGGGTTTTGACAGGATCATTGTGGCCACTGAAATATCAGCACCTAATTCAGATATTTCGATTTTGAAACATCATTTTATTTTTCTTAAATGTCTAAAAAAAAAAAAAGGTTTATATGGATATGATCATGTGAACTGCTAGTCCTGCCTCTCATAGAGAACAAACAAGTGGCATGAAAGAAGTCACTATCTCACTGGGCATTCAGATGATTAGATTAGTGTAATTCTTGACATGTGCAAACTAGCATGATCCCAAAATTTGCATAGAACTTGGAGATGTGTGGTTCATAGAGATTTGTGAAGTTTAGAGTGATCATTTCCCATCAGTCTTATCTTATATCCTTCCTGTGCCGTTAAACGTCACATAGGGCTCGCAAGGTAGTTCGCCAATTTTTCCTGTTTTCGGCGAGCTTTTCAACCTCATCAGGGGATTTTATGCCTATTAATTTGGCCTATCTTAACAATGTCCTCTTTTTCTTCGGCCTGTTCTGTTCCACTTGTTAGTTCCCATCAGTCTGCTGGTCAAAGTTATTTGTCACTGCTGAGGTGCAAGTGTTTCTCTGGCACTTCATGTGACCAGTGTTGGAGAGATACATGACCTTAACAGCATGTGTATTATTTAAAAAAAAACATATATAACAATTAGAGTGCTTTTCTGTGGCTGAAAACACATACCCACCTTTGTCACATTTGATAAACCAAATTTAAAAGTGTGTTCCATTAGTGTCTGCTGAACTTGTTTAAGAATTTTCCAATTTATTCATTATTACTGTATATTAAATTTTATAATGTTCATTTCTAAATTATTTTTGCATATTTTAAATATTAATTGCTTATTTAAAAAAAATAAAATGAAGTTTTATCAAAATGTAAAGAAGGCAGAGTCAAAGTTGGAATAAACCATGAGAATCATTTCTTGTTCAGCTCTGCATTTGTTCAACCTGTAAAAACTCTTAAACATCGAAATGAAATGTTCTACATCTGAAAATGAACACATTATGTGTTAAGTGAATTAGAACTTTGGTTTTCTTGAAAGTCCATCTGGTTTTTTTTTTTCATAGAGAATTATAGTTGTTTTAAAATCTGTGCATCTGATAAGAAACACAAGGCATAAACAATGTTGTTTATGTTGTTCTTGTGACCCAGAAAAAAAAAAAGAAAAGATAAAATGTTTGTAAACCACTTACAATTTCTTCGTTGAGCACTGCTCAATTATAATGTCAATTATAGGATTTTCAGTTGAATTTTTTGTAACACTAATGTTTTGCTTTCACATGTTAGAGACTTGTAGAACATGAGGAACCTCCTGGTGGACACTATGGAGGTGTGAATGAAGCAGCTGCACCATTTGGGTCTGACCGGGAGGTGCCTGAGGATCACAGTCTAGCGGAGCCAGCAACAGCCAGTGACAAAGCGGAGAAAGTCAAGAGAAGGGCCTGGATGTCGGTTGTCTTCCTGATCATGAGGCAGAGCTACGTGCTTTCACTGATAGCAATGATGGTGAGTAGATGTGCGCTTTGTGACCATTGTTATAGAACTGAGTATCATGATGTTATTTTTACTTCTGTCATTTTTCAGCGACTTTGAAAATTTGAAGTCCTTGACTGCTGATGTCTTGATGAAGAACTTGTGATTTAGGCATTATACTGTAGTTTGGAAAAGAATAAGTGAGTTTCTTTGATCGTTGGAGTGGTAGCAGGAGGTACCAAAATTGATGCTAACTTACTTTCTCAGACTGAAGGTAATAGGTTCTATCTTAGCTTCTCAGACTGAAGGTAATAGGTTCTGCCTTAGCTTCTCAGACTGAAGGTAATAGGTTCTGCCTTAGCTTCTCAGACTGAAGGTAATAGGATCTGTCTTAGCTTCTCAGACTGAAGGTAATAGGATCTGTCTTAGCTTCTCAGACTGAAGGTAATAGGTTCTGCCTTAGCTTCTGAGACAGAAGGTAATAGGTTCGGTCTTAGCTTTTCAAACTGAAAGTAAGAGATTCTGCCTTAGCTTTTCAGATTGATGGTAATAGGTTCTGCCGTAGCTTTTCAGACTGAAGGTAATAGATTCTGCCTGAGCCAACACTGGCACTTTCATTTATTGGCATTCTCACTGGTTCTGCAGGATACATACACCGTGCCAAAATTCTTCTTCCAAGGAGGAGGTTAGAGCATCAATATACTTGTCCTGAGAACAGTGATAATGTCATTCAAACCAGAACTGTGAGCTGGATGTTCTCAGCAGATGATTCTATGAAGATGTTGGAGCAGTATCATTTCATGTCAGGAGTGGATTACAGTGTCTACCATGAGGACCTGGAGAAGCTTGCTTTCTTGATGCACTCCACCACCATGACAAACATGATGGCTCCTGCTCATTTAACCTGGCTGAACCTGTTACCAGGAGTAAAACATCCCCTTTATGTGGCTTAGTCTTGGCCAGCTCAGCTTTGCAGATCTTGATAACCATACTCATACAGTGATTCTAGAACAGTCATGTCTGCTCCTGTGCCCTTTAACATTTGAACTGCTCAAAGGGCCTGCATTGATCCAGTACTCTGTTGGCCAGACAACACACAATAGCCTGTTTACCAAAAGTTTCACCTCGGAGGTGAGGTAGTTCTTGACAGAATTTCTGCAGACCCTGAGGAAATATCTTCTCCATGATATCTCCCACTTATCACATTTTTAGTGAAGATCTGTGCATGCTGTGTGAAATTCATGAACTTATATGACCATTTGTAGCTTTGCAAATATTAGCATAATAAAGTTATGTATGTTATTTGTCAAAGCTGTGTGTGTTATTTGTCAAAGTTATGTATGTTATTTGTCAGTTACACATTTTTGTTCCTTTGAGAAGGACCTTTTAAAAAGTTGACTTGCAAGATCTATATTGATGAGACAGCTTAGAATTGATCAGTTTCTATATGTTAAAAATAAAACAGATAACTTTATTTTGGAAATTGTTTTCTTTCTTAGTAAGATTATTGAAAAATAAGAGCTTATTCTTGTCAATGTTTTTTACGTTACACATTTAGGAAAATAGTAAACCCACAAGTCATGATGTATGATTTTACATGTTTCACTGGTTTCCACTGATTTTGTGATCTTGATTTCCCTGTAGTTTACTGTGGCCAGAAGCTTGTATTTTTCAAAGCTAGTTTTAGATCGGAAGATATCATTGACACTGACTGTCAGATGCAGCAGCTTCATTTTAAATACGGTATGTAAAGTCCAGTGATAGAACTACATTCACAGTGATTTGCATATCATTCATTATTATAGGTGTTGTGTGGTCTTTCTTCTGTTTGCAGGCATGGAGCATCACTTACCATTCATGGCTGACTTTTGCATTCCTCCTAGCTGCATGCATACTGTGGATGCTGCCCAATTCACGTGGGTGGTGCCTGCGGACATCTCCATTTGTGCTGGCATATGCAGTGCTTCTGCTTTTGGCCCAGTATGTCTTCTGCATGAACTTGGACAATGAGTTGCCAAAAATGGCAGGCACCTACAAGCTGGATGAGATTGGCTTGAAGAGATTTGTGGATCCTTGCCTGAACTTGGCACTGCAGGTGAAGTTATAGCTGACCACTTTTTTTTTTTCATAGTGGTTTCAGATATGAACATTTTTCATGTGTAAAGTAGTGCAGTTGTGATTTATATGTGTAGGCAAATTGTGAACTAGTGAGTTTGATTTCTGTAGAGGTAAAGCTGGAACACATGCAGCTATGATTTGTATGTAGAAATAAAGAAGAGAATTACAAATCTGAGGAAATCACAGGAGCAAGATGTTTCCATGAGATGGGAATGAACTGTGAACCAGCTGTGGACTTTGTTATAAAAATGGATGCCTAACATTTGTGTACTGTTGTTGGGAACAGCAAACCACAGGTAGTCAAGAGCCTACCCTACATCATCACTTTGGTGACACTGCAGCCTTGTAAGTGAAGTAGTAGTCCACATGGTGGTTATGTTAAGAAACCATTTTTGTTTAGATCTCCTTATTTGGAAGTTTGCAAGCCACAGCAGTGTAAGTAGGTAACCTTGTCATGCCTTGAAGGCATATAGGGGATATGGTGTTAGTGCCCATATTTTCCTTGACCTATCAGCACGCTTGAGGGTGGTGTGGTCAGCATCATGCCTGGCCGCCTTTTCTTCCCCTAGCTCCAGAAGTTGGGTACCCATTTCTACAGCTGGGTGAATGGGGGGGGGCCCACCTGGCTCTGGCTGGATTTGAACCCCTCACCTTTGCCATGAGAGACTACTGTACTAAGCACTTTGCCACCCAGACACCCAACTATAACATACCCTACATCATATCTGACTCCATCATGTTGTTCCACTGACACACCAAAAGTCAAGAAACACCTAGTTGACAGTTACAAAGAGTCTACAGCAATAGTTGGGCATGGTTTAACATTTGTTAAAATGTTTTAACATTTGGCACATATAGAACTGAGGTTTTAATTTGCCTTTTTTTTCTTATGCTGTTTGTTTTAGGCATTCTACACTCTGTTCCTTGTTCTGACCATGCGCCAGTTTTGGGGTGAACGTCATCTCTCTTCATCAAACACAGCAGACATCAAGATGCAGCCACGTGCAAAGAAGGAATCATTTCTGGACAAACTACGTAAGTATACAAGTCTCATTATGTCTGTGATTTAACTAAACATTTTAAACCATCAGAAGACAATGGTGTAAATGATGTTTGTGGTTATGTCTTATGATTTGTGTGAAGTATTTACAAATTTTAATATTGTTGTCTGTACTTGAAAAAACGAATACTGGTAGTTGTGTTCAGATAAAGCATTCTGTCTTGCCATACGGTTTATTGATAAGAGTAGTTGATAAACACGATGACCAATACAGGCACATTTTATAATGATATGAACATGTTTTCTTATGTTTTCACAAGGAAGATTCTTTCCAGTCTGAGTTTCTTGAAAGTTGTATAAGACATCTTAAATCTTTATGAGGATGTGTTGCCGCTATTCATTTTTAAGCAGCTGTGTCTCTTATTTACAAGGAAATTAGTGCTTTAATTTGTTATCAGTGAAAAATGTTATCTTTATTCTTTCTTTAATGTGATGTTTCCGTAACCATTTGTGAAGAGGGGCTGTCTCTGATCTCAGTAGGATTTTATTTGAGGTAATTACAAAGAGATGTTTTGGAAAGTGCTTGCGTTGGAGGTTCTGTGGGCAGCGGGACTAGCATAGAATGACTTGGAGGACAGGGCCAGACAGAAATGATTGGAAAACCTTAGCCTGTGGCTTATGCTTTGGAGGAGGAGCTTATGAGCTTTCATTGACTGTGTTAATGTCTGAAAATAAAACTAAACAGTAGTAGAGCTCAAGAGAAGTAGTTCAGTAGTTTGGAGAGCTTCATTCATGTGGCATAAAGAGAGTTGTAACATTGCTCTGTGCACAGTCATGCCAGCCCCACTGAAAATGGGTACCTAATACATGTGTAATGGAACTAAAGTAAAGAGATGAGGGAGTTGAACTCTTGAAGAATATGGACTTTCACCAAGATGTAGCACTGAGAAAGTCCTTACAAAGAAAAAAGGAATATGTTCAGTAGAGAATTATGATAGGTTTTAATAAAATTTATATATAATTTATATATTTGTATATTTATGTGGCTTACAGCTGTCACATTTAAAAAAAAAGTTTAGCCAGTTTTATGAAAGATCAGAACATTTGCTGGAGGTGGCCATAGTTTTAGATAAATATTTACACAAAAGTGTCTTCAAATGTGGTAGAAGTTTGAAGAAATTCAGGTTATGTGATAGCTGGATTGAGAGGAGAGGGGGAGGATGGCATTTACATTTACTGAGATCTTTTATTTGAAATAAAATTACTGTTTTTATGTGTCATCATTATTTCTCATGACACTTTTTTGTGTTGTATGTTGCACCAGCTTTATATGCTAAATACTGGGGAGTTTGGGTTCAGGTCATCATCTTGATAGCTTCTTGTGCATTTGTTTCTTTTCCTGTGTGGTTTTCACTTTGTATATCTAATGGTGTTTTTTTTTTCTTTCATTGTGTATGTTTCAGTTTTATTTTGTCAGCAATTCATAGCTTGATATGCCTTCTTTTTTTTTTTTTTTTTTAGTTTCATCACATTTTATATAATATTTTATTTTAGATAATACTTGCAGTGTATTTATTTATGTGCATTCATGGTAAAAAAAAAAAAAAGATATTGGCTTGATAAACTTTGATTTTTATATATCTTAACCAGTGTTTCATACAGTTCAGCTAAGAAACTGAGCTTAGTGTAAAGGTTTGTTAATCTCTTGTTTAGTATGGCAAAAAGCATATTCTTTACAGATAATAGATTATGAGAAAATGAGAATTTAATGAACTTGGATTTTGTCTTATCAGTGACTTGCTGACTCTGGGATGTTATTGCGGATTATCATATTTCAGAAACTGGGATGAAGAAGCATGGATTTCTCTGCCTTAGTTAACTTTTGACAGAGATATGTTGACCAAAAATTTGTGAAAGCAAATCTCAGAATCATGGGTCTGGGTTTTGTTTGTCAGATAAGCTGTAGCACAATATATGTATTCATTTCAGAGTAATACCAGTCGAGAAATTCAGTCAAAAGTTTAGGAAGCATGCCTATCAAGTGATAAACTGCAGTATTTTCTCCTTTTTGGAAAAACCAAAGGTCTTCAGCATTAATTATGTTTGATCTTATCAGATCATCATCTTTATCTGCACAAGCCAATAATTATTTTATCTTTCATGAAAAGATCTGCAGTACTTTATAGTAGTGGCCTAGTTTAGTGGCTGGGGAAAAAGGCAGAACCAAGCTTTTATCTTGTGACAAGAAACAGCAGCCATGCTTGTGGTATTCTTACAGGAATAATTTGGTGTCAAGTGGTGAAGTTGTTAGTGCAGCAGTCTCTCATGGCAAACCTTGTTAGTTTGAACCTGGCTAGTGGCGCCCCTGTCAACCAGCTGTAGAAATGAATACCTGGCTTCTTTTTGGAGCTGGGGAGGTAAAGGAGGCCAGGCATGATGCACACCACATCACTCTCTTGTGTGCCTACAGGTCAGGGAAAATTAGGGCTCTAACATCATATCTTCTAAGTGGCCCTTGGCATAACAGGGTTACCTTTACAGGAATAAATATCATCATCAGCTTGGCCCCACCACCTACAGCTGTATATTAGTAAGGTTCTTGTATTGATTATTTTGCTTATGTATTCCTTACTGTTGTCAAAAGACCTTGCCTTTGTGGGGAAAGGTAGAATATATCTCTGATCTGAGAAGTTGGTTGTTTTGTCATAGAGAATTTCCTACATGCTATATTACACTGAGGTACCAGGAAATACAGGGTGTTTCATAAAGATATATAATTATGAACACTTGAGGTGAAGGAAATGTACACTTTTAAAAATTTGAAATGTAACTCTACAAATTCAAATTTCCACATGTTCATATGAAGATTTAATTTACCATTTAAATAAATTTTTAGTGGTGATCAATTCTTTTAGAATCACCCTGTATATTTCTGAATTATTATTGTCTCCTTTATGATGGATTTTTAACTGTTTGAGTAAATAATTTATAATAATCTTGGGGATTATGAAAAATGTATGCTCTTGTCTATGAAATACTAACTGCTTTAGTTACTGATTTTCTTGTCAACAGTCCCAGCAGATGTCCACTTTGAAGGTAAAGCGAACTGGCCACCCACTAGCATAGCTCATGCTCTAACTAATCTTTGGTTTATTTGACAGATAACTCACCATGGACTAGGACTAGCTATAACAAATTAATTTTTCTTAATATTTGTAAAAAAAAAAAAATGCAGTTTTTCCTAAGCT
Source organism: Achatina immaculata (assembly GCA_009760885.1). Taxonomy (NCBI): domain Eukaryota; kingdom Metazoa; phylum Mollusca; class Gastropoda; order Stylommatophora; family Achatinidae; genus Lissachatina; species Lissachatina immaculata. The sequence goes on from CM019716.1 coordinate 14,486,186, forward strand.
CATTTTTATTACCTTTGAAGCTTCTTTCTTCACTTTTCATTTTGAAAAAGGAGAAAAAAAATAATCACATCCATTTCAGTAGTGCATTACCAATAATTAGTGGTTTCAGTTGTGATAAATTATCATGGAAAGTTGTACTGTGTTCTTAGAATACTGTTGTAAAGAAGAAGATTTAAAATAAGAAACAGTATAGAAGATCTGAAAAATAGTACACATGGAGGTAGAAACAAACACTAGATCATCCACTTCGTAAGCACAGTTGCAGGTATTCTGTCCTATCCTGATAGACTTGAAGACAGGGAAAGAGGAAGGGGTGTGATTTATATCTTCAGGCTGATATTATGATTTCACCAGCATGTCATCATGACTCTGGCAATCTTTTTGATTTCATATCAACCGAAGTAGGAAAACTATACTTTCATCACTGTAGTGAAGTGTAGTAATAGGAAAAAATGTGTATATTTTCTAAAACCCAGAGTTAGAGCACATCACTGATTGTTCTATACCAAAGCGACTTGAGAAGAATGTCAGTTTTGTTTCAAGACCTCCTAGTAACAGATAACTCTTTGAACAGTTTATGCTGCGGTGAAGGTCTTTTGCAATAAAGGATTCGGTTTATGGTGGTAGAGAGCTGTGGTGACTTTATTTACTAGAAAATGGTTTTCTTATCAGGCTCCGCTTCAGTGGTCAGGCTGTGTGCCAGAACAGAAACAACTAAGTGGGCTACATAAAGTGCCTCACCTCCCCCTCCCCCTCTTTACCTAGAGAAGAGAATGAACAAACAAATTTTGTTTTCAAAAGATGAAGATTTGAACACAAGGACATTTGGAAGTATGCCATTTCAGTGTGGATGGGAAGTGGTTGGTGGTGGGGGGGGGGAAGACTACATTTCTAGAGGCCACAGCTAAATAAGTATTTTTCTGTAGGAACAGGTTGGGAGCCACAGAGAAAGTTTTAATTCACTAAGAGGAGTCACACAGGCAGAGAAAATGTGAGAAATGTCGTCCTTTATCTCAGGGGGTGGGGATGGGGGGAACTGCTTTAAGTGGAATTTTCTAAAAAAAAATATTGGACATGTCAGATTCATGCTAGAACTAGTACAGTGAAAAATTCATATATGGCAAAAACTGAAATATCCACCTGAAAGTGTCAGATCTGTTTTTATTCGTCATCTGAAAAATAAGAACATTGAAGCATTTATGGCACGTGGAAGAATAATGAATAAATAAACTACAATGAGAAGGAGAGAAGTTTTTGAAAAAGTTCAGTAGAAAGGTATGGGAGAATGTCAACAACATATTAAATTGGAAACATGTAGAATCAAAGTCATATAAGGACATGACCACTTCTGTTATGACACATGAAAAAGTTATGAAGTGTGGCCTAAGTGAGTGGTATTTTCTGTCAGAATTTGAATTGTTTCTGAATTTTAAAAAAACTACTTATAATGGCCTGGTGATTTAAACAGAAAATAGCACCCTTTTTTAAAATTCACCCCCAGAAAGAAATGAAAATCCTGCTTCAGTTAGAAAGCCTGCTAATGAAAATCTTGACCCATGATGCTCATCTGTTAAAGTCTTAATTCAGGAAGCTTGTCCATTAAAGACTTGGCTTATCTGTGAGAATCCAGCTTCTGTAGGGAAGTGCCATGAACAGAAATCCTCATTCAGCCAGAAAGTACATTTACAAATTTGTCATTGCTGTGTTTAAATAAGGACAGATGATTGAGACAAACCATAAACTTGACCCCATAAGAGCATTAAGGACAGAGCAAGATCCAGAAACACACAAAGGCAAACTTTCAGTTGGACCACTTTACTGCAGGAAAACTAGCTGAGCCCAAAAATTGGTCAGATAAAGATTTATAACTGTCTTAAACACAACAGAACTTAATGAGGACTGATAATGATGTGGTTTTACATAATGCCAACAAAGTGGGTTCTCAGGATTTGTGCTTTATCAGTGAGTGAGTTTTCTAAAGTAATTCATAAACTGTGACATCTCCATTATCACCATTAGCATTATTTACAGTATATTGAAAATTTTCAAATAGTGTAAAATATTCACTGGTCCATCTTAAATTTGTGCCACAGTACAATTGGTTTAATCCACTAGGAGTGAATTGCAGTTTCATATAATGCTAACCTCTACCCCATGACTGTTGTTGCATTTTGTTTCTGTGAAAGGCATGTATGCATACTAGATTCAGAGTAGACCATAACATGAGTTGAAACTGATTTTGAAGTGATTTTCTTCTCCTGTAAAACAGATTCAAGTTTTTTCAAGGTTTTGAAGATGTATCAAACAGTGAGAAAAACAGAGAAAGTAGCAGTGAGGTTTAAAGATGTTAAAAGATATTCTTAAATCAGTAGAGACAGTTTCAAACACTTCCAGGTCAGGCAGACTGCCTTCAGTAATTTGCTTGTTGGAGTCCCTGATAATTTTGCTTCTTTGTTCAGGTCAGCATGGCTGTTTTGAAACTAAATTTGTAGAAACAATTGTCATGGATAATCATCCTTAAGTAAATTCTCAGTTCTTTGTTTCATTCTTCTCATGCGTTAAGACCATTGCTAAGAAGCATCTTTCAGTTCCAAGAAGTCTGTTAAATGAGATATCCGTTTCTGAAGCTTCTATAAGATTTCATTTGGTTTTAAATGGATAAGGGTGGGGCAAAGATAGTCATGTTTATTTCTTGTAGACTGTGTGAAAACATTTGTTTAATGTGGGCTTCATGAACTATTCTTCTTGGACATACATATCTGTTTTGGAAACTTAGAGATATAATTATCCATATGTTTAGTATGATATAAAGAATTATGAGGGTCTAGTGGGTTACAGACTTTCCTGTTGGTTTTAGTATTTGAGCTTATGAGGGCAGAAATCTTATGTTTGGTTGAGCATACAAACCTTCATGTGTGAGTGTCATGGGGGCACACTTGAGCATAATGTACAGATCCCATATGTTTATGTAGATATACAGGTCTCCATATGGAGAGCTTGCTAGTAGACAGACCTTCATTTATTGCACAAGATGTACAGAAGTTCCATTTCTAACCTACAGTAGATAATGCTTATATTGGTGGATCTTGATGGTAATTTGTTGAGAAGTTAGCTTGACACATGAACATAATTATAGCAGCATACATCTTCGTGGCAGTTTGGTATGGTCTGCATACTTTTGTCATGGCGTAACAGATTATTCTGAGTTCAGAGACCTTACTGTTTAAAAAAAGAATCAGTTCTGTATGTACTTGGTCTTGATCTTTTGCAATTTAGCATACATTCTTGTCTTGTCTCCTCCCTCATCTACTTTTGAGCGTTGAAGGGACAAATAAACATCGTGACAGGACTTGGCAATTTACTGCATATAATGAGATATTTAATGGTTCTGTCATTTTCCCTTGTCCATTTCTTTCATGGGCGGCCATTTCCTCTGTTAACGGTTTAACATACATCTTTCACAATAAATCTCCATTTGTCCATTATGTCTTGTTTTGGGCATATGTTTTTTTCCAAATTGTGACATATGAATATGTCTCCCTCATGTTTTTGTAAAATATATCCTATACTGAAATCATTAAGTGTCACCCTTTAATTTCCGAGCAAAAGTTTGACAGCTGTTATGCTGCAGTAATTTATGTACATTGTGGTTTCTGTTTACAAGATCTTTGCTTGACATTCTGTGTGACTTTATTTCCCCCTTCCTGTATTAACACTTCATTGCCCACTCTCCACAAGTGCCAAACTGTTTTATTTTAACCCAGCATTTCCCGTTAATGTTCCAAATAAGAATTATTCCAAAGATTATCCCAAAGAAAAGAATATGTTATCCTTATTCCGTTTTTGTCTTTCGTAAGACTTGTGTACTATATGCAGCATTTTATCTCCTTTTCATTTACAGTTTAGTTTTTTTTCCTCTTCAAGTTGAAAATAGACAAGAATAATAAAGTTACAAGAAGTTGAATACCATATTTCCTTGAATAAATGCCCCTAGCATTTATTCACAAAATTATCATAATAATTCACTGTTTATTAGAGGCTGGTGTCTATTTAAGGCAGGCGTTTATTCACAAAATGCCAGTTATGGTTCTGCAGCATCAATTTTAGCCTGTACCATATGTTTTTCCATAGTTAGGCAGAGACAGTGTACTGACCTGGCATTTGTTCCAGACCAGGCGTTTATTTGAGGCATGCATTTATTCAAAACATGACTCTGTACCCACCCGGTATTTAAAAGAGGCAGACAGTTATTTCACACCCAGCATTTAATCGAGGAAATACAGTATTTACAAAAGAGAAGCTTTCATTTTAATCCATCTAAACAACTAGAGTAGTTTTAAAATTTTGCTAATGTTTTTATTTGTGCCTTTTTTTATGTTTAAATTTGCTTTACTGGAAGAAGAGTAATGGAAAAAATGTGAAATTTTGCCAAATTTGTTTTCTGTTTAAAATCAACATTAATTTGGTCAGTAATGAGACAGATCTCATTTCTCAGCATTGAAGGATCACAGAGATCAAATTTATGTTTAATCTTTTACGATTAGTTTCTGTCATGCTCTTCTGCTCACATACATAATACTTTACATAGCAAAGAAAGATCTGCAGGTCAAAAGTAATCATTCTTTCAGTTTGTAGTACATACACTTTGCACTCATTATTTTGTAGTATTTACCTTCTCATTTTAACAAGCTATATTTCATAGTAATAGTGTGGTGAATCAACAGTGACACATATTGGCATTTAGATACTTTCTTTAAATAAAATCACTTTTGATCTTTTTTGCAATTTTGCAATTTTTCCTTTTTTGTTAATTTTACAAATGTAAACGAAGTGTTAGTATTCCATTTCAACAGCTGGCATTCTTTACTGTCTCCGTTTCTGTATTAAGAGACAAATTGACTTTGAAATTAGTTCAAAATTTCAAATTAGTATCCACAGTGCAATGTTTCTGACATGTTATAAGATGTTCCACAAACTTCACATGAAGTACCAAATCAGCCTTGTCTGGGAATGTCTAAAATTAAAAAATCTGCTTGATGGTTGCTTATCTTCTCACACAATTTCATGCGACACATACTTCAGAAATAAAAATGTCACATATGTTTTATTCCTTCATACCAGCAGGAGTTCATCAGTTATTTCAGTATTATTCCTCTCTTATTCGCTAGTTTAACAGTTATTTCAGTATTATTTCTGTCATCTCCATCACACCAGCAGTTATTTCATTAGAACTCTTGTAATCTCCATCATACCAGCAGTTATTTCAGATGAACTCTGTCATCTCCATCATACCAGCAGTTATTTCATTAGAGTTCTTGTCATCTCCATCACACCAGCAGAATTCTTGTCATCTCCATCACATTAGCAGTTATTTCATTAGAACTCTTGTCATCTCCATCACACCAGCAGTTATTTCATTAGAGCTCTTGTCATCTCCATCACACCAGCAGTTATTTCATTAGAGCTCTTGTCATCTCCATCACATACATGATTTCATTCTTTAAAGGATTTCTAACATGCTCATCTTTGGCTTCACAGTTGATATTTTCAGTAAGTATATTGAGATTTGGTAAAACTTTCCCTGTAATAAAAGAAACAAAAGAGAAAACTCTAGGTAATACTTTAGAGCAAGGCGTTTCAAGTTTTTTTTTTCCTTCCATATTCTCCTAATGTTTAATTTTACTTTTTCAGTAAACACAAAAATAAATTTGTTGCCACTTTCCTCTGTGCTTCTGTACAAATCAGAGTAGAGATAGTCTGAGGTGTATGGTATAATTTTACAAGAAAGATAGAAAAGAAGTAAAAATGAGAAGGAATGGCAAAAAATGAAATGTTATGTACATGTGGAAATATAAAACAAACGGTAACAGATCAGTATTTCAGTGATATTCCTTTATCAGGAAAGATGAAAATGAAACAACAAATAAACATAAAGTTAGCACTTACCTGACTGAGGTTCTCTTGGTTAGGATGTCAAACAAATACTCCTAATACAAGTTAGTATAAACAGTGCATTGTATTTTCATATAATTTTAACAGTTGAAGCTTGTGGTAAGCATTCATACTTCATGATGATTTGTGAGGATTATTCTCTTGTGAAGGTTGTTTCTTTGTAGATGAACTGATTATAACAGGACTTATGGTGAATTATGTCTAAATATTGTTTTAGACAGTGAAGCTCCTAAATGATTTGTGGTCTTCTGTGGTACACTTCTACATTTTGAATCGGATTACTTTTTTTAAATAGTCTTTCGGAACATTATGCCAAATAACCAGCACGTAGTATGATTTGGCACATGCTGATGATGATAAAATTTTTGTCTAATTTGGCTCATCAAAGTAAATTATGTCAAGCCAGACGTTTCCATTCTTAAATTTAATTTCAAATTTAATCTTTTTACCATGTCCTCTTTCTCTTTCTTTTTCTAGCATCAGTAACATCTTTTTCTCTTGTATGTTAACTGAGCCTTGCTCATCTATTTCTTGGCCATTAGGTCATCTTAGATACAATGTCTGGATCATATTTGTCTTTTGAGGTCAAACAGTAATTCTTTTTTATTGTGTAGGTTAGATGTCTAGTTTTGTTTTTTTTTCATATTTTTTTAGTGCACATTCTTTTATTATAGAAAGGGAGTCTGACATACTGTATGGTGTGTTTTTTCATACGTGTGAATAAACATAGCAGATTTTTACACATTGTGTATGTGTATATGGTGACACTGGGTAAGTTTTATAAATAAAATTAATTGCGTGCATGTGTGCGTGAACACACACACACACACAAAATTACAGTGGCTTTTGGATCTTTGTTATAGTGCCTGCAACCAGTGAACATGTTTCTCTAGTCCTATGTTATTGTGTCCTCAAGATGTTCTCATATTTATGACTCTTATTATTTTTTGTGTGCGTGCTATTACAGGCAAGGTACTGAGCCTAACAGAATGTTGATACATACCTTTAAATAATTTGGCTTTGAGTTTCAACAGCCATTAAATATTGTGTTTTTTTGGTTGTGTTCCTAGATTTTAAAGAAAATTTGATTATGTATGTATATTACAATTACTTAGTTCATGCATGGACCATGTTGGCAGTTAGTAGATATTTTGGATAAACAGAAGATGTAACAAGGCTCCAGCTGCTAATTAAAAATCTTTAAATGAATCAAAATTTAAACTTTCCTTCAGCATACAAAGAATTGCTTGATTTCGGAAATAAAATATTATGCAGTGTAAGATACAACTTTCCCCAACCCAGCGTGTCACAGGTGGCAGATGGTGAAAGTCCTCCAGATATGGAGGATCTTTGTGAGTAAGGATTTACCCAAATAAGCAGGCATGGACCAACTGGCGGTAGACCAGAGAGCGAGGTAGGGTCTACCTTCAGGTGCTCAGTGAAGGGAATACCAGGCGAGTAAGAGGCACCTTAAAACCTCTTGCTCCCGCTGCCTTGCGGGTAGGATAGGGAGTCCAGAGGGTAGCAGAAAGTCTGTACACAAACTGACAAAAGGCAATGGGAAACCACTGTTGTAGCTCCCAAGAACAATTATGCTTATTCAGAGTAATAGATTTGTCATGAACAACGTTAATGGATGTTCCTCTGGAACAGCCTCGTCCAGTAGGGCAGCTCACGAGCCACAGGTGAGGCCAGATCATCATCAACCTACTGGTGGCAAAACTAACAAGTTCAAAATAGCAACATGGAATGTTAGAACTTTATTCCAGGCTGGAAAATTAGAAAATGTAAAGAGGGAAATGGAAAGGATGAAGATCAACATATTAGGAATGAGTGAAGTTAGATGGACAGGTGCAGGGAAGATAAACTCTGATAAATATACAATAATAGTGAGAAACATGAATGAGGAGTAGGAATAATATTTGACAAACAAACAGCAAGGACAATTGTAGGATATTTGAACATCTCGGGCCAAGTCCTGATAGCCCACCTGAAAAGACGACCAGTAAACATAAATATTATACACGTGTACACTCCAATATCTGAAAGCTCTGAAGAAGATGTACAGCTATTTTATAATGACATAGAAACAGTCCTAAAGCACACAAAGTCATGAAGTTACTATAGTCATGGGAGATTTTAATGCCAAAGTTGGTAAAGGAAGAACTTCAGACATTGTTGGTGACTATGGACTGGGGGAGAGGAATGACAGAGGTTATAAATTAATTGAATGGGCAAGAATACACAGCATGGTTGTAGGAAACACCTGGTTTAAACAACATCCTCGAAGACTGGCAACATGGTGCAGCCCAGAAAAAAAGACTTTTAACCAGATAGACTTCATATTAATCAACAAAACGATTCAGGAATGCATTACTGACAACAAAAACTATGCCAGGAGCCGACTGCAATAGTGACCATGAGCCATTCTGTGGAAAAATTAGAATAAAGCTAAAGAAAGCATGCAGAAAAGTGAGAAACATCAAACTGAATACAGAACTCATTAAAAATGACCAAGAACTGCAAGAACATTACAAAGTTATTATAACAAATAGATACAATGCAATAGCAAAGATAAATAGTATAGATGAACAATGGACAATGTTAAGAGATCCTATCCACCAAAGTGTTAAGGAGATAATACCACTGAAAAAAGAAGCCCCTAAAAATAAATAGATGACAGATGACTTATTAGGACTGATGGACAAGAGGAGGAGGAGTAAAAATAACCAAGAAAAATGTAGCAGGATAAATAAAGAAATAAGATGCAAATGTAGAGAAGCAAAGGAAGTGTGGTTAAATGAACAGTGCAGACAAATAAAGGACTCATAATAAAGACAGCAAAAACATGCACAAACGAATTAGTGAACTCACAGGCAGGAAAACAAAATATACCACAGGATGCCTGAAATCGAAAGAAGGTAAAATGTTAATGGGAAAAGAAGACATTGTGGACATGTGGACAGAGTACATCGGTGAGCTATATGGAGGAGAAAGACCAGAATTAACACCAGATACTGAAAACTGTGATGGACCACCAATACTTGAAGATGAAATCATAGATGCCATCAAACACATGAAGAAAGAAAAGCAACTGGGCCTGATAATATAACAGTAGAAGAAATAGAGGCACTAGAGATAAAAATAATAACCAAGTTACTGAATGACATTTACAACAGTGGCTATATGCCCAGTGACTTGCTTAAATCCACATTTATAGCACTACCAAAGAAACCAGGTGCAAAGGAATGTGATGACCACCAGACTATCAGCCTCTCATGTCACATAATGAAGCTACTTCTGAGAATCATTATGAGAAGAACAAGGAAAAAGATAAAAATGGAAATAGCAGATGAACAGTTTGGTTTTGTTGAAGGAAAGGGAACACACAATGCCATTTATGCTTTATGAACACTAACAGAAAGAGCTTTAGAAGTACAGAAAGATCTCTACTTATGCTTCATTGATTACACCAAGGCATTCGACAAGGTCAAACATAATGAAATGATTAAAATGCTTGAAGACACCAGTATAGATGGCAAAGACCTGAGGATTGTAAAACATCTATACTGGCAGTAAGAAGCAGCAATTCGAGTTGAAAATAGAACTGGAAAATATCAACCTATAAAACAAGGGATGCGACAAGGATGTATACTATCTCCAGACCTTTTTTCTCGGTACAGTGAGAATATTCTAAGAATGACCATCACAGAACCAGGCATAAGAATTGGAGGATACAATATTAACAACCTTCGGTATGCTGATGACACAGTACTGATAGCTGAGAACCAACAAGACCTGCAAAATCTCTTGGATAAAGTCACCAAAGAAAGTGAACAGAAAGCCCTTACTTTGAACATCAAAAAGTCAGAGACTATGGTTATATCTAAGAAACAGAATCCACCAACATGCAGTATAAAATTAAATGGAATTATTCTAAAGCAGGTGCAGAAATTCAAATACCTTGGAGCAGTAATAACTTCAGATGGGAAATGCAGAACAGAAATTAGGAACAGAATAGGCCAAACAAAGACTGCATTTCAGAGAATAAGAAACGTGCAACACATCCTTATCAATGAATGTTAGAAAACAAGTTCTAAAATGCTATATTGAACCTATCTTGTTATATGGAAGTGAATCATGGACAATTGCAGGTCTGCACAAAAATCATTGGAAGCAGCAGAAATGTGGTTTATTAGAGGAATGTTGCAAATTCCCTGGACAGCAAAAATAACTAATGAAGAATGTATGAGAAGAGCTGGAGAGACAAAAAAATCTTGTCAAAAAAATAAGAGAGAGACAATGTACTTACATAGGACATGCAATGAGAAGAGGGGGCATTGAAAATATTATAACAACATGAAAAATAGAAGGACGAAGATCAAGAGGAAGACCAAGAGAAATGATACTGGACAGTCTGATGGGATGGTGTGAGAGGAGATCACCAACGGAACTGATGGCCTGCATGAAGGATTGTATACGCTGGAGAAGCATAATAGCCAATGCCAGTTGGTGTGGCACCTGAAGATGATGATGAAGATACAACTTGTCAGTGGCTCATTGTTGTTGCTGACTAGTTGAAGTAGGAGTACCATAGCAAAAAGAATGGAAGATGAAATAATTGTCTTACCTTTTTTTTTTTGCAGAAAGATATGATCCAAACATTGAAAGTAATGAAGGTGTCCATTATGCTGTAGGGAAATCTTACATTATTCTTCCTGTGCCATTAAATGTCACATAGGGCGTGCGTGGTAGTTCGGCAGGTTTTCCTGTTTTCGGCGAGTTTTTCAATCACATCAAGGGATTTTATGCCTACTAATGTGGCCCCTCTTAACAATGTCTTCTTTAGAATTTCACGTGGTTGACCTCTTTTTCTTCAGCCTGTTGTGTTCCACTTGGTAGCTTGCTTTGGGATTCTCTGACTGTTTCTTCTCATCATGTGAGCAACATATGTCCATCTCCTTTTCCTGATCACCCATGAGACTTGTTTGCTTATCTGCTTTATTTCTGTGTTGTTCTTGAATTCGTTCTGCTATATGCAGAGTATTTTCCATAGGCATTTGTTTTCAAAAGAGTGTGATTTGTTGTCTATTTCTTTAGTTGTTTTCTAGTTTTTGCATGCATAAATGAGGTTGCATATTACATTTGAAGTGAATAGTCTTAACTTGGTTTTTGTGCTTATAACCTTTGAGTACCATGTGTTCTCAAGATTCTTGAAGGTCGATGATACTTTCACAATTCGAATTCTAACTTCCTTTCTGATGTCACCATCCTGGTCTGTGTTGCTGCTGGGGTACATAGGGAGATGTAAATGTTAATTCAACAGCTGGAGACCTTGGTTTTGTTTCGTTGTCAGATTGTTAGTGTCAGCACAGATGTCATATGTCATGGTCTAATATCTTCTCACAGATCTGATGTTTTAATCTCATTCAGCGTCTGCATATATTTTTTTAAAGTCTAAAATAATATCTCTTAATATTTATATCTAAACATTTCTAAATTCTTAATATTTGTGTTGTTTTTCTTTCAGTTGGAGTGTGATTCATAATTTTTTTTTTTTAGCCCAACTGGAGTAAAAACTGTCAGACAGTTATTTTTGATTGTTTTCCACTTCCTGCCACTCAATTTCTGTGTTTCCTTATATTTCTGTGTTTCCTTATATTTCTGTGATGGGGAACACTTGTTTTCCACATGCCCTTTGATTGTTATGGCCAGAAATGTCTATAAATTTTCCTCTCAGGTTTTCTCTAAAAAAATGTTAAAAAACTGAGATTTTCCAGCAGTGGCCGGGATGACTGACTGAATCTTGTTTATATCTCTAGTATCATCACACCAGACCATGTCATCTTCTGTATCTTCTTTGTGTCTGGTTTCCCTGCCCATAACTGGGAGATCCTGGGAAATCCTGGCTTCCCGTGAACTCCTCCTTTACTAGCGTACTGAGTGGGGATACAGAACCAGTTGTGAAAAAATCTGGCGCATAATCTCTAAAAATAGCAGGGAATCCACAAGAAATGCATTCCAATTTTTATCCCCAAAATGAGAACTTATGGTAACATTAACTAGATTTTAAGTTGAAAGACAGTTCGTATAGGACATTCTTCCTGCCCTTATGGAGTTATGTATAAAGCACTCAGTGCTGACAGTCATCTTCTGTTGATGCGTGTACAAGGCCAGCCATCTTAGCTCATAAGAGGTTTTCCACATCTTGTATTATATTTGCCCCTTGAGGTGTTGAGTTTTTCTTTGCTTTCATTTATCTGTAAACTATGTAGTTATAAATTTTTTGGGGCATTCCTAAGGAGGATTCTACTCACTTCTGTCTGTGGATTTTGTCATTCATTTCTTTTCTCAAGTTAGGATCTAGGTTTGTTGTCTTCTACTTTTCTTGCACTGAGAATGTTCTTCTTTCACACCATTCATCAAAGACCCATAATCTGCTAACTATTAATATGTTTGTCTCCCTGTTTCTAAGCAGTATTAGAATGGTGAAGAAACTGAATGAATACATATTAAGATTTGTCTTGTATATTCTAGCTGTCCGCATACTGTTTTCAAAAACCCAAGTATTGCATCTTTCAGCTGTTTTTATCCACAAAGTAATGTTTGTTTTCAGTCATGCTTTTCCAAGTCAAATGAAGCTCTTTCATGATGATCTTATTTCTCTATCCATGGTGCTGGAACTTAAATACATGATCTCTGCTGTGAAAAAGGAAACGAAAAATGACCTTTGATGTTTGATGCTTTATAATTATTGTCGTAATTTGTGTTTTGATGTGCCTGTGTAGCTGCTAACAAATCCATCAAGCATGCATGTGTAAATTTAGTGTGCTGTGTGCTAGCTATGTAGTTGATTTGTATTGTGTCATTTCTTGCGCTGTCCCCAGTTCCCCTGGACATGCAGCACCAGTCATTTGACAGCAAGACCATGGTCTTTATAGGTATGGAGTAGATGTAGCTACTGCTTCTTATTATAAATGCGTCATTAAGTATTACACATAATAATCATCACTGCATTTTCAGTCACTGCCCCTGCTAAAGCAAAAGAAGAATCTAGACATCTGTATTACAAGGACTGTCATCATCAGGTCTTTTCTCTTAAAATTTTGGGAAAAAAAAATTTGGAAATGATCTGTGAAAGTTATAAATAATTGTTGATGGCAATATCTCCACATTCACAGTGGTGTCTCTGAAGTACAAACTTATAGGTATTATCACAGTAACAGTATTATAATAATCTTGAGGTTTGATTTGGGGAGATTTTTTTTTTAGGGAATGACTATCTAAGAAATGTTATCATACTAAATCAACAAAACAAAAAAAAAAAGATTGGTGCAAATTAAGTCATTAAAAAACAGGAGACACTGGAGCTGCAGAATAAACTGAAATGAGAAATAATGAGAACTGTTATAGCCAGACATTTAAGCTTTTTAGACATTAATAAATATAATGCTATAATTGAAAACCATTAAAGAGAGAAAAGTAGCCCCAGCTTGAAAAAGTAATAGAATGATAATAAGACAGTGGATATTAGGCAGCTTACCTTCTTTGATTTAAAGCCATAATAAAATTTAGTTCCAGCAGACTTTCAGTGCTGTAGCGGCAAAATAAAATATATATGGAATGAACGGAAGAGATGGGGATATATGAGCTAATATTCATAGTATAATAACAGTTATGAGGTAAATGTTAAGACATTGAGCAAGAAGATGACGTCAGTGTTAGTTGGTTAGAAAGCATCAACAAGAAATGGAAAGAGGAGCTAATTGAAGTGTATCAGTGGGAGATGGAAAATGTTGTTCAGCCAGCCTTCAGTGCAGAGAAGACCTGATGATTTGTGTTCTATATTCTTTGCTTGCTAATGGAAAATAAAAGTTCTGTAGCTGCGGGTCCTATATTGGTGCATTATGAATGTAGACTACTGCATTATACCTAGGTGAGGTTGACTAACAGTAAGTATATGCATGTACATCTCTTATATATCCTTTATAAAGAGAAATAGTTAACACTTTTCAGTCATTCTCATTATGGGAGAAAAGTGAATTATTTACACTTTTTAACATATTGACTTCTGAAGGAGTAGAAGTAGTTTGAACATGTTAAGAAATACTTAGTAATCGGCTGGCAACCAGGCCACATGAAAATACATCTAGAATGTCAGCTTAGGAAAGGGATAGAGAAACTTTTGCATCAAGATGAAGAAAAAATTGTTGGATGAAACAGGTATAAAGAAAAGTATGAAAAGATTCATTTTTCTTCAAAAACATAAGGTCTGAAGATGGCTGCTGATACCTCAACAATTAATAATGTTCTGAGAAATATATTTGAGGATTACCATAAAAGAGATTGGAAATTAAAAGATGACAGCAATATAATTGGATGAACTATATCAAACTATGCACAAAAGACAGCTTATCAAGATGCACCATTGTGGAAAAAGGCAAGACAGGCTGGGCATCCATTTTAGCCAAAATCCAATTTGAATATATTATTAGAGATGATGGAAGCAATGTTTTAGAGCAAGAAATTGGCAAATCTTAGTGCTATATAATTTAACAAAACATAAATACTCTATACCTTTTGGCTTATTTTGCATACTTCTATTTATAAAACTTATTAGTTGTAACAAAAGGAACATCATTCATTCATTTATTTCTAAGGTATGGTGTACTCCAGTAGTACAGTTTAACATTAAACATTTAGCCTGACAGTAAGAAAAGATATATGTTTATATATATAGCATTTATATTATTTAGTGATATAGATGACATATTAAGAAAATGTATATTAGATTGGTTTCAGTATTAATATGTGCATGATGAATCAGAATTACTCACATAGCTTTTGCATTTTGATTAGTTTGTGTTCATTTTTTGGCCACAGAGAACTTACTCTTTCTTCTGTTACGTTGTGTTGCACTGCACTGTTGTGATTTCAGTGTTTTCTAGGGAAAATGTTAACAGTAAAATATATTTGACATTGGGCTGTTGTATTTTTTTCCTCCCATAGACAAATGAAAGAAAAGTAAACAGGGTACTTTCCCCTTAATTGTTTATGATGTAAAATGCAGCTTCAGTTATTTTATTTACTTGGATTTAGTTCATAATCTGGATTTTATTATTTTTTTCTTTTGTGAAAGGAAACATTTTTTATGCAAAGTTTAAGTAAACATTTCTTAGAATAAAATTTCCAAAAATTTCTTTAAGAGAAGTACAACAGTCATTGGAGTTTCTTGATTCTGCAACATTCTCCCATTAAAATTTATATATGTTTTTTTGTTCATCAATTTTGGTGTCAGTTTCTCAGTGTTACTATTATAAGCTTTTCACATAACGCTTCACATGCTTTTACATGTTATTTGTTATTAGACTTGAGTACTGAAGTATTTAAATTTTGTCATGTACGAGATATGTGACTGCCATGTTACTGGTGCTACTGATATAGGTCACTTCCTATGGGTGCTGCTTTGTAAGTACTGGATCTTCTTCTGTACCATCATGATGGCGATAATTTCCCTCCAAGACGTCGTCATCTACAGGATCATCTATATGATTCTTTTCCTCATCTTCTTAATCCTGTTTCAGGTGAGTAATCATGTGATTAAAACCATCAGTTTTGTTTACTTTGTTGTACATTCACTCTCATCAAACAGAAATAGGTTTTTTTTAATTGTAATTCCATATAAATGCAAACTTATGTTCTTTGTATCTGATACAGTTTTGGAATTTAGACACTGAATAAAAGGGGAGGGGAGTGGGCTGCTGTAGCTTTGCTTAAGTTCTCTGAGTTTGCTCAAGAAACAGGCCCATTGCTAGACATGTTGGCCATATTTGATAGCTGAACAGTTGTCAGGAGCAAGAAGAGTAGTAGGAGACCAAATCAGGATCATTGATTGTTGTAACTGCAGCATCCTTCAAGCATAGTCATCTTTATTCCTGAACTGAAGACAGGAAAAATGAAGAAGACTGAGAGAGATAAGGTCAGGTATGGCCTTTACAGGTCAACTTAAAAAAAAAAAGATTTATTGAAAGTTTGCAGAATGCTCAAACACATATATGAAAATTTGAATTATTATCATCATAGAATAAATGAATGTGTGATACTAGTTTATGCCATTTCACTTGGCATCTTCAACTTCAGCATGCATTTGGTTTCATGGAATTCTTGCAGAGCAGTAGGACCTGTATTAGTTTGTGGGCACTGTTGAATATTTATAGGTAACCTTTTGAGAAACCTGGTGGACAGGCCTGGAAAGAGGACAAATTCTGCCCATCCAGTAACAAAATTGTTGAATTTTTATACTTTTAAATTCACCAGAGAGAGAGAGAGAGAATGGGGAAAGAAGGTGTGCATGAGGGAGAGGAGACAGAAATCTATGAAAAGTGTATTTGAATCAAAATATGTACTGAAATCTCCGAGTGTTAGATCATACATAAAATTCTTTGCAAAAATGAGAAAGAGTTGGTTCACTTTCAGTAATCTACATTTGCTTCAGAAGCAAGGAAAATGTCTGTGAAAGGGACAGCGCTGTTATTCCAGGCATAATCATAGAGAACAGATCTGTGCTGATGTTTTGATGTTGCTAAATAGTGTTGTTGACCAGACTTAGTTGTTCACAAACTTCTTTTGGCTACTTCCCAGGCTGTCCTAGAGTGTCCAAAAGCTTTTTCCCTTCATTTGGATTTCATTCTCCTCCTCTCCTCCCCATCCCTCCAGCAATTTCCTTTTCCTTTACTGTCCCCAGATCTTCCCATTCTGTGTGTGTGTGTGGGGGGGAGGGAGGGTGGAGGTACATCACCCATTTAGAGAGCCACAGATCTGACTGATCTTCTGTAGCCAATTTCAAAGTAATACATCTTACATCCTTCCCATGCCATTAAATGTAACATATCAATTTTGTTTTGTTTTGTTTTTTTTTGGTATTTTACATGAATACATATTATGTATCAATGTGATACATAACATTGTTAATGTACAGGATGTAGTATTTTCTGTATATTTGTATTTCTTATTACAGCCGCTGATTTGAGGCTGTCTGTTTGAGCCTAGGGTTTTGTCTGAAAGCTGAGGAAAATAGTTTTTTTTCATTACTGTTAACTACCACAGTATTTCTCTGACCTTTGTATAGTTGCCTTTTATATCATGCCTCTGAAGACCATACAGGAAGGAAAGGTGGAAGGAAAAAGAGAAAGGAAGACAGAGATGTAGATGGGAAGATAACATACAGGAAGGAACAGGACACAGCCTAGCACCATCAAGGCGAGGGAGCTGGAGATTCATTACTGCCAGCCTTTGTTTTGGAGAAGGCACATGATAGTGATGATAATATCATGCCTCAAAGGAGGAAATGGTCCTGTTTATTTTCTCCAAAGTCCATATTCTGGCTTCACATGAGAAAACTGATGTGGGATAGTGAGCAGTCAGGAAACACAGCACAAGAAAGAGCTGAAGGGCAAGCAGAGAGCACAATAAGATAAATAATATTCTGTTGGGGGGGGGGGTGTCATCATCATTAGGTGCTGGTCTAACGGGCATTAGGCGGTTGTGTTTCTCAAATTTAGGAGGCAGTTTGATTCTTAATCAATTCCTTTGCTTCTCACTTCCTGAGCAACTTGGTCGCCCAGTCTAGATGTGTCTCACTTGATCTGTTACTTTTGTTACGTTCAGTTCTCCAGTGATTTTCAGGTTCCTAGACTTCTATTTTCTCACAGCATATGTAAAGAATGTTCTGCAGCTTTTTTGAGAACCTCTTCATTTGTTTTTCTGGCAAGCCATTTTTTTTTTTCCTCCCAAAACCTTAACTCTGACTTCCAGTTTTATATTCATCTGTTTTGTGGTTTATCCATTCATCATCCAGGTGTCACAAACATAGATTAATATTGGCTTAGTTTAATACTGTGATATTTTCACACAACATAATGTCACAGTGTTACAAAGTGTGTGGGTTACTGTAACCGTAATTGTAAAAAAAAGGGCCCTCCTCTGGTCCTGGGTAGTAGCCTCATTACACTCGGGGCATGCCCATACGTGTTTAGCCTTTGACATCAGGATGTCCTTCAGTGTTTTTAGAGAAATGATTCCAGTGTTGTGTGTTTTTTATTGCACGTGATCTAGCATTTAGTTGGGATTTACATCCGCTACCCTTGATTACATGTAACACAGTGAGTCATGCATGCTGGATGCTTTGAAGGAAGTTACTTTATGATTGTTCCTGGAGTTTTTTGTTTGATGGATTTGTATAATTCTGATTTGTCCATTTTGATGAAGTAAATTTTGCAAGTTAATTTCACACTTTGGCGAGCCATAAACTTCATCTTTTGGTGGGTGGTGATTTTGTTATCCATGTTATTTTTTTGCAGGTTAATTTCACACTTTGGCGAGCCATAAACTTCATCTTTTGGTGGGTGGTGATTCTGTACTCCATGTTCGTGCTTACCCTGATCTACACTTACCAGTTCGAAGAGTTTCACAAATACTGGATAAACTTCACTGGCTTCTCCGATAATGAGTGAGTCGGCTGCTCCAATCTGATCTGTCAGGTTGAGGACTGTGAAATAACCATGGTTTTCATTTATGCATTTACAGAATATGAAAACGTTTCTTGTCTGCAATGTCTGTATTTTGTACAGGAAAAATATTCAAGAAAGAATTACAAACATTGTGCTGTTTATGTGAAGGGAGTAGTATTATCAAGAGCAGACCCCACTGTCATCATACTACAAATCAGTGGTCGAAGAATAGAAATTGGTACTTGGTAATTATGTGTTTGGGAACTGAATTTTAATATTGGAGATATCTGCTTGCTAGAATACTCTTCACTAGCTGTCAGTGCATTCATCAAGGTAGAAAACAGAAAATCCATAATAAAAATCAAATTCATGAATATAGAACTTCACATAAAATCTTGGCTATGTTTCCTAATATAAAAAGTGTCTGTGGAAAATACTGATTTTTTCATAATTTATGTAATTTTTGTAAAAAAAAAAATATCAAGGAGTAGAAAGAAAAATAATTAACTAAGAATGTATGTGTTTTCCTTGTGTTGTATTTCTGGTCAAGTAACATTTTTATACCTCATTTCGGTCATTGCCGGCGGGAAAAAACACGGACACTGGTGCAAGCAAAATGCACTGGTGTTGCAATATTTTTGGAGTATAGTTGAAAAAGTGAATGTAGCAATTATTTCCATATGAAAAAGTATACTTTTTATACATCCTAAAGAAATAAAAATGAATGAAGATTCCATAAATGCAGAATTTTCTTAGAAAAAAATAACCGGTGAGAAAATAAGACAACATTTTTAGCTCCCCCCCCCAAAAATATGACACAAATAAAATTGGTTTCTTCTTACCTGTAAATATCCACATGTAAATCACAAATCGATAATAAATGGAATTCCTGACGTGAAATGTAATAACTTTTTCACAAATTTCCAGAAACAAAAGCACAAACACAACAGAAAACATTCAGAATTCCTTTTGCAGATCCACAAAGTGACTGGAAATTAGGAAAAATATTCACACCAAATCGAACAGAGACTGAAAAAATGGCTACACACTGTCCACGCTAAGTTAAAAAGGATGCCGGGTAATTCTGACAAGTGCAGAGAACTTGCGAACCAAAATTTGAGTATGGTTTTTCACCGAAATGGACCAAACATTATTATAGTGAATTCAGTGCAAAAGTGAACTAGCTGGAAGGCCACACTATAATGTCGCGGGCAGGGGAAAAGTTAAATAATGCTTTTTTTCTTTTTGCTCTTGAAATTTTATTTTTTACATTTTTATCTTATTATGGGTGTTTCACAGTTCTTAATAATTTGATATATTCTGTCATAATCTCTCTCTCTCTCTCTGAACCTTAAGTGCCCAGGGCACATGGGGCTTCTGCAAGGGTTTTCCACAAATGCCTGTCTTTCGCCTTTTTTTCTGCTCTTGCCCAGGTGAGCCCTCTATTGCTCAACATCCTTTCTGTTGTTCTTCTCCATGTCTCTTTTGGTCTACCCTTACTTCTGCTCCCCTGTGGTGTCCATCTTAGTGCTATTTTTGGTAGTGAGTTGTCAGTCATTCGAAGCACATGTCCCAACCATCGCCAGCGTCTTTCCTCAATAATTGTTGTCAGTGGTTTCATCTGCATTTCTGCCAATAAGATGTTATTTCTTATGGTGTTTGGCCAAAATATTTTTTTAATTCTACGTAAACATTTAGTCTGGAAAGAATTCAACTTGTTTTCTATGGTTTTGGTGATTTTCCAGCATTCACTTCCATAGAGTAGTACACTTAGAACATTACTCTTAAATATCCTGATTTTCATATTTATGCTTAGTTTATTTGATTTCCATATATTCTGTAGCATTGCAAAAGCCTGGTTTGCTCTAGTAAGTCTGCTGTTGATGTCCTCTGTGCTGTCTCCATTTTCTACTACTCTGCTGCCAAGGTATACAAATTCGTTGACCTCCTCCACTAACTTGTTATCTACTCTGAGTACATTTCTGTTGTTCACATTTTGCTTCATTAACTTTGTCTTTCCTACGTTGACCTTTAGTCCTATGTTGTTTGCATTCTGGGTTAACTTGTTTATTTTATCTTGCATATCTTTGTGACTGCTTGATAATAGACAAATGTCGTCCGCAAAGTCAAGGTCCTCCAGCACTGTGTTAAGGGTCCATTGTAATCCTCTGCGTTTGTCTGATGTTGCCTCCTTCATTAACCAATCTACTGCCAAGATAAATAATGTTGGTGATAGTGCACATCCCTGTTTCACTCCTGTTTGTACCCTAAAGCTGCTGGAGGTATGTTCTCCACAGATAACTTTGCACTGAAAACCCTCGTATAGGGCTTTGATTACATTAACTATTTTATGGGGGAGGCCATGCCATCTTAGGATTTTCCACAGTGCATCTCTGTTGACACTGTCAAAGGCTTTCTCAAAATCTATGAATAATGCATATGTTGTGCTATGCCACTCATTTGCCTGTTCTAATATTTGTCTAAGTACAAATATATGGTCTATGCATGATCTTCCTTTCCTAAATCCTGCCTGCTCTTTCCGAAGTTTTTCCTCAAGTGTTGGTACAATTCTGTTGATGATTATTCTGCAAAATACTTTACTAGTGAGTGGCAGTAGGGTAATGCCTCTCCAGTTCCCGCAATCTCTGAGGTCACCCTTCTTTGGTAGTTTTACTATAAGACCAGTTTTCCACTCCTCTGGGGCTTTTTCTAAATCCCAAATTTGTTGTAATATCCGGCAAAGTTGTTTTGGTGTTTCTGTTTCTTCTGCTTTCAACATCTCAGCAGTCACTTCATCTCCACCTGGTGCCCTGTCTGATTTTAGCATCTTTATCGCCTCTTTTACTTCATTTATTGTTATTGGTCCTGTATTGATGTTTAGTTCCGCTTTTGCTTCAGGTATATCTATTGCTTGTGCTGCTTGTGTTCTGTTTAGTAGGGTGTTAAAGTGTTCCCTCCATCTTTCAATTTTTTCTCTTTCTCCACTGACCAGTTGTCCATTTTGTGTTCTTACTGCACTTTCACATCTTGTATTGAAGTTACCTGTCATCTGCTTTGTGATTTTATATATGGTTTTCATGTCATTTGTATATGCTGCTTTCTCTGCTGTCTCTGCTAAGTGTCATAATACTGACGTTTCTTGACGGCATGATTCCTTCACTTCTTTGTCTTTTTGTGCATAATTACTTAAAACTCGTTCTTTAAGCCGTTGTGATTTGGTGTTCAGTAATTTTTTCTTGATTTCTTTTCTTTGCTCTATCTTTTCCCATGTGTCTCACTTATCCATTCCTCTTTTCTCCTTTTCCGATATCCCAGCACCTCTTTTGCTGTTTCCTGTAGTGTTTTATTGAAATCTAATATGGACATTTCTGCTTCGTCTTGTAGGACACTGAAGCGGTTCTTAAGTATTATTGAGAATTCATTTCTTGTTTGCTGGTCTATCAGTTTTCTTGTATCAAAATGTATCTTTCTGTGTTCTCCGATTCTGGCTTTCCTTAATTTTAGTTTTATTTTTGCTACCAGAAGGTTGTGATCACTTCCTATATCTGCTCCTTTCCTTGCTCGCACATCTTGTAGTGACCGTTTCCACTTGTTGTTTATTAGTATGTGATCAATTTGGTTTTCTGATTCTGTCATAATGTTCCCTTTTAAATTTTCTATTAATGTAATTTGCAAATTCATCTCTATTTCATGTTTTTTAAAAATGTTTACAGCCGCATTATGTTTATATGAAGCTGATATTGGCATAAAATCTTGTTACCGTCAGCCTGAAAGACATTGGACTAGAGAGGTATGACACTGCTGGCCTGTTTGTCAAGCTGCTGACCCCTACCAGCTTTCTTGTGTTTGTTATCCTGCAGCTGCGCTACTTCCACACGCCTTTCCTCCACCTCAGCGCCATTGATCGTTACAGGTAAGTTAACATTGGTGAAAATTTAAAAGTAATATTCCCAGTTCCATGCTATCTAGGCATTATTAGGGATGTGGTATTGACCCACATTTCCAAGACCATCAGCACGTGAAAGTTACTACAGGTAGCTCAGATCATTTCCCCGAGGCAAAATATTTAGAAGATAAATATTTAATGTATCTGATCAGTTTAAGAAAATGGACAGACTAGTTAGGACATAACTAGAAATGAAACTGATGATATCAGTCTGACATGTTGCTGACAGATCAAGCTTTTTTTCAAGGATAACATACACAAATGTGGAATTTTGTGTCCATCTTTCTTTGCAAGGAAGAGAACAAAAAGCTAAGTTTTTAATTTTTACTATATTTTTCATGTTTTTATCTCTTATGTTGTTTTTTTTTATTTATGTGATCCTTGAAAAAGGCTTTTGCCAAAATATTGGATTGTGGTATGTTTTTCATGTATATGTACTCATCTTACTTTCTGGCATTCTTGTTTCTGCCCACTTTCCTCACTCTTTCTATCTTTTTGTAAAACTACACCATACATCTCTATCCATCTTCATTACTAGAGCCAGTTTTACCACAGTCATCATTTCTCTTATCTCTTGAATTAATGTTACAATCATTTGAAGATTATAACTTGACCAAGTCTCAGAAGCAGCTCTACAGCAATGAGTTGGCTACACAAGCAAAGTTTGTTGGTTCTAACTTACTTCCAGCTTGCTATAATCAACCCGACTGTAGAATTGGGTATCCAGTACAATTTTTTGTATTGTGGTTCATTCTGTTCTCGTTTTTTTCTCATTATGACCCTTTGAATTGTTTTCTTTTATTTTGTCAAGAAATATTTTTAACAGACTGTTCTTCTTAAATGTTTCTTTTATGTAATTATGAAAAAGATCTTTGAAAACAGAGAATATAAATTTTACAAGATGAGGAACACCAGAGTTGATAGTGTAATGTAGTATATGATGTGTTTGAAAGTCAGTCTCATTACGTATTGTCACCAGCAGATGTTTTTTTTTATCTTCTTTACATATTTTTAAAACTTTTTTGTTGTTGTTGTTGTAAGGACCACTACAGATAATTCTCATGTCCCTAGAAGTGATGATGAAGGGAATCTTCAGAATATAACTGAAGATGAAGATGAACTTCTTTCTGACCAAGAGGAGCAACAGAAAGAGAGTATGTTTATTATAATTTTATTCTATGATTTTTTTATGTTTCTCATGCTTTATGTCTTAATTATCCTTATCTAGCCTCAGATTTCTCTTGTAAATCCTTTTGTTTTTTTTGCTTGCCAGAAAAAAACATTTATAATGGACTCTGAACTTTTAGGTTTGTTTCTCATTGGAGACTGATCTGCTTTATCAGTTTTTTTTTTTCTGTGTGGAGAAGCAATTCCCTTTGGTATGTGTGTAATGTGTAAATCTATAGTGATAGGAACTCAGTGGTGTATGTTAGGATTTGGGTTTCCACTCCAGTAGTACTGTTTATTTGAGCATATGCTTCCACCCAATATGGATGAGGTAGCTATCAATTTTTTTGAAATTTTGTGAAATCAGTACAGGAAAAAAAACAGATTCCCTGTCTTCCTTGGTTAGCAAAATAGGTCTTGAAATTAACAAAGACAAAACAAAAATGAAACTTCTCATTAATCAAGAAGGAAAAATATACGTAGAGGGAACAGTTGTTGATGAAGTAAACCAATTTGCATACCTTGGTAGCTACATAGACAAGGATGGTGACACCAGAGAGGAAGTTAGAATTAGAACTGCAAAAACAGCATTGTCCTTCAAAAATCTTGAGAACATATGGAATTAAAAAGTTATAAGCACAAAAACCAAGTTAAGATTATTCAGTTCAAATGTGACATCCACCCTCATGTATGCATGCAAAAGCTGGAAATCCGCTAAAGAAATAGACAAGAAATTAGACTTTTGAAAACAAATGCCTAAGGAAAATACTTGGTATAAAGTGGAACAAATTCAAGAACAGTGCAGAGATAAGACAGATGAGCAAACAACAACCTGTCTCATGTGTGATCAGACAAAGAAGATGGACATATGTAGGCCATGTGATGAGAAGAAACAATCAGAAAAAACTAAAACAAGCTATCAAATGGAGCACAACAGGCCAGAGAAAAAGAAGTTGACGACGTGAAACTCTAATGAGGACATTGTTAAGAGAAGCCAATTTAGTGGGCATAACATCCCTTGATGAAGTTGAAAGACTCGCCGAGAACAGGAAAACTTGGCAAACAGCTATGTGACCCCTATGTGACGTTCAACGGGCCGAGAAGGATGTAAGATGTAAGTTATCAATAAATAGGGTATGCACATTGTAACAGTATGTATTGAACACACATGTGATTACAGCACCACCCTTGAACCAGTGTTTATAATTTGGCCGCCATTACGTTATGCCCCTTACCTTAACAAACTCGGATACTTTGTGCAAATTGATTAGCACACGAGTACTGGGAAGCTGTGAGTGGGAGGTACTGATGTGTGAGACTGAGAGACTGAACGGGTAGGAAAAAAAGCATGTAGCACTTGAGCTGAGTGGATTGTTAAGTTTTGTATGTTTGAGTGAACATGTAGCCATGTTATGTATTGAGTGCAAGGATGTTTGGGAATGACTCTCTCTAATGAAATTTAGCTTGATTAGATAGCTCAGATGGTCATTGTTTGATTCAGCCATCAAGATTTGTGTGGATGAGTTCGTTGCAATCATTTTGAGGTACTTCTTGACATATCCATGATTCACTAACTCATCACTATCATGATGCACACATTAGATGAACACAATGTTGTTCAAGAGTGGGCTTACCGGTTACTCCAATGCTTATTGTTCTCTATAGTGATGTGAGATGTCAGGCCCAGATCTGAGTGGTGTGTATAATCAGTTCAGGATTTATTGTAGCTGTTGTTCTGTGATTGTTACATCACAGTGTCAGAATCATCTCACTGTGGTAATCCTATCCAGCAAATAAGATGAGCATCCTACTTATAGTAGCGTTAATGATCTGTTTAACATAGATACTGCTATGTATTAGGCATGCCCGAAGTTGGTCAGTCGTGAAACGACTAGAACAAGACGAATAATATGCCTCCACCGTTCCTGGGTTGTTTTTTTTTTTTTCAAGACACCATCTGCTGTGTTTTAAATTTGATTTAAAAATATGTTATTTTGCTGTGATTGCAGGAAGGTCACTGAGAAACTGGATGAAGAAGAAAGTCCTGGCCCTGAGTGAGAAATGGATAAATCTGACACTCTTCCTGTGGAGACTGGGTGAAATCCACATCTTCAAGCTGGTGGCCTTGATCGTCGTCGTTGTCTCAGTCTATGAGGTGAGTGAGCTCGGTCAGGTGACTTCTTAAGATTGGTATCATGGTTCATGAATTAGTGAATGAGGTACTTTGAATAAAAATATAAAGCAGTCCTATTATGTTTCCCATACACCAGCACCACTAATACAGCCACCACATCCATTTTAATTGTTGTTTTAGTCATAATCATCACTGTCATCATTATACTCTTAGCAATTATAATCACTGCTACCAATATCATTGTCACCACTCTTACCATCCTCATAATCATTGCTTTTATCATAATTATATCCACCACCATTACTGTCATCATGATCATTATAACCACCACATTTATTGCCACCTTCATATCTATGCAAGCCATCTTAATTATTATACTATCATTTTTATTACCACAGTCATAATCATTTTTGCAAGGATACCTGCAGAGCAATTAAAAAAAAATTTCTCCATAGCTATGAGAATTTGGAATAACAAGCAAAGGATCATACCACATGGAGTGACTTGGACTGAGGACTTGAAGTTATTTGATGAGGCAAGAAATTCACCTGAAGGATGAGACATAAGAGCAGAGAGTGCAGCTTCGTTTTGTTTTTACTGTGGCTGGTTGTGCTGTTGGTAGAATAATAGGAGAAACTACTCAGCACTGACAGGCAGAAATAAAAGGAAAGTCATCACGATAGAAATGAGATGTTTAAGGAGCATACTAAATATGACAGGAAGAGGCCAAATAAGAAATAATGCCATCAGAGCAAAGGTTGGAGTAACACCAGTATTACGCTACATCCAAAAGCAGCAGGTCAAATGGTTTGTCCACATTACATGACTACCACCTTATAGTACACTGTAGAAAACATTCATACTAAGATTTGTAGGTAACAGAGGAAGGGACCACCCACGCAAGAGATGGAAGGAAGAAACTACAAAGGCCTTAAATATCCCATTATATGAGGCACACTGCTGAGCCCTATCTAGATATCTGTCTTCTCAACACCGAGAGGTATATAAGGAAGGAGATAAGACAAGACAAACTCAGCAAAATGGTGCTCAGCAACTTTGAATAAGAGCTGACATATGATTGTTTCAAATCATCCTCAAGGACAAAAGGCCGTCACAATGGGAAGAATTTCCTCCGACTGCAGGGTAGAAACAACAGCCATCCTCAAAGCCCTCAAAATACTTAAAACAGAAAACCAGCAGCCACCACCACACAAAATAGCCTTCTTCACAGACTCAAGGGCACTTCTAGAATCATTAAAAACAACAAACAGCCCACAGGCAAACTTACAGGAAATCACAACAGAACTGAAGCACCTTACACTGTCAACAACTGTGGCCCCACAATGGGCACTATCCCACTGTGGAATAGCTGGCAATGAAACAGCTGACACCCTGTCCAAAGCTGGCACCACTCAAGAGCAAACAAATCATCCAATAAACTACCAAGAGGCAAAATCCATATTCTGTAACCAGTTTAGATCTGAATGGAAGAAACAACTGATATCCAACAACAAACCAGATGCAATACACCAACTACAAAGACATCAGCAAACCATCCTCTTTTGCCTATGGACAGGCCACTGCAGACTACTGAGCCACCTACATCGATTCAAAATGTCTCACACAGACGAGTGTCCATGTGGCAATGGAGTCAAGACTCCAGAATATATCCTTCAAGAGTGCCCAAACCATGCGGACCTGAGACAAGAGACATGGCCAGAGGACACAAGCTTGGGGCAAAAGCTTTGGGGCTCCTATCAGGATCTCGAGAGGACTGCGAGCTTTGCCATGTCGACAGGGATCAGGATCTGATGTGATGAACAACCTCAAGTGCAGAAGAAGAAGAAGAAGATCCTCAAGGACAAAATGAGACAGTCTAGAAGAAAACAGACCTAAAACAATATCACCACTCTCATTATAAATCATCATATTTTAAAAAATATTTGATTTATCAGTAAAACTTGTACTGTTCCATGTATAGGTCTCAGCTCTGACAGCAATTTATGTGCTGTTGGTGGCTATCTTGCTGCCTCTCCCCAAGGCCAACTTACTACTGTCTCACTTACTTCTGCTGTGGACCACCATCATCATTCTGGCAAAGATGATCTTCCAGCTGAACCTGGTTAAAACTGATTACTGGAAAACAAGCTGTGTATGTCTGTGGTCACAATGTCTAATTTTCATTAAAGAATATTTTAGTTTAATGCTTAAATGGTGTTACTTAGGACAAGTGATCTTCTAAGTAAATATCTTTACAAAGGAGAACTGCCTTTGCATTATGGATAGGTCCATAGGTGCTCCATGAGTATCTTCGTAAGTATAATACCAGGTAACATCCATCCTGTGACCTGCACAAAAAAAAAAGGCAATCAAAGATTAACATGTGTCATCCAACAGAATGAGTTAATTATCTTTCCATTTTGAACTTTAGTTCATGGCAGCTGACATTTGTGGTGTAGATCTGAAAACCAGTCATCAGTCGGGAGTGAGATAAGGTGCATTGTGGATTCATGAAACAAACTCCTCTACTTTAAGATGCATGTTGATCTTCACATTCCTCATTAAACACTGTAGCAAAAAACTACTTTTTTCAACAGAGTTCATTATTACTTATGTTGCTGAAACCTTCCTTGATAGAAACAAATCACTGTCCATTATAATTAAAGCTTTCAGTGCTATTTATCTTACATCCTTCCCGTGCTGCTAAACGTCACATAGGGCCAACATGGTAGTTTGCCAAGATTTCCTGTCTTCGGGAAGTTTGTCAGTATCATCAAGGGATGTTATGCCCACTGAACTGGCTTCTCTTAACAATGTCCTCTTTAGAGTTTCACATGGTCAACCTCTTTTTTTTTTCGGCCTGTTGTGTTCCACTTGATAGCTTGTTTGGGGATCCTCTGATTGTTTCTTCTCATCACATGACCGACATATGTCCATCTTCAATTATTTAAATTGTTGGAAATTATACAACTGGTTTTTTTTCTCCCTTGGCCACTATCTTCATTACTCCATAATTACTTTTTAAAAAATTAGCTTATTTTAAAATTATTTTGCATAACTCTTTGTAAGGAGTTTGAATGATTTTAAGTGAATGAAGGGAGAAGAACTGAACTTTTATTTCTGCATTTATGTTTTATAATGATCATCGTTGATGATCTGCAAATGGATGCATTAGCAGCAGGCCATCTTGCTCACAACCGAGAGGCCTACAGGAGTGCTGTTAGGGAGGCAAAGTTCTGCAAGGGACACGCAAATGAATGAAATGAATGAATGAATGTTAATGTGCAAGATTGTATTTTGAATGCAGTGTGTCATTTTTATGTAGCAGACTGTTTCTAAACTAAATGTACATCACAAATGAGGGATGGATGTTTGTTTAACAGTGACTAGGTTTGTTTTTTTTCTTACTTACATGACTCTGTCAATTCAGCTATAAAACTGGGTGCCTGACATGTTGTTTAGGAAGTTGGTATGCATAGGATTTTATCAGGCAGTTTACACGTGAAAAGTAAAAAAAAAAAAACCCCAAAAATGGATGTAGCCAGTGCCAATTATATACTCAAACCTGTGTTATTGAGTGAGTAAAGTGGAGAATTGTTTCAGATGTTTTGCTGGTGAAAGGTCTCCCTGAAGATGTGAACTGAATGTTTCTACTTTATATGATATTTTAAGTAGAACTGATAAATAAACTTTGATCTTTATAATTATTTATGTCACTGCAGATTATATAAAGCTGACCAACAAAAAAAAACTATCTTTACAGAACAACAGCTTTTTTTCAAATACGACAGACAATGCCATCTGGTTTGGCCTGAAGAAGATAAATTCACAGGGAGATAACAGTGCCATCTCCTACTATCTGCGGGTATAAACATGAACATTCCTCTTAGCTGTTTATTTCTTAGCACACATTAATTCAAAATTTTATATCATGTATTACCCAATGCCATGTTTCTGTGGGAAATTATGTAAAACCATAGTATTTGCAGTTTAGAGCTATTGAAAAATATGGTACACTTGACTGTTGCTTCTCTGGCATCATTGAGACCTGTTGGATGCTGCATAAGTGATTTTGCCACATTACTGATAGTTACATTAGATAATAATCTAGAGAAAACCATCTTGGAAGGGTACATAGTGGGAAAAAGAAAGAGAAAAAGACCAAAGCGAAGATAGCTGCAAGACATCGTTGATGATCTGCAAATGGATGCATCAGCAGCAGGCCATCTTACTCACAACCGAGAGGCCTACAGGAATGCTGTTAGGGAAGCAAAGTTCCGCAAGGGACATGCAAATGAATGAATGAACATTAGAATACACTTAATCTAACAACTAACCACTTCATCCTACCTTTAAAACAAAGAAAAAAAAAATTAAAATGAAATCACATGAAATTTTAATGAAACACGGGTAAAATACTGTAAAGATTACAAGTACGTGTAATTCTGTTGACTTACATAAGAAGTTCACACTGCCACTTCCAAAGTGAAGAGTTGGAATACTGTAACTAAGCAATTTGCGTGTCTTGAGGTGAAGGGATGTTGGGATTGCTATCTTCTTCATGTTGGACAATAATAAAAATGCACAAAAAACAATTAGAAATGCCTAACTGGTGTTTGAAAGCGCTCAGAGCCAGTGAATGCAACAGCTAGCACCACCAAATGATAGTGACAGTTCAGTGCAGCGACACAGGAAACCTGAAATGTCTCTTGTGGAAATTAGTGCCTGGTAACTGATTGAACCGGATAAGCGATTGCTGAATTTGTGATGGTTAAGTGTATTTGAAAACTGAGGTTATTTAAAATGTAATTGTTTTTGTTTTTGACAAATATAAATAGATAGTACCCCTAAGCTGATTATATTGCATAACTATCCTTCTTGCTGAGCTGAGTCACATATTTACCTATTGTTTCCTCAGCTCTACATTCTGGTCTTAGTTGTGATCGTGTGTGAGAGTATCATACGATATCATCAGAGACAGTACTACAAGACCCCATCCATTGTGAAACCTGCTAGAGGTATCTTGTTTCCTAACATCTCAAGACCAGATGCAGACAAAGGGATCCTTTCCTGCATCAAGTTCTTTGCTAACTATTTCTTCTACAAGTTTGGTTTGGAGGTGAGTGCTGTAAATGTCATGAGTGAAAAACTGAAAAATCCTAGTTATTTTTTTTCTTATATTCTTCTACATAACTCGGTTTAAAAAATGTTGGTTGCTTTGTGTCAGTTCACATTTAAGCTACCATATCTGCATCTTTTGTCCCGACACATCTGTCTTTAGCATGGCTTATTTGAGGACCGCATTTACCTTCCCATTCAATGATTCATTCAGACTGCAGTCTGTTACAACAGCTGATATGCTAGTGTCAGAATTAGCGAACCATACCTGACCGAGACCCTGTCCCACCTCTTTGTTGGTACCCCCAGTAACAGGCCTAGCCTGGCTATCAGGGCAGGGATCACCATAGTCTCTATAGTGGAGTCTTTTAAAGAAGTACTGCACACCCCTTGCTTTTTAGCTGCACCCCAGGACTGAAAAAAATAGCTGCCACAACCCTCTCCCAGGCCAATATGATGCATCAGCTGCAAAGAACACCAGCTCACATATACAGGGAAATAGGAGACATGACACAAGACAAGACACCATTTTATCTTTATGGTTTCTATTCCAGGTTTATCTAATTTATTTTCTCTCAGCAATTTTTATTATCAGAGAGATTGCTGTGGCATGCAAAAAAAAAAAAAAAATTGTGCACAATCACAAGAAAACTAATCCTTGCATCACAAGGCGCTTCTCTTTCTCTTATATGGAATCTCACTGATCTGTTTTCTCAATGGATTGGTAACAAAAAAAGTTTATAGAAATGTAGAAAATATAAGTAAAAATCTGCCCCTCCCACGCAGGCATACTCACTATATATTAAGGTCCCAAGGCATGAAAGCCATAACAGAAACAGATATTAATCATAAATGTACTAGCAAGCATCCACTTTGTATCAGCAGATATTAATAGTTTTTTGTTGTATGTGTTTTTTTTTTAGTGGAGAGGAAAATGAAGTGAGATCTTTCCATCTCATTTCTCCAAAAATGTGCTTAAAGAAAGAAATGCAAAGGAAGTGAAAATGTTAAAGGATAATTGTTTAAAAAATTTTCAGTGCTGCTACATCATGACTGCTGTAGTTGTCTGCACTCGAGTGGATGCTGTGGCCCTTGTATACATTGTATTAGTTGCTGCTATCATGATGATGTCACGCCGCACAGTTGCCCGCCTCTGGACTGTATACATGCTGATCCTGGCCATTTTTCTGGCTGTCCAGTTCCTAGTCGTTCTTGGTTTCCCAGCTGGTGCATGTATTGGTGAGTCTTTTGTCAAGAAATGATTGTGTAACATTTTGTTTGGCATCTTTATCTTCTTATCAGCCTCCTTCACCATGATGAACGTGTGCATCCCCTTTTTCGTTGCCAGTGTGCACGCAGTAGGATAAAGTCTTGACTGTCATTAGTTCACTGAGTGAATGAGTTATGTTGTTTCTCGGATAGTCTCTAATATCACTGATTCACCATTCATAGTGACTTGTGTTACCTCTCTGTTACTGTCATCTTTACTGACTGAAGTAAGCTAGAGAAATAAACTGTACTTTTCACTATTGAATCCTCTGATGCTGTATAAGGTGATAGTTAATGGCTGCAGGATCTTGGGTTCTAGTAATGTATGCTCGTATATATTTACTGTAGCGTTTCATTCACATTCAGTTTGTTATGAAATATTTAATCTACATTTATTGCTGTATCACGGAGTTCTTCGTCTGCTTTTATTAATCTGTTATTTTATTTCATCTTAAATATTTTATCTGCATCCATTAACGTATGTGAAATATTTTGTCTCTGTTCATTTACTGTATTGTGAAGTATTTTATAGGCATTCGTTAATAGCATGTCCCTATGGTACATTTGCAGGGTACCCGTGGCAGCACAGCAAAGATGTAACACAGAACCTGAAGCAGTGGTTGTTTTTGCCAGACTATGAAAGACCTCCACACTCCCTTGTGCTGATAGGTTAGTTGATGAAGACTTATTCACCTACACTAGAGTTGTTTTGATAGATTACTTGATGAAGACTTATTCACTATTCCTACACTAGAGTTGTTTTGATAGGTTAGTTGATGAAGACTTATTCACCTACACTAGAGTTGTTTTGATAGGTTAGTTGATGAAGACTCATTCACATTTCCTACACTAGAGTTGTTTTGATAGGTTAGTTGATGAAGACTCATTCACATTTCCTACACTAGAGTTGTTTTGATAGGTTAGTTGATGAAGACTTATTCACCTACACTAGAGTTGTTTTGATAGGTTAGTTGATGAAGACTCATTCACATTTCCTACACTAGAGTTGTTTTGATAGATTACTTGATGAAGACTTATTCACTTTTCCTACACTAGAGTTGTTTTGATAGGTTAGTTGATGAAGACTTATTCACCTACACTAGAGTTGTTTTGATAGGTTAGTTGATGAAGACTCATTCACATTTCCTACACTAGAGTTGTTTTGATAGGTTAGTTGATGAAGACTCATTCACATTTCCTACACTAGAGTTGTTTTGATAGGTTAGTTGATGAAGACTTATTCACTTTTCCTAC
This sequence comes from Achatina immaculata, assembly GCA_009760885.1. Classification (NCBI taxonomy): domain Eukaryota; kingdom Metazoa; phylum Mollusca; class Gastropoda; order Stylommatophora; family Achatinidae; genus Lissachatina; species Lissachatina immaculata. Next base: position 14,519,535 of record CM019716.1, read on the forward strand.
ACTAGAGTTGTTTTGATAGGTTAGTTGATGAAGACTTATTCACCTACACTAGAGTTGTTTTGATAGGTTAGTTGATGAAGACTCATTCACATTTCCTACACTAGAGTTGTTTTGATAGATTACTTGATGAAGACTTATTCACTTTTCCTACACTAGAGTTGTTTTGATAGGTTAGTTGATGAAGACTTATTCACCTACACTAGAGTTGTTTTGATAGGTTAGTTAATGAAGACTCATTCACTTTTCCTACACTAGAGTTGTTCTGATAGGTTAGTTGATGAAGACTTATTCACCTACACTAGAGTTGTTTTGATAGGTTAGTTGATGAAGACTTATTCACTTTTCCTACACTAGAGTTGTTTTGATAGATTACTTGATGAAGACTTATTCACATTTCCTACACTAGAGTTGTTTTGATAGGTTAGTTGATGAAGACTTATTCACCTACACTAGAGTTGTTTTGATAGGTTAGTTGATGAAGACTCATTCACATTTCCTACACTAGAGTTGTTTTGATAGATTACTTGATGAAGACTTATTCACTTTTCCTACACTAGAGTTGTTTTGATAGGTTAGTTGATGAAGACTTATTCACCTACACTAGAGTTGTTTTGATAGGTTAGTTGATGAAGACTCATTCACATTTCCTACACTAGAGTTGTTTTGATAGGTTAGTTGATGAAGACTCATTCACATTTCCTACACTAGAGTTGTTTTGATAGGTTAGTTGATGAAGACTTATTCACTTTTCCTACACTAGAGTTGTTTTGATAGGTTAGTTGATGAAGACTCATTCACATTTCCTACACTAGAGTTGTTTTGATAGATTACTTGATGAAGACTTATTCACTTTTCCTACACTAGAGTTGTTTTGATAGGTTAGTTGATGAAGACTTATTCACCTACACTAGAGTTGTTTTGATAGATTAGTTAATGAAGACTCATTCACTTTTCCTACACTAGAGTTGTTCTGATAGGTTAGTTGATGAAGACTTATTCACCTACACTAGAGTTGTTTTGATAGGTTAGTTGATGAAGACTCATTCAATTTTCCTACACTAGAGTTGTTTTGATAGGTTAGTTGATGAAGACTTATTCACCTACACTAGAGTTGTTTTGATAGGTTAGTTGATGAAGACTTATTCACTTTTCCTACACTAGAGTTGTTTTGATAGATTACTTGATGAAGACTTATTCACTATTCCTACACTAGAGTTGTTTTGATAGGTTAGTTGATGAAGACTCATTCACCTACACTAGAGTTGTTTTGATAGGTTAGTTGATGAAGACTTATTCACCTACACTAGAATTGTTTTGATAGATTAGTTGATGAAGACTCATTCACTTTTCCTACACTAGAGTTGTTTTGATAGGTTAGTTGATGAAGACTCATTCACTTTTCCTACACTAGAATTGTTTTGAACAGATTATACTTCATTCTTATAACAGGTTTACCAGATACAGAATGAAAATAATTACATGAACTTATAGCAAAATTAGTCTTTAAAAAATGGAGAGAATAGTGTGTATCATAATGGAGTTCAATCATTTGTAAAATCATTGTCATCAGTATCCCAAGTCATACGCATGTTTCTTGACATAGCAGACTAGTTTGTGGTGCTGCCTACTGCATCTACAGCGCTAGATGGAAAATCAAGCAGGCATCATTAACAGGCTTGTGGAGTCTGATAGAATACAAGATTTTAACATATGTTGTGACATGATATCTCTGCTTAGAAGGAATGTGGGTTTGTTTTTGTTTTTTTCTTTTTTCTTTTTTTTGAGAAAAGAAAGTAAAGAAATTTGGTGAAGATGAAGAGCTGGATTGGGAGAATAACCCTCACATCAACAGAATGAAAGAACCGGTGTGAATGAATGAATGAATGAATGATCGTTATTTTTAAAGGGTAAAGAATAGAGCACACATATACAAATAATGTGCAGTCTTACATTCTGCCCTTGAGACAAAGCAAGGGGAGCATAAGCTTCCACAATGAACCACAGTAAGTCGGTGCTTACACCCTATGTAGGTTGTTGGAATGGGCAGCAGAGCAGATATGAGAATGTGCTGACTACAGTGAGACTATCTCCTGAGATAGGAATGACTGTAATCAATCAAGAAGATTGTAAATCCACATGGAACTGGTGTTATCAATTACAGAGTACCAAGGAATATATCAGAAGGTTGAAGCATCTATCTAGAGTGATTTAAAGGCATATATTAATTAAAAAAAAAGAAAAAACTAAAATGTCATTTAAATGACAGCATATGTCATGATAAAGAACTTGGCATTTGTGTATGCTTAGTCTTAGGATAAAGGAACAGTGTAGATAGAGTGTTCTGTCTTTCTGGGGGTATACTGAAGATGGTAGTTTTCTAGCACTCTCCCACTGTGGAGAACATAGCATCTACTTTCACCATGTCTTGCTGCAGGAACATAGCCTGTTTTCTGATACACCAAGGGTTAAGTGGAGCACATACTTAGCAAGCTCAAGTTCAGATATGTTTATTCTGAAAATACAGTTATCTAATCACGTATAACATCTTCATTGTGATGATTTTTCTTACTTTTGGTCAAGAAATATCCAAGAACCATATGCCCAGCATAGTAATCAGTAACTTCTCTAATGCAGGGGACTTCCTTCAGCTCCTGTTTGTGAGCCTGCAGGCATATGTCTTCAGTATTGAAGCCAGCCCAGAGAGAGTGGAAAGATATGGTGGAGGGGACAATGCAGACATTTTGGCGGACGTGGAGCAGAATAAACCCATCCCCTGTGAAGACTTTACATTAGAGCAGGCGTAAGGCTACTTTGATTTACAGCAGTTGTATGAATCTGTCACACATGCAAGAAACATAAAATATATTCTTAACCCTTTGTACCATCATCATCATCATCATTGCCTTTCACTCCCTTGAGAGCATAGGCCATGGATAAAGGCTCTCCAGTCATCCCTGATCTTGGAATTATTCTCTGCTTCCTTCCGTGTGCATCCCTTGTCTCTGAGCACTGTCATCATTTCTCTTCTCCTTTGTACCAGGAGTTCAGTATATTTCTTTAATTTTATCTGCAGATTAGATCAGTATCATCAGAAGATAACATCTGCTTTGCTTATCCTTCCTTTTATTCCTAATGAATTTTAGTACATTTAATTATAATGACTCATATAATGATAGTTCCTCTTGAAAATCATAAAGTTGTTTTTATGTTTTATAGGAAAGGCATAGATGTATTAAAGTACCTGGTGTTTGAGAACATGTTCTGGGTGACAATGGCCATCATTTTTATAACTGGAGCCACTCGGATAAATATCTTCTCTCTTATTTACGTCATCGCAGTCTTCTGCTTCATGTGGTTTGGTAAAGAGTTCTACCTAAAGCCACTGCGGTCAATGCTGAGAATGTAAGTGCTGGTGTTGGTTAAATTTAATGTAGTAATAATAATAGGAAAAATGTTTACTAACTAGGCAGTGAATGTGATATTTCATCTTTTACCTGTGTAGACCGAAAGGAGCAAACTTTTTTTTGTTTTTAATGTAAGAAGATTTCTCTTGAGTTTTAAAGGAGAAGATGAATTAAAATAATTGTTTCTTATTTTTTTTTTATGTGTGGGAAGATCCTCAAAGAGTTAATTTTGAATTTAGGAAATAAGAAACAATAATCTTTTTTTAACTTTTATGAGGGAATAGTTCTCAGAGAGTTAAGATTGCATTGAATGAAAATCCACATGAAGTTTTTATTTTGTGTGTGTGCATGCATGTGCGAATGTGTGTGCGTATGTGCAAGAGAGAGAGAGAGAGAGAATTAAGAAATTATACTTAAACATAAGAAGGAGAAACTAACTTACTTTTTTTCATGCGTTTTTCATGCATGCTACGAAAACTTAATTTTGAGTAATTTAGAGAAAAATCCAAAATAACTTTACATTTTTGTGGGTTTTCTTTCTTTTATATGAAAGTTAGAGAAACTGAAATAACTTCTTTTTTACCTGGTTCTTTGTTTTCATTAGGTGGAACTTTTTGATTGGCTACTGCATCCTTGTCATGTTTTTCAAGACAGGACTTCAGGTAAGAAAAGTGGTTGAATTATATCCCTTGTTTTGGCATTTTAAGCCAAACTCTTATGACTATTTTTATTGTTATTTGAATCCAGTCCAACAAAATTGAAGAGATTTTTCCTCTTTACTGAAAGATTTGTATGTAGGCTTCCTAGAACATACACTTGAATTTTATACTTGAATAATGCGGTTGTTGATAAAGCATTTGGGGTCACAAAGTAACTGTTTGAACTATAGGTGTTTCTACACCATCTTCATTCATTTTTCAGGTTTTGTGGAATTCATGATTGGGTTGAAGTGAAGTTCTTTGATTTAGAAGACTGTCGTACTTGTACGAACTCCCTGTAACTTTGAGCTGTTGTTCTTTGCAGCCGACACTGTAGAGGTGTTGATGTACATCATTGTATCGACATGGGAGTGGGTTATGGCGGCTGCTTTTTCAGTCCCGGAGTACATCTAAAAAGCAGGGGGTGTGCAGTGCTTCTTTAACAGACTCCACCACTTTGGGGACTATGGTTATCCCTGCGCCATTAGCCAGGCTAGGCCTGTTACTGGAGGTACCACAGAGAGGTGGGACAGGGTCTTGGGTCAGCTATGGGTCGCTAACCCTGGTGCTGGCATATCAGCTATGGGTCACTGATTGCCCCAGAGGGCATCTTCATCCCCAAGACTGTCTTAAGAAAGTATTTAGATGTATATCCATATTTAATTCAGAAAAAAATTAGATTTTTAGAAGCAAGAAGTCCAAATTTGTGATTAAAGTGTCAAGGACATTTTGGATATGTGTTTTTTTTTGTGCTCATTATTAGGTCTTCTTTTTTCAACACATCATCATTCATCTTAGTGGTTATTATGGTGCGGAAGAACATATAAACATATAAAACAACATATGAATGTATGAAGATTTGATTCCTCAGTATTATGAGAAGAAAGAAATGGAAACTGGTCAATGAAACTGTCTTTATGAAAACTCCATTTGTTTAGAGAAAAAAAAAAAAAAAGGTTTCTCTTGGACCATATGTTTACTGGTGTATGGCTGAAAGATGAGTGGACCGCCAAACAATCTAGGGATGAGTTTAATTTTGGATCGGGGAGTAGGCAGTTATCAAGAGATTAAGTCACTCACACAAATGCTGGAGGATTATATTTCTAAGACTTGAGATAGAGCTTTGTTCAGTGCTTAAAGAGGAACGCTGTCTGCTTGACAGCAGTAAGATTTTAACGAGTCAGATTCTGTTTGGTATCTGTCTGACATCTGCAAGGTTTTATAAGTTAAAAATATGGCATTTGTAAAAAAAAAAAAAAAAAAATTCTATATGAGAGCAGTAAGATTTTAGCATTAAAAAAAAATATGATCATCATTGTGTCTGGTGCCTGTTCAACAGCTAGTTGGTTGCGTGTATGTCAAAACCTTGGTCAGTAACCACCAATGCTGGCTGGTGCAGTTGTTTGGAGTGAACTGCCTCCTCAGTAATATTGTAGGTAAGTGATCATTACTTTCTGTATATTTCTTATTGCTTGTTGAGTGAGTATCTGAGGAGTGAGTACTTTTTGAAAAAAAATTGTCTAAGTAGAGAAATTCTGTTTCCTGTGAAATGCAAGGAAATGATATAATGATATCATAAAGTACATAGTACCAGACATGAAACCTACAAAGTCTCCTGTCAAAGTTGTTAGTTCACTAATATGAAATTGAGCGTTCTGACAAGAATGATCATTATTTACAAAGACTTTAAACTTGAAAATGGAGTGATATTTTAATTGTTTGGAAGTTGTACAATAAACATGTGTTAATTCATATTTTAACATTAGACATTGTACCAGGTTTGATCATTTTTTACATTGTTAAAATGAATACTTGACTTATGGAATTAAATCACTTCATTATGCAACAGCATTATTGTTCCTCATTTGAAAAAAAATTGTATGGAACTAGCATCAGTGTGTAAATCTTGTTAAACTCTTATGTGATTTAATGAACTATGCTATTAAGTTTGGTTATAGTTGTATTCACTGATCATTGTTATCAAGTGTAGGAGCGTTCCATGATATTTTATGTAAATCTTCAGAATAAGCAATTCACAGCCAATTTCTCTTTGACAAAACCCTGCTTATTACACACATGCAGTAGCACAGATTAAAAGTGATTAATGTTTTGTGAAGTCTCATGGCCAAAAGCTTAGCTTCAGTCCAGTTTTTCCTATGCAGAATCAGAGGCAGACAGTGGAACCTGTCGGGTGGAGGAGGATGATGCTGGCTTGGCCTGGGATGTGGTGTGCCTCACCTTCTTACTTCTCCAGCGCCGGGTGTACTCCTCTCACTACTTCAGGCACATTGTGGACACCATCCAGGCACAGAACAACCTTGTGTCAAAGTAGGTCATAAAGCACTTAGTTTTTTTTCTTTTTTTCTCTCTCTTCTGACTAGAAAACAAAGATCGGTTCTTTGAGCTGTCACGTGTATTTTACCATTTTGTCAGTACCATATAATAGTAAAGATATATTTTGTCACTGGTGATTCCACCAATATATATATCATCTAATGCTGTTTATCATGCACATAAAATATAATTATTTTATCATCTTTTGTCAGCAGTGCTGATTGGTTTCAAAATAATAGCTAATAAGTCATTGTTTTTAGTTCTTTTTCATATTCATACTTTCAAATGAAGTAGATTTTTTTTTTTTCATTTTCATGTTGTCATGAAACATAACAGCATCAGTGAAATAACATGTGTTTTAAATATTTACATTCTCTGTGATAAACAAAGACAAGTGATACAAATATTGTAAATATACCATGGAGAATATACTGATGATAAAATATCACATGGTCATTATAATTTTCAGGGGTGCTGAACTCATCAACCGGATCATGATAAGGGAGGTAAACAAGCAGAATGAACAAGAGCGCAGCATTTTGACAGACATCAAGAAGAAGATGAAAGTTTTGAAGAGGAACCAGGCAGCTGTGACAAAAGACTATAAAGAACCTGAGGAGCATTTCCAGGGTGAGATTGGGATTCCATGTGATACATTCATTATTTACATCAAAACCAGCATTTTTATTATGGAACAAGATCCTATATTTTATTAGTAATTCATTTTTTATTTTAATAAGCAAAAAACTTAAGATCCAATATTTTATGAATCATTCATTATTTATTTCAAAACCAGCATTTTCACTTTGCAATAGGATCCTATATTTTATCAGTCATTCATTATTTTTTCAAAACCAACATTTTCACTTTGGAATAAGATCCTATATTTTATCAGTCATTCATTATTTATTTCAATAACAGTGTAAATCCTTTCATGGAATAAGACTGTGTATTTTGTCATACAGTCATTTATGTTCAACATGAACATTTTCCTGGTGAAACGTTCATCACCTACATTCATTATTTATTTCAATACAGTCATTTTCATTTTGAAATGAGTCCTGTAATTATTATGCATTTATTACTTATTTTAAGAAAAGCATTTTCATAGTGGAAAAAAGGTCCTCTGTTAAATCACACATTCATTGTCTGTTTCAAAAGGAGCTGATAATGAGTTCATATTTTCGCTATATTTCGTGATTCAATTCAAGTGCCGTGCCGTGTGGTGTAGGCGATCATTTCTCTCTACAATTCCCTGTCTTTAGACTTGATTATGAGATCTGCCGGTGACTTTCTTCCTAGCCACACTGACAGCCCATCCAGTAACTTCTCTCTCTGTCTTCCTCTGTCTCTTCTTCCTTCAGTTTTTCCATTTGCCACAGTGTGTTCCAATTTTTCACTTCTCAGGAAATGTCCTATAAATCTCGCTTGTCTGTCTCTGATCTTTGCTGTAATTTGCCTTTTAATTCCAGCCTCTCTTAAGACTTCTTCATTGGTTTTCTTGGCTGTCCATGGTACCTTCAACATCCTTTTTATAAACCACATCTCCATGGCCTCCATTTCTTGCTGTAATCTCTTATTCATGGACCATGCTTCACACCCATGAAACAAAATTGGCTCGATGTAACATTTAAGTACTCAGAATCTTGTTTCCATTGATATGGATCTATTGCATAAGATGTGTCTCATTGTCTGGAATGTTGACTTGGCATTTCCCATCAGTTGTTAAATCGTTCCTAAGTACTTGAATCTATCAACTTGTTTCAGATTTATGCCATCGATGGTAATGCTACATTTTGGTGTTATTCTTTTCTTTGAGATGACCATCACTTCAGTCTTATTTTTGTTCAGGCTGAGACCATTATTTTTACTTTCACGTACCACGACGTCCAGAAGAGCCTGTAGCTCCCCTTCACTTTTAGCAATCAGAACTGTGTTGTCTGCATATCTTAAGTTGTTAAAGTTGTACCCGCCAACTGATATTCATGGCATGTTCTCTATATTTCTCATTATATTTTTGCTGTACAAGGAGAAGAGGTCAGGAGATAGAACACATCCTTGTGTCACTCCCAATTTTATGTCTTGGAATTCTCCTATTTGGTTCTCAACCTTCATTGCTGCTGATTGGTGCCAGTATATGTTTTTGATGAGTTTCAGATCTTTCCCATCTATGTTGATGTCTTCCAGCATTCTTATAATTTCTGTGTGTCTCACTTCATCGAATGCTTTACAGTAGTCTATGAAGCATAAGTAAAGTCCATCTTTACTTCTATTGATCTTTCCATCAATGTTCTCAATATATATATATGGCATTACTTGTATCTTTTCCTTCGACGAAGCCACACTTTTCTTCAGCGATTTCTGGTTTTATTTTACCCCTGACTCTTCTCATGACAATATGAAGTAGGATTTTGGTAACATGGCCTATAAGTATGACTCTTATTTCATGATATGATATCAAATATTCATTTTTTATTTTTCAGTTTTTAAAAATTTATTTGGTTTTTTATTTTCAATTATTTTTTTCTGTTGTTTGTTTTTATTGTCTTTTTTTTTTAACAATTTTCAGTTATGTTTTTTCAATTGCTTGTTTTTTTTCAGTTACTTATCTTTTTTTATTTTCAGTTTGTTTTTTATTCCAGGTATTTGTTTTTTTTTCTCTTTTTTGTCAGTTTTTTTTTCTCATTTTCAGTTATTTGTCTCTTTCTTATTTTCTTATTTTCATTTATGTGTTGTTGTTTTTTTAAAATTAATAGCATATACAACAATTCTGTAATTTTGTATAGCCTGTTTATTTCTTGCAACTTTTGGGATAAGTTTTAAAGTTGTTTTTCTTTTTTTTTTTTTCATCTGCACTTGTTAGGATACATTGTGAAAGTTGTATAGTTTCATTAGTATTTCAGTTTTCTCCCATCCGAGAACACTGGGATACACAAAACTTTCACAGTAATCACACAGTAATCCCTCATGCCTCCCATTCTTTATGAGTTAATCATTAGTTTGTGTAGTTGATGCAAGCATTCACTTCTATAGTTCAAGGTTTCTTGCTGAGAATCGTATGATCACTTATGGACCACATCAAATTTCTGAGGGCCATAAATGGCAAAAGATATAAGTGATGTTTTTCTATTATAGCATGGTTGGAGGAGTTCAACAGAAAACGTTTTTTAAAGATAGTGGCCAAGAACAGAAAAGAAGTTGAGAAACCTTGTTGTAGTTCACAGACTAAATGTGTATATTATAGGGGAAAGGATGTCATAGTATATTCAAAGGAAGGAACATTCCTACTTTTTTTTTTCTAGTAATTTTCATCATTAATAGATTAGTTTTGTGTAACTTTTCAGTACAGATTTGAAAATAAAATGGAGAACTTCCAAGATTTTAGAATGTTTCATTTCCCTTCCAAAATATCAGCCATTCGTGGTGGGGACTACTATCTCTTTGAGTCTGAGGGTGTTGATGAGCATGACAAGACAGCAGTGACATCACTGACATTTGGCACTGACACTGAGGGTCACACAGAAGGTCCAAACCCATTGCAGGTAACTTTGCAGTGTTAGGGATTTCATGCATTCTGTACAGATACAAGTCTTTATACTATAATAACTATGCTGTCCATCTTTGATCGAAAACAACAGTCAGAAGTGATATTGAAGGAAAGTACAGATAAAGCTAAAAGAATGTACTATGAATACATATATCAAACATTGAAATTTTCATAAATATTTTATATAGCTAGAAATTTCACTTACATTACTTTTTTGATAATATGAGTCTTTTCACTTTAAACAACAGTTTTGAATCAAGCAGGTGTTAGCCATAGCACCATTTTGTTAAGTGGCTTCTCCCATGGGTGACTCCACCAGTTATAATTGACTTGCACGGTCAGTGATGTTATAGTGGTCAGTGATGTTATAGTGGTCAGTGCACTCCCAGGTTTACCAGAAGGCACCAGATTCAATTCTTCACAAGGACTTTTTTTTTTCTCAAGTTGGCTAGCACCAGGCTTTACCCAGCCTTAAGAAATGGATACCTGGGGGTTTCTCTGGGAAAAATTATTCATGTGCTCTGAAGAGACCCCAGCAACATTGCTAAAACAGCTATGCGATGGACATCTGAGGGGAAAAAGAAAGAGAGGACAACCCAAGGCTACCTGGCAGAGAATTGTAGAGGTGGAAATGAATAGCATGCGGCCTAGCTGGGGCACAGTGCTAAAGCTGGCTGCGGACCGTGAGCGGTGAAGAGAAGTTGCTGCTGCCCTGGAAGATGCTGCAGGTTGTGATTGCCAAGGACGTGGATATGGATTATTATTATTATTATGTGCTGTGCCAGATAGCATTGGTGATCATGCATTTTAATTTTATGTGGTCTTTAGTTCAGATGCATTTGTTTTTCTATGTCACATGCTCAGTCCACCGAGATATTTTTTCTGTTAGCCTTCCACTTCTTTTTCCTCTGAATTTTCCAATCATTACTAGGTTCTCCAACCTGTTTTCTCACTTTCTTTTTTTTTAAAAATCATTTTAACTCTTTCCATTTGCGTTATGTCAAAAACGTTCCTTATGTTCCCTATGACGCAGACATTTTGGGGAGGGGGGTCCCTGTGTAAAAGTTATTGTACCAACGTAATTCCATGATCACCACGTATATATCACACATTAAAATAAGTGGAAATGAATGAAGATTCCATAAATGAAGTTATTTATCATAAAAAAACAAAGAAAAGAAAAAACTGGTGTGAAATGATGGAACGATTTTTTGGCGCTAAAAAAAATTTAGGGCTGAGCAATAAAATCTACTTTATACTTACCTTAACTGTGTCATAATCCAATATAGAATACATAGTCATTCAAATTTCAACACAGAAAAATCACTATTTATGGATGTTTGTGACATCCAATAAATCTAACAGATCTACAGCTACGGGAAACACAAATAGTAAGATAAGTCTAGTTGGTCTGTGTGATCATTCTACCACTAAGTCTCAAAATAAACTTGAATTTTACCCCCCATCTAAACATCCAAAATGGCTTCTTCATCCCTCATGCTTAAAACACTATTAACTTTGGATTCAGAAGAGTTCTAACTGGTTAAATGAAAAGTAACATCGTGTTTTCAACGAAAGAAACTCCGAAGCCTTATAGGACTCTCGGGGGTGGGGTAGCACATACCGCAAAGATCCGCATGGGGCTTGCGTGAGTAGAAACAGTTAACTGGTTTTCATTGTTCTGAAGCTTCTTTTGGGACCTCTTTGTTTGTTTTTCTGTTTGTCCAGGACATTTGTTAAATCTTTTGCCAAATCCACATCCCTGTTGCTTCCAGTTTCTTTGTCATCTTTTTTGTTGACTGGCCATACTCCCAGCTCTGTTGACATTAACCCCCATATGAATCTTTCTCTCTTGTGCCGTCAGTGCCCAAGACACATGGGGCTGCTAGTAGGAAGAGATTTCCACTTCTTTCGGTCCTTTGCTATCTTCTTGACTGTCTCCCATGTCAGTCCCTTGTTTATCATTTTCTCTGCTGTATGTCTTCATGACTGTTTATGTCATCCCATGCTTTTTTTACCCTGTGGAGTCCACATCAAAGCTGTTTGTGGTCAGGATTTGTCTGTCATTCTCATAATGTGACCAATTTATTGCCACCTCCTTTCAGTCACTGGTGACAATTGTGTTATCTCTGCTTCTCTTTACAAAAGATGATATTACTTATGGTATTTGGCCAGAACACTCCTTTTATCTAATGTAGATACTTGGTTTCTCCATACAAATACTGATCCATAATTCATTTACAAAAGTTGTTTCCAACGTGGATGGTGGAAAGATTCATGGAGGTGATGAAATTAAAGGGAATAGTAGGGAGCATCACATTTGATACAATTAACATCACTGCTGCATCTAGACCAACAGGCAGCAGTGAGAATAAATGGTGAAATAACAACTTGGTTTGACATAAAACAAGGGGTCAGTCAGGGGTGCATATTGTTGCCTTACTTTTTAAACTTGTATACTGAAAATATAATGAGGAATGTTAGAGAAGATGTAGAAAAAGAATATTATGATGCCATAACAATTGGAGGTTATGAAATACCAGAGATTAGATATGCTGATGACATAGTATTACTGTCCACAACACAAAAAGGAATGGAAAAACTAATTATGTCAGTCCGTAAGAATAGTGAAGAGCAAAATCTCTATCTTAATGCGAAGAAAACTAAATTGATGACAACTGATAAAACAAATAAGGCAGCTGAAATATTTATCAGTGGTGAAAAATAGGAAGAGGTGGAGAGTTTTGAATATCACTACTAACTAAAAATGGAGATACAATCAGGGAAAGTAAAAGGAGGACATCTATCACTCTTCAGAAAGTAAAACAACTAAAGAAGGTCTGGAGAGGAACAGACAGAATTACAAAAATAAGATTTTTAAGGGCATGCATCATTCCCATCACAACATATGGCTGTGAGACCTGGACACTTAACAAAACAGCTGAGAAACACATAAATGCCTTTGAATGTAAATGCTACAGAAGAGTTCTTCATATATCATGGACACAAAAAAGAAAAAATGTATCCATACTACAAGAACTTAATATTGAAGAAGGCTGGCTAGTAAAGAGGATTAAAGAGAGAAAACTTAAATATTTTGGACACATTAAATGTCATGAGAATTTAGAGAAGACCATCTTGGAAGGGTACATAATGAGAAAAAGAAAGATAGGAAGACTAAGGTGAAGATGGCTGCAAGACATCATTGATAATCTGGAAATTATTGCATCAGCAGCAGGGCATCTTGCTTACAACTGAGAGGCCTACAGGAGTGCTGTTAAGGAGGCAAAGTTCCACAAGGGACATGCAAATGACTGACTGACTGAGGAAGCATTAGAACCATATGTGTGAAAGAAGTTTTTGGAGGTGATAGGGATGTGGTCAGGAAGGCAAGGAGACAGTAGTTTGAATTATTTTGAGAAAACTTATTTACAACTTATTTCAGCACAGTCAACAGTGTATTCATATTGTATGTCCTACAGGTGGTCAACACAGCCTATGATCAAGATATCAAGACAGCAGTTGAGACATACCCAGGCTCCACTTCAGATGTAAGTCTTTGTTGTTGCTTCTTTATCATTAGGTGCCAACAGACATTGATGGTCAGGCTTCTCCATAGATCTTGATTTTGGATGTTTTCCATCTGTTCAGTTGGTGACTTTTCAAGCATGCCATTGTATTAGACTATCCATGAAATCTTATCTTATATCTTATATCCTTCCTGTGCCGTTAAATGTCACATAGGTCTCGCAAGGTAGTTCGCCAATTTTTCTTGTCTTCGGCGAGCCTTTCAACCTCATCAAGGGATTTTATGCCTGTTAATTTGGCCTCTCTTAACAATGTCCTCTTCAGAGTTTCACGCGGTATGCCTCTTTTTCTTTGGTCTGTTGTGTTCCACTTTATAGCTTGTTTTGGGATTCTCTGACTGTTTCTTCTCATCACGTGACCAACATATGTCCATCTCCTTTTCCTGATCACCCATGAGACTGGTTGTTGTTCACTCATCTGTCTTATTTCTGTATTGTTCTTGAATTCGTTCCATTTGATGCCAAGTATTTTCCTTAGGCATTTGTTTTCAAAAGAGTCTAATTTCTTGTCTATTTCTTTAGTTGTTTTCCAGCTTTCGCATGCATAAATGAGAATGGATATTACATTTGAATTGAATAGTCTTAACTTGGTTTTTGTGCTTATAGCTTTTGAATGCCATATGTTCTCAAGATGCTTGAAGATCAATGCTGCTTTTTCAATTCTAATTCTAACTTCCTTTTGGTGTCACCATCCTGGTCTATGTAGCTGCCAAGGTATGCAAATTGATTGACTTCTTCAATATCTGTTCCTTCTATGTGTATTTTTCCATTTTGATTAATGGGAAGTTTCATTATTTTTGTTTTGTCCTTGTTAATTTCAAGTCCTATTTTGCTAGTCAGTGAAGACAGGCTATCTGTTTTTTCTTGCATGGAATTCACATTGTTACTGATAAGAGTTATACCATCAGCAAAATCAAGATCTTCTAGTTGGGTCCCATGTACCCAGTCAATACCAGTGTTACCTGTCCAGCATTTTTTCATTATGAAGTCTGTTGTAATTCCAAAAAGCAAAGGAGACAGTATACATCCTTGTTTCATGCTTGTTTCAATCTGGAACCATTCACTCATCCCTTCTTCTGTTTTGACTGCACAAACATATCCATTGTAGAAGTCCTTAATGATGTTTACAATTTTAGATAGTATTTCATATAGACTTAAAATTCTCCACAATGAATCTCTGTGTATACTATCAAATGCCTTTTTAAAGTCTGTGAAGTTAGTATTAATGGTTTTTGCTTTTCAATATGTTCTTCAAGTATTATTCTGAGAGTAAAGATCTGGTTGAGACAGCTTCTCCCTTTTCGAAATCCTGCTTGTTCTTCTCTCATTGCAGTATCCACTATATCTTTAAGTCTATTCAAAATAACCTTGCAAAATACTTTTGACACAACTGATATTAAGGTTACTCCTCTCCAGTTGTTACAGTCCTAAGGTTGCCTTTTTTTATATTTTAACAATGATTCCTTTTTTTTCCATTTAGAAGGGACCTTTTCTTCTTTCCAGATCTTATTAAACATATTCTGTAATTGTCTCATGTTGTCACTATTGATAACTTTTAACATTTCAGGTGTTATATCATCTTCACCTGCAGCTGTGTTGTTAGCCATTAAATTCACTGCTATTTCAATTTCATGCAATGTGATTTCATCTAGGTTGACATTTAATTGTTGGACCGGTAAGTCGGCTTCAAAGTTTAACAATTCTTTTGGGTGTGGTTTTATCCATGAAATACATCAGCTGAAATTGAAAGAGAAATAATGAAAAATATAAGAGCCAAATAGTTAAAATATTTTCTTATATCAAGAGGCATGATACAAAAATGAAAACCACTCTAGAGGGAAATGTAGAGAGAGCAATGAATAAACATGCAACAGTGATATAGGTTTGTGAACAACATAAAATAGCAGACTGGATTCAACTTCACCAAGTGCACTGTGAAAACGATGAACAGAGCAAGTTGGAGGAAGATTGCAGCCAATCTTCATAGGAGAAGCAGGACATATTTATCTTTCTTGTTACCATGTTTTTCGATCCCTCTTCCAGTCATTATAGGTTTAATGAATGATTATTGTCATTTTCTTAAGGTTTCATTAGATTTATTTTTTTGTTGGCTGTTGTTAGACATTCCTTGTTTGTCATCTTAATTGTTGATGACAGTCTTAGCATTCTGCTAAGAAACCACATCTATGCTCTTCTGGTGATTTTAGTATTGGTCTGCCATTGAGGAAAATGGACTTGTATCTTTTTAAAACTCTTTTTTTTTTTTTCATATATTCAGTGATAGAGATGTGTTAAACAACATGTTTCTCAATTATTTAAAAGCTGTTTTTGGAGTGACATCTTCTGTTACTCATTTCAGAGGCACATTTTCTATCTGATACTGTTGGTGTGCCTAAGTATGGGAATGTATGTTCTTATCTCAAGATTGTTTGATGTACTTTAATATTGATTTAAGTAGGTTCTTATGGTTCTTATATATCTTATATATTCAGTATTTCTGACAGTTTGTTATTTAGGGTGTGTCTTTTCTGTCATTTTTAAGGTTTGAATAAAAAAGTTTCTAGTTATCTCCCTGTACCTGCAAACTTCTTGGTATCTGATGTACTGGTGAAGATCTTCTGACATGGGCATCTCATCAGATGAGGAGAAAGTCGTAGTGGCTTTTTTAATTTTATGTAACAGACTTAGGAAATTATGCTTCTCAGCAGACTCTCTACCACCTCCGATTCAGGTTCAGATAATTCTCTTACAGAATTTATCTTTTTCAGGAAACTAATCCTTTTTTTTTTTTTGACTGGTGAACTTTATTTATTTTTTTTTTGTTGCTAGGCCCAAGAGAAGAAAGAAGAGAAATCTGAGGATGAGCCAGAATGTGAGTTTCCTGTTTGGCATTTGTGAAAGAAGTTGAAAATGACTTTAAGGGTATATCACAGAAGATGGTAGCATTTATGGTATTAAGTTATAAAAGATGGCCAGAATACTTACTGTCATATTAGAAAAGCTGGACAAAGTAGGGAGAAATTATAGAAAATAGAAACACATGTATGATAATTAGGGAAGATGGAAAAATATGTGATAATTGAGAAGTGGAAAAAAGTTTGATAATTAAAGAAGATGGACAAATGTGTAATAATTAGAATAGAAGGTAAAATATGTGATAATTAGAGAAGATGGGAAAAAAAATACATGATAATTAGAAAAGTTCAGAAAACAAACTGATAATTGTGGATTGTTGTGGAAACAGTTGTCACTTTGTGATAATTAGAGAATATAAACAAAATAGTTAAATGTTAACTAGAGGAAAATGGAAAAATATTGAGTATTAAATTAGAGCACACAAACTGTGGATAAATGGGTGTTAAATTAGAGAAATTTTAGGAGATAATTAAATTTGTAAAAAAATATTCAAAAATAGTGATATTAAATTAGATAAGTTTAGTTACAGAAAACAGAAACAAAAACAAATAGTAATGACATGTTGAATTTTTTTCCCTAAGAATGAATTTTATTAAAAAATTTTATTGAATCTGACGCATTTTTTCCCCCTTCTTTTTTCTGCAGCTGTGGGCAAGATCTGGATGGTCTTAAATTTTATTGCCACAATTTTCTACAGTATTATCGACTGGCTCATCCGCTTGTGCAATCGTTTGTCTCGTAACTACAGGCTTGTGGCCAAAAAGTTGTCAAAGGATCTCATCATTGAAAAGAAAAAAATTTTGGTAAGGCCAGCGTGAGTTGCATCAAGATGTTGACTCTTTTCAGTTTTTTCATGGAAATTTTTTTTTTAACTTAATGTGGTCTTTCAGTTTATAGTAGAACTTAGGACTTGAGCAGAAGTCTTGCTTTGTGCTGTGGCATTCTCGGGATGTAGGGCATATCCTACAGTGTGCTGTATTCATCCAGATGCAAGTATGTGAAGTGGGATGGTTAGAGATGTGGCATGTGCTGTGTTGTGATGTGATGGAGTTGTAGTTCAAATGGTAGTGGGACTTCTTATGGAATCTGATGTATTTGACCTATTGTCTCTGCATGTCATGTCATAAATTCTCTCTGCTGACCTTTTTTTTCAAAACTCTTTAGTAATTTAGCTCAAATTGTACATGATTACATAACACACAATATACTCCTCATGTACTTCACCACAAAAATAAAAACAGACTTGAAACAAAAAGGATCATTGCTGGGCAATATGATTTGTTGTCCTAAGGACAGCCGTATCCCTAGTTCAGCTAGAAAATCTTTTTATGATGAGTCATGAAATAGACTGTCAACCAGATTTCCTCAAATGCAAAATCTATACCATGAAAGTCCATAAATCTGGATCACTTCTATAGTCTGAAACATCTTCTGAACACTTCTGAACGTCTCCTAACACAAACATCTGTTAAATTCTGAATATACGCCTGAGACAGATCAGTGCAGGTTGTGAAAGGTAAGTCATTTTCATGAAAGATTGGCTTACAGTAGGTTGTCCCAGCAGACTAAAAAACTTGAGGCTGGTCTCAGCCTGGTGCAGCATGTTGACATCCTGTAGTATGATGGAAGAAAGATTTGTCGCCTTAAATTGGAATTCATGTGGCCATGCATACTCTGGATAGATCTCATTCAATCTAATGTTATTTCCTCCTTCCTCATGTTCTTAGTTACAGCATTTCACAAAAATATTACAGATTCTGAATTTCATATATTTAGAGATACACACACCCCCCACCCCCCATATTTACATACAGACAGTGGTACAGAGATAACACCTCATCAGTAGACTTCATACAACTGCCAGATCAATTTCTTTTCTTGGATTTGACGCTGACACAGAAGTGAAGCAGCAACAGATTTTGTACTTCATACAAGGTTCTACAGACTGAGCTGACATTTTTCAGCCAGCTCAGGATAGATATCTTAGATATGTTGCACTGGCTCATTAACTGCATTTGGTGTGCTTTCAGAGAACTAAAGGAATCAGTCATGATGGTGCAGCAGCAGCAACAGTCTCGTAAGTTTTAATTCAGTAAACTTTTACATGAAACTTGGTGTTCCTTTAACTCTTCCGTGCGAGCGGGAAAACACGGACGTACCGTTGTGTGCGGAGCAAAATGCGCGGGTGTTTAGAACATTGAGGGGTGTAGTTGAAAAAATGAATTTAAAATATTATTTCCATGTTTAAAAAGTACTAAATATACATTAAAAAAAAAAGGTAAATGAGTGAAGATTCCAGAAATGTATGTAGGAAAAAATAACTGGTGAGAAAATTAGACAAAATATTAGGCCCCCCCCCCCTCCAAAAAAAAATCTCTAAAACACTAAACTAATGGTTGTCTACTTACCAAGAGCTGTAAATATCCACTTGTTACACACAATTTGAAGATAAAATGAATTCCTTCCAAGAAATATCACTTTTTACACAAATGGAAAAAAAAAACAGAAGCAGAACAATGAAAGTAGCAAGAAAAGATAAAAGAAGCAGAACAAAGTTTGGTTTTATTCAGTTTGAGAAAAATCTTCTTGAAGATTGGGGTGGTCCTGAAAAGGACCTGGTTATGGTGCAGACTAGTGTGATGACTGGGGTGACCCTGAAATTAGAAAAAAGTAAATGAATGCATATTTTTGTAGAAAAAAAAATCTGTTGAGAAAATGAGAAAACATTTTTAGACTACCAAAAACCAACAACACTACTAGCAATGTCAGACTGAGAACCATTGTCAGAATCAGTATCACTGTCAGAATCACACCAGTCAGATTTCTCATCAGTACTGACACTTTTCTTACCAGTTATTGTCACTAACATATCTCTAAAAGCTATTGTACTCTTTCTAACAGGTCTAGAGCTACGGGAGGTACATTCAGTAAAATCTGCCGTGTCGAAGGGCGTGTCCAAAGTTCAATATACTTTGAAAATTTGCACAAAAAATGAACACAAAGCTTCAGAAAATGTCAGTTTCACGTCCCACGCTGAGTAACAAGAAAGAAGGTTATTTCTGACATGCGCAGTTAACATTCAAAGCAAAAGGTGGATTGGAGTGCTTTCGAGAATTAAAATTGTCACTATAATGATCATATGGTAGCTTCTGGATACTGGAAATGTTGCTATAGCTACCAATAGCACGGAAAAAGTTAATAATTAAGTAAATGCTATAATACTAGTTGTGGTTAGTTGTTATGAAACTCTTTTCTTTCAGTACCTACCACTGAGATGGCTGTTGGTTGGAGTGGTTGATAATGTGATTGTAACTGTGAACTTGAGTTGGTTCTTGTGATGAAGAACCTGAAATGCAAGCAGTAGTGTGGATAATGAGTTGGCTAATGAGGCCAAATTAACAGGCATAAAATACTTTGATGAGGTTGAAAGACTTGCCGAAGACAAGAAAAATTGGCGAACTACTTTGCGAGCCCTATGTGACGTTTAACGGCACGGGAAGGATATAAGATATAAGATAAGAATGTGGCTGTCTACACATATACCAAGGTGGATAATGATTTGGATAATGTGGCTAAGTACCAAGGTGGATAATGAGTTAGCAATGGTGGCTGTCTACTCAAGATATCAAGGTGGATTGTGAGTTGGATATAGTGGTTATCTACACAGCTGTAATGTTGGGTCATGAGTTAGTTATGGTGGCTATCTAAACAGGTACCAAAGTGGATCATGAATTATGATAGCTATCAACACAAGATACCAGGGTGGATCATGAGTTGGCATTAATAGTTGTCTACACATATATCAGTATGGGTTATCTTCTTCTTCTTCTTCTTCGTTCGCATTGTCTGTCTATACCTGCAGTCCTGTCTCTTGGATAAATTTCACTGTTTTTTATAATTCATGTATGGAACCGTAGAGCTTATCTTCTTTAGTGGTTTCACTGGGCCAGTAATTATTTCTCAGTGTTTCATAGTTGATGCAGTTCTGGAGGATATGTTCCACAGTTTGGGGCACCTGGGCACATGTACATAGATTAGTAGTACCAACCTTAAACTTTGTATACATATGACTTCGGAGTCGGGTGTGTCCTGTTCGGAGACGGAAGATAGTGACTTGTTCCTTTCTGTTTAGCATGTGATAATCATCATGTGGTGGTATTTGTGGCTTCCTGTAGGTTTTTATCATGCTTGTCTTCTGATTATAGGTGATTGGTATGTCTGGTTGCTCCATTTCAGTGCCCTCTTTGGCCAGACGGTCAGCTTTCTCATTGCCTGGTATCCCACAGTGGGAGGGAATCCATTGCAAAGTGACTCCATGTTGTAAGCCAATTTTTGACAAGGCATCCTTAAGGTCTGGTAGTTTGTTGCACTGAAGAGCTTCCAGTACTGATCTTGCATCTGTGAGAATTACTACAGGACATGTATCAATTCTGGAGTCTGATAGTTTTTCAACTGCAGCAATAATTGCCCTAACTTCTGCATCAAAGTTGTTGCAGTATTTTTCAGTGGGTATGGAAATCTTGTCAGAGGTGTTGTTTGGATATTCAATATGTGCTCCTGCCCCTCCATTCTTTATGGCATTATGTGCAGATCCATCTGTATACACACGTATCCAGGTGTCACATGGATATTTGTCATCTAGAACACTAAGTGTGGCTGTTGACCTTAAAAGGCTGCTTTGTATCTCACCATTCTGCACACCTTTCACTTCAGTCTGAATAGTTATTTGTGTATAATCTGCTTCTTTCCATGGTGTATGTTCTGGTACAGATGATAATGGAGTGACTACAGTTGGAAGGTCAGGTATCAGCTTACGCATACGCTTGGCCTGATGAATGAAGCTGCTTCTTTTAAGCCGGCTTAATGCCAAGTTATTGAATCTCTCCTTCAGGGGATGGCTTACAGAGCTAAGGAATTTCTCTCCCATGGTCATGACCTTTGTGTCTCTACGTTCCTCTAGCGCTTGAACACCAACTATTTTCTGCATTTCTACTATTGGTGTGGACCTCATGGCACCTGTGATAATCCGTAGTGACTGATTTTGAACCTTGTCTAGATTATGCAGCGCAGTGTTTGATGCTGTGCACCAAGATGTTGAGCCATATTCTAAATGTGGTAGAATACTTTGCTGATATACATTCTTGAGGATTCCTTCACTAGCTCCCCATGTGGTTCCACTTAATTTTCTTAATATGGCTAGTTTTCTTCTGGCTTTTGCTTCTAGTATGGGTTATAAATTGGCAGTTTCTGCAACAGACATAAGATAAGTTCCTTAGGAAGATCCATCACCATGGTGAACTTGCTGATACCTACTCCAAGGACTAAAATGAAGTGACACAATAGCCCAATTCCAATTCTCCATCGGCCAGACTGAAGTAATACTGTGATCTGCATCTAAGAATGTCGTGACACAAAGCTTACAAATTCCAGTGTCTGTCTCATCTCCTTAACATACTCATCTTTGCTCTGAAACATGGCTGTTTGTGTCCTCAGTAAAGAAAATATTTAGTTTATTATGCTGTTTTTGTAACAACTTCATCCTATGCTTTTCAGGGACCAAGATGTTAAGGTGGACATTGAGAACATCCCAGGTCCTAGTGAATGCCCTGTGGACAAATCATTATCTAGGACACTTTCAGAGAGCATGCTTAGGTATTGTGTGTGTGTGTGACAGAATTTACTGTTCATGCAAGTTCAACTTCTTTAGAAGAAGAAACCCACTAACAGCTGAAATAGTCCTAACACTGTTGTTGTTGCTGCAAAGCTTTCTCATACGTGTATGTGTGCATGAACAGTTTGGGCTAAATTACTGAAGAGTGTTGAAAATAGTTTGCAGAGATAACAGATTTAATTACACATTGTAGAACTTATTAACAACTTGTTATAATTGTTGATTATAGATGCTTTTACTGAGGTATATTGTAATTGTTGATGATAGCTGACATTGTTATACTTGTTGATGATAGTCATTGTTATTGAGGTATATTATAATTGTTGATGATAGTTACTGTTACTGGGATGTATTATAATTGTTGGTGGTAGTTACTGTTATTGAGGTTGTTATGCTGATGCTAGCTACTGTTATTATTGGTTCTGCTGTGTTGTTATTGTTGTTATAGCAATCATGATATCACTATAACACATTCATATAATGAAAGAAGATTGAACAGCTTTTGTCATGATAAAGGTGTTGATAGTCAGAAGCTGGTGAATTGCTGATGCTGTTGTTGAGATTGATTTAATGGTGTCAGGTATTTGTGATTCTGATCCACCTTTTTTTTTTCAGCCTTGACGAGCTGGAGAAGCAGGATGAGGATGAGATTGCCAAGCAGTTCAAGGACAACGACCAGCGCATGAAGCGTCTGTTCACTGCATTTGTCTTGTTACTGGTCTCCCGCTCGGAACTCTTGTGCTACTTCCTCATGATCCTCGATCAGATGGTGTATGGCAGCCTTCTCTCCCTTCCCCTGCCTCTCATGGTCTTCTTGTGGGGGATGTTGTCAGTTCCACGCCCATCCAAGACATTCTGGGTCACAGTTATTACATACACTGAGGTACAGATTACACAAATGGTTTTGTTTCAGTCAATCTCTTTTCCAGTCTTTTTGACACTATACTGGGATAGAGATCAAATGACAGACTACCTCAGGGTGTTTATAGCGAGCTGTGAAGCAATGGGTAAACAGACACTTGAAAAAAATATACTGGCTTACACTAAGCTAGTGTAAGACAGACAGTTGTGGCCAGTCTAGAATTATTTCAGTATGTTCAGTGCGCAGAAGGAGCAAAGATATCTTTGCAGGTGTTGGTGGTGCATTTGTCAGGGCCATTGAATGAGAGATGGCCAAGATCTTGTCCTAACTCTTCTTTGATACCCCTAGCAACTAGCTCTGCTCAACTTTAAAAAAAAAAAAAATTATAGTGAATCCAGCAAGGGCATCTTATATTCATGTTATAATCCACAAACTTTTAAACAGTTTACTTCCATTTATGATGTTCAGGCCAGATTACAATCCCAGATATAAAGAATAATGTTATAACTCATTCTGGTCATGTCATGAGAGTTGACTAAATAAAAGTTACCTCACTGCTTTGTTGAGAATACTGGAATCCAGCATTACAACATAAACAGAAGAGAAATGATCAGGTTTTAGTCTCAGATAAAACTGTAACCCATAATCTGTCACAGTGAGTTTCAGAGCCAGAATAAAGAACATTAGATATTTGTGTGCTTCATTGCTTCATTTAAAAAAAAAAAAAAAAAACCAAAACGACAGAAACTGTCTACAGGAAAACAGCAATCAGCTTGATTCAAGACACAGAGGATTAAGTGAGATGGAGAGAGGTGACCACCCATACCTATTGACAGGTCTCTATCTGATCAGAACTGTCTTTGTCAGCCTGACACTGCTGTGAAACATAGAAGTTACATTAACAGAATAAACTAAAACAGCAAATAAACTGCAGAGGTTATAATTAGACTATTTTTTTTTAAAGTGATAAGATTATAGTCTATTAACATCATGCTCTTTATTTGAGAATTGCACTTGAAAGCACACACATGAAGATTATTGACCATCTTCCGCTTTAGAATTGCAAATGCATGTTCCTAGATCTTCTGCAGTTTCATTTATTAGACATATTTATGTGTTTAGATAAACTAAAATCCTCATTTCCATGCTATTAAGGCGTACTGGGGATACATGTGTTTGGCCTGTACTTCCAAGACAATCTGCACATGAAAGTGTGATGTGGTTAGTATCATGCCTGGCTGGATTTACCTCCCCAGATTGGTACCTCTCTGGTGCCAATTTTTAGAGGCTGGGTGGGCCCTGGAGCCTTTTTTTTGTGTAGTAGTGGCATAAAAAAGTCCTCACTGCTGGGATTTGAACCTGGTATCGCTTGACTAGTAGACTGAGCACCTAACCACTCGGCTAACCAGGCTGCCAATTCATGCATTTAGCTGCCATGAAGTCATACTTCTTTATTGCATACTAGCTGGTTACCCGGCGTTGCCTGGGTATTTATCCCAATCAACAAAGTTCTATTAATTTCCACAACCTTCTAGATGGTTCTACAATGTTCTATTCATTTCCACAGCCTTCTAGAAGGTTCTACGGAGGTCTGTTCAGTTACACAACCTTCTAGATGGTTCTACAATGGTCTATTCATTTCCACAACCTTCTAGAAGGTTCTACAGAGTCTAGACGGTTCTACAGAGTTCTATTCCTTCTGTTCAGTTAAACGTGGGCTTAATTATCATCAGGACTGTCACCAATCAGCCTAGCGACCATGACACTATGGATTCGACACTAATCTAGATCAATTTGGACATTTTCTTTTTCACCAATTCACCCCCCCCCCCCATGCCGATGGAGGCTGAACTTGCGAGTGTCACTATTCATCTCAGTGGCCCTGAAAACTATGGATTCAACACTAATATCAGTCGTTTTCAATTTTTTGTGCGTGTCACCCCATCCCACCCCACCCCTAGGCCCCCATGCCATTGGGGGCTATACTTGGACTTAAACGGCATCGGGAGTGTCACTGTTCATCTCAGTGACCCCAAAAACTATGGTTTAGACACCAGTATCATTCATTTTCAATTATTTCTACATGTCACCCGACCCCTAGAGGTAATAGGGGTATCTTAGGGATGATCTAAATCCCACGGTGCACTGTCCAGATTGTAAGTAATATGTGTGCCAAGTTTGGTTGAAATTGCTCCAGGCATTCCAGCATGATGCTCTAACATACACACACACATATTTATTTTTATATATATAGATTGTTTGGCAAGATTTTTAACACGTAAACTGAATAATCGTTGAATAGCGCTTGAAGCAATATCAAAATGCTCTAAAACTGCATCATTCAAAAAATGTGTCCTTCTCTCACAGGCTGTTGTTGTGTGCAAGTACTTGTTCCAGTTTGGATTTTTCCCATGGAATGACGGCACAATCTATGATAACCCCTTTTTCCCACCTCGTATAATTGGAATTGAGAAAACCACATACTATGCCAATGTGGATATTGTTTTGTTGCTTGCTCTCTTCCTTCATCGCTCAATCTTAAGGGTAAGATCTGAATATATTTTACCTATTCAGAGAAGATTCATTTATTGACATGAACAACAAAAAGGCAGTAATAGGGGATATTAAGTCTAGTATATATTAGAATAACTGAGATCATTCACATATCTAAAGTGATTACATATTTGTTTTTCTTGCTATGTTATTGAAATCCTAAATGTGTTCCCTATTTTTTTTTTCATATCTTGAAGATATTACATCTTTTTCATGCTTAATACTATGAAATTATTCCACATTTTCATATATTAGTGAAAAGATTTTAATATATATATATATCTTATCTTATATCTTATATCCTTCCCGTGCCGTTAAACGTCACATAGGGCTCGCAAAGTAGTTCGCCAATATTTCCTGTCTTCGGCGAGTCTTTCAACCTCATCAAAGTATTTTATGCCTGTTAACTTGGCCTCTCTTAATAATGTCCTCTTCAGAGTTTCACGCGGTCTGCCCCTTTTTCTTCGGCCTGTTGTGTTC
Source organism: Achatina immaculata (assembly GCA_009760885.1). Taxonomy (NCBI): domain Eukaryota; kingdom Metazoa; phylum Mollusca; class Gastropoda; order Stylommatophora; family Achatinidae; genus Lissachatina; species Lissachatina immaculata. The sequence goes on from CM019716.1 coordinate 14,545,587, forward strand.
CACTTGATATAGCTTGTTTTGGGATTCTCTGATCATTTCTTCTCATCACGTGACCAACATATGTCCATCTCCTTTTCCTCATCACCCATGAGACTGGTTGTTGTTCACTCATCTGTCTTATCTCTGCATTGTTCTTAAATTCATTCCACTTGATGCCGAGTATTTTCCTTAGGCATTTGTTTTCAAAAGAGTCTAATTTCTTTTCTATTTCTTTAGTTGTTTTCCAGCTTTCGCATGCATAAATGAGGGTGGATATTACATTTGAATTGAATAGTCTTAACTTGGTTTTTGTGCTTATAACTTTTGAATTCCATATGTTCTCAAGATTCTTGAAGATTGATGCTGCTTTTGCAATTCTGATCCTAACTTCCTTTCTAGTGTCACCATCCTGGTTTATGTAGCTGCCAAGGTATACAAATTGATTGACTTCTTCAATATCTGTCCCTTCTATGTGTATTTTTCCATTTTGATTAATGGGAAGTTTCATTATTTTTGTTTTGTCCTTTGTTAATTTCAAGTCCTATTTTGCTAGTCAGTGAAGACAGGCTATCTGTTTTTTCTTGCATGGAATTCACATTGTTACTGATAAGAGTTATGTCATCAGCAAAATCAAGATCTTCTAGTTGGGTCCCATGTACCCAATCAATACCTGTGTTACCTGTGCAGCATTTTTTCATTATGAAGTCTATTGTAATCCCAAAAAGTAAAGGAGACAGTATACATCCTTGTTTCACACCTGTTTCAATCTGGAACCATTCACTCATCCCTTCTTCTGTCTTGACTGCACAACCATATCCATTGTATAAGTCCTTAATGATGTTGACAATTTTAGATGGTATTCCATATAGACATAAAATTCTCCATAATGAATCTCTGTGTATGCTATCAAATGCCTTTTTAAAATCTATGAAGTTCAGTATTAATGGTTTCTGCTTTTCAATATGTTCTTCAAGTATTATTCTGAGAGTAAAGATCTGGTCGAGACAGCTTCTCCCTTTTCGAAATCCTGCTTGTTCTTCTCTCATTGCAGTATCCACTGTATCTTTGAGTCTATTCAAAATGACCTTGCAAAATACTTTTGACACAACTGATATTAAGGTTACTCCTCTCCAGTTGTTACAGTCACTAAGGTTGCCCTTTTTTGGTATTTTAACAATGATTCCTTTCTTCCAATTAGAAGGGACCTTTTCTTCTTTCCAAATCTTGTTAAACATTCTCTGTAGTTGTCTCATGTTGTCACTATTGATAGCTTTTAGCATCTCGGCTGTTATTTCATCTTCACCTGCAGCTTTGTTGTTAGCTATTAAATTCACTGCTGTTTCAATTTCATGCAATTTAATTTCATCTAGGTTGACATTTAGTTGTGGGGCTGGTAAGTCAGTTTCAAGGTTTAACAATTCTTTTGGGTGTGGTCGATTGAGTATTTCTTGGAAGTGTTCAGCCCATCTTTGCTTTTGGTCTTTATTTGATGTTAATAGTGTTACAGTTTTGCTAAGAATTGGTCTTTTTATATATATATATATATACACACACACACACACACATATATACACACATATATATATATATATATGACATATAAGCATTAGGGTTGGTGAACCATAGCTGACATAAGCATTGGAGTTGGTGAACCACAGCTGACATACAAGCATTAGGGTTGGTGAACCATAGCTGACATACAAGCATTAGGGTTGGTGAACCATAGCTGACATATAAGCATTAGGGTTGGTGAACCATAGCTGACATATAAGCATTAGGGTTGGTGAACCATAACTGACATACAAGCATTAGGGTTGGTGAACCGTAGCTGACATGCAAGCATTAGGGTTGGTGAACCATAGCTGACATACAAACATTAGGGTTGGTGAACCATAGCTGACATATAAGCATTAGGGTTGGCGAACCAGAGTTGACTTTGCAAGCATCAGGGTTGGTGAACAACAGCTAACTTGCAACTATCAGGGTTGGTGAACCACAGCTGACATGCAAACATCACGGCTGGTGAACCATAGCTGACATGCAAGCATCAGGGTTGGCAAACCACACCTGACATGCAAGCATCTGGGTTGGCGAACCACAGCTGACATGCAAGCATTAGGGTTGGTGAACCATAGCTGACATATAAGCATTAGGGTTGGTGAACCATAGCTGACATATAAGCATTAGGGTAGGTGAACCATAGCTGACATACAAGCATTAGGGTTGGTGAACCATAGCTGACATATAAGCATTAGGGTTGGTGAACCATAGCTGACATATAAGCATTAGGGTTGGTGAACCATAGCTGACATACAAGCATTAGGGTTGGTGAACCATAACTGACATACAAGCATTAGGGTTGGTGAACCATAGCTGACATACAAAACATTAGGGTTGGTGAACCATAGCTGACATGCAAGCGTTAGGGTTGGTGAACCATAGCTGACATACAAAACATTAGGGTTGGTGAACAACAGCTGACATACAAACATCACGGCTGGTGAACCACAGCTGACATACAAACATCACGGCTGGTGAACCACAGCTGACATGCAAGCATCAGGGTTGGTGAACCATAGCTGACATATAAGCATTAGGGTTGGTGAACCATAACTGACATACAAGCATTAGGGTTGGTGAACCATAGCTGACATATAAGCATTAGGGTTGGTGAACCATAGCTGACATACAAGCATTAGGGTTGGTGAACCATAGCTGACATATAAGCATTAGGGTTGGTGAACCATAGCTGACATACAAGCATTAGGGTTGGTGAACCATAGCTGATATACAAACATTAGGGTTGGTGAACCATAGCTGACATGCAAGCGTTAGGGTTGGTGAACCAGAGTTGACTTGCAAGCATCAGGGTTGGTGAACAACAGCTAACTTGCAACTATCAGGGTTGGTGAACCACAGCTGACATACAAACATCATGGCTGGTGAACCACAGCTGACATGCAAGCATCAGGGTTGGCGAACCACAGCTGACATGCAAGCATCAAGGTTGGCAAACCACAGCTGACATGCAAGCATCAGAGTTGGTGAACCACAGCTGACCAAGACCTAGTCTCATCTCTTCTTTGGTATCTTCAGTAACAGTCTAGCCTGGCCAGTGTGGCAGGGGTCACCTTAATCCCCGTGGCTGTAGAGTCTGGTAAAGAAGTACTGCAAACACCCTGCTGCTAGGAACACCAGCTTGCTGTACTCTGACAGCAAGGAACACCAGCTTGCTGTACTCTGACAGCATGGGCTGCTAGGAACACCAGCTTGCTGTACTCTGATAGCACAGGCTGCTAGGAACACCAGCTTGCTGTACTCTGACAGCAAGGAACACCAGCTTGCTGTACTCTGACAGCATGGGCTGCTAGGAACACCAGCTTGCTGTACTCTGATAGCACGGGCTGCTAGGAACACCAGATTGCTGTACTCTGACACCATGGGCTGCTAGGAACACCAGATTGCTGTACTCTGACAGCATGGGCTGCTAGGAACACCAGCTTCCTGTACTCTGATAGCACGGGCTGCTAGGAACACCAGCTTGCTGTAATCTGACACTATGGGCTGCTAGGAACATCAGCTTGCTGTACTCTGACAGCAAGGAACACCAGCTTGCTGTACTCTGACAGCATGGGCTGCTAGGAACACCAGCTTTCTGTACTCTGATAGCACGAGCTGCTAGGAACACCAGCTTGCTGTACTCTGACACCATGGGCTGCTAGGAACATGAGCTTGCTGTACTCTGATAGCATGGGCTGCTAGGAACACCAGCTTGCTGTACTCTGATAGCATGGGCTGCTAGGAACATCAGCTTGCTGTACTCTGATAGCATGGGCTGCTAGGAACATCAGCTTGCTGTACTCTGACAGCATGGGCTGCTAGGAACACCAGCTTGCTGTACTCTGATAGCACAGGCTGCTAGGAACACCAGCTTGCTGTACTCTGACAGCAAGGAACACCAGCTTGCTGTACTCTGACAGCATGGGCTGCTAGGAACACCAGCTTGCTGTACTCTGATAGCACGGGCTGCTAGGAACACCAGATTGCTGTACTCTGACACCATTGGCTACTAGGAACACCAGATTGCTGTACTCTGACAGCATGGGCTGCTAGGAACACCAGCTTCCTGTACTATGATAGCATGGGCTGCTAGGAACACCAGCTTGCTGTACTCTGACAGCAAGGAACACCAGCTTGCTGTACTCTGATAGCACGGGCTGCTAGAAACACCAGCTTGCTATACTCTGAAACCATGGGCTGCTAGGAATACCAGCTTGCTGTACTCTGACACCATGGGCTGCTAGGAACACCAGCTTGCTGTACTCTGATAGCATGGGCTGCTAGGAACACCAGCTTGCTATACTCTGAAACCATGGGCTGCTAGGAACACCAGCTTGCTGTACTCTGACAGCATGGGCTGCAAGGAACACCAGCTTGCTGTACTCTGATAGCACGGGCTGCTAGGAACATCAGCTTGCTGTACTCTGACAGCATGTGCTGCTAGGAACACCAACTTGCTGTATTCTGACACCATGGGCTGCTAGGAACACCAGCTTGCTGTACTCTGACAGCATAGGCTGCTAGGAACACCAGATTGCTGTTTCAGGGATATAGACTACAAGACCAGATCATTACAGAGGACAAAGAGATTAATCACTACAGCAGGCGTTCACGCCATGACCGTTAGAATGATTAAGATTTTTTTTTTTAAAATTCATTGATACCATAAGATGAAGATCTCTCATTAGAGGTGGCTCTGTTTATAATTATCTTTGATGTTTTTATGCATGCCTCTTTGTTGTTCCAGAAATATGGACTATGGAGAGATGCAGCAGACATCACAGCAGACATGGAGGCTGCAGAAATAAAGGAGCACTCTGTCCCAGCCTCTCCTGAAGTGGTAAAAAAAAAGAGTTGTCCTCACAAGATTTCAAAGTATTAGAAGGAGTTTATGTCATCTGTTTAGGGACTTTATGTAATCAACTTTGTGGAAGTTATGCTATCTCTCAGAAAAGTTGTGTAGTTTACATGAGAAACTTGTACAATCTGTTTAGGAAGTTAAGCTAATCTACTTAGTGAAGTTATCTTACTTAGGCAAATTATACAATCTATGTAGGGAAGTTACATAATCCACTGGGGAAGTTTATAATTTTTTTTTCCTCAACAAAGGACATTGTAATCTTTCTAACATAGTCCTCCTTTTTTTACATCTAATCAGTTTAGAAAATTGTGAACATATGGATGATTAATATAAGTTGCATCAGTAATGTTTGTGGTGCGGTAACAATTATTCTTTATTTTCAACTGATCCAGATTCTGTGTTCCTATATTCATGAACTAATGAAAGTCAGCTGATGCTTATGGTCAAATATAAGAAAATAAGACTTAGAACTATCAGTGAATGTTGATTTTTTTTTCTCTCTTGGTAGCAGCAAGATGAGGACTCTTACTTCAAAGATTCTGATACTGAACAAACACCAACATCTGAAACTGCAGCACCTCCCTCAAAATTAAGCCAAGGGTGGGCAAATATGTGTCCTTTTTTTTATTCTTTCCGTCTTTTGTTTCATCTGCTTATTAGAAGATCTTGATACATATGATGCTACAGGCTCATCAAGATTGAGTGAAATTTGGTTTTTGTTAAAAAAAAAAAAAAAGAAGAAATTATTGATATTGAGAGCTGAATGTCAGACAGTGATTTTCAGTTTTATTTGGGTGTTTACAGAGCAGACATAATGGGGGAATGATTTTAATTGTTGATGTGGTTGGTAGTAAATGTCCATATCAAAGAGTAAATACATATTTCAGTGTGATTGTTTCCTGTCAGATTATTGGATGCTACTTGGATATGGTCAGATAATTTGTGAAAATTTAGCACACTCAGTTGTTTACAGTGACACATCTAAGGCTGGTGCTTTGTGGGTATTACATCTGTGCATATGAAGTCTGGGATTTTGTGAATATACCTTTCTGCAGGTGTTTTATGTTGTAAAACCACTAGCATTAATTCTGTGAATATAAGAAGATATCATCCCCCAAAATAGTCTGTTTCATGAAGTTTACTTGGGCCTACGCTCTGTTATCAGCTAAAATTTATCTCTTCAGGCTGTCCTACATAGTGAAGCCATTCACCAAGTTCTTCAAGCAGGTCACAGAGTCCTCCTACAATGCAACAGCAGATGTGTATGCAGCAATGTTCATGTGTGACTTTATCTTGTTCCTGGTCCTTGTGTTGTTCTTCAGCTCATTTGGTCCAGCTGTAAGTACTGAATACATATTCACATCTGTTGCACTCCTTACACTGCTTTGATGCTAAATAAAAATTACAGTGTTTTGGTGGATGCAGTTACATTATGCAAAAGATAAGGAAGATGAGAGTGATCCAGTTTCTTGAAATGTTTCTCAGATTGTATGTCCTACTGCCATCACTTTCTTGTAGACCTTAACATGAAAACAAGTACTCAGCACATTGTGTTGAGGAAAAGTTACCTCCAAACATAGAGAATATTTCCTGTATTCCAAAATGGCTAGAAAAGTAAGTGAAGATTTCCTCAGAAATTTGAGAACAAAATCTGGTTAAAAGTACAAGAAAAAAAGTAAAAATTTCTGCCACATCTCATGAGAAGTCAAGAAGTTAGGGAACTTTGTAATCACTGGAAAATTCAAAGGAAAAAAAAGAAGGGGGCCAAGGAAAAAAATCTCATCAAATGGACAAGTGATATGGAAAAAAAAGCATTTGAATTGAATGGAAACACTAAGAATTGCACAAGAGAGAATTATAATTGCCAGCAAAATCCTGCACATCATGTAGTGTGAAAAAAAAAAGGTTTCATCACACCAAGTTACATCTCTCTAATTTCATCACACCAAGTTTCATCTCTCTAACTCCTTCATTCTTGATAAGGGTGCTCAGTGATTTTGCTCAGTCAGTTTCGATTATGACATTTATGATATCAGCTCTGTTAGTTACCCAAACCTTCTACACAACAACCAGGTTAATCCACTTTTTTCAAAACCTCTGACAACTGCAATCTTTTCTAATAATTATTAATTTTCTAAATCAGTGATTTGCAGTCACCTTCATCCATGTCCCTGGGCACGTGGGCGTCCAGGGAAATGAGAGAGCTGATAGGCTGGCTGTCTCTGCCATCATTACAGATGGACAACCACAAGATCGAGCTGATACTGTTAATGTGCTTAGTGGAGGATTTTGAAAACAGCAAATCCCCATCCCTGCTTAGCCTGAGAGATCTGAGAGTACAGAATGACACAGCCAGGGAAGAGATGCATGCTGGATACATGAGCGGAATTGTCAACCAACACAAGACAGGCACTATCAGACGCAGGAGCTGATGGATATGTAGAGGGGGAAATCTGAACATCTATGGACATGTCTGGAGTGCAATGATGATGCCTTAAAACATAAACCATATTAATTTTCAATGAGAATCCGTAAACTGTCAAGGTTTCTAACCCTTTATACTTTGCTTTTCAGGAAACAACAGGAGATGCAAGTGTGACCAACTATATTGAGGACAACAAGATCCCAATACCTTTCCTCATCATGCTCATCACTCAGTTCATCTTTATCATCATCGACCGGGCCATCTTCCTCAGAAAGTTTGTCCTTGGGAAGTTCATCTTTCAGATTCTGCTTGTGATTCTCATTCATGTGTGGATGTTCTTTGTTCTTCCAGCCATCACAAAGAAGTAAGTATGAAACAAGGAAAGCTTCAGCAGAGAGAGAGAGAGAGAAACAGAGAGAGAGAGAGAGAAACAGGGAGAAACAGAGAGAGAGGGAAACAGAAAAACAAAGAAGCAGAGAGAGAAAAAAAAACAGAGGGAGAAACAGGGAGAGAGAAAAACAAAGAGAGGGAGAAACAGAGAGAAAGGGAAAAGCAGAGAGAGAGGGAGAAGCAGGAAGAGAGAAAAACACAGAGAGTGAGAAAAACACAGAGAGGGAGAAACAGAAGCAGAGAGAGAGAGAAAAACAAAGAGAGAGAGAGAGAAGCAGAGAGAGAGAGAAAAACAGAGAGGGAGAAACAGAGAGAAAAACAGAGAGAGAGGGAGAAACAGAAAAAACAGAGAGGGGGGAGAAGCAGAGAGAAAAACAGAGAGAGAGGGAGAAGCAGAGAGAAAAACAGAGAGAGAGGGAGGGAGAAGCAGAGAGAGAGGGAGAAACAGAAGCAGAGAGAGATAAAAACAGAGAGAGAGAGGGGGAGAAACAGAAGCAGAGAGAGAGAAAAACAGATTGATTGATTGATCTTTATTTCGAAAGGGTTAAGAATTGGGCACGCAGGCCCGTCTGACATTCAGCCCTTTATCATACAACTTTCGTTCTGTTCCAGACATTCTACAAATATGCTGCTCATATTACAAACATAATTATTGTTATTATTAACAATAAAGTAACTACATACACATAAAAATGACTAACTACATACACATATAAATGACTAACTACATACACATAAAAATAATTGAGTACATACACATATAAATGACTATCTACCAAACAAAAATTTCATTACTATTCAGAATAATGAGTTTGGTGTCTGTAAGAGCAGTCTAAAATAACTTTTTAAGTTTTACGATTCATGGAAGCATGTAGTCGACATCAAATAGATATAGGAAAAGTTTGTAGTTGTAGAAAGGAGTATAGTTTATATTTTTTATACAGGATGGGAGGGTATTCCAAAGATGAGCAGCAGAGTAACTAAAGCTTTTCTTGTAAAGTTCAAGTCTAGGTTTTGGAAGATATGTTGTTCAAGCATTAGCTTTGGGCTAAATTTAAACAGGTTCCACAGATAAGGTGGAGCATTCTGTGAAAGAATTTGATGTACCAGCTTGGCTTTGTTGAAGAGGAACCTATTCTTAAGAGGCAGTATTTTGATGCGTTTGTGCTGATTAGTTGTTTGTGCTTGATCTTTGTCACTAATAAGCTTTACTGCTCGCTTACGAAGTGAGTAAAGCCTCTTTGTGTTTGACACCGAGCAACCATCCCAGATTGTTGAGCAATAGTCTAAATGTGTTTGTATATGTGATATGTAGTATGCCTTCCTTGTGTCTTGATCAATGAAGTGCTTGATTTTGGCTAACTGGTATATTTTTTGCGCGGTGAGTTTTGTTAGACATTGCACATGAGAGTTCCAGGTCAGATGTTGGTCAATAATAAGACTTAGTGTTTTGTGCTCGCTAACATTTTCTGTCTGTGATGTTTCAGTACAGAGCCAAAGTGTTGTTTTTGTCATGTTTTGTAGTTTCTGTCTTGTTGTTATGAGCATTGATTTTGTTTTATCAGTATTTATAATCATACCATTGTTGTTGCTCCATCTAATTAAATTTTTAACTTGACCTGAGAAGTTGATTCTAGGTTAATATAGTCGTAGTCACTGGTGTAGACTGTGCAGTCATCGGCAAAAAGGTCACAAGAAGAGTGTTTAACTCTTTTGGCGCCTTTGGTCACTGCATCGACATTTCCGGATTCCCGATGCTTACCAATGGTCGCTACAGCGACATTGGTTTGTTTCAGTAAAACAACCGGTGTAACATTTAGATTGTACATATTTCGTCTCCGATTCCAGTGACACTTTTCAAAATGGCAAAAGAGTGCCTAGTTACGAGCGATTCCGACTGAGAAAAAGGAAGAGAAAGACCGAAAATTTTCAATTTTTGATGATGTAGATAGGGGTATGGACATGGCCTGTGACCACCCCACTGCTCTTGAAAGTATCCCAAGTAGATCTAAACATATTAGACGACGGGAGAAGTAGTTAGGATGTTATTTCAGACATTAATTTAGCGAGAATGCAACATAGAATCACAATACGAGATCGACAAGTAGATCTAGACATATCAGATGGTAAGTAGTGTAGATCTAGACCTAGCCGATGGTGAGCTGGGCACAGTCAGTGTCTAAAAACATCACATTACTTCTTTTTTCCTAAAAAACTCTGCATTTATGAAATTTTCACATGTAGCTATACTTTGAAACATAATAAGTACACGGAAGTACATGGAAATACTGTTTTCCATTCCATTTACAACTACACCCCCTATACAGATCAGGATCCGCGCTTTTATCCTGGCACCCAACTGAACGTCCGCGTTTCTTCCTCTGGCACAGAAAGAGTTAAGATGAAGTGGAAGATCATTGATATAGATAGCAAAGAGCAACGGGCCTAGAATAGAACCTTGTGGAACACCAGTGTCAACTGTAGCAGAATTTAACAGAGAATTATACCTGTTGAAGAATACTACCGTCAGAGAGAGAGGGAGAAACAGAAGTAGAGAGAGAGAGAAAAACAGAGAGAGGGAGAAGCAGAGAGAGAGAGAGAAAAACAGAGAGAGGGAGAAACAGAGAAGCAGAGAGAGAAAAACAGAGAGAGAGAGAGAAACACAGTATGGAAATTTGTAATCCATTCTTTCTTGATATTGCCTCATAATGTTAGCATTAAAAGGAGTAAAAATACAGGGCACAGTTACTCTGATACACTTGTAGCTGACATTTGGATTTGTTGATTTTTCAGGGTTAAACTTCCATTTTCATTCTTGTCTAGAAGAGATAGTCAGAGGTGTATGGAGCAGTTTTATAAAAGAGATAGATGGAAGTAAAAGTGAGAAGAAATGGAAAAAGAGACAACGAGATAAGTACACAGAGATATAAGACAAACTGAAAAAACCAGTATTTCAGCAGTATGCCTTTATCAAGGGTGACAAAAAAATAACAAAACAACAAATAAACAGAAAAATGGCACTTAACTGGCACAGATCCTCTTGGTTAGGATGTCAGATTAGTAATGCTAAATAGGAGTCAGGTAAGAACAAGAAAAATGAGAAACAAAGCTTTTTACCTGAAATGTGAGAGAAAAGAAATAATATAGTAGTCGAGAAGATGGAAGTGTTGAGGAGGCAATATACAGGTGGATTAAGAAAAGCAGGTATTGTATGTAAAAGTGCAAATGAATAGGGCACTGTTGGAAGTGACATACCTTTGTGCTTGTATGCTGGAGGAGGGCTGGTTGAGGAATGAGGACAGAAAATACCAAAATATACTAAATAAGAATGAATGCCCTAGTATGTCCATGTAGCAGATAAGAATAAAGAATGGAGTAAGAGAAGCTAAAGAGGCAGAGATGGCCTAGTGTAAGAGTGGAAAAAGGAAGACAAGGATGGAAAGCTTAGTTGGCATAGTGAAACAGAAGAAAGAGATATGGAGAGAGAGCCTGCCTCATCCAGAGCTTAATGAGTGCTCATCAGAAAAGCAAGAACAATTACAGTCAGTCAGTCATTTGCATGTCCCTTTTGGAACTTTGCCTCCCTGACAGTTATTTCTCAACAAAATCTGTTTTATTCAGTTTTTTTTTTTATTTTTTTATAAAAACTATTTTTTTTATGCAAAAACCAGAAACTAGAAAAACTAACAATCACAAAGAAACTCAGAAGGGTCCAAGAAGAAACCTTTTTTTTTTTTGAATGGGCTGACACAGAAAAGAAGCATAACTGATCTGATTAGAAGAAGTGACTTTATTAATGAATTATTGATATTAACAGCATTTTATGGTATTATATTTCACCTTTGTTTTACTGTGACACAAGTTTTATACACAATTTTCTGTTGGTTGATATCTGTCCCAGTCTCATGTATTTTTCTCATGTAACTTTTCATTTTTATGCTTTCATCTCAGGAGTTTCTTTGACAACATCCCAGCTCAAATATGGTATCTCATTAAGTGTATCTACTTTGGCTTGTCAGCGTATCAGATACGATGTGGGTACCCTAACCGTATCCTCGGTAACTTCCTCACCAAGAAGTATGGCTACACCAATGTCATCTTGTTCAAAGGGTAAGTACTGGATAGCTCAGTATTTTTATGGTTTGTTTTGACCAAGGTTTCTCAGTTGGAGCCTGTATCTATGATGAGTTCTATAAACGCTGAAGAAATCGTCAAGTGATAATCTGAGAACTGACTGAGAACAGAACACTGCAGGCTGAAACACTATCTATGCCAGAAGCTGGAAAGTTGGCCCAACAGACCTAATTGCCTGCAGCAAAGAGAAATTCACACCACATTTACATCCTCCAGAGTTACCAGCTGTACAACCTACTCAGTCAAAGTACCTGGCCAGATCCTATTCCCCCCACCCCCCAAGGTGAAGCTCTGAGGCGATGCTGAAAACCTGAGATGAACTGCCACATTTGTGAGGGAGACTGGCATTGATGTCTGAACAAATGATGAAGAAGAAGAAGACCATAATTTCTTGGACCCATGACTAAATTATATAAATAACATCTTTTTAGAATACTGAAACTAGAAAGGGGTCACAATGAAAATTTTAATGCTAAAGGTGAGCATGAGCAGAAAAAGTCAAGAAACAGAGCCAGAGAAACTGTCCTAACGATATGTGGTACACCAGTAATAAGGTGTTGTTGTGCTAGAATCTGGTCACCAGAAACAAAATGAACATATTCTTTCCATTGAGGTAGGTGCTGCTACAAACATGCTTATTAGAATTACTGTATGAACTAAGGAGAGCTACCATTTCATGGGCCCCCTGATTCTATTATAACAAGTTCAAGTTCTTTCCCATGCTCTAGCTGCCAAGATCTTGTATGGAGATCATACATCTGCAAGCCATAGCACTGAAAGACAATAAGGAGGCATGTATGCTTCCATCATAGCTTCAGTATCAACGCACTTATGTTTAGCTACATCTGCTTTCTTCATTTAGACAATGCTTTACATGGTGCCTGAGTGGCAAAGTGGTTTATGCATTCAACTCTCATGGCAGAAGTTGGTGGTTTGATCTTAGGTGGGGACACACTAGTCAGTCTGCTATTGGAATGGATTCCTGGCTCCATCTGGAGTTGGGGAAGGAAAGGCAGCCAAATGTAATATTAATAGCACCCTCTAGTGTACTAACAGGTCAAGAAAATTTGGACACTAGCATCATGTGCCCTTGATTCCTCAGTGGCATAATACAAGTCAAGGAAAATGTGCACACTTACATTGTCCCTTATTTGTCTTAGTGCCATGACATAAGTCTACCATTTTTCACTTTTTACTTTTATATATACATTACTCTTCATCTTTCATGTCTGTATAACCATTTTGATGTGACAGAATTGTTAGTATGCTATATGTTAGCTTATAGAAGGAAGAATGTCCTGTTTATGAACAAAACATCCACTGCAAGTTATTGTGCATTAAACTGATTTATCACAGAGCTTTCTTATATATTTATAGTTTACTATGGTAAAGGAAGAAAGTTCACTCCAGTTATGCTTTGTTGACTTCAGATTTCTGGCCATTCCTTTCTTGCTGGAGTTGCGTGCCCTTATGGACTGGATTTGGACAGACTCAACCCTGGCAATTGGTAGCTGGCTGCAGATGGAAGATATTTATGCAAATGTCTTTGTTTTGAAATGCTGGCGAGAAATTGAGAAGGTGTGTGACAAACAGATATTTAGACTTCAGCAGATTTAGCATTGAATTTTCAGTATCTGAGAATTATTTTCAAAATAATTGTGGGAAAAGAATGCAAGGGGAATATGGCAGTGCTGTAAGATCAAGTAGTAACTCTGTGACCCTGAATACCCAATCAAAAGTCCTGTTTAACTAGAAATGAAGTGTGAGTGTTTTAATTTATTAGTTCTTCTGCTTAAGTAGCACACATTGTTGGTCCAAAATAGAGGAGATCCCAACTTAGTGAAATTTTTGGAACTCATACAAATTTGTTCACCTTGCTAACCATTTGAATCAAAAGCCCCCACCACCCCCCCCCCCCCCAAGAACAATTCTAATTCTAACTTTTTTTCTGGTGTCACCATCCTGGTCTGTATAGCTGCCAGGGTATGCAAACTGAAATAAAGATGGTCACACAAAATTACTATAATAAAATTGACTGTATAATTAATAATAAAATTGTTAGATTATAGCACATATGCACAAATAACTTCAAAATATTACAATTACCACTACGGATGAAATGTATATTAAAAAATGGCTTGCCTTTGTCAGAGATAAATCTCATCACAAAAACCACTTTGCGCTCTAGATATGGTGCATTCTAGTAGCTGCCCTGTAAATTGTGTTACAATTGCATTTGAATTTTAAAGAAGTGACACATGCCATAATTTTCTGAAAATCAATGTGTACATAAAAAAATTTGTACAGTTAACAAAGACATTTACAATGTATTGCCAATCAGGGTATCCTCTGCTGAAGGACCATTGGTGTTACTAACATTTCCTTTCTAGCATCTTGCAGTGGTCTTCATTTTGTAGCTTACAAAAAATTGTATGCTACCAATCTTCAGAAATACATGTGGCTGCAGACCCACTACATTATCATCAAGATAAAGGTGTAAACTGAAACAAAGATCTTGAGTAAAGGATCACAAGCATATGATAACATAGTGCTTTCCTAAACATCAGCTACAATTCTTTTTGACTTCCCAATCATTTGATTATCATCCTTACTTTTTTTAAATTGATTGACATCATTAAGCAAAGCACTTTCTCTGTATCATCATTTGTCCAGGAGAAACAGGAAATACGTCCATTCAGTTCAAGATTGACTTCAAAGACAAAAAAGTGATAAATCAATCTAAAAATACCTCATATAACAGATATTAGTTTGGGATTCAGAATGGAGTCATTGCCACACAATATCATGATTGTGTTTCTAAGTATGTTGTTAATATTGATGATAGATAACAGATAATTGCAATTTTCCTTATGCCCCAGTAGAACATATAAGATGGTAGGAAGATAGCCTTCCCAAGGAGCTGTATTGATGAACTTCTCAAAAAGCTCCACTGCAACAGATCATGTTGAATCTTACATCTTTCACCATTCATTCATTCATTCATTTGCATGTCCCTTGCGGAACTTTGCCTCCCAAACAGCACTCCTGTAGGCCTCTCGGTTGTGAGCAAGATGGCCTGCTGCTGATGTCTTGCAGCCATCTTTGCCTTGGTCTTCCTCTCCTTCTTTTTCCCATTATGTACCTTTCCAAGACGGTCTTCTCTAGATTATCATGACGTTTAATGTGTCCAAAATATTTAAATTTTCTCTCTTTAATCCTCTTTACTAGCCAGCCTTCTTCAATATTAATTTCTAGTAGTATAGATATATTTGTTCTTTTTTGTGTCCATGATATTTGAAGAACTCTTCTGTAGCATTTACATTCAAAGGCATTTATGCATTTCTCAGCTGTTTTGTTAAGTGTCCAAGTCTCACAGGCATATGTTGTGATGGGAAAGATGCATGCCCTTAAAAATCTTATTTTTGTAGTTCTGTCTGCTCCTCTCCACAGATTCTTTAGTTGTTTTACTTTCTGAAGAGTGATAGATGTCCTCCTTTTAATTTCCCTCATTGTATCTCCACTACTAGTTAGTAGTGATCCAAGTTATTCAGAACTCTCCACTTCTTCCAGTTTTTTCCTCATTGATACATATTTCAGCTGCCTTGTTTGTCTTGTCAGTTGTCATCAATTTAGTTTTCTTTGCATTAAGATAGAGGTTTTGTTCATTACTGTTCTTATGGACTGACATAATTAATTTTTCCATTCCTTTTTGTGATGTGGACAGTAATACTGTGTCATCAACATATCTAATCTCTGGTATTTCATAACCTTCAATTGTTATGGCATCGTAGTATTCTTTATCTACATCTTCTCTAACATTCCTCATTATATTTTCAGTGTACAAGTTAAATAAGTAAGGTGACAATACGCACCCCTGACAGACCCCTTGTTTTATGTCAAACCAAGTTGTTGTTTCACCATTTATTCTTGCTGCTGCTTGTTGGTCTAGATACAGCAGTGATGTTAATTGTATCAGATGTGTTGGAAGTCCCATTTTTTCCATTATTTCCCAAAGTTTCTGGTGTTGTACACAATCAAATGCCATTGAGTAGTCTGTAAAGGCTAAATATAGATTCACATTAAACTCTCTACATTTCTCTATTATTAATCTTAAATTGAATATATGATCTCTTGATCCTTTCCCTTGCCTGAAACCAGCTTGGACCATATTGACTTCTTCTATCTTTCACCAGAATATTATTTTTCACCATCTCAGAGTATGACCTATGGAAAGTACTTAGATGGAGTGAGAGACGATCTTGGATTTTTGCTTGCCAGCACTCTACGCTTATGCTTCGGTGTTAGTGATTATATTGTATAAAATTTGTCATTCAGTATTTAGGATACAAATTGAGCTTCTTCAGAAATGAGAGTTTATTTGACTAATTTCAATTATTTCAGGCTTATCCACAAGAGAGAGCAATCAAAAAGAGCGCAGTTACAAAGTATGTCGTCGGTGGAATCCTTCTTGTCGTCATCATTTTTATTATATGGTTCCCGCTGGTATTTTTCTCATTCTTCAATTCTGTGTTTATTACCAATCCTCCATTTGAAGCCTCAATGACGATTGGCATCACCGGATACCAGCCCTTGCTCACAACCACAGCGCAGGGAACTAATATAGCACACCTGACTGACGCAGAGTTCAGCATGCTAAAGCAGCACTACTCAAAGGACAGGGTCAGTTAGCGTCTTCTTTTATTTTCAACATTTACTAGTCCACAGATCCAGGTTAAATTATTGCGTATGTTGTTTTTATTATAATATCATAATATGACTCTGATGTCCATTTTTATCTAGTTGCCCTGTACCCCCTCGATTCATCTGTCCCCGTTGATGTAATTTGGATATGCATATTTATTGAATGTTGCTGTCTCCCATTACATGACTGCTGTCTAGCTCCACCACTGCCTTTCTTCAGCTTAGCTGTCTTCCTTGATCTGATTCATTTGTTACTCATTCTCTGACAGCTGTCTCCTATTAACCAGCTCTGCTATCTGCCCATTTTGTCAGACTCTGCTGTCTTGATTGTTGTGAAGATGCCTCTGTAACATTTTCTTTGATTCTGTGATCCCTTTGTATGCTCTTTATGTTGCTGCACCTTTTTTTTTTTTATTTACTTTGCTCTCCTCTTGTACTTAATTCAGTTGTCCATCTTTTTATTGACTCAGCTAGCCTCTTTAATACTTTTCATAATATTTTACAGCAGTCAGGAAAATGACTGATTGACTTGCATATTTACAGAATGCAAACAGTTTCCTCAGTGGCTATGAGAAGGAAGATGTGACTAAGGTTGTGTTTAATGGCAGGTCATTGTCCATCTGGGGCATTAGTCCAGTAAGTCAGGAGGACTTAGTGCAGGAGCTTGCATACAAGAAATCCAAACTGTCCCTCACTGTAGAGATGAAGTTTTCAAGGTATGTGGCTACTTCATTTCTTATGGAAATCATATATGGTCCTTAAAAAAATGTTATGTACTTATTATATATTTAACTTTTCTATATGGAAGCGCCCTACTTGTCTTATGCTTTTCAGGGTGCTTTAGAGAGAGAAGATAGGTTAATTTGTTACAGAAAGATGAAGAAGATGAGATGGACCTAACCAGTGGCATTAGGAAAGAGGAAGTATTGAATTAGTGTTAGGAGTGGGGTTGTTCAAACAGAAAAGCATAGAAATTGTTACAGCATCAGTGAGATATTACTATATATTTATAGATTATATTCCAGTGATATTGTTCTTACAATTGGTTTTTTTCTAAAGATAGAAAAATGTATCAACAAGAAGGAAATAATCCATATTCAAGATACTAATTTGGCCTGTAGTCATTTATATATAAAAAAATTAGGCCATATTTAACAAATCTTATTATTGAAAATTAGATATAAATATAATTTTTAACAAATAGGTGTTCTAGAGGAATATATCAGATTTACACTGCCTGGCATCTGGGCTTAGTTCATGAAGTTAAGGGCCACTGCTTTCTTTAGATTATATTGTTAGAGGAGGCCAAAGGATGATCTGCTCCTGCTGCGGTTGACCAACATTATGAGTTTTAGCAAAACTGTTACTTCATTGTAGTCTATTTATATGTGACCTATCTGTTTTCATCACGAATTATTTTGTCTGTTCTTGGGTACATTAAGAGACTCAGATATACTCGTGTTAAACCAGTTCAAAGTATGAACAAGAAGGAATTTTAAAATAAGGGGGATCAGAACATAAAGGTTAAATTTTACATTATGATAGTTTATTACACAAGTTTCCATAATCAGTTTAGAATGACCGATTTATCATTCCAGAGAGCCAGACAAGTCCTTGCCAGGTGAAGTGACAAATATATTTGAATTAGATTTTCAGAAACTTATACCCAGAAATGAAGATGTGCCCATGACGCTGGCAAGGATGATAAATGGCACATATAATGAGTCATGGTAAGCAGAATTGTTCGTTCTCTCATAAACTTACATTTACTGTGGCATCAAATAATAAAGTACAGGCTAGCAGATCTGAAGTTTCAAATGTTTTGATATTGAGTTCTCTGCTCTTCTGCCCAGTAGTGTGAATGATATGTTGGATGTTGATGATAGCTGACTGACTGTAAAAGCTTTCCCACATGTCCTGGGAGCAACACCAGAAGATGGGACAGTTCCCATAATTACAGAGCTTTGTGTTTCTAGAAACATCTTCATTGGTGCCGTTGGAGCATGCGTGGCCAGGAAACCTTGATGGCGGGAGTCTGTGCGGTCTGCTCAGAGACAGTAATCCCTGCCATGTTCTCCAGTTTGACATGCTTTGTTTTCAAGGACACAGCAAGTGGGGGTATTGTTATGGCTGACTGTGCTTTGTTTTCAAGGACACAGCAAGTGGGGGTATTGTTATGGCTGACTATGCTTTTTCCACTTCCGGTATCAAGACAGACACTTTCATTTCCTAAGAAGATAAGATAAATGATGATGATGTCATTAATTTTTAACATCAGCTTAAAAGTGTCTGTCATATTCTTTTCATTATAATAACTATGATGACATTAATTATTAGACTCAGATTTCAGCTTTGATTATCATAGATAAGGTAACATTAATTATTAGCCTCACCTGTGTGCATTTTTATTGTCATAATTATAATGACATTAAATATTAACCTAAGGTTCAGCATTCATTATCATAATTATGTTGATGAAATAATTATCATTATTATCTTTCAACTTTCATACATATTTTGTCTTCTTTATGGAACATCAGCTGTAACTAGTTCTGATGACATCTTAGCTTTGTATCTGCTTACTTTTTTGTTGTAATCTCTTTGAAAAGTACCTCAGAGTATTGTAGATTTTTTTTAATCAGTTAATGTATTTTGTTGTTCTCAGTACGGTGATCAAAGTGTTCCCACGATTTATTCGGCTGGCTGGTCAGTCCAAGGCTACTGAATTAAAGCAATTAACAGGAGGTAAAGCGTTGTCAGTATCTTGTCTATGCAGTGATATATTCGCTGTAAATATTACTAGATCATCATCTTGTCCATGCACTGATATATTGATGGTAAATACTACTAGATCAGCATCTTGTCCATGCAGTGATATGCTCACGGTAAATACTACTAGCCCCCGTGTGGTATCCAGGATCTGCAAAGAATAGGACCACTGTACCCTACCACGGATGATAGCGACTAAGGAGGGTTCAGCATAGGGCCAGCAACCCTGTCTGGTAAAAAACTATCAGATTGCTACAGAAACAGAAGCAAGGGAAATAACAAATGCAGGTGGAAGGAGAAATGCTTATCAGGAAACTGAGCCCATGAAGGTTGTGGATGAAAGCCAGCCACTGGAAGTCCCCAGCCCGACTGCAGACCTCCTGGAACCTAAACACAAGAGGCAAATAGGCAGCTGGAATGTAAGAACACTTAACCAGACTGGAAAATTAGCACAAACCATCAAGGAAATGCACAGATACAAACTAGACATACTAGGAATACAAGAAGCAAGATGGACAGGACAAGGCAGAAGGAAATTAACAACACAGCACACAGAAGATACAATAATATAGTCAGGTAAAGAAGATCATCATGAAGGAGGAGTAACATTGATTATAACAAAAGAAGCATCAAGAGCATTTCTGAAATGGACCCCTGTAAATGAGAGATCATTATATGCACGCTTCAACTCAAGATTCACAAAGCTGTCCATTATAGTTTGTTATGCACCAACAGAAGCAGCTAAAGAGGAATTAAAAGATTTTTACAACAGCCTCCAAGCCACAGTAGAAACAATACCCAAGCATGATATGCTACTCATCTTGGGCGACTTCAGTGCAAAAGTAGGTGAGGGAAATGAAGATAGAAGAAGAATCATGGGAAGAGAAGGAATCGGAGAAATAAATGAAAATGGAGAAAGACTGTGCTATTTCTGTGAAGAAAACATGATGACCATTGGAGGGACAATTTTCCAACATAAAAACATCCATAAAGTGACTTGAAGGTCCCCAGATAAAACTACAGAAAACCAAATCAATCACATACTAATAAGCAAGTGGAAACGGTCGCTACAAGATGTGAGAACAAGGAAAGGAGCAGATGTAGGAAGTGATCACAACCTTCTGGTTGCAAAAATAAAACTAAAATTAAGGAAAGCCAGAATTGGAGAACACAGAAAGACACGTTTTGATACAACAAAACTGAAAGAGCAGCAAACAAGGAATGAATTCTCAATAGTACTTAAGAACCTCTTCAGCGTCCTACAAGACGAAGCAGAAATGTCCATACTAGAGCTCAGTAAAACACTACAGGAAACAGCAAAAATAGATGCTGGGATATCGGAAACGGAGAAAATAGGAATGGATAAGCAAGACCACATGGGATAAGATAGAGCAAAGAAAGGAAATCAAGAAAAAATTACTGAACACCAAATCACAAAGGCTAAAAGAACAAGTTTTAAGTAATTATGTACAAAAAAGACAAAGAAGTGAAGGAATCATGCTGTCAAGATAAACGTCAATACAATGACAACTTAGCAGATGCAACAGAGAAAGCAGCATATGCAAATGACATGAAAACCATATACAAAATCACAAAGCAGATGACAGGTAACTTCAGCACAAGATATGATAGTGCAGTTAGAACACATAAGGGACAACTGGTCAGTGAAGAAAGAGAAAAAATTGAAAGATGGAGGGAACACTTTAACACCCTACTAAACAGAAAACAAGCAGCACAAACAACGGACATACCTAAAGCAAAAACGGAACTAAACATCAATACAGGACCAATAACAATAATTGAAGTAAAGGAGGCAATAAAGAAGCTAAAATTAGACAGGGCACCAGGTGAAGATGAAGTGACGGCTGAGATGTTGAAAGCAGAAGAAACAGAAACACCAAAACAACTTTGCCGGATACTACAACAAATTTGGGATCTAGAAAATCTCCAGAGGAGTGGAAAAACTACCAAAGAAGGGTGACCTCAGAGATTGTGGGAACTGGAGAGGCATTACCATACTGCCACTCACCAGTAAAGTATTTTGCAGAATAATCATCAATAGAATTGTACCAGCACTTGAAGGAAAACTTCAGAAAGAGCAGGCAGGATTTAGGAAAGGAAGATCATGCATAGACCACATATTTGTACTTAGATAAATATTAGAACAGACAAATGAGTGGCTTAGCACAACATATGCATTGTTTATAAATTTTGAGAAAGCCTTTGACAGTGTCAACAGAGATGCAGTGTGGAAAATCCTAAGATGGCGTGGCCTCCCCAATAAGATAGTGAATGTAATCAAAGCCCTATACAAGGGTTTTCAGTGCAAAGTGATCTGTGGAGAACATACCTCCAGCAGCTTTAGGGTACACACAGGAGTTAAGCAGGGATGTGTACTATCACCAACATTATTTATCTTGGCAGTAGACTGGTTAATGAAGGAGGCAACATCAGACAAACACAGAGGATTACAATGGATCCTTGACACAGTGCTGGAGGACCTTGACTTTTGTCTAATATCAAGCAGCCACAAAGATATGCAAGATAAAATAAACAAGCTAACTCAGAATGCAAACAACATAGAACTAAAGGTCAACGTAGGAAAGACAAAGTTAATGAAGCAAAATGTGAACAACTAAATATAATCAGAGCAAGTAGATAGCAAGTTAGTGGAGGAGGTCAATGAATTTGTATATCTTGGCAGATAGCACAGAGGACATCAACAGCAGACTTACTAGAGCAAAGCAGGCATTTGCAATGCTGCAGACTATATGGAAATAAAAAAAACTAAGCATAAATATGAAAATCAGGATATTTAAGAGTAATGTTCTAAGTGTACTACCCTATGGAAGTGAATGCTGGAAAATCACCAAAACCATAGAAAACAAGTTGAATTCTTTCCAGACTAAATGTTTACGAAGAATTAGAAAAATATTTTGGCCAAACACCATAAGAAATAACATCTTGTTGGCAGAAATGCAGATGAAGCCACTGACAGCAATTATTGAGGAAAGACGCTGGCAATGGTTGGGACATGTGCTTCAAATGACTGACAACTCACTACCAAAAATAGCACTAAGATGGACACCACAGGGGAACAGAAGTAAGGGTAGACCAAAAGAGACATGGAGAAGAACAACAAAAAGGATGTTGAGCAATAGAGGGCTCACCTGGGCAAGAACAGAAAAAAAGGCGAAGGACAGGCATTTGTAGAAAACCCTCGCAGAAGCGCCATGTTCCTTGGGCACTTAAGGTTCAGAGAGAGAGAAATACTACTAGATCAGCGTCTTGTCCATGCAGTGATATGCTCACGGTAAATACTACTAGATCATCATCTTGTCTATGCAGTGATATATTCACGGTAAATACTACTAATCAGTATCTTATCTATGCATGGATATATTCTTGGTAAATACTACTAAATCAGGATCTTGTCCATGCAGGGACACACTCACGGTAAATACTACTAGATTAGTATCTTAGGAGCCGTGTTAGAGCAGTGGATTAATCACTCGCTTGCTGACCAGGTGACCCAGTTTAGATTTCCACTCACCACAGTGGTGGTTAAACCATGGCTTGCACAAAAACTCCCAGGGTTCACCCATCCTCAAGAAAAAAAAATTGGTACCAGGGTTGACACTCTGGGAAGGAAGAGAAATGACATAGCTTTCTATGGAGCTATGGCGACACTTGTCAGTGGTTTCTAATTAACTGCTAACTAGGCAGGAGAGCACTTATGGTTTGACTGTGTGCAATGATGCTGTTTCACAACTCATACTTTTACCTTTAGATCAGTATCTTGTCCATGCAGGGACATACCCATGGTAAATACTACTAGATATGTGAAATAAATGTGATTTAAACCTGCTCTAATTACATACTTAAAATTTTGCCACAAGAAAATGATTTAACATGAAGATAGTCAAAATAAACAATTCAGTGGTAGCCTATTTCAGTCAGTTCAGACAAATTCTGACTGTCAGCGCCTTTAACAAGGCATAAGCTTGGACATGATTATAAAGAGAACAAGCTGCTTACTCTTTAGCATGTTCCTCCATACCATATTGTCATATGGCTTGAGGATTGATATCCTTGATGCAGTGTGGCATCAGCAAGCTAAAAGGAATTGCTGAAATTGTATTGAAGTCATCTCTTTTCTTTTTAACGTCCTGTATCTTTTTCTTTCTTGTTTGACAATAGGCTATCAGTATTTTCTTCTTCTTCTTCTTCTTTTTCTTTTCCATCAGTGTTCATCCTAAAAAAAAGGCATTGGTTGTTTTGTGTCACAGTTATGTGCCTTTTGGCCTTATACATCACAGTTTCTTACATCTTACATCCTTCCCATGTCATTAAATGTCGCATAGTTGTTTGCACAAGTTTTCCTGTTCTCTGTGAGTCTTTCAACTTCATCAAAGGATGTTATGCTCACTAAACTGGCTTCTCTTAACAATGACCTCTTTAGAGTTTCATGTGGTTGACCTCTTTTTCTTCTGCCTGTTGTGCTCCACTTGATAACTTGTTTTGGTATTCTGTGATTGTTTCATCTCATCACATGACCTATATATGTCCATCTTATTTTTCTGATCACCCACAAGACAGAATTTGGCTGGACATATTTGTGGGACCAGGTTCACCTTCCTATTGCGATCCCTCTTCAGTTGACCAGACTACTGCTTGTTGTAAGGGGCACCACTTGGAGGTAGACTAGGGTCTTTGCCAGTTATGATTCACCAACACAGATGCAAGCAATCAGCTGTGTATCACTGACCACTGCCTCATTCAGCTTGAGTACTGTCCTTTTACCCCTATTTTCTGCATAACCTACTGCATCCTGTTGTTTGACATTGCAAAACTTTTGAAATGGCCTAGCACTATTTTCTGTGTAATTGGCTGCATCTTCTTGTTTGACAATGCAGGAACTTACGGAATGGGTTTGAGCAATATCTCACTGCAGCTGCAGTCAGAATCGTCAACGGGACTCAGTGAATGGTGGAATGTTAATGAAATTGTGACAGACCCTAACTGGTTTGAGTACAAAAATCCTGAC
The DNA here is from genome assembly GCA_009760885.1 of Achatina immaculata. Classification (NCBI taxonomy): domain Eukaryota; kingdom Metazoa; phylum Mollusca; class Gastropoda; order Stylommatophora; family Achatinidae; genus Lissachatina; species Lissachatina immaculata. Next base: position 14,569,953 of record CM019716.1, read on the forward strand.
CAGAATCGTACCTATCCCAACATTCATATTATCACTTTCAATGATAGGAAAGCTCCAGCATCTCTTTCGTTCCTCTCTGGATATGGGTAAGTCATGCTTTAAACTTGCACTTGTAAGGAGGGTGTGATAGTTCTAAAAACTTTCTTATGCCATTTTTCATTTATGTATATTATTGATTGTTTTGGACACATTAAACATCATGATAATCTAGAGAAGACCGTCCTGTAAGGGTGCATAATGGGAAAAAGAGAGGAAGACCAAGGCAAAGATGGCTGCAAGACATCATTGATGATCTGCAAATGGATGCATCAGCAGCAGGCCATCTTGCTCACAACCGAGAGGCCTACTGGAGTACTGTTAGGGGGGCAAAGTTCCGCAAGGGACATGCAGATGAATGATTGAATGAATTGATTGTATGGATAAGAGGTTGTTAGTTTATTTATATTTATTATTATACCTCGTATATCCATATATAATGCTGGTACTGTATCGATGCTGAATAACTGTAAGAATGAAAGTGAAGAGATGAAGACTAGAATATCAGATTTGCATGCATTCTTTCTTCTTCTTCGTTCGCAAGCATGCATTCCTAATTCTTTACCCTAAGTTCTTTCAGGGTTAAGAGTCTGAAACCTAATACCGCCGTCCTCCAGTCCTATCAGTTAAGAAAAAAAAATTGGAACCAGACATTAGTGTTGGGGGGAAATCCTCTGAAAGTAGAGCAAGTCCGAAATCATGATGAGGCATGTTGGGTGGTCGTGGCTGTTGGTCATGATGAGCAGATACGATTTCATGGAGGAAGAAACAAAATCATTGTCATGAGTGTGGGGGTTTTTCCCTGAATCCAGACAAGAGAAACCTAGTTTTACCTAGTTTTAAACAAGCATCATGAGCTGAAGTAAACTTTCTTGTATTCCAAGTAGTGATGGTGTTGCTAGTCGTAGCAGTAATAGTTATAGCAGGGGGCAGTTATTGCTTGTGGTTAAAAAGAAATGGCGTGTATTTCTGTACACTGAAACAAATCTATGCCAGTGCAGATTGAAGAAAGATTTACTTGAATCTTTTGTTTTGCAGAGCAGAGTTGTATATTCGTGCAGGTTAGTTGTGTTCACGGGTTAGCATGGGATAGTAACTGATGCTGATTGAGGATAATTGTGTGCCATTTCCCCCCAGGAAACCTCGTTTACAACTTATCTTCAGATTGCTTTGCCTCTTACTTAACAGTTTCAGGTTATTTTTATTCTTACACACTTCTTGATTTTCTCCAGTAATATTGCCATCATTTTCCCCTTTCCCCCCACATATTTTTCTTATCAGTGGATTATTCAGCCCCATGATATGGCCAGTACATGCCTTGATTCTTGTGTTCTTCCCTATTTCTGTTTTTTTTAAAATTTCAGTTGTTCCAATAATTCTTTATTTGTTTTCTTTGTTATCAGTGAAGAACACTCTGTTCTTATGTATGTCCACATTTCTAATTTTCTTTTTCTTGTTTTTGTTTAATGTCTGTGCTTTTGCAATATTACTCATTCACTTAGAGCTAACAAAGATTGCAAAAATAGTGTGATGAATAGTGGTTCAGGATAATGAAAGTTAATTCCTTCATTAGGCACTTTGATTCATTGTTTTAACTCAAAAAATGAGAAACTTAAAGAGAACAGTTTACTTATGACTGAAATATTTCAAATCTCTTAAATAATCCTGAAAATGGTTTCTCTACATTAATAAGTTTCCCCATATCTCACTTGCAAACAGAATTATTGGCCTGTACATATCATTCATCCTTTTGATTGGTCGACTGCTTCGCTTGAGCACAACCAATCAGTACATGACCATCATGTTCCGAGAGTTGCCAGACGTGGACCGCCTCCTGAAGCTGTGCTTGGATATCTACCTTGTGAGAGAAATGAAAGAGTTCCGCATGGAAGAGGATCTCTATGCCAAACTCATCTTCCTGTACCGCAGCCCAGAGACCACCATCAAATTCACTAGGCAAACTGTTCGTATTGGCAACATCAAGAGAAGTGATGACAAAAAGAAGAGTGACTAAAGTAACATGCTCATAATTTAGTTCTGTTTTCAAGTGTAGGAATTGTCTCTAATATGCTGAAGGACAGTGTTTTCTGTTTTTTAAAGTTGTTTTTGGCCTTCCGTTAGACCAGATATTTGGAGATGTTAGTTCTGTTTTCACAGCTCATAGCTTCAGAATGATTTGAGAATATTTAGAGAATTGGATGCAGTAGAAGACAGAGGAGGATAGCAGTATTGTCTTTCCATTGTTAAAGTTTCATAAAAATAAGCATGACAAAATTTATGTAATTTTCATAAATATAAGTAAATAACAAGCATAGATTGAGGCCTATATATCTGCTGAATACTCTTCCTCATTCATAGAATAAATTTGTTTGGTTTTGGAGAGATGCTGAAAATATTCTCAGTTTGCTGAATATTTTAAATTAAATATAACATATTGCAGTTAATAAAAACTATAAGGAAAAGGCGGTCAGAACTCTTTGGACATGTCATGAGCATAAAGCAGCTGGAGTTCCCACAGATGCTGGAAAACTCAATGTAAAAGATAGATGAAAGTTAGAAAAAAAAATTGTAGAATGTGGAAGTGCACAAAACTGACATGGAGGTTGCCCTTGATGGTTTCCTCCTAGAGAGACCTCAGCTTGAGATGGAAGTGAGCAGTAGAAATTCCTGTAAATTTACTCGTCTTATAAGTTTTAATATTTTAACTGAATTGAGGTAGATTGCTGTGTTTTTTTCTGTCATGTAGTTGATTTCGTTGATTTGTTCCATTTCTTCACTCATATTCCTACGTTTAATTGAGCAGTTCAGTTTTGATGTTTGTTAATTGTTTTGAGGTGAGCTGAAAAACTGATCTGCTTGTTTTGATTATGTTGATTAATGTAGAGGGCAGTTTCTGGCACCATATGTTGTTCATGTTATGTACATTTTGTTTTATTCTGTTAACATTTTGTGAGTTTGAACTGATCAGATAATTTTGTAGACACTCCAGTTTTTATTTTTTTATGTAAAGCACTTGCAGCATCATTCTGTAAATGTTGTTTATGTCGTTGTTTGAGTGTTTATACATGACGCTTATATTACATATTGTTTTATTGTTAATGTGTTCATTGAGTTTCTGCGCTGATCTGTGAAAGACACAGAAACCAGTGTGTCTGCAGAGATGTTCTGCAAGGGAGTTATAAGTGCATGCTGTTTTTTAAAAAAAAAAAGATTCCTAGAATCATGTTTTATGTTAGTTCAGAATTTTGTGATCCAGATTTAGGAACTAGACTTATTAACTTTTACCAAGAGATAAAAGAGATGACGAATGCAGTGAAACTGGTTCTAGTAATATAACACAATATCTAGTAATGCAGACCACTGGACAAATAAATGGATTAAAAAATAAAAATAAAGAGACTGCAGTCCTGTGGCTGTGAGGTCATAATTTTAAAGTGTTGTAAGTTCTAAAAATAAGTTTTCTTAATAAAACATGACTGCTGTAATGTTTTATGATAAAAAGTCTTTGTGTGGTTTTGGATGTTGTTTGGTAGGGTTGTGGTTAATGTAAAGATATATTCTTGTTCTGAATGTCATAGAACAGAAAATGTTACTTTTCTGCCTGGTAATGAATGCCAGACTGCCATGATTTTCTACATTCTTCTTAGACTAAACAAGAAGACTGAGTGGTGTCCATCCAGAAAGCTTCAGTACCAGCTTTCTTAATAAGCTGTATCAAGAGAAGTAACTCGTCAGACTTGACATCATTCACTGGACTATTATGACAGTCTTATTGTGTGTCCACTTCAAGAAAGTGAAGTATGATCCTATCCAGATAAGGTTCACTAGCCCACGGTCTTAGTCCAATATGCATTCCCAGTCCATGATCCAGACCAGATATGCTTTCCCAGCCCATAATCCAGGCCAAATATGGTTCCCCAGTCCAAGCCAGATATGGTTCCTCAGTCCAAAGCCAAATATGGTTCCCCAGTCCAAGCCAGATATGGTTCAACAGCCCATGATCCAAGCCAGATAACATTTGCTAGCCCAGATATATGAACAGACACCTTTTTTCACTATGTGGAGAATTAAGATGCATAAGCTATGGACAAATACTGTCTATTTTTGTAGTGTGTATGAAACTTGCAATTTAATCCATCCACATCTTGCATTTGTTGATGTTTTTGGATCATTATGACACTTCCATGTGTTCAGGCCTGCATGTGAATCTAGGACTTTAGGTGATCTTTCATACTCTTCTTTTATATATTTTCTTCATAAGAGAGCAGGGTTAGTCGTTGATGATACTCCAGGATTTGATTCACAGTCAGTTTCTTGCTGGTTTTTTTTTCTTGTGTCAAAAGTGCTTTACCTGCAACGTTTCCAGACTAATCCATTCAGAATAGGCAAGCTGGTAACCCTGTCATGCCTTAGAGGCACATTGGGGATATGGTGTTGGTGCCCATATTTACTTGACTTGAAAGCACACTGTGGTCTGCTTCATGCCTGGCCACCTTTTCCTCCCCAGCTCCAGATGTCAGGTACCTGTTTCTACAGCCTGGGTGACTTTTGCTATGAAATGTATTTGTATTTTCTAACATCTAGAGATATCTGCTGTTAATTTTGTTTTGTCCTGCTCGTATATATAAGGCTGGGCGTGAATGACCTTGTAATGTATTCTGAACACTGTGGGGGATTATGTATTATTGGTTTTAATAAACATAGCACTTTTTAGACTTGTAAACACTGTGGGGGGTTGTGTATTATTGGTTTTAATAAACATAGCACTTTTTAGACTTGTAAACAAACCATAGTGGAAAAGATGCAAACATTATAAACAGTCTTTGCAAAAAGAGGTGGTATTTGTTAATATATTAATACATTTCACATAATGTATTTTGCTGTCATGGAGCATCATACAATCATTCAGTTAAAAAAAAACAAACTTGAAATTAATTTTTCAGATAACTCATTTATACATACAAATGTACACGTTACATGAACATCTCTGGATGAGGAAAAAAAATCTTAGTTTGTGTGGGAAGAAAATATTTTCATGTCAAGTGAAAGCCTCATGATTGTATGACGGCAGGTTTTAAGTGTACTAGGTGAAATACAAGTACATTTTTGCCAAATCACACCAGAAGAGTCAGGATACTGTCAAATCATTAGCCATTTTGTTGCATCACATAGCACCAGTGTTAGTCAACAAGAGGCATGCTGATCTGCCTACATCATATGCTCTTTTTTGTTTTTAATCTTAATAGCTAACAGTATTCATTATTTTAATCATTTTACTTAATAAAAATGTGTGTGTGTGTTATCTGATTTTATGAGATTTTTTTTAAAACATTAAGTTCAACAAATGTATTGTTTCACATAAATTCTAACCACAGAGAATTCTTTAGCAGCCTCTAATTACGAATCACAACACATTAACTCATAATTGTTCAAAGGGCATATTGTGAAGTATTCTGTTGAAGCAGGGAGTTGTAATTATTGTTTGAGTTCGATGTTTTTTTGAGTCTGAGGGAATGTTCCGTGTACTCAAGAAGCATAAATGACTAACTTTGATTGTGAGTTATAGAATGCTTTTTTTAGAAGGTAGATAAATCTGAGATTGTATGTAAAAATATAAAAGATGTTTAAGTAATTAAATCTGGCAAAAAAACACTGGCAGTTAGGCATTTTACAGGAATACATGACAACATCCTGTGTTTCACAACATACCTAGAATCAGAAACAGATATGACCAACAACTGCTGTCATCTATTCAAGTAGAGCAAGTAGAATGGACATCAAGCAGTCACATTGTGTTTTGAGCTCAGCATAAGGTCTGATAGGCAATATTTTCACACAGAATTGACTTTAATGTGACTATTGTTTTGTCAGTGCATTAAAAAATTTTTTGTGTTGATTTGGGAGCTTCTCCATGCTGTATTTGAAAAAGTGTTCTTTTCTGTGACAATTCCTCTACCTAATTAGTTTCAGAATTCCTATGAACACATGAAAGAGTTGAATATCCCAGCCACTTATAACAAATCATAAGATATGCATTGAAAGAAAGCCACACACTTTATAGCATGTCTAACACTTATAAAATAGGAAGGTTCAGGCCATGATTACTTTCTTCATCTCAGATATGATTCTGCTTGACTTCAATAAGTTAAATATGTTCAGATACAAAATGAGTAACTTGGCCTTGTAAATTTGTGGTTTTATGTCACAGAAACTATACAAACAATGGCATATCAAGAAGTTCATTGAACAACCATGAGAGCCCAACTCTGCAGACCTTGCAGAAGCAGCACTTCACCCAGAAAACAAATGAGTAAATACAGACCTCAGTAAACCACATTTCTTTGCCTGATATAAATGCTTTACTTTGTCGTTTATTTTTTTTAATCTTTGCCATTATTTGTAGCTCATAATAGTAGTGCAATGTATAATATTCATTCTTGTGCTGCTACGTGACACTTGTATTATTTTCTGCAATATATTCATGCTATGTTTGTATTGGGTGCTGCTTCATTTTACTGCTGATAATAGAATCCTTTATATTTTTTATTACAAATACTTTTATTTTCTTTCTGACACATTTTCTTATGCTTATTATCATCTACTGCAGTTATTCTTGACCATGGACCCTCCTTTGCAGTCAGAGAACAGCTTTGGGTCCTTCATAAAAGCAATGAATGATGATGCTATTTTTTTTTTTTTAAAAATCAAGCCAATCCATTTGCTGATTCTTGGACCCCCAGAAATCCCTGTGGGCCCTCTGGGGGTCCATGAATTCTGGGTTCTAAGGTTAAAATGATTTTAATGCACATGAAGTCTGATTTATGCTGTCTCATTCATAATTTTGCCATATCCTGATTATTTTTCTATTGTGGCTGGTATTTCATATTTTTCTGATGCAACCATTTTATGTTTACTAACCAGTTTGTGAGTCCATTCTTTTCTTTCAAACATCACAGGTCATCCTTTGCATTCACTTTTCTCACTCCTCTCTTCTTCCTTCCCCTTCTTTTGTTAATTAGTCCCACAAACTTTCATTATAAACCTGTGCAATATTTTAAGTTTATTCCTTTTTATATTCAGCTCTGACATTATGAAAGGGTGACAACTTATATATGGTGATACTTTTTAAAAAAATTTTTCCGTGTCTTACTACTGTAATCTGGTCAAAATTATTGCTTGTAAAGTCCTTGCAGAAATTCATCTTTAGGCAATCACATTTATTTTAACATGAGCATGTTGAGAATCTGAGTGTAGTATCTTTGTGTGCGAGCAGGCTTAGCTATTGTAGAAATTTTTTTTTGTCAGAAAAGACAAGCAATATTAAGATATCCATGAATAAACTATCTGCCTGGGGAGTTCTAGGCAGCTGATGCATTCTTTAATTTCAGAAATGAAGCATTTTTCTCAGCTGGCTCCACCACCATGTTGTCATGATTGGAGGTAGGATAAAAGGTTTTGACTTGTGTGGGATAGTACAGTAGTGATTGTCAGACTTTTTATGTGAATGGATTGCATTTGTAAAGTGGTTCCTGTCACACTGAGATCAACAAAGCTGTAAAAATTAGTACCTGACATTTGTGCTGGGGAAAACTACCTGGTGGATACCAGAATTCACAGTACACAGTGTTTTAAAAGAAAAACTGATTTTTCACATACACACACAAAAGTCATTACCATACTTTGTGCAAGCACAAACAAAAGAAATTCTGTAAGGGCTGGCCTTGATGAATGTGTCACTCCTATAACAGTTATGTTTACTCCATTGTGAATAAGTAAATGTTATATACAGCTTAAATTGATCTCAAGGCGACTTAGAAGCTGAGAACCCCAAACCATAGCAGTTTTTTTTTCAAAGCTACAAATACTTTACATTTAAATGAAGAAATGCTATAGTAAAATTACAAAAGCTGTAGTTAGTATGATAGTGATCAGTTGAAGAGGATCTTTGAATTGCTTTTATAAAAGCCACCGGAAATAACAAAAACAACTGTGGCACTCGGAGAAAAAAGAAAATGGCCTGTCATATATTGCTACAACATAGAGAAAATACAGTTAATGCAGTCATTACCGACTCTTAAAATTTACTAGGAAAAGTGGAAGACATTAGAAGTGAATGGCAAGAAATAGTTCATAGATCCTACATAAAAAACTGCATGTTCAGGTCATGCCAGAGTCGACGGAAACAACACTGACCATTGGCCAAATCAGAGGGCCTGTACAAACCCATCAAGCGAACAAATGCAAAGTACCTATCACATACGCCTCAGTGCATTACATGTAGCCAAGATTTGGTTACAAATCCCAACTAAATGGTAGATCACAGGCAACACAAAATCAACACGGCATTGGAGTCATCTCCCTAAAAACACTGAATGTCAAAGACCGAACATGTGTAGGCATACCCCGAGTGTATGAAACATCTCCAGGACCAGCAAGAGCTAAGCCCCTTTTTTTACAGTTAATACTAAAGTAGCATACAGTGTAAATACTATATAATAGTGTTCTGAAGAACAGTGAACTGGCATGTGTTCATCTGTTGTAAGAGTGACCCAAAAGTGGATACCTAGCTGATGTTGAGCTACAAGAAACAAAAGACTGAGATGAAGAGCATGCATATTTATAACAAGAATCTTCACACGGTTGTAGTGAGAAAGCTGGACAATAGGTTGTGGCTGCTGCTATATATTTTTTTTTAAGAATGTCGAAAGAGGCAAATAAAAATTTTTAAAAAAGAAAAATATAAACAGGCTTCCACTTATATTCTTTTTCATGTTAATTTGTGAAAAGCTCAGCAATGCCAAACATTTTTAATGATTAATTTCACATAGTTTGTAATCAGCACTTTTCTTCAGACATGCAGATATTGCAATATTCAGTGAAATACCAGAAAGACAGACAGAAGTTTGTAAACAGTTACCAAGATTTTACATATGGAAATGTTGATGTTAATAATACCCAGATGGTATTACATATTATGTTGTTGGAAAGCCAAAATCATGCTTATTTGTGTATGCAGATTTGCACTATACACACTTTAAATATACCTGCAGTTTGCCTTGTGGCAAGTCCTATAGGAAAAAAACAATTTTTTTCTTTGCTACTTGAGGAAGTTTGCTGTGTTTTTTAAGCTGTGTACGTAAAAAAAATATGTATGGCATTTTAGCATCTAGCACGAAACTTACATTCTTAGCATTTTTGAAAGAAAATTATCCTTTCATTTATCCCTGGCAAGAAATTTGCCAAGTTGTTAGTCTTTTATAAGAAATTTAGCATTGTCCTCAAGTTCTTATCCACATTCAAGAAATTTAGCAGTCTTCAAGTTCTTTTTATCCACATCCAAGAAATTTAGCACTGTCTTCAATATCTTTTTAATGCATATCAAAGAAATTTAGCACTGTCTTTAAGTTTTTCTTATCCATGTGCAGGAAAATTACCATTTTCTTAGTGTTTTTTACCTTTTTTTCTCCTTTGGATGTAGAAAGTTATGATTTGTTTTAGTCAGTCATTTTAATAATCACCATTATTCTGGTTGTAGTCCGTACATTTGCTATCTGAAAGATTCTCTTTTATGTATTTCCATTTCTGTTCATGAAATAATGGGTCTAGGCATTACAGTTCTGTGGAAAAGTTACCAAGATTTACAAATGTGTTACTATAAATCTGCCAAATAGTGCCTTGTTAGAAGTAAGGGAAAACTAGAGTTTGCTTTTGGTTTTCCAGTGAAAAGAAGGAATACATGAACAAAAGCAGTGGCTACCCAAATCCATCATGAGAACAAATATACAAAAGTCAGGTTTGTATACATCACATCAGGGTGACAAGATTCATGATGTGTGATTTAAGTGTAGTGTGCATCAATGTATGATAAATAAAAACTCTTTTCAGCTTAATTGTGGGACATTATAGGGTTTTTTTTTCCTCTCAGTTTTATCAAATTAATTATCTTGCTTATCTGCCTTTCCTTTGTTTTTAAAATCCTAGATTCAAGTTTATAATTTTATAAATATTGACATTGTAAATATTTCCACTGAATTCTCTCTCTCTCTCTCTCTCTAGCAATGAACTTGAAAAAATAAGGCATTATTCTAAAATGTTCCTTGTGCTAGCCTTTTGCATGAAATATTTATAGCATTGTTAAGTTTATCTCATTTTTCAAGTAGATTTTTTTTAATCCACATGTCGGGTGTAAATAGATGGACATTATTGTGGTTTGTACCTCCCACATTATCATTTCAGAAAAATTGTTCGAAATGTTGAATCACAGTAGTAGAATGTTTATGTCCATGTTTTAGAATGCTCAATTGAGTAGTCATCTTCTCTGCAACATTGGTCAATAAAACTTATGTTTGTGAGTTCAGTATAATGCAGATGTTTGTTAAAGGCTTTAAACACAGTGCATCCGCTGTTAAGCAAAGTCTTGTGTTTGTGTCGTATAATCTCAGTATGTGTGGTAGTATAGTGTAGTGTTCAGAACTTGTGAGATTGTAATGTAGTACCCTATACTTGTGTGCTGTATTGTGAACACCTTAAATATTGTGACAAATAATAAAAACTCCTGGCTTTTTAAATAAGATTTCTTTGTTTTTATATTAGAAGTGCTTGGACTCTGTTGTTAGCATACTTCATTGTTATTACTGATATGTCATTGCACTGGACTATTGTTAGCATAGTTCACTGATATGTCACTATGTTGGACTGTTGTTAGCATACTTCACCGACATCATCATGTCATTGTGTTGTCAGCATATTTCACTGATGTCATTACACTGTTGTTGCCTGCATACTTCACTGATACATCATTACATTGTTGTCAGCATACTTCACGTATATGTTTTAAAATGCTGAGTGATTCTCCACAGGAAGACAGGCAGGAGAGGACTTTCAAATCTAAAAGACAGAATTTTTTTTTCCTATGATGATGATTTAATAATATATATAGGAGAAGATTTAGGGACAACCTGGGTTGAAAAGGAAGGAATGGGACCTGAAGATTTAGGGGCAACATAGGTTGAAAAGGAAGGAATGATACCTAAAGATTTAGGGACAACCTAGGTTGAAAAGGAAGGAATGGGACCTGAAGATTTAGGGGCAATCTAGGTTAAAAAGGAAGGAATGGGACCTGAAGATTTAGGGGCAACCTAGGTTAAAAAAGAAGGAATGAGACCTGAAGATTTAGGGGCAACCTAGGTTAAAAAGGAAGGAATGGAACCTGAAGATTTAGGGGCAGTCTAGGTTTAAAAAAAAAGGAATGAGACCTCAAGATTTAGGGGCAACCTAGGTTAAAAAGGAAGGAATGAGACCTGAAGATTTAGGGGCAACCTAGGTTAAAAAGGAAGGAATGAGACCTCAAGATTTAGGGGCAACCTAGGTTAAAAAGGAAGGAATGAGACCTCAAGATTTAGGGGCAACCTAGGTTAAAAAGGAAGGAATGGGACCTGAAGATTTAGGGGCAACCTAGGTTAAAAAGAAAGGAATGATACCTGAAGATTTAGGGGCAACCTAGGTTAAAAAGGAAGGAATGAGATCTGAAGATTTAGGGGCAACCTAGGTTAAAAAGGAAAGAATGGGACCTGAAGATTTAGGGGCAACCTAGGTTAAAAAGGAAAGAATGGGACCTGAAGAATTAGGGGCAACCTAGGTTAACTCTTTCCACCCGCGTTATTTCCAAAATGTTCCTTAGTTTCTTACGACACGACCATTTTGGAGAAGGGGTCACTGTGTAAAAGTTATTGTACCGAATTCCATGATCACCACGTGTGTATCACACATTAAAATAAGTGGAAATGAATGAAGATTCCATAAATGAAGTTATTTGTCTAAAAAAAAAACAAAGAAAAGAAAAAAACTGGTGTGAAACGATGGAACGATTTTTGGCGCTAAAAAAATTTTAGGGCTGAACAATAAAATCTACTTTACACTTACCTTAGCTGTGTCATAATCCAATATAGAATACGTAGTCACTCAAATTTCAACACAGAAAAATCAATATTTATGGATTTTTGTGACATCCAATAAATCTAACAGATCTACAGCTACTAGAAACACATACAGTAAGCTAGATCTAGTCGGTCGGTGTGACCATTCTACCACTCAATCTCGAAACTTGAATTTTACCACCTATCTATGTATCAAAAATGGCGTCTTTATCCCCCATGCTTAAAACACTAGTTTATCTTTGAATCCAGAAGAGCTCTAACTGGTTAAATGAAAAGTAACATCATGTTTTCAATGAAAGAAACTCCAATGCCGCATAGGGCTGTCGAGAGTGCCATTGCTAAACCGCAAAGATCCTTATGGGGCTCGCGCGAGTGGAAAGAGTTAAAAAGGAAGGAATGGGACATGAAGATTTAGGGGCAACCTAGGTTAAAAAGGAAGGATTGGGGCCTGAAGATTTAGGGGCAACCTAGGTTAAAAAGGAAGGAATGGGGCCTGAAGATTTAGGGGCAACCTAGGTTAAAAAGGAAGGAATGGGGCCTGAAGATTTAGGGGCAACCTAGGTTAAAAAGGAAGGAATGGGGCCTGAAGATTTAGGGACAACCTAGGTTAAAAAGGAAGGAATGAGACCTGAAGATTTAGAGCCAGTCCTTCAGTCTAGACAACATGACAGGACTCTAACTTGGTCTACATAGTAGGTCTACTGAGCTTGTCTGCTCCACCCTGGAACCTTAAGCAAGCTACTTTTAATAATCCACTCTCATCTGATTCAGACCTTCTGCTTCAAGATAGCTGTGATATCTGTTGCAGGAAAACACTTGTTCCACAATTCTATGGAGATCAAAATGATAGGTAGACCATAAGCTGTAATGAAAGATGTTTTGCTGAAAGATTCCAAAGTTCATTCTGTATATTAAAAATAAAAAATAATCATTATATTAGATTTTCATGCTGTTCACTGGATGCACTTGCAACAAATTCACTCGCATCCATGTTTTTTCTAACATCATGCATGAATGCACACAATCAAGTCAACACGGCCTGATACAATTCAGTCCCATGAATAAAATCAAAGTTTGGCATAAAGTTTATTTACAAGAAAATGAAGTGCATGACCTAATTAACTTGAAGGTGACATTCAAGGTTTATAAGAAAAATACTGAACATTTCTTTTAAATTTGGCTGACAGCTGTAGTTATATATCACCTGTATTTTTTATGCTAACATCTGATAGACTAATAAAGTATTAAAAGTTAAGGCACATGATTTATGATACCACATTTTGTGTACTTTACACACCTACAAGGAACAGAAATCTAAGGGCATTTCTTTATCCTCTGTTCCTTGCTATGGTTCCCCATGCTAAAATTAAACATTACATAGTCCTATGCCACTGGTGGGTTTCCAGAAAGAAAATATGCTCATAAAATTCCAATCACATGAGCACATAGAAACAGACATGCATTCACACATTTATGTTCACTGCTGGTGCAGTTCTGAAATTTTAAACTACACTTGACTATCACAAATCCAGCAATCAGTTATCCAGTCCAATCAGCTACTTGGCACTAATTTCCACAAGAGACACTTCAGGTTCCCCAGGTCACCATGCTGACCTGCCACTATTGTTTGGTGGTGCTAGCTGTAAGGCATTTCTAATCATCTTTTGTGCAGTTTTATTACAGTCTGCTGACATTTAGCCCTGGTCATGGCTTTAATGAATACAAACAGTGCTTCTCCTGCTGTGAAGCATACACATCATACGCTGTCAACAACAGATAAGGTAGAACTTACGAAAACAAAATCTGACAGTGACATATCTGTGTGAAGCTTTTGTGATTTATCAAACAATGACTCATACTACTGTTTATGATATAAAGAAACAGAGAAAAACTGCAGTTAACCTTAATCATCAGTAATCAGCCAATATCACGTGTGCGGCATCCAGCAGGTTCTGATTATGCCAGATTAGTGATGGTCAACTGTTGGTCTTGTTTCACTTTTATACACAGATTTTTGGAATCAAATTTATAATGATGATCAACAGCACAAACTTTTAAATGACTGACAACACAAGAATTCTGTTTATCATCATTAGTCCCTGTCAGACATGAAAATGCTGAAACTAATTACTTTATTGTGTTCAATCTTCAGCATCATCTTGATTCTGACTAGTGCTGCAGGGTCAAACTTGGAGTCAACGACAGTAGAAAGAGTCATTTATGCAAGAGTCAAAGCTGAACAGTAGAACAAGAGAAATTAAGAGTCACGAGATTGGGCAAGCTGGCTCCACAGCCCCAAATCTGACAACTTCCCTTTGTGTCCTGAATTAATTTCCCTATAACTTTTTCATTATTTTTTTGTATGTCATAAAGTAGTTTTTGGTAGGCAATGAACATGGAAAGAAAGAAATTAATTTTTTATAAACATTTTCATGGTTCCTTTTTTAAGATGGAAATTACAAGTACAGATTTGGGGGGGGGGGGGGAACGGGACTCAAAAGTTCTCTGAAAAAAATGGCCAATTTTGTTTGACTGGAAAGAAAAAAAAGAAAAAAGCAAATTCTGCACAATGAAGAGCAAAGTTTCAGAGTGCTAGCCCTTAACTGGTTGTTTGACAGAAGGCTAATGTACATATAAAGAAGTTGCAAGAGTAATAAACACAAGATTACATGAATTTTTCATAAACAATACCTGAAAAAAACATTAACTATTCATGGTTATCAAATGTTCACTAGCTGGTTATTATGACCTATCACTGTCAGGTTCATCACATTCTTATCATGTTTACTGTTAACTTCATCAGCATTATCATACTTAATCCTCGTCCTCAATGTCTTCATGTTTGTCACATTCATCCTCTTTTATTTTACTTATTATCATTTTCACTGTGATCACCCTCATTATTCCTTACATCTAACATCATTCTCATCTATTCTTCTGCTTGTCATTTTCATCTTAATTTTCACTCTTACCGTCATTATTACTCTGATTTTCATCTTCATCATCACTATCGCTCTCATCATCATCACTCTCACTTTCCTCATCATCATCATCACTCTCACTTTCCTCATCATCATCATCACTATCACTAACTGTGGACTCTGTGACTATAACAACATCACATAAGGACTGTGCCAATCTGTTGACATCATCTTCTTGTGCCTTATCACAATCACTACAGTTTTGATTACCATCATCACAATAATCCATCAATGTTTTTGCATCAGCTTCCATCTCATCCAGTCTCAAATCTAAATCTGATTTTGAAATCTTTAACTCACTTAAAGCTTTGTAAATAGATTCTATAATTTTTGAATCTGCACTCTGTAACCAAACACAATAGTCTGTAATATACAAATTGTTTAGTGGATACCTCACATCACTTTCTGCTAATGTTTTCTGAATACCCAACAGACATTTTAATACCTGTGACTTGCCAGTTTGGAATATGGTCTTAACATCATTGAAGACCCGATAAAATAGCTTCCAGTTACAGTAAAGTGGAAAGATTAATGATCTTCGTGCGCAGCTGATGATAACATCTTTAACATTATCGAAAGAGTCTAACCAGGAAAGTGTAGCACTAAGTTTGCAGATTGTCCAGTCTGATTCTACATTTGGTTCTCCTTGGGTAAAGCGAAAATTGTATGCAAAAGCAAAAACTAAATCCACAAGTCCTAAATAAGTTGTTTTCAACTCTGAATCATCTAAGAGATACTCCCTTCGTGGCAACTGCAACAACTTTTCTTTCTCTGCATCAGTCAACACAGTTTTCTCTCCTACTGTACCGGTAAGTTCAGCATAGTCTGGTGATATTAGATCCTGAATCATTTCATCATCAAAAAGATCTGCCAGATAATGTTCACAGCTGAATGCATCTCTCTCTTGCTGTTCACGAAGAGTCCGTCTTCCATTCGCTGGAACATTATCTGGATCCTTCAAATCGAGGAGATCTGGCAGTTCTGTCATCAACACATTCAAGATATTTGTTTTTCTGTTAGCAAATCCATAACTAGGGCCAGTGGTAAGTGAACAGGTGGGCGCGTCATTTACCTTCTGTTCAACGAACCAATCAAATTCTAACTCATTTTCATCTGCACCTTCATCTGATGGACCGTCATCCCGCAGTTTGCTGGCCGCGTCATCAATAACTTCAACTTCCCCATAAGTATTCGTGGCCTTTTTTGGCGTCAATAACTTGGTCAGCAAGTCTAGCCCATCAAAATCGTCCCCTTTCGTTTCTTTACTTACACGCACCGTGAGTTCCCCTGTGTCAACATCGTACTGCGATGTCGAAAGCTGGTCCTCTCGAATTTTGCCTGGTAGGTGCAGACGTAAATAATACGGAGATGAATAAAAGTAGAACTCATCGTCGTGTACGTAGCAATCCGACTCCGCCAATTTTATGTAGGGTACGATTATGTTAATATAAACAAAGTCTGCATCTTGTGATAATGAAAACCTCGGCGTCAACATTGTGGCTGTGAGACCAAATGTGACGGTCTGTATTATAGAGTGATTTCCCCCTACTTCCTGTCTCAAACGTTATGACTCTGTCACAAAAATTTGTGTGAGATACATTCGCCGCTTTCGTACACTAAACAATACGGGTCCACGGGTTTTTCAGAAACTGAAAACACGAATACTTTTTAAGATCCTGGAGAAATATTATAGTTCAGTCCAGTTTGCAGTTTTAAATAAAATAATGTTTTCATGTCTTCTCCCATCATATCTGAAGATCTTCAGCTTACTTTAATGCATTAAATCATAAAATTATATCAATATAAAAAAATATCATTATCGCTCCCTCTCCCTCACTCAATCAAGACACATGGGTTTTCTACAAACGCCTGCCCATTGCCTTTGTTTCTGCTCTTGTCCAGGTGAGCTTTCTGTTGCTCAACATCCTCTCTGTTCTCCAAGTCTCCTTTGGCCTACCCTTACTTCTGTTCTTCTGTGGTGTCCATATTAGTGCTATTTTTGGTAGTGAGTCTTCAGTCATTCGGAGCACATGTCCCAACCATCGCCAACGTCTTTCCTAAAGAATTGATGTCAGTGGCTTCATCTGCATTTCTGCCAACATGACATTATTTCTTATGGTGTTTGGCCAAAATATTCTTCTAATTCTTCATAAACATTTAGCCTGGAAAGAATTCAGGACACAACAGACCGAAGAAAAACGGGTCAACCACAGGAAACTCTAAAGAGGACATTGTTAAGAGAGGCCAAATTATAGGCATAAAATCCCTTGATTAGGTTGAAAAGCTCGCTGAAAACAGGAAAAATTGGCGAACTACCTTGCAGGTCCTACATGATGTTAACGGTACAGGAAGGATATAAGATAGTCTGCAGCATTGCGAAAGTCTGGTTAGCTCTAGTTAGTCTGCCACTGATGTCCTCTGTGCTGTCTCCATCTTCTACTACTCTACTGCCAAGATAAACAAATTTGTTGACCTCCTCCACTAATTTATCTACTCTCAGTACATTTCATTTTGCTTCATTCATTCCTACATTGACCATTAATCCTATTTTCCTAGCATTTTTAGTTAGCCTGTTTATCTTGCATATCTTTGTGCATGCTTGATAGTTGACAGATGTCATCGGCAAAGTCAAGGTCCTCCAGTGCTGTGTCAAGGGTCCATTGTAATCCTCTATGTTTATCTGATGTTGCTGTGTTCATTAACCAGTCTACTGCTAAGATAAATAATGTTGGTGATAGTACACATCCCTGCTTCACTCCTGTTTGTACCCTAAAGATGTTGGAGATATGTTCTCCACTAAAAACTACTGAAAACCCTCATACAGGGCTCTGATGACATTCACTATCTTTACCGCATCTCTGCTGTCACTGTCAAAGGCTTTCTCAAAATCTATAAACAGTGTGTACATTGTGCTATCCCACTTGTTTGCCTGCTCTAATATTTATCTAAGTACAAATATGTGGTTTATGCCTGATCTTCCTTTCCTAAATCCTGCCTGCTCTTTCTGAAGTTTTCTCTCAGGGCTGGCACAATTCTGTTGATGATACGGCAGAATACTTTACTGGCGAGTGGCACGAGGGCAATCTTTCATCGTTATTTGTATACAACTAAGCTGGTTTCTACTTGTATTTTTGATAAACAGAATCTTCCTCTTCTTCTCACTCTTTCTGTCAAGTCACTTCTTAATCCAGTTTGCAGTGCAGTCCATCCAGTTACTTATCTACAGTACAACCCTTTAACCATGTTTCAGTGAAGTGCACTACTTTGTAGTGATGTATCATATAAGCATTTGTTGGCATTCAGTGCTGTAGTATTTTTGCATTTCTGACTCTAGGTGGATCTCTCAGAGATCTGATTTAAAAATTTTTTTTTTGGGGGGGGGGGGGGGGGGAAGAAATAGAGGCAGGGGAGCATAGGCTTTTCTGCTGTCCTCAATTAAGGGATTAGGCTTTTAGTATTAACTTTTGCATTTGTTTTTTTTTTTTAATTTTTGAAGCTAATGAAACAAACACCAGGTGGAACTGGGTTATAGTGGCTAGCCTTGATGACCCACAGCAGATCCTAAAAGTAATCTTCTTTGCAGACTTCACAATCATGGAAACCATGACAAGCATGCCTTCCCCCCCCCACCCTTGAACATCCACCCTGTAGTCCAGACTTAGCTCCAAGTGATTTTCACCTGTTTGGTCCATTGAAAAACCACCTTGGTGGGAGAAGATTCTCGAGTGACGAAGATGTGGAAACAGAAGTAAAAAAAATGGTTCAGAAATCGGACTCCCAATTTTATGGTATGGGTATTGCATCACTGGTTACACGATGGGACAAATGTATCAATGTGGTGGTGATTACGTTGAGAAATAGGGGAATAATGTTGGTTCAAAAATTAAAAGTTTTCAAATTACTGTCACATTTAGTTTTTTTTGTAACAAACATTTGCGAGTTACTTAGTGAATTCCCCTTGTATATTTGTTCAGTGACTATAGTTTATTCATCATATCATGTTCAACTTCTGATATTTTCAGTTTATGTTGGGCATACCACAACATAATTCAAAGAATGTCTGTATTTCAAAGTTGAAGTGTACATAAACTGAGTGAAAACACTTTAGTTTACCTTCATCCTTAAGGCTATGTGTGTGAGCCACTGAGGTAGATACATACATACTTAGTTCACTCTACAGCAGTAGTTCTAACCTCTGGTCCATGGATCCCCAGATCAGCAAGAGGACTGTTTGATTTTTAAAATCTCAGCATCATCTGGGTTCTATTTACTGCTTTAATTTTAATGAAGGTTCACAGTGGTTCTCAAGTGACAGAGTGTGGTCCATGGCCTAAAAAAAAAACTGTGAACCTCTGTCCTATTTTTATTTAATACTACTACTTTTATTTAATGTTTTTAATTTTTGGATTTTTTTTTTCTGAGAAATGTCACTCAGTTAAATGATTGCTAGAACTGATAACATCTGACATCCATCATCTTCTGATGTCTGCTAGCATCTGTAACATCTGACATCCATCTATACAAAGCTTCCTCTATATTACAGTGTGGGGGTTAGGATGATGTGCACATTTATTTTCTACATTACTGAGTCACAAAGCATCAAAGGTAGACATTTCAAGTCTCTCATTCAGTAATTAGAACAGGACCTAGCAGGTTGTTATGCCAACTCCATTATCCAGTTTAGGTGTCATCATCTCTTTCAGCTTCATTTAATTCTGTCAGTGCAGTCACATGCAGCTGAATCACCATGCACAGTTTTCATTCTGAACTTTATGCGACCACATAAATGCTTTTATATCAAGACCTTTTTTTTTCAATAATTATCAACACATTTGTACTTGTACAAACTCCCTGTAACTGCGGAGCTGTTGTACTTTGCAGCCGATGCTGTAGAGGTGTTGAGGCACAGCATCGTATCAGCATGGGAGCTGGTTATGGCGGCTACTTTTTCAATCCAGGAGTACAGCTAAAAAGCAGGGGGTGTGCAATGCTTCTTTAGCAGACTCCACCACCATGGGGAATATGGCGATCCCTGCTCTGTTAGCCAGGCTATGCTTTATATCCGGGAGTACCACGGAGAGGTGGGACAGGGTCTTGGTCAGCTATGGGTCACTAACCCTGACGCTGGCATATCATCAACACAAGATAATATTTAGTACATTATGGGTATCATCCATAAAAATTCACATCATTTTTTTTTTCCAACCTGGCCTAACATGAAATATGCTAGAATGTATAAGGCTGAACCAAATGCATGTTTGCAAATTACATGAAACTTTTGTTTAGCATGAGATAAACAGCACCCATATTTTTCAGTACACTACCTTTGCCTTGTGACATTTGCATCGCCTGTGAACTAGTGCTTTAATTCCAGAAGGCAGAAATCTTTTGTCCAGACTTTTCAGTCACTGGTTCACTACATCCTGCAACTTTGTGTTGGAAGGACCTTTTTACCACCAACATGTTTTACGGGACCAAACAGATGAAAGTCACTTGGTGCCAAATACCAGGAATAAAGGGGGTGCAGCAATACTTCAAACTGAAACATCAGTGAATCTAACGGCTAACAACAAAGCTGCGGGTGAAGATGAAATAACAGCCAAAATGTTAAAAGCTATTAACATTGACAACATGAGCCAACTACAGAGAACGTTTAATAAATTTGGAAAGAAGAAAAGGTCCCTTCTAAATGGAAAAAAGGAATCATTGTTAAAATACCAAAACAAAAACGAAAAAAAAAAGGCAACCTTAGCAACTGCAATAACTGGAGAGGTGTAACGTTACTATCAGTTGTGTAAAAAGTATTCTGCAAAGTCATTATGAATAGAATTAAAGATATAGTGGATATTGCAATGAGAGAAAAACTGTCTCGACCAGACCTTTAATCTAAGAAAAATATTTGAAGAACATACTGAAAAGCAAAAACCATTAATACTGAACTTCATAGACTTTAAAAAGGCATTTGACAGCATACACAGAGATTCATTGTGGAGAATTTTAAAGTATGGAATACTATCTAAAACTGTCAACATTATTAAGAATCTCTACAATGGATATGTTTGTGCAGTCAACACAGAACAAGGAATGAGCGAATGGTTTGAGACTGAAACAGGCATGAAACAAGGAAGTATACTATCTCCCTTGCCTTTTTGGAATTGCCATAGACTTCATAATGAAAAAATGTTGCACAGGTAAAATGGGCATTGATTGGGGACCGTGGACCCACCTTCAAGATCTTAATTTTGCAGATGACATAACTCTTATCAGTGACAATGTGAAATCAATCAATGCAAGAAAAAACAGATACCCTGTCATCACAGGCTAGTAAAATAGGACTTGAAATTAACCAGGAAAAACAAAAATAATGAAACTTCACATTAATCAAGAAGGAAAAATATACATAGAAGGAACAGTTGTTGAAGAAGTCTTCAATTTGCATACCTTGGCAGCGACACAGACCAGGATGGTGACACCAGAAAGGAAGTTAGAAATGCGAAAGCAGCACTGACCTTCAAGAATGTTGAGAACATATAGGTAAAAAAGGTAAAGGTAATCCTGTCATGCCTTAGAGGCACATAGGGATATGGTGTTAGTGTCCATATTTTCCTTGACCTGTCAGCACACTAGAGGGTGATATGGTCAGTATCAGGCCTGGCTGCCTTTTCCTTCCCCAACTCCAGAAGTTGGGTACCTATTTCTACAGCTGGGTGACTGGGGTGCCTCCGGCCGGATTCAAACCCCCGACCTTCGCCATGAGAGACCAGTGCACTAACCACTTCGCCACTCAGACACCATTGAGAACATATGGCACTCAAAAATTATAAGCACAAAGACCAAGTTAAGATTATTCAATTCAAAAGTAATATCTACCCTCCTTAATGCATGTGAAAGCTGGAAAACAACTAAAGAAATAGACAACAAATTAGACTCTTTTGACAACAAATGGCCAAGGAAAATATTCGGTTTAAAGTAAAACGAATTCGAGAACAACGCAGAGAAAAGGCAGATGAGCAAGCAACAACCTGTCTCATGGTTGATCAGAAAAATTAGATGGACATATGTCGGTCATATGATGAGAAGAAACAGAGAATCCCAAAACAAGCTGTCAAGTGGAACACAACAGGCTGAAGAAAAAGAGGCTGACCATGCGAAACTCTAAAGAGGACATTGTTAAGAGAGGCCAAATTAGTTTGATGAGGTTGAAAAGCTTGCTGAAAGCAGGAAAACCTGGCGAACTACCATGCAAGCCCTATGTGAAGGATGTAAGAAGCAATACTTCAAAATGTTTTTTTTTCCAAAACAGTTTTGGTCATCTGTGATGTATGAGGAATCATCACCCTGTTTGCTTGCCAAGGATGACTGGTGTCATGCAAGTCTGTTACGCCTGTCACAACTTCATAACCCAGTTGTAGATCTGAGCCTTGAATATGCACTTACAGACATTTTTTATGGTGTATGTCTGATGAGTTCAGACCATTGGTGGACAAGAACTGGATGACAGAACGCACTTCATCCTTGGAGTATGTCTGCAATGTAGTTGCCATCTTGATGTGCACTATACTCAACTTGTTGTTTAATAACAGTGATGCTATCTGCTTACTGCCATCACTGACTTAGGTGCTAACAGATTGTACTGCTAAAGGATTTCCTGTTCTTTCTTAAATTTTATTTACATTTTCTAACATTCATTTGATCACCTTGATTGTTCATCCCATATAGCATTATGTAATCAGTTCTACCTGTTTCAATGAACAGTAGCTGAGACACAAAATTCACAATCAAGACACAAATCCCCACTGCTCTTAACAAATGGCATTCTTCTTTTCAAGCTCCATCCATTTCTTACTTGTTCTAGTTTTGTTGGTCTAGCTTTATTTGGGATGCTTATATTCTGAATGTTCATTCAGTCATTTTTCATCATTTTTATTACTTTTGCAGACAGAAAAAAATATTCCTTTTTATTTTCCATTCTCTTTACAGCATTATCTTACCTTATGCATACAAACATCCGGTTTACTTTCCAAGTATCAATTACATGGAAGAGAACAAAACTGTGACACAAAGTTATACAATATCATCAACTGTAGCTAGTCTAGACCTTACATCAATGCAATATAATCAGTCGCAGAATGTTAAGATACTGCAGCTAACCTACAGGAGAGGGAATGATGCATTTCCTGTGTTGTGGAGCCTCCAGAACTAATCTGGTCCCCTTCAAGAAGGTAAAGACAGTCTAAGTAGCCAACTTCATAATCAACTTAGATATGTGTTTTCAATACTGTCTCATGGTAACCTGTTTTCAAGATTGTCACCAGGATAATTTGTGTTCTGTTTTCAATACTTTTCCTGCCTGCTACTGCCACTCGCTTTGTGTTCATAGTCACAAGTAGAAACAAATAATGCTAACTGAAACAAGTGAACATATGTTCATATGTGTATCACTTTTATATATTTATATATCCTACGTAAACCGGTATCAAAATCTAAGGAGGGATCTAAAGATGTTAAAAAAAACATGAACTGCTGAAACTTGATATCACACACTGACATCACAAATCTCTGCCCCCATGAAATATTTGTTGCTGAACTTCTTTATATTCATGTGAACACTACATCTCATAAACAAGCTAACATCAAGCCTGCACTCCAGTTGAGCTGTCTTTTTCCTTGTGCACAAAATCATGATTCCATGTAACAGATCAGTGATGCAAAGTTGCATTTATACTTCCACAATAAATGGGCTGCGTCTTCCATGCTCAGCCCATACTCTTTGCTCAGAAACTGGAGAAGAAAAAAACAAAAGAGTGAAAATCCTGCAAGTGCAGCACTGACTTTATTAGCTCCACTCATTTGCTTCTTATTGTTGAGGACAAGCATGGGAGAGAAAAATCAACCTTTTTTTTTTTTTTTGCAGCAGTGGGGGAAATGGATAAATTCTAAGCTTTCTCTAAAACTACCTTTTGCTTTGCTTTTTTTTTTTTTTTCATTTCCCATTATGGATTGTCATGATTGTCAGTGTGGCTAGGAAGAAAGTCACTGGCAGATCTTATAATCAAGTCTAAAGACAGGGAACTGTGGAGAGAAATGCTCACCTATGCCACGCGGCACGGCACTTGAACTGAACTGAACTTCCCATACAGTGACTGGCACTATACCTCCAGGACAGGAGGAGCACAAGATGAGTACTAACTACAAAGGCAGGTGGGGGAAAGCATGTATAACATCTAGATGTTGTTACGTGTCCATACTGGTTTAGAGGCTCCATATAAGGCCAATGTTGTCTTTAATAGCAATACTTTTTGGAACTACATAATATGCAACTAACAGGTGATCTCATCATCTCATGTCTATGTAGGTGACACATTTAACTGTACTAAATGTAGGCCAATTACAACTGAATAGGTGAAAGCAAATCTTGGAAATTATCACATATATGAAGAGGACACCGAACATTTTCTGGAAATAAGAATTTCCCATGGCAAATTACTGTAGAAGTGGTTCTGCTAGGTGTCCCGTGGTGCTGGGAGCTAGTTTTCTGTGTTGCACTGTGTTATGTGCATCATGTAATTTTTCAGGTATTTTCTTCTTGGGTGTATAATGATTTTTGTTTTGCCTCTTTTTAAAAAAAAAAATGAAATGGCTGACATCAATGAATAGTAAGCAATGTATGAAATTTGTTAATTTTGGGAAAAATTACAGCTGAACCGATCACAATGCTCAAGAAAGGTTTTAAGGATAAAACCATATACAAAACACAAACTCATGAATGGTTTAATAAACAGTTTAAAAGTAGTACAGGGACAGTTGAAGACTGCCCTCTCATGAGCAGAAATGGCAAAAAAAAAAAAAAAAAGCTGAAAATATTCCCGATTCTGTCCTTGAGCATCAAGGTTGGACCACTGATTTATGAAGTAACAGCTCCATCATGAAGTTCATGCAATGACTTTTAGCAGAATATTGGGGGTGAAGACACCCCATAAAGTAATCAGTGACCCACAGCTGATATGCCTGCGTCAGGGTTAGCGACCCATAGCTGACCGAGACCCTATCCCACCTCTCCGTGGTACTGCCAGTAACAGGCATAGCCTGGCTAACAGGGCGGGGATCGCCATATTCCCCATGGTGATGGAGTCTGCTAAAGAAGCATTTGTACATCCCTTGCTTTTTAACTGTACTCCGGGACTGAAAAATTAACTGCCATAACTTGCTCCCACACTGATACAGTGCTGTGCCTCAACACCTCTATAGCACCAGCTGCAAAGATCAACAGCTCGCAGTTACAGGGTGTTCGTACAAGTACAAGCAAAATATATGAAGCTGGAGCAAGTTGTTGCAAAATGTGTGACTCGTCTTCTCATCGAGGAGCAAACAAAAAACAAAAAAAGAGCATGGAGGATTCAAACCAACTCCCCCTGGACAAAGAGTGGATTGGCTGTCCTGCTTGAACGTCTTTAAATGACTGAGAACAAGACTGTCTGAATTTATTCTTGCACCATGGCCATGTCCTCACCCCCTCACAGCTCTGAATATCCAGAAACAAAACACTAACAATGTCCCACCCTTCCCACTAGTTCAAGACTTTTTTTTTTTTGGTTCCCATGAATGAGGCTGCAGTAAAGGTGTTCTGCTGATGTTGCCTAGATTCAATGAGAATTGCTGGCAACCCTAGATAGACAGAGCTCTAAATGAGTATTATAGACAATATTTACAACAGTGGGAGCTGCTAGTATACTTGCAACCACTCACAGGAAGAGAGTACTTTGAAGAGGACCAAAATGTAACATATATTCTCAATACTTTTTTTTAAAAACAATTTCTCAAACTGTTTGGCCCCCCCCCCCCCCCCCCCCCCCCCATCAGAGGACTAAAATTGATCATTTATTTCATACAAAAACTGTGCTTACTTTCACTCGTCTCAAAGTTGATTCTTTACTAACAACCTGCTTCGGCTCAGCTGAAACACAAGCAAACGTATTTTCTCTGAAAACAAGTTTCTGAAAGTACATAAATATGCTTGGTATAATAACTTCTTTGGTCTAACACTGAAAATGCATAGTACCTCTAGTCCTGATTAAAAAGTAGCCATATCTTGCAGCAGAGGTATCTAGGAGATACAGTATTAGTGCCTATATTTTCCTTGATCTATTGAAACACTAAAGAAACTAAAGAAATAGACAAGAAATTATACTCTTTTGAAAACAAACGCCTAAGGAAAATACTTGGTATAAAGTGGAACGAATTCAAAAATAACAGAGACAAGACAGATGAGCAAACAACAACCTGTCTCATGGGTAATAAGAAAAAGAAGATGGACATATGTTGGTCATGTGATGAGAAGAAACAATCAGAAAATACCAAAACAAGCTATCAAGTGGAACACAACAGGCCGAAGAAAAAGAGGTCAACCATGTGAAACTCTAAAGATGACACTGTTAAGAGAGGCCAGTTAAGTGGGCATAAATTCCCTTGATGAGGTTGAAATGCTCGCTGAGGGCAGGAAATCTTGGCAAACTACCATGTGGGCCCTATGTGACGTTTAGCAGCACGGGAAGGATGTAAGATTGAAACTGGGCAACATGGTCAGTACCATGCCTCCAGCTCCAGAACGAGCTACATGCATATCTATACAGCTGTATAACTGAGGCACCCTTAGCCTGAGTTCAAACCATCAACCTTCAATATGAAAGACTAGTGCACTAACTATTTCACTACTTGGGCACCAAGCACTGGTTAATTACAGTTAAATTACAAATTTGTTCCCACATCACTGGAAACACAATATACAATTACGCTTCTAATTTAAAAAAAAAAAACATTTTCTCTACCTCAATTTTATGGCAAACAAAAACACAAAAATAATGTTCTCTTTTTGTAAAATACATAAACATATAAATGTGTTTTAATTCTGCACTGTTGCATTTATAGAAATTAAGATGGTTACGATCATTACAGGATTGCTGAATCAGTTTACACTAAAATTTGGTCAAATGTTCAATCTTTACTCCTCATTACTTTTTGAAGAAAACTTTTTTTTTTAATCCATAATTAATTTAAGAGCGCTATGGGCAAGTTACAGCTAAGAAAAGCACCAGGAACTGACAAATATCAAATGTAATGGTCATTCACCGAGTCCTACAAGAAAGTAATCCACATAGCTTAACCTTATTAATAAGACCTGGCACAGTGGAGTACTAGCAAAATCTTGGAAGTCAGCCACAGTTAGGCCCTATCCAGAAGAAAAAGGAAAGCCATAAGATGACTTAAAAAGAATTATGCTAATCTCACTGACTTCCAACATTGGTAAGCTAGCAGAACGAATGCTTAACAATAGGTTGTACTGGTGGATGAAATCCCCAAGATCTCCCAGTAACTCCCAGGCAGGCTTCTGCAAAGGATCAATAACTGAAGACCAGCTATTTCTCCTCATTCAAACTGTGAATCTCAGTTAGAACAAATGCAGGACACTCTGAACTATTCATCATAAAATCTGGAGTGAGACAGGTCTGTGTACTATCTCCCTCATTATTCATAACATATATTGATAACAACTGCAAAGAAGCTAATATAAACTCTACCACAAAGCTGTCCAACAGCTCAACCCCAGAAAGAAAGATGATAAACTCACAACAGCTTCCAGAAGACATATCCAATAGGAGGACCATAAACGAACTCATATTTGCTGACGATTAAGCACTTACAGCTACACCAGAAAAACACCTGCAGCAGAACATGGATAATTTAGCAAGGCCATGTAAAAGCCACAACATGAAGATCAGTGCTGAAAAAATGGAAGTCATGAGCATAGCAAGAGAAGAAATCCACACAAACATTTTCCCAGACAACCAGCCCTCCAAACAAGTGAAACATTTCAAATATCTAGGTAGCATAATATCCTCCCTAGGGACAATTGACGGTGAAACAGAGAACATATGCAATAAAGCAAATCAGGTCATTGGACAAATGACTCCTTTACTGAAAAACAAATACATCACAACTGAAACAAAAAGGGCTGTACAACACAATTTTCCTCCAAACTCTACACTATCAATGTCAAACACAGACACTAACAGCCAAGAACAAAAGAAAAATCATCATGACAGAAATTAGATGTTTAAGGGGAATATTAAATGTGACAAGATGAGACTAAATAAGAAATGACACCATCAGGGCAAAGGTTGGAGTAACACCAGTATTACACTATATCCAGAAACAGCAGGTCAAGTGGTTTGGCCATGTTACATGGTTACCTCCAGACAGTATATTACAAACAACGTTCACACCAAGATTTGTAGGTAACAGAGAAAGAGGCCGTCCATGCAGGAAATAGAGAGAGGAAATTACAGCAGCATTAAATATCCCACTGTATGATGCAAATCGTCGAGGCCTATCAAGACATCTATTTGTCCCCTCAACACTGAAAGATATATGAGGAAGGAGACAAGACAAGAAACTCTGTAACTATCTTTGTAGACTTCCAGCAGGCATAAGACAGGAGTTGGCAAAAAGGCCTAAAGATGCAGAAGATGAGATTACATGGAAAAATGTATCAACAGGTTAAAAAACTTTCTGAGTAACAGGACCATATAAAACCAGGTCAGTAACACACTGTCAAACAAGTTACTGCCACAAGGTTCTGCTCTTAGCTACACTTTGATCGTAATCTTTATAAATGACTTCCTATGCCTGTTAAATATTCAAAAAGTCCTGTCTGCCGATGACCCTGTCATATGGACTAGGTGAAAAGACCTGCAGCTGGCTGCTGAAAGACTTACTGCAGCCCCCCCGCCCTTACCACATTAGCCTATTTCAACTTCTGGAAGTTCAAGATCAGTGTTATACAGTCTTCAGTCTTAGCAACAAACCAGCAAAGACTGAACTGAAAATAACCCTTGATGGTGCTCATATCATGAGAGAAAAAAAATCCAACATACCTCAGTGATGAAGCAGGCAGAAAATTAAACTTCAAGAAGTTCATAATGGATAAATATAAAAAAGCATCTAAAAGACTAAGTTTACTCAAGCAACTTGCAAGTACAATTTCGGGAGCTGACAAAACACCTTCCCCTACAGCTCACATCAAAGAATTCTCATATATCGTACATCTTACATCCTTCTCACGCTGCTAAACATCACATAGGGCTCACATGGTACTTCGAAAATTGTTCCTGTTTTCGACGAGCTCTCCAACCTCATCAAGGGATGTTATGCATACTAAACTGACCTCTCTTAACAATGTCGTCTTTAGAGTTTCACGTGGTCAACCTCTTTTTCTTCGGCCTGTTACATTCCACTTGATAGCTTGTTTTGGTATTCTCTGATTTTTTCTCTATTCATCACATGGCCTATTTTGTTATTTGGTGGATTTTGTTTATCTATAATCTTCTCATCTCTTACACAGAGAAACAAAATCCAAAACCAAGCCTTTCATTTCATTTTACTCACAGCCATGTGTAAAACTGACACAAACATTGAGCTACTAGTTACAGGAAAGAGAAAAGTCAACCACTGAGGCAGTTGAAGGATATAAATGCATGCTGCCAGACCATCCTAAAAGAACAGTGGTTAAGAAATGGAAACGTAATAATAGACTGAAACTAAAAACTCCAGTGCTTATAGCAAAACAGCAAAATACAAGACATGAACTCTCTTAAGAAAGAGAAGAACTTGCAGAAGTTCAAGGTTCAAAATTCAGACTCTGGTGACACTGCAAGTCGCAGAATCCACCCAAGAGCTTCTTCGCTAATAGCTCTCATCAGATAGTGGTTGTTTATGATGCGTTTTTTGCCACACAGTTCGGATTTCCTGCCAGCATCTTATTTGCTCCAGCAATCTCTTATAACTACACTGTCCTTCCATTCCTGCTCTTTATTTTCCCGCAGTCTGTCCAATACAGCTTCAGCAATGTCCCCCCCTTGTCCATTCTCAGCCTGCCTTTTATTTCAGCCTGTCCAGCAAGTCTGTCTGCTGTTTCATTTCCATGTACTCCCACATGATCTAGACAGTAAATTCTTGAGTTCTGAAATTAAGGCAATTTCATTCATAAGTCACCATAATAACATTTATGGTAGGGTAAGTTCTTTACTAACATACTGAAATCATGTAAGTTCAATACTGGAATAATAACAACAACACACAGAAACTAAGAGAAGTTGATTACATACAGGAACAATAGGAAAGATAATAGTCTATGCACAAACCTCTTGTTGATCGTGTTTCTCGATCCTCTGAGCTCAATCTGGTATTTGCATTTCCATGTCTAACCTCTGAATGTTGGACATTTGTAAATTCTGCATCTGAAGACACACAAACGTCTTTATGACCTTTTAGAATCAACCTGATAGTGTTCATGTATGTTGCCTTCTTTGGCGAGTCATGTTCACTACTGTTTCCACTAGAGGAACTATCTGTGAGCTCCGTGGATTTTTCACCTCTTTTAGAAGATAATTTTGCTTTAGACTGTAAAATGTTATGAACTGCTTTTATTTGTTGGACTGGACTTTCTTCTTCTACCTGGTCAAAGGAGCTTAAATGAGGTTTGCTGGTGGCATCTCTCTGAGATCTCACACTACTTCTGGACTGCACCGTTTGAACACTGTTGAGGCTTTCTTTATTTGAAACATCCTCATCATGCTTCCTCTTTTTGGACCGTGCTTTTAACAGTTCGTCTGAAGATGTGCTTCCAGCGTCTGAGGATCTGGTAGCAACTCTTTTCGTTTTAGAGGATTCATGACCGTTTTGTGCATCACTGCTTTCAATAACTGAAACGGAACCATTAGATCTTAATGGTCTTTTTTTTGTGTCTGAAACAGACAAAACTTCTTTTGCGTCTCTCAGTTTTCTGTTGCCTGATTTCCCATGTTTTGCAGCTTCATCTACCTGGTCATCAGGACAGACTTGTTGTCGCCTTTTAGGACTTGGGCTAACTTTCACACTTCCTTCACACACAGATGAATCTGCTGTAGTTCTGGTACAACTTTCTGCCACTGAAAAAGATTTCTTTCCCACTTCCCCAGATTTAATATCATACACACGAGAACTGATATTTCTAATCTTCCTGGGGGAACCTTCATCTGATGTATTATTCTTCACTTCTTTTGCACGCTTTCTTGTGACAACTGCTCCTCCACTGTTTGACTGCGCTCTCTTTTTGTTCTCTTCCTCCAAATTCTTGCTTTTGTTGGCCTCAGAAATAATCAAGTGATCCAGTTCATCATATACATAGCTGCTCTGGGTTGTTGTTATGGCTTCTTGAGAGCTAACACCCTGGTTCAAAGATGTGTCATCATTAACATGACAAGGAATATGTGCACATTTATTTGTCTGTAAACGTTGCTCCTGCATGGATCTCAGCCTGCCAGATGAGGACCTCTCAGGGTCCAATTCTGTAGCGGTGGATTTTGAAACTGTAGGCGACTGTTCATTTACTGGCGAAGTTATCTGACTTGTGGATTCTGGCTCTGTTCTCAAAATGGTGACATTTTCTGTAGAAGGCAAATTATCTGATGTACTGTTCACAACACCTTTTTCTGAAGATTTTTTAAACCTGGTGTCATGGCATACTTTTGTCCCATTTTTCCACTTCTCTATCTCATCAAATGAGCTGACATCTCCATTTGATTCTGCAAAAACAAGAGAA
Source organism: Achatina immaculata (assembly GCA_009760885.1). Taxonomy (NCBI): domain Eukaryota; kingdom Metazoa; phylum Mollusca; class Gastropoda; order Stylommatophora; family Achatinidae; genus Lissachatina; species Lissachatina immaculata. The sequence continues at coordinate 14,601,542 of CM019716.1, forward strand.
ATATCAAATTTTCATGAAGCTGTAATAACAGCACTCTTTAAAAAATTCATGTAATATCTTAAAAAAAAAAAACATCACAATCAAAAACAATGAGAAACAACCACATTACAAAGCTATTCTGTTCAAAAAAAGAAACGCAACAAATATGATGTTGTGATTTAAACTGATGTTTGTTGATCAGACAATTTGCCTGAAACGTTCATTTGGACATCAACTTTACGTGCTGACCTGAATTGTACTCAGCAGATGATTCTTAAGCACAGAAAAGCGACACTAGTCAAAACAGCATTTTTGACAATAGCTCATGACAGGTTCATGAGAATCCCATGAAATTTACTGAACACAAAAGTCATTGACCACGTTACTGAATGCCTATAAAAGAATGACGCTCCTTAAATCAATTCATTTGAAAATTCAATGTGCAAGCATGGCTCATCTCACTACAGAATGACTCATCATCATTGAATGTTTACAAATTGGACAGTCACAAAGTGTAGTGGTCAGACAATTTAATGTGGTTAGAAGCACCATTAGTCACTTTTGGAGATGATTTGAAGAAACTGGCTCAGTTGCAGACCAACTGCACAGCGGAAGACCCATAATCACAACTCCTGCCGAAGACTGCTTCATATGGCTGCGTCACCCCAGGAATCGATTTGCATCTGCGTCCTCAACAGTCCAGTCAATGACAGCAGTTTGTTGAATTTCAGATCAAACAGTCAGGAACCGGATGCACAATGCTGGTCTTTGGGCTAGAAGACCCTACAGAGGTCCTGCTCTTAAGGACCGGCATTGCCAGAACTGACTGCAGTGGGCGAACCAGCATCGTCAATGGACCGTTGCGAATGATTGGAGAAGGGTTTGCTTTAGTGATGAATCATTCTTTCTGCTCCAGCAACACAATAGACGGAGAAGAGTTTACCACAGAGTCCATGTGCGCTACGCCCAGAACTGTGTGGATAAGGCTCCTCCACATGGTCATGGTGGACTGGTGTAGGGTATGATCAACTTCATGGGAAGAAGTGGCCTGGTGCAAAATGAAGGACGTCTGAATGCTCATTGATACATCGCTGAAATTCTTCATCCTCACGTCCTTCCACTTCTGGCTGCACCAGGGTCAATTTTTCAGCAGGATAACGCTCGACCTCATGTGGCACAACACACCACCCAGTTCCTTGCTGACAACATCCAGGCCACGATCATCAGACATGAACCCAATAGAACACTTATGGGATGAACTCAACAGACAAGTCCACCAGCAAGACGTGGCACCAACCAATCTCCGACAGTTGTCTCTTGCACTGCGGGAAGAGTGGGCAGCCATCCCACAACAGATTCAATGGCTAATCGGATCCATGTCAAGGAGATGTCATTCTCTGATACAAGCCAGGAGGCCATACACTTTACTGAAATGGAGGCCTCAGTTGCAAAGAATAAAAGCCCAAACTAAATTTAATGAACATCATTTCACTGTTAGTCTTAAGTTTCTTCATGCCAAGATTGAAACATAAATTCCATCAAATAAAATTTTGATACAAGTCTGAAATTTGGTGTCCATTACAACTACAGTAGTTTTGTGCTTCTTCTTTTGAACAGTACATTTAAAAAGTCTTGATTTAAACTATTATATCATCTTCCATGAAAGCAACACAGCAGATTCCTAGACCACATGTCATGCTCAAACATTTAACCAATAATGCAATTTCACTGTTCCTCTCTGTGAAGAGAATGTAAAACACATATACGGGACCACTCTGAGTATCAAAATATAGTATCAAATGCAACACCAGCTGTGGCAGGTAAACAACCAACCTATTCGTTTCTGCTCTGACACTATGTGGTCAGACTTGTGATATATTTTGATTCAGACCATCTTCCTTCCAAATACGGCAGTACACAGTTCTTTCCCCTTCTGTAATTAATGACAGTGACCAACAGAAGCTGATGACAACAGTATGTTGTTCCAAGGCATACACAAAAAAAAACATGAGACAAAATTCTGTCAGTGAGAGCTGTAACTGAAACTGTTGGCTCTTTTTTAGCCTACTGCTTTGGAGCAACGCTAGGAAATAAGGCAGAGTGCTGGCCAGCTAAGTTCATCAGCCCTACTGCTAGATAGTGGACAGATACTACCTGCAGTAACATACAAGGAAATGAACAGGCAGACCAACTGGCAAAAGACAAAAGAATAATGCCACAGATCAATGGAAGCACAGCATATGAAGTATAAAAAACAGACTAAAAACCATACGTAAAGACAAACAACACTCCAAAGCACAAACAGATGACCAATACTATAAACTCCCAAGATATGACCAAGTGATAATTTTCCAAATGAGAAGAGAACAATGACGGCTAAGACACCATCTATACCAGAAGGTGAAAATCAATCCAAGATACCTATGTGTTTGTAGCAAAGTGCAACACTACATCACATCCTCAGAGCTGCCAGCTACACAACCCACTCAGGCAAAGGAGTTGACCTGACTACAGCCCTCTACAGCAATGCTGAAAACCTCTGGCAGGCTGCCACATTCGTGAGAGAGACTGGTGTAGATACGTGACTTTTCAACCTTCATCTCATCCAAACATCTGCTTTCATTATACCGCCTGCTGCTTTAGAAACTGTTTCCACTGAAACAATATCTTCTTCCTATCCTCTGCTGCTTCTTCACCCCCCAAATCAGTTTGATGACAGCATTTTATGCCTTTCTCAAAGAATCAGAGATAAATTTATAATGCCTATCATAATTTGGTGAATTTTCCATCCTGTTCATTTCTTTATTTGTGCATTAATTACTGATGTTTCAGGAGGATGCCTCTATGTGTTAATTACTGATGTTTCAGGAGAATGCCTTTGTGTTAATTACTGATGTTTCAGGAGAATGCCTCTGTGTTAATTACTGATGTTTCAGGAGAATGCCTCTGTGTATTAATTACTGATGTTTCAGGAGAATGCCTCTATGTATTAATTACTGATGTTTCAGGAGAATGCCTCTATGTATTAATTACTGATGTTTCAGGAGAATGCCTCTGTGCATTAATTACTGATATTTCAGGAGAACGCCTCTATGTATTAATTACTGATGTTTCAGGAGAATGCCTCTATGTATTAATTACTGATGTTTCAGGAGAATGCCTCTATGTATTAATTACTGATGTTTCAAGAGAATGCCTCTATGATTAATTACTGATGTTTCAGGAGAATGCCTCTATGAATTAATTACTGATGTTTCAGGAGAATGCCTCTATGTATAATTACTGATGTTTCAGAAGAATGTCTCTGCACATTAATTACTGATATTTCAGGAGAATGCCTTTGTGCATTAATAACTGATATTTCAGGAGAATGCCGTTATGCATTAATAACTGATATTTCAGGAGAATGCCTCTATGTGTTAATTACTGATGTTTCAGGAGATTGCCTCTGTGCATTAATTACTGATGTTTCAGATTGCCTCTGCACATTAACTACTGATGTTTCACATCGTTTTAGCTGGAAAAGGTACTCTACTAGATACTGTGTGCCCCGAAAAGAACTAACCAGACAATATGTACCTGTTACATTCTGATGATGTCATTTTTTTCTCCTCTACAACAAAACCAAGTGGAACACAAGAGGCCGAAGAAAAAGAGGTCGACCTCGTGAATCTCTAAAGAGGACATTGTTAAGAGAGGCAAGTTTAGTGGGCATAAAATCCCTTGATGAGGCTGAAAAGCTCACCGAAAACAGGAACACTTAGTGAACTATCACGCAAGCCATATGTGACGTTTAACAGCATGGGAAAGATGCAAGATAAGATAGCAAAATACTAACCTGCAGAAAATTTGGGAATGCCTTTATTACACTGGCCATAGAGTTTTGCTTTCCAGTCGTCTGGTATATCATATGTGTCTATTTCTGGAAGTATTTTTTTCTGAAACCTTGCCTTCATGCTCTGGTATGAATGATCAGTGACCTTTTCATGTAATGAAAGTGAGAGTCAAATTAGAACAATACATCTCTCTCAGCAAGGATACCCATTGATTAACTACAAATTTTTAACCTTATATCCTAAACAAACTGGCAATTTCAAGTTAAAGGTGAAAAAAAAAAAAACCTACTGCACTCTGACATATAAAGGCCCACTGTTCACTAATAGAAACAGTAGAAGATAAAATGGAAGAATATCACATACAACCTAAACCAGGCTATGTGTCTCATTACAGGAAAGAGAAGGAAAGGAAGGAAGAAGGGAGGAACCCTTACCTTCACCAATTCCATCTGCTTCCACACAATGTTACCACCAATCTCAGAGTACTTCTCATGATTGATTAAATACTTTATAATCTTCATGTCCTCCAGATCACTGTACTTTTTACGTCTGTGGAGATTTATACAACAGAAGGCGGTCGTTAAAAATGCACTCGTGTCTCAGAGACCAATTTAAAGTAATGAAACATGAATAGCATGTAAAGGACACCAGAAAGTACGAGATCAGAGCCGCCTACAGACATGTTCAAACTGCTTTCTAACTTCTAATGGCACAACCTACATTTTAAGTGTTAAAACAAACCTCACACAGAATAATCATTGCCTGGTAATCTTAGCATGCTGTAGTGCACAGCTAAATCTCCGACTCAAAAATGGAACTGCATCAAATACGAACTACAGAAAAAAAAAATTTGGCCAGAGGGACTGGATCTGGGGCAGAAATTATGGGGCTACTAGAAGATTCTGTAAAAAACTGATAACCCTCTGGCAACAAAAGACCCACCCAGTACCTGAACACAGAAAAATGGCAAAAGAATGACCATAGCTGAACCACAGACCTCTGGTACAACGATCAGTCACACAGCCACAAGAGGACAGCACACTAACCACCCAGCCATCTAACATCTTGTCACTCATGTGAGATGGCTGAATAGTTAGTGCATTGCTCTCTCCTGTCTAGTTGGCTGCTCATCCAACCAGAGCCTTTGAGTTGCGGTCATTCGTGTGCAATTTTTTTTCCTTCTTTCATGTCTAAAGTGGTCTGTCTGCTATTTTTCAAAGTCTTACCAAACAACACTGTGCTCTACCATTTTAGTGTGTGAATACTTCATTCCTCATTTCACAAATTTCCAAATGAACACAGATAAATGGATCTTTAGTTCAATATGTAGAACTTTTGATATCCTTTCCTCATTGTTTAAAAAAAAAAAAACTTGTTTGTTTCCAGCACTCTATTATACCCAGCCAAACCCTGTTTGTGTCTGGCACTCTAATATTATCAGCCAAACTGGATGAAAATTGGTGGCCAATACTCGAGTGAAGCTAAACAGCAGGTGTCTCACCTCAAGAAGCCAGGACCTAACAAAATCTTTTATCACTTTGCTACTACTGGGCTAAATCACTGTCAGTGTATCATAACTGGTCAAAATAATTTGTAAATCTGTTCTTATATGAAAGTTAGTTTGATGCAAAATGCAGTATAATATGTTGCAATTACAAACATACATGCACTCATGCATGTGTGCTCAAGTGAAGACACACACATCTTTGTAGATATAATCTCTAATTCCTAGAACTGAAACAGCATTTCTAAGTTTCTTAACACTTCCCGGGCCAAAGACGGGGAAATCCGTTTTTCCAGTTTCCATGCGTTGTTGGCCGAAAGGCGGATTTGCCGTTTTTGATGGTCGTCTTATTTAAACTGTTTCTAGTGTGTTATTTAAAGTAATTTTTGGTTGTCTGTATTTTTACTGCAAAGTTAATATAATAAAATAGTGTTTTTAATCTTCGTAACTTTAAAAAAAATAGAAATCTCGCGGCTTTAGCTGTCGGGAACACGTGTTTACGAGATCTCGCCAAGTCGACATTTTGTGCAAATGGCGGAGCACGTTTCGCTCGACGAAACTGCAATGTACAATGAATTATGCCCTGAATTGTTTGTCAGACTACCCTAGTGATGAATAAAAATCACTGTTTAATGATTCTAGTAATGAAAGTGATGTGTTTCAAAGTGATTTCTGTGACGGCGATAGGATTAAAAATACGATAACTAGGCACAGCGTTGCTGTGTCAGAAGTGAAAATTCAAGTGACAGTGTGATTTATTCAATGTCAGGATATGATGCTCAAACAGTAAGTATTTCATATTTTTTATGTGATATAGTTAGCAGTGATATAGGTGTGTGGAGTAACATTGATTCTACACCAGTTCTTGAAAAATTTCTAGGAAATTCTGGTGTTTCAGTGAATGTAAACAAACCAGGCAGCATGGAGGAAATTTTCAGTACAATGTTTGGCAATGATTTTTTTTAAAACTGTTACCTCATCATGAAAATGTATACTGTGCACAGACACAACATATGAACAAACTACTGCCTTTTTGTCTGAAAATATAACACATTCAGACATGAACAAATTCTTTGGATTGATCATTTTGATGGGCCAGACTAGGAAGCCACACTGGAAAATATTACTGGACAACAAACCCTCTTCTGGAAACACCAATATTTTCAAAAACAATGAGCAGAGCTAAATTTGAGCATCTTGTGACACTTCTGCATTTCTCTGACAACTCTCAGACACTTCCACAAACAGGTAGAATTAGCAAAATAAAACCTCTGCTGGATTATTTTTTGCCTAAATTTCAAGAGTTGTATAAACCGAAGCAGCAGCTTTCGACTGATGAAGGAAAGACGAAAGACTTGTTCGCATGATATCAACAATGCACAACAGTGATTGTCTGGAATAGTAAAGGATCATGTTCTGGTGAATCCTGAGGATGAAGGCACTAAAAAAGCATCATCTAGGAAGTGCAGTGTGCTTGGTCAATGAGAAAAAGAGTGAAACAAAATTTTTTTGTCAAAGTTGTCAAGTCCTATTGCATTCAGATAATTGTTTAACAAGATATCACACACTCAAGAAGTACTAGAGGGTCTTGGGAATCTGTCTACCAACCTGGATCAATTTATCTCAATGGTGAGTAAAGATATGCATGTTTTTCTAAGTCCAGTCAAAAAAGTTCATTTTTCAGAAAAATGGCTGGGAACTGGGGGTTTTTCAGGGTAAATAACTGTGGTCCACAAAGTGTTAACACAAGAAACTCTTTCAAATCAAGGAAAGAAAAGAAAATTCTGAGAAAAGTGAAAGGTAAATTCTGTGCAGAGGAAGTTTATCTGCTCCTCATACACCCAAAGGACTGAGGAGCTGAAATATATATTAGTAAATGTGAACATTTGTGACTACAATAGCACCTTCTCCTGTCATGTTTTCCTCATGCCAAATGCTGATGTTGTTACACAATGTTCTCACCCTAACAAACCAGCAGCTCTCACACTCATCCGGGAACTCCCTGAGATCTTGACCAAATTCTCTTCATCGCCATCATCTGTATCCAAGGTCACAGACTTACAACCAGATGTAGAGGCTCTAAGACCAAGGTTTTCTGACCTACATGATCAGAAGACAGACTACAAGGAACACATTTTTTAAAAAAAATGTAACTTATCTGTCACACTGTCTGTCTGTATGTGAACAAAGAAGAAAATAACTGATAAATAGCTACTCACAGCTTTCCCTTCTTTTACTCCTATTCTGACTTGCACCTTCATTCCTAGACAGCTTTTTTGTTTAAATTATTAAATATATGCAGCAAACTCTCTCTCTCTCTGAACCTTAAGTGCCCAGGGCACATGGGGCTTCCGCAAGGGTTTTCCACAAATGCCTGTCCTTTGCCTTTTTTTCTGCTCTTGCAAAGGTGAGCCCTCTGTTGCTCAACATCCTTTCTGTTGTTCTTCTCCATGTCTCTTTTGGTCTACCCTTACTTCTGTTCCCCTGTGGTGTCCATCTTAGTGCTATTTTTGGTAGTGAGTTGTCAGTCAATCGGAGCACATGTCCCAACCATTGCCAGTGTAGGTGCATCCATGTGGTTGTGTTGCATTTCATGCAGCAAACTCAGCTTCAGTTTTGTGTGCTTTTTCCATCATCCATTAAGCTAACATTCTGTAAAGACTATGAAGTCATCCTCAAAGTAAGCTTCCCTCTGTTAAAAACTGCGTGAACATGAAGACTGTCAAGCACTAAAAGATGATCCTTGACATCATTTCTTCTTCTCCTACACTCAGTTTCATGTGCTCAGGTATCTAGACACAGAGACTGGTTGCCTCCATGAATCCTGTCATCAGCAGGAATTTTCCATGTGTTCCTCATAGTTCTTCATCCATGTTCTTTTCCTGGGACCAGGTTTGGGCTCTTAAATCCCTGCAGACAGCGCAGGTTTTGCAGGGTGTCTTCTTGGTCTGAGGATCTATGTGGAGTGTGGAGAGTGGAGCCCGAGTTGTCTTCAGCTTGTGCAGGTGACATCATTTACAGGTAAAAAAAAAAAAAAACAACATGCTACAAAATTTGCTTTTTGTCACACAAGAACTCCCTATTGCACTTTTTCATAACAATATTCGTTATGTTGAAATTGTGCTACAAGTAACAACTTACTACACTGAAATCTTGGTACAAATGACAACATGCCACATGACTGCAAATAATGACTCACTACAAAAATACTTGCTACATAATTACCTCACTGCAATGTTAATTTGCTGCCAAATAACTTGCTGCAGTATCAGTTTGCTACAAGATTAGGATTTAGCTACAGAAGACACTTGTTTCAAAGAACTTTCCTTAGCACTTTTAATTATCCTTATATTTTATAATACACAGATACATTCTGAATAATAAGTATAACAAAACTGAGAGTCATAAAGAACATGAGTAAAAAAAAAAAATCACAAAAACTTTATTTCTTCAACAGAAAGAATTAAATTTTATGAGAAAACTAAATTTCAGGAAGTCTGTGGGGGAAAAAAAAAACTGTTCATTAGATTTCCCCAACTTTTTCACCACTTTGTACCTTCTACCACTAGAGCCAAAAGATAACTGCCATTGTTCCTAACCATTAGGAAAGCAGATAAATTTCAACTGAAAGTATGACGTTTATTCAAACTTTTGTTCCACTTATCTGCACATTCTTTCTTTCTTCATTATTAAACTGGTATCGCTGTACATCTGCAAGTTATTCTTCACCTTGCAGGTTTATCTTTTGGCCAGCCATTCCTATAACAATATCTATAGTCCTGTAATTGAATCTAGCTGACTGTGTGACAAAATTCTTTGTTTACATCAACATAATACCAATCATATATTAATAATTCACTCATCTGTATGCAAGATTGTGGCTATGATAATATCCACAACTGTAGAAATTTGGCTTCTGAAAATATTTTCCCAAAGAAAGAAATTGTAGTAAACATGCACTGTAGCATACACTTTTTGTAGTGAAATCCATACAAATTCTCCCAGCCAACACCTATGACACATAAATATTTTTTATTACCATTTATCACAGCAGTCATTTGCATTCCAAGAGAAAAACCTTGTACTAGCAGCGTGGATAGACCTAAAAAAAGCCTTTGATAAAGTATTGAAAAAAGGTCTGCTGTGGAAACTAAGAAACTGCAATGTGAATGGAAGACTATACAACTGGATAAAGTCCTATTTACACAATAGAAGAGCTAGAGTAGTAATGGATGGACACAAAAGCCAGAAAGTACTTCTGCGACACGGTGTACCACAAGGAGGAGTCCTTTCGCCTATACTATTTCTTGTATTCATTAATGACCTGGTCAAGGAACTTCCCTATGGAATCAAAGCGGCACTGTATGCAGATGATCTGGTCATGTGGTGTACAGATGAATATGCGACAGTTGCTACACAGAGACTCCAAAGAGCAGCAGACATCTTGACATCATGGACAAACAAATGGTGTGTAAGTATCAAAACAGAGAAATCAAGTACCATTCTGTTCACTCTCTCATCTAAACAGAAAGCAGGTAAGATCCTTGTAAATGAAATATCCTTAAGGATGGACAACCAACCCACTTACTTAGGAGTGACTCTTGACTCAAAACTGACTTGGAAGCAACACATCAACAGTGCAGAAGCAAAAGCCAGAAGAAAACTAGGCATATTAAGAAAATTAAGTGGAACCACATGGGGAGCTAGTGAAAGAATCCTCAAGAATGTATATCAGCAAAGTATTCTACCACATTTAGAATATGGCTCAACATCTTGGTGCACAGCATCAAACACTACGCTGCATAATCTAGACAAGGTTCAAAATCAGTCACTACGGATTATCACAAGTGCCATGAGGTCCACACCAATAGTAGAAATGCAGAAAATAGTTGGTGTTCAAGCGCTAAAGGAGCGTAGAGACACAAAAGTCATGACCATGGGAGAGAAATTCCTTAGCTCTGTAAGCCATCCCCTGAAGGAGAGATTCAATAACTTGGCATTAAGTCGGCTTAAAAGAAGCAGCTTCATTCATCAGGCCAAGTGTATGCGTAAGCTGATACCTGACCTTCCAACTGTAGTCACTCCATTATCATCTGTACCAGAGCATACACCATGGAAAGAAGCAGATTATACACAAATAACTATTCAGACTGAAGTGAAAGGTGTGCAGAATGGTGAGATGCACAGCAGCCTTGTAAGATCAACAGCCACACTTAGTGTGCTAGATGACAAATATCCATGTGACACCTGGATATGTGTGTATACAGACGGATCTGCACACAATGCCATAAAGAATGGAGGGGCAGGAGCACATATTGAATATCCAAACAACACCACTGACAAGATTTCCATGCCCACTGGAAAATACTGCAACAACTTTGATGCAGAAGTTAGGGCAATTATTGCTGCAGTTGAAAAACTATCAGACTCCAGAATTGATACATGTCCTGTAGTAATTCTCACAGATGCAAGATCAGTACTGGAAGCTCTTCAGTGCAACAAACTACCAGACCTTAAGGATGCCTTGTCAAAAATTGGCTTACAACATGGAGTCACTTTGCAATGGATTCCCTCCCACTGTGGGATACCAGGCAATGAGAAAGCTGACCATCTGGCCAAAGAGGGCACTGAAATGGAGCAACCAGACATACCAATCACCTATAATCAGAAGAAAAGCATGATAAAAACCTACAGGAAGCCACAAACACCACCACATGATGACTATCACATGCTAAACAGAAAGGAACAAGTCACCATCTTCCGTCTCTGAACAGGACACACCCGACTCCGAAGTCATATGTATACAAAGTTTAAGGTTGGTACTACTAATCTATGTACATGTGCCCAGGTGCCCCAAACTGTGGAACATATCCTCCAGAATTGCACCAACTATGAAACACTGAGAAATAATTACTGGCCCAGTGAAACCACTAAAGAAGATAAGCTCTACGGTTCCATACATGAATTACAAAAAACAGTGAAATTTATCCAAGAGACAGGACTGCAGGTATAGACAGACAATGCGAACGAAGAAGAAGAAGAAGAAGAAGACAGCAGTCATTTTTTTTAAACTGGGAAATGGTGCAACGCTTACTTTGCATGCAGCAAAATAAACCTGTTATGAAATGAACTATGTAGGGTGTTAAACTGTATCAAATATGTGCTGTAGCAGCTTCAAATGTAGGGAGATACATGCAGTGTTAAACTGTAGGGAGACAGTATATGTAGTGAGTTTGATGTAGTCAACTTTCCAGATTCAATCATTCACATCTTAATGAGTTTGTTTCACGTACAGTAGTGACTGAAAGATGGACATGAGCATCTTTAAGATACTTAGCTCCAGAGTTGTAGAATCAGTACACCAAACCATTAACTCCTCTACTGTTCTACTGCCAGACTCCTTCATCAGAAGCTACATTTTCACCAACTCCTAGTGCATCCAAAACTAATTCAAACTCTGGCTCCTCCTCTACTGTGTACTCATTTCATTCATTTGCATGTCCCTTGCGGAACTTTGCTTCCCAAACAGCACTCCTGTAGGCCTCTCGGTTGTGAGCAAGATGGCCTGCTGCTACTGCATCCATTTGCAGATCGTCAATGATGTCTTGCAGCCATCTTCGTTTTGGACTACTGTCACACTCTAATAATGGTACAAGTGATTTCTACACCACATAAAACTGCTTCCAACTCCATATCTGCACATAATATGTGACATCACTGGCAGCAACATAGGACAGCAATATTAAACTCTTTCATCAGAATAAATTTTGATGGAAAGAAGCTGGGAGGAAGCTACTCTATAATCTAAAAACATGAGTCGGGTTAGAAATGTGCTACTTATCATTTTATTTAGACTTTGCCTAAATATTGCTCCCAGCACTGATTCACACGCGGATGTGCAAGATCAGCCAACAATGTTGTTTTAGAATGAAAGAGTTAACACAGACCACAGCTGGGAAAACAGCTAGGAAAAAAAAATGCTCAGTGAAAATACCTGTAGCTGTCCACATTCAGAAATGAATTCCTCTTCACACAGTCCACGATAAAATCGAGCGGCAAATGACCTCCACTGATCCTGTTATCAGTCTTTTTCTCACAGAGTCTGTTTAAAAAAAACAAACAAAATATTACATAAAGCAAAAGTCACCTAAACTAGAAGTTCCCAAAGTGGGCATCACACACCCCCACTAGAGCAGTGAGAGAAAAGGACATCAGAACCAAGTGAGCAAACATTTGTTAGCTGTAATGTATAAACTTCCACTAAGGATGTGGCCTACAAGATAAAGGGTGACTATCCATAAAAAAGTTTTGGGAACATTGATCTACCTTTTAAAGAAAAACTGTTCAACAAATACTGTTTTGATAGGGAAAAAAAAAACTACATGCACTGACAACTTATAATGACATTTATATATATATATAAAAACTCAGGTTGCTACTATCTGTTCCTATTATCACAAACTATAACTTAGTTTTTCAACTGTTGTTTCTGTTAGGCTCAGATTTCTGACTTATTTCAAGCTTATCAGATTTTGTAGAAAATGTCCCTGCTTTTACTGTAAAAAGAGTTCAACATTAACATGTATTAAAAACAGAGAAACTAAACTCACAGGATAGTGGCTTCTGCAGGATCTTCTACCATATATCCTCCACCTTTCTGTAAAAAAAAAAAAAAAGCAATTAAATGACACTTTTTCTGTCCTCCTAATATGACTGGGATGAGGTCCCATATTTTATGGGACTGACTTGAGTCTGATATTTTATTTTGTTCTTGGCCCACTGACACTCATGTGAGCGGTCTAAGTTATGTGTGCTTATTTACTTCTTACAAAATAAATGCTCTCAAAACAAAGTGCCAAGTACCTATTCATACAGGTGGGTCAACTGGAAGGAATCAACACAAAGACTCAATCTTACTGCCAAGACAGAATCACTACTGACTCTGCCAGTTCTAACTTCATTATAAAAACAGTTGATAATAATATCATCTAAGAAGATAGTTTTGCTACTTTCTATGAAAGCTTTCCAAGCATCATTCTGCTGAGTAACAGAACTCATGCGTATACAATAATGCTCGATGCAATTGGCTACAGTAACAACAAGCCATACTTGTGGTCAAAGGTCCATTCATATTTATTTGTGTTCCGTCCCTACATTTGGTCCTCTTCCTTTTTCAGATAATGCTGTATTTCTATACATAATCACTTTCCATGTGTACACAAACTTTAATCATGTGAAAAGCACTGACTGCTAATGTCAGAGAATGAAATGACATGATTCCCTTCATTCTCTCATTGTTTACCTACAAGTATGCCTTTTACTACCAATACTTTCATTTCTATCAGCAAAAATACTGAACTTGTGTTGATGGCTGGTGGCATGAATCTAGTCTGAGGTAGATCAGTCAACCTAGCTGTAAAAATAGGTACATGACTCCCCCTGGGATAGGGGAAGGAAATGTTGCCAGATGTGATATTGGCCAGATCACCATCTGGTGTACCAACAGGTTAAGAAAAATTTTAACCATGCCATGAAATTCTGGATAAGCTTAATGGTCTTCATCTTTTTATAATATACTGAAATCCATTAACTCTAATTCTCCCAACCAACACCTATGACACATAAATATTTTTTACTACCATTCATCACAGCAATCATTTTTTTTTTAACTGAGAAATGGTGCAACGCCTACTTTGTGTGAACACAGCAGTTTAAAATTATAGACTCCAAACTATGGAACGCAACCAAGTGACTGCAGTTATTCTGTAATTAAATTTTTTAAACACTCACGGTAGTTTAAGAGTTAAAGATAAAGTCAGAGAACACTTAACAGATCTGCAGTCCAAGGCACAATTTGTATCCACTTTTCATAATTTATACAATTTATCCATGCCATAATTTTTGTCTACTCCTTCTTTAACAGTACTAATTTAACAAATAAATTCCCAAAACAAGAAACAACAACCTGACAAGACTTTCACTTTAATATGTTAAAAAAGATCATTCAAGCACAAGTTAGTGCATGTGAGTGGTGAAGTGGTTAGTGCACTAGTCTCTCATGGCAAAGGTCAGGGCCTACAGTCCAGCTGGAAGCACCCCAGCCACCCAGCTGTTGAAAAGGATGCCTGACTTTCTGCAGCCAGGGAAGGAAAGGCAGCCAGGCATGATACTGACCACATCATCCTCTAGCTCTTTCCATGCCTTTGGCTCATGTAAAACCCAAAGTCAATTTTGACTTCCGCGTCTTTGGTTTCTATATTCCCACATGTTTTGCATCGTATAATTGTAATTCTCAATTTGGTTCGCACATTAACTGCTTATGTCTCTTTACAAAATGGCAGAAGAGTGCTTAGTTACAACCGATTCGAGCGAGAAAAACAAAGAGAAACATTGAGAAATTTCAATTTTTGGTGCTGTAGATAGGGGTATGGGCATGGCCTGTGACTAGACCACTGTTCTTGAATGTATCCCAAGTAGATCTAGACATATTAGATGACTGAAGAAGTAGTTAGAAGGTTATTTCAGACATTATTTTAGGGAGAAATGCACATACAATCACAAGACGAGACTAACAAGTAGTTCTAGGCATCTCAGATGGTAAGTAGTGTAGATCTAGATGTACCCAATGGACACAATTATTGTCTAAAAACATCACATTACTTCTTTTTTCCTTAAAAAACTCTGCATTTATGAAATCTTCATACATTTAGTTATATTTTGAAACTTAATAAGTACACAGAAGTACAAGGAAATACTGTGTTTCATTCACTTTTACTAATATACCCCTATACATATCAAGACCCGCACTTTTAATCTGGCACTCAAATGAACCTCTGTGTCTTGTCCACCTGGCATGGGAAGAGCTTGTGTGCTGACAGATCAAGGAAAATATGGGCACCATATGCCTCTGTGTCTGTAAGGCATGACAGGGTTACCTTCCTTTACTTCTCTAGAGATTTCTATGCACTATTTCAAACACTGGATAAACTTTAATGCCTTTTATAATCAAATTATAATTATTTTAAAAAAACAAAACATAAAAATACAACATGAAAAGAGAGAAAAAAGCTGGAACGACAAGACTGATATCAGCTCAGCTCTTCAGATTCAAGACAGTTGGTTCTTGCTTCACCAGTTTGTTATCAATGCCAACACCAGTCCTCCGTAGCTAAATCGCTAAAGACGCACTTCAAAGTGCAGTGCCAACTGGAAGATCATGGGTTCAACCTCGGGACGAAAAAAAAAAAGCAACTCACAAAACCTCTGGGAGTCATGACCCAGAGGGCTCCACCCCCCTAGAGTGTAAGGTTGATAGGGCCGAAATACTTGTCCGGGGGGGGGGTACTTCCTCTGATGATCTGAAAGAGCTGTGTTGTTGTTCTGCTCTCTACAGCAGTTTCCTGCATCTTATCATTTGTTACAGCTGTCGCCCGTGTTAATTCAAAGGAGATCTGTCCACTTGTCAGAAAAAAACATGTTTTTTAGAAAACATAACACGTGAACTTAATTCTAAAATAAGAAAAGAGTTGGCACTTTTATGTTATTTATGAACACTTTAAATTACTCATTGGATTTAATTAAAATTATTAAACGAAGTGGTAAGCATTTCAACAAGAGAATGTTTACTGTCGAGACTGTATTTTATAAGACTGTGGCTGCTAAGCAAGCGAGTAAGTACATATCTGGAACCAGCTACACATACGTGAATAATATTCCTCAAGTCGTCTGAAGCATAATCTGAGTAAAACGAAATTGGTGAGCCATCATCATTTCTAAAAAGCGATCGAGAAATCTTAAACGACGTTGCTGTTCCTAGCCATGCCGCCATGTTTTTCAAACGCTTTGTTTGCCAGGTATTTTACATTGGCATGGTTGTGAGCCAAGCAAGTGATAAAGTGTATGATTCAGTTTTATAACAACATGACAGAGGAAAGTGGGCAGAAAATATGATATAAATGAACATACAACATTCCAGTATTTCAGTAAATGCCTTTTTCAAGGGCTGCATATAAAAATATCATTATGTGCCGTGCCGACTGGCGTTGGCTATTATGCTTTTCCAGTGTACCCGACCCATCAGGTAGTCCATCAAATCAGTTGGTGATAGGATTTTTTTTTGGGGGGGGGGGGGGTCTCCCCAGCTCTTTTCCTACAATCTTCACTAGTTATCTTTGATGCCCAGGGAATTCGCAACATTCTTCAAATACACCACATTTCTACTGCTTCCAATGATCTTTGTACAGATCTACCTGCTGCCCATGATTCACTTGCATATAATATAGGTTCAGTGTAGCATTTTAGGACTCGTTTTCTAACATCCATTCATAAGGATGTGCTGCATAATATGTTTCTCATTCTCTGAAATGTAGTCTTTGCTTAGTCTATTCTGTTCCTAATTTTTATTCTGCATTTCCCAACTGACCTGGTTCAGTCCCTGCAGTGGGATTTTTTTTCTGGTACACACTATATATATATATATATATCTTATACTTATATCTTATATCCTTCCCATGCCATTAAATGTCACATAGGGCTCGGAAAGTAGTTTGCCAATTTTTCCCGTCTTCAGTGAGTCTTTCAACCTCACCTATATATATATATATATATATATATCAGGTGTATTACTGTCCACAACATAAAAAGAAATGGAAAAACTAATTATGTCAGTCCGCAAGAACCGCAAAGAGCAAAACCTCTATCTTAATGCAAAGATAAATTGATGACAACTGACAAAACAGACAAGGCAGCTGAAATATGTATTAATGAGGAAAAAATGGAAGAAGTGGAGAGTTTTGAATATCTTGGATCACTACTAACTAATAATGGAGATACAATAAGGGAAATTAAAAGGAGGACATCTATCACTCTTCAGAAAGTAAAACAACTAAAGAATCTGTGGAGAGGAACAGACAGAACTACAAAAATAAGATTTTTAAGGGCATGCATCTTTCCCATTGCAACATATGTCTGTGAGACCTGGACACTTAACAAAACAGCTGAGAAACACATAAATGCCTTTGAATTTAAATGCTACTGAAGAGTTGTTCAAATATTGTGGATATAAAAAAGAACAAATATATCCATACTACAAGAACTTAATATTGAAGACGGCTGGGTAGTAAAGAGGTTTAAAGAGAGAAAACTTAAATATTTTAGACACATTAAATGTCATGATAATCTAGAGAAGACCGTCTTGGAAGGGTACATAATGGGAAAAAGAAAGAGAGGAAGACCAAGGCGAAGATGGCTGCAAGACATCATTGATGATCTGAAAATGGATGCATCAGCAGCAGGCCATCTTGCTCACAGCCGAGAGGCCTACAGGAAGGCTGTTAGGGAGGCAAAGTTCTGCAAGGGACATGCAAATGAATATATCAGGTGAAGATGAAATAACAGCTGAAACCTTAAACACTATTAACCATGAACCAACTACAGAGAATGTTTTTAAAAGTTTGGAAAGAAGAAAAGGTCCCTTCTAAATGGAAAAAAAGGAAGAAGTGGAGTTTTGAATATCTTGGATCACTACTAACTAATAATGGAGATACAATAAGGGAAATTAAAAGGAGGACATCTATCACTCTTCAGAAAGTAAAACAACTAAAGAATCTGTGGAGAGGAACAGACAGAACTACAAAAATAAGATTTTTAAGGGCATGCATCTTTCCCATTGCAACATATGTCTGTGAGACCTGGACACTTAACAAAACAGCTGAGAAACACATAAATGCCTTTGAATGTAAATGCTATAGAAAAGTTCTTCAAATATCATGGACACAAAAAAGAACAAATGTATCCATAATACAAGAACTTAATATTGAAGACGGCTGGGTAGTAAAGAGGTTTAAAGAGAGAAAACTTAAATATTTTAGACACATTAAATGTCATGATAATCTAGAGAAGACCGTCTTGGAAGGGTACATAATGGGAAAAAGAAAGAGAGGAAGACCAAGGCGAAGATGGCTGCAAGACATCATTGATGATCTGCAAGTGGATGCATCAGCAGCAGGCCATCTTGCTCACAGCCGAGAGGCCTACAGGAAGGCTGTTAGGGAGGCAAAGTTCTGCAAGGGACATGCAAATGAATATATCAGGTGAAGATGAAATAACAGCCGAAACCTTAAACACTATTAACCATGAACCAACTATAGAGAATGTTTTTAAAAGTTTGGAAAGAAGAAAAGGTCCCTTCTAAATGGAAAAAAAGGAATCATTGTTAAAATACCAACAACAAAAAAATGGCAACCTTAGCGAGTGCAATAACAGGAAAGGAGTAACCTTACTATCAGTTGTGTCAAAAGTATTTTGAAAAGTTATTCTGAATAGAATTAAAGATATAGTGGATGTTGCAATGAAAAAAGAACTATCAAGATTTCGAAAAGGGAGAAGCTGTCTCAACCAGATCTTTACTCTAAGAATAATACTTGAAGAACATATTGAAAAGCAGAAACCATTAATACTGAACTTCATAGACTTTAAAAAGACATTTGATAGCATACACAGAGATTCATTGTGGAGAATTTTAAGAATATATGGAATACCATCTAAAATTGTCAACATCATTAGAGACCTCTACAATGGATATGTTTGTGCAGTCAACACAGAAGAAGGGATGAGTGAATGGTTCTGGATTGAAACAGGCGTATATTATCTCACTTGCTTTTTGGAATTGCCATAGACTTCATAATGAAAAAATGCTGCACAGGTAGAATGGGCATTGATTGGGTGCATGAGACCCAACTGGAATATCTTGATTTTGTAGATGGCAATGATGATGTAAAATCAATGCAAGTAAAAACAGATTCCCTATCTTCAATGGCTAGTAAAATAGGACTTGAAATTAACAAGGAAAAAAATAATAATAATTAAACTTCTCATTAACCACGAAGAAAAAATAAACATAGAAGGAACAGCTGTTTAAGAAGTAAACCAATCTGCATATCTCGGCAGCTACACAGACCAGGATGGTGACACCAGAAAGGAAGTTAGAATTTGAATTGCAAAAGCAGCATTCAAGAATCTTGAGAACATATGGCATTTAAAAGTTATAAGCACAAAAACCAAGTTAAGATTATTCAGTTCAAATGTAATATCCACCCTCATTTAAGCATGTGAGAACTGGAAACAACTAAAGAAATAGACAACAAATTAGACTCTTTTGAAAACAAATGCCTAAGGAAAATACTCAGTATAAAGTGGAACGAATTCAAGAACAACGCAAAGATAAGACAGATGAGCAAACAACAACCTGGGTGCATGAGACCCAACTGGAATATCTTGATTTTGTAGATGGCAATGATGATGTAAAATCAATGCAAGTAAAAACAGATTCCCTATCTTCAATGGCTAGTAAAATAGGACTTGAAATTAACAAGGAAAAAAATAATAATAATTAAACTTCTCATTAAATTTGAACTGGATAATCTTAACTTGGTTTTTGTGCTTATAACTTTTAAATGCCGTATGTTCTCAAGATTCTTGAATGCTGCTTTTGCAATTCAAATTCTAACTTCCTTTCTGGTGTCACCATCCTGGTCTATGTAGCTGCCGAGATATGCAGATTGGTTTACTTCTTAAACAGCTGTTCCTTCTATGTATATTTTTTCTTCGTGGTTAACCACCCTCATTTAAGCATGTGAGAACTGGAAACAACTAAAGAAATAGACAACAAATTAGACTCTTTTGAAAACAAATGCCTAAGGAAAATACTCTGTATAAAGTGGAACGAATTCAAGAACAACGCAACGATAAGACAGATGAGCAAACAACAACCTGGGTGCATGAGACCCAACTGGAATATCTTGATTTTGTAGATGGCAATGATGATGTAAAATCAATGCAAGTAAAAACAGATTCCCTATCTTCAATGGCTAGTAAAATAGGACTTGAAATTAACAAGGAAGAAAATAATAATAATTAAACTTCTCATTAAATTTGAACTGGATAATCTTAACTTGGTTTTTGTGCTTATAACTTTTAAATGCCGTATGTTCTCAAGATTCTTGAATGCTGCTTTTGCAATTCAAATTCTAACTTCCTTTCTGGTGTCACCATCCTGGTCTATGTAGCTGCCGAGATATGCAGATTGGTTTACTTCTTAAACAGCTGTTCCTTCTATGTATATTTTTTCTTCGTGGTTAACCACCCTCATTTAAGCATGTGAGAACTGGAAACAACTAAAGAAATAGACAACAAATTAGACTCTTTTGAAAACAAATGCCTAAGGAAAATACTCTGTATAAAGTGGAACGAATTCAAGAACAACGCAACGATAAGACAGATGAGCAAACAACAACCTGTCTCATGGGTGATCAGAAAAAGATGAACATATGTTGGTCATGTGATGAGAAGAAACAATCAGAAAATACCAAAACAAGCTATCAAGTAGAACACAACAGGCCGAAGAAAAAGAGGTCGACCACGTGAAACTCTAAAGAGGACATTGTTAGAAGAGCCCAGTTCAGTGGGCATAACATCCTTTGATGAGATTGAAAAACTTGCCGAAGGCAGGAAATCTTGGCGAACTACCATGCGGGCCCTATGTGACGTTTAGCGGCACGGGAAGGATGTAATATATATATAAGGTAACATTCCCGTTTCTATGCCATTAAGACATATTGGGGAATACAGTGACCCGTATTTTCCATGACCTTCGGCACATGAAAGTGTGATGTGGCCAGTATCATGCCTGGCCGCTTTACCTTCCCAGATTTCTCTGGTACCCATTTTTAGAGGATGGGTGAACCCCGGGCCCTGTTTCAGTGTGTACCAGGAGGGGAAAAAATCCATATCAATAGAAACAAGATTCCGAGTACTTAAATGTTACATCGAGCCAGTTTTGTTTTATGGATGTGAAGCATGGTCCATAAATAAGAGATTACAGCGAAAAATGGAGGCCATGGAAATTTGGTTCATAAGGAGGATGTTTACCATGGGCAGCGAAGAAAACCAAGGAAGAAGTCTCAAGAGATGCTGGATCTAAAAGGGAAATTACGCAAAGATCAGAGGCAGACAAGAGAGATTTGTATGACATTTTCTGAGAAGATGAAAATTGGAACACATTATGTCAACTGAAAAAACTGAGGGAAGAAGAGATAGAGGAAGACACAGAGAGACAGACAGACAGAGACAGAGAGAGAGAGAGAGAGAGAGAGAGGTTAACTGAATGTGGCTAGGAAGAAAGTCACCGGCGGATCTCATAATCAAGTCTAAAGACTGAATTGTGGAGAGAAATGATCGCCTGCACAGCACGGCACTTGATTGATTGACTAGAAAAAAATCCTACTGCTGGAACTGAACCCGGTATATATATATATATGTGTGTGTGTGTGTGTGTGTGTGTGTGTGAGTGTGTGTGTGTGTCTGGGATCGACCCAGCATCCAAAAAATGGGTGTCAGAGAAAGCTGGGAGGGTGAAGCAGCCAGGCGTAATACTGACCACATCACACTTTCAAGTCCCGAAGATCATGGAAAATACGAGTAACAACTGTATTCCCCAATATGCCATACATGGCATGGAAACGGAGTTTTACCGTTACTTTTTACGTAATTTCCCACCTGAAGTTATTACTGCTCCAAGGTATTTGAATTTCTGCACGTGATTTAGAATTGTTCCGTTTAATTTTATACTGGATTTTGGTGGCTTATGTTTCTTAGATATAACCGTAGTCTCTTGTCTTTTAAGAGTTAGCACTGTTTGTTCACCTTCTGTAGCGAAGAGGAAGTCTAAGAGAAAAAACCATCTCAGCAGACCGAGTGGCATGGAAAAAGAAAAGCATCTGAACTGATCAGAAACCTCAAGGAAGGCAACAAGATGGGGGAGCATGATCGCCGGCCACATCCGGTGCAACACATAATGACCAAATGTTTTGTAATTTTCGTTCTAAAGCTCATAATAACCACCATCTGTATATCTCTTCATATACACACATAGTGAAATGGGAAGGGAAGGGGGAACGGGGACCACCAGGACCTGTTCCCCCTTCCCACCCCCACCCCCCACCCCCATTTCCAAATCCAATTTGAAGCCAGTTTAGTGGACATAACATCCCTTGATGACGTTGAAAAACTCGCAGAAAACTGGAAAACATGGCAAATGACTATGCGAGCCCTGTGTGACGTTTAACGGCACGGGAAGGATGTAAGATGTAAGTAAGATTTCCAAATCATTTTTTCTTACACTTTTGATCTGTGTGAAAAATATCGTTTTTTAAGGTATAATTAATTTAATAATTTTTTTTTAACCGGCGTGCATACGACAAAACTATCTACGACTGTCCTCATAAAACTGTCCATGATTGTCCTCAAAGTTGTCCACTATTGTCCTCATAAAACTGTCCATGATTGTCCTCAAAGTTGTCCACTATTGTCCTCATAAAACTGTCCATGATTGTCCTCAAAGTTGTCCACTATTGTCCTCATAAAACTGTCCATGATTGTCCTCAAAGTTGTCCACTGTTGTCCTCATAAAACTGTCCATGATTGTCCTCAAAGTTGTCCACTATTGTCCTCATAAAACTGTCCATGATTGTCCTCAGAGTTATCCACTATTGTCCTCAAAAACTGTCTATGATTGTCCTCAAGAAATTAAGACTATGATTGTCCTAAACAATTAAGTATTTGATTGTCTTCAAAATTTAAATCAAAGCATTTCAGTTATGAGAGAAAGCATAACAAGAGGATGGATTTGAATCGAACTCTGGACTCCAGTATGACAACCAACCAACCACTTAGACACAAGAGGACAAAGCACAGTTAGCTTGGTCACAAAACAGTCTGCTCTACCGTAGCGCAACACGTGACTTTACACTTTTTTTTTGGGGGGGGCAGGAATGGGGAAAGTGAGATGAACTGGAAACAAAAAAATTAAAACAAGGAAGCTAAATATTACACCAGATATTATCAGTCACTCCTATAACCTGCGGATAAGAACATTGTTCACTATCTACTGTAATGCTCCGACCTTCAAACGTTTTATTGAAAAGAGATAATAATACGTTGTAATACATATTGTAAATATAAACATACCGATATTCAGTTGCAAAGAATTCGGCTTGAAAATATCAGTCTCTCAATATTTCGACCAAGACACTGGTCATTCACAATTCAAGAATTCATACATGTTAGTCATTCTCACCCATTTTTCTATATCATTCCCTGCAACCAATAAAAATGCAATGGCTGCTACGAGAAGTGGGGAGCGGAAATCAGAAAAACCAACAGCTCGAAAGGCAGAGAACCAGGACTGAAGAGTTGGAAGTATAAATCCAGAGGAGAACAATGACAACATGAGGGAAGGGAAGAAATGTAATTTACATTCTGTTTGACTTTTTAGGAAATGGTAACTTAAGGGGAAAAGAGCAAGAGAATAACGACAACACTGATGTGGGCAACATCAGAAGCTGAGCAGGAAACTATTACAGCCCAACTTTCCTGGAGAGAGATTGCACAAGATGATAATGTTCGCTGCCGGATCGTAAACATACTATCTTTCCGGAAAGTACCGGAAGAGAAAGTCGAGCTTTTGATTGGTCGACTGTGACGTCAGCTGATCTAGGGTTACAATTCGTCATCCAGAATTTACAAACAAACAAAATGGAGGACAACTCCGAGTCGTCGGTACAGGTGCCCCGCGATTCATCCGCTGACAAAGAAAATGTTTCATCATTCGAACCTCCAACAAAGAAAATCAAATTATCTGATGGACACGGAGATGGGAAGGTTAAATTGGAGGATCGACTGAGTGGCATTTTGTGTTGTGCGGTGTGTCTAGATCTTCCCAACTCTTGCTATCAGGTGAGGAACAGCACAAACAGCTGTATGTGATGTGGCAGTGACCTTTACGATAGATTGAATTGCATTTCTATCCTTTTTTGCATTACGTCTTGTAATTTCTGAGTATATTCTCAGATTCTGCAAGCTAGGGAAGCTAACTTTAACGAATAAATGCAACCAGTAGGCGTATCTACATCAGTGAGAAAATTACCGTTGCACCACCCAGTTACCTTGTACTCAATATCGTGCCAGTAGAAACAGTCGTTACATTTAACGACGTTTATGGGTGCTACATTACATATCTCAAAATGTTTGCCGTAGTTTATTTAGCACCGTTGTATGGCAGTTATAAACGTTTCCAGTCGCTGTAATGCAGTGGAAGTTTCTTTTTGAAAACTTCTCCTCCCCCTATTTCTATCTGCGATTAAATTGGCAAGATAAACTGCCTGGTTTTGAGGTCATTAACATAACAAAGAGAGCGTAGACGGATTCCAGGCATTTTGCCAAGTAGGTCAGCAGGTTGAAGAGGAAGTAGGTTTGCTCAGTATGTGCTTTTAAAATAGTTTTCATTTGCAGGTTTCCTCCCTCGACCATGGTTTTCATTTCAGCTATTGTTCTAAAACCAGTACTAACAGCCTGTGAAAATTCAATCCATAACACATGTTTTGTCATTTGTTTGTCCTTGAATCAAAAAGTGTTTTGTCAGTGTCTTCTACTACCTTCATATCTCTCTAGCTTATATACTTAAAAGCAAAAAGCATCCTGAATATATATGTGTATCATGATTATGTCTATATATAAATATATATATATATATACATACATATATATGGATGTCTGAGTGGCGAAGTAGTTAGTGCACTGGTCTCTCATGGTGAAGGTCAGGGGTTCAAATCTGACCAGAGGCACCCCAGTGATCCAGCTGTAGAAATGGGTACCCAATTTCTTCTGGAGTTGGGGAAGGAAAGGCACCCACATGTGACACTGACCATATCACCCTCTAGTGTACTGACAGGTCAAGGAAAAAATATGGGCATTAACACCATATCCCTAAGTGCCTCTAAGGCATGACAGGATTACCTTTACCTTTATACATACATATATATATGTACTGTATATACATATAGTGTTTATACATATATATATATACTGTATATACATATATATTCATATATATATACTGTATATACAGTATATTACTTACTTGTACATGTTTGAACTCTCTGTAACTGCGAGCTGTTCTTTGCAGCCGATGCACCATGGGGACTATGGCAGTGCCTGCCCTGTTAGCCAGGCTATGCCTGTTACTGGGGGTACCATGAAGAGGTGGGATAGGGTCGTGGTCAGCTACGGGTCGCTAACCCTGATGCTGGCATATCAGCTGTGGGCATCTTCACCCCCATATACAGCATATATATATATATATAAAATACACACAGCCATAATCATGGTAGCAAAAGCAAGTGCTGGACTGCAATCAACAAATAGAAAAGCATGGATATTAAATAACACATGGAAATACATACATGAAAGAAGAGCAGCCAAATTGGCCATGTTGAATGTAAAGACAGATCTTGGAAAAGTTTTGGCAAAAGCAACATACAAAGAACTAGATAATTAAAGTAAAATGTTCAGCTAGAAGAACCAAAAGAGAATATATTGACTATATGGCAAAAGAAGCAGAAAATGCAGCAAAAACAGGAGACAGCAAAACTCTATATAACATACAGAAGAAGCTAACAAGTGCTGTTACCTCCAGAGAAAGACCAGTCTTTAGCAAAACAGGCAACCTATTAACATCATGTAAAAACAAAAAGCAAAGATGGGCCAAGAAATACTTAATTGACCACACCCAAATGAATTAATAAATCTTGAAACCGATTTACAAGTCACACAACTAAATTTCATCTTAGATGAAGTTACACTGAATGAAACTGAAACAGCAGTGAATCTAATGGCTAACAACAAAGCTGCGGGTGAAGATGAATTAACAATCAAAATCTTAAAAACTATTAACAGTGACAGCATGAGCCAACTACAAGAATGTTTAATAAAATTTGGAAAGAAGAAAAAGTCCTTTCTAAATGGAAAAAAGGAATCATTGTTAAAATACCCAAAAAAGGCAACCTCAGTGACTGCAATAACTGGAGGGGTGTAACCTTACTATCAGTTGTATCAAAGGTGTTTTGTAAAGTTATTCTAATTGAATTAAGGATGTAGTGGATACTGCAGTGAGAGAAGAACAAGCAGGGTTTCCAAAAAGGAGAAGCTGTCTCAACCAGATCTGTACTCTAAGAATAATACTTGAAGAACATATTGAAAAGCAGAAACCATTAATACTGAACTTCACAGACTTTAAAAAAGCATTTGATAGCATACACAGAGATTCATGGTGGAGAATTTTAAGATTATGAAACACCATCTAAAATTGTCAACATCATTAGAGATCTCTACAACGGATATGTTTGCGCAGTCAACACAGAAGAAGGAATGAGCGAATGGTTTCAGATTGAAACAAGTGTGAAACATGGATTTATATTATCTCCCTTGCTTTTTGGAATTGCCATAGAATTTATGATGAGAAGATGCTATACAGGTAAAAACGGCATTGATTGGGTACGTGGGACCAAATAGAAGGTCTTGATTTTGCAGATGACATAACTCTTATCAGTGACAATGTGAAATCGTTGCAGAAAAAAACAGATTCCCTGTCTTCCTTGGCTAGCAAAATAAGTCTTGAAATTAACAAAGAATAACAAAAATAATGAAACTTCTCATTAATCAAGAAGGAAAAATATACGTGGAAGGAACAGTTGTTGATGAAGTAAACCAGCTTGCATATCTTGGCAGCTACTTAGACCAGGATGGTGACACTAGGAAAGAAGTTAGAATTTGAATTGCAAAAGCAGCATTGTCCTTCAAAAATCTTGAGAACATATGGAATTCAAAAGTTAAATGCGCAAAAACCAAGTTAAGATTATTCAATTCAAATGTGATATCCACCCTCATTTATGCATGCAAAAGCTGGAAATCAACTAAAGAAATATACAAGAAATTAGACTCTTTTGAAAACAGATGCCTAAGGAAAATACGCTGTATAAAGTGGAACGAATTCAAGAACAAAGCAGAGATAAAACAGATGAGCAAATAACAACCTGTCCCATGGGTAGTCAGAAAAAAAGATGGACATGTGGTGATGAGAATAAACAATCAGAGAATACCAAAACAAGCTATCAAGTGGAGCACAACAGGCCAAAGAAAAAGAGGTTGACCATGTGAAACTCTAAAGAGGACATTGATAAGAAAAGCCTGTTTAGTGCGCATAACATCCCTTGATGAAGTTGAAAGACTCGCCGAGAACAGGAAAACTTGGCAAATGACTATGCAAGCCTTATAACAGCATGGGAAGGATGTTATATATATATATATATCCCATTTTGCAAAGAAACTGAAGAAATTGAGTGGTTTAACATAATGGTATTTAAATTCTTTTTTTTTTTTTTTTGACCAGGGAAGAAGATTATCATGACCAGGTGTCTTCAGAATCCATTTTTTGTACACTTGCAGATTTTTTAGTTAAAATGTTAGTTTTAAAAAAAGTCACAGACTTCTCGTAATAGCTGTGTTAATGTAACAGGAAAACCAGGGAGAAAACATACGTGATGGAGTACGGATTGAGACAATATCTTATGCATGTGTCCTGCCTTACATTTAATAAGCACAGTGAACTTGATGTTTGCTGCATAGACTGATGATGTTAGGTTCAGTGTCTCTCAGTTGAAG
This sequence comes from Achatina immaculata, assembly GCA_009760885.1. NCBI lineage: Eukaryota > Metazoa > Mollusca > Gastropoda > Stylommatophora > Achatinidae > Lissachatina > Lissachatina immaculata. Next base: position 14,629,415 of record CM019716.1, read on the forward strand.
GTGTGATTGGGGTGCAATTTTCAGCTGAATTTACACAACCTTTCTGTTGCAACATCTTTTTTACCTAACTGTACAAATGCTCTTGTTTTGTACATTAAATTACTATTGTTCATTACCATATATGGCGAATACAGAAACATTGTACCGGTCAGGTTGATCAGAAACAATTTTTTTTTTGGTAAACTCCATATAAGATTTGCATTAAAATGTGTACTTACAACCATATCCGTAGGCACCCAAAACCCATTCTGAGAGATCCAGCTGAATCACAAGATTTGTATTTAAATACCACTGGTTTTACATGCATAAAATTAAGGAGTAATAGATATATTAAATATATAGATGGAGTATTGAGTATGATTTCAGGCAAAAAAAAAAAAAAAACAGAAAATTGTATCAGGATAAAATGGACAAGACTTACTGTGATTAAATTATTTTGAAACTTAAAAAAAAAAAAGTGATCCAAAAGGGCTGCAGAATAAGGAATTGCAGTAACTATGGAAATCATTTTCATGTTCATCAGTATCACAGAATCAGAAAGGCTAAGATGAATCAACTAAATGGATGCAACTAGTTGAGACTAGAATGTCTGTCTTCAGGTGGAAAAAGTTGTAAGGGATAATCTAAGCAGCAGTGGAAAAGGGAAAGATGGATTAATGGCAAATGTTTTAATCTGAAAGAGCTGGAAGATAGAAAGGATCATCATTTCCTGTACTCTGGATGTCTGATAGGGCACCCTGAACATCTAGCAGAACACTCTGAGCATCATCTGTTCAAGACATCTGATAGAGTATTCAGGACATGTGATAGAGTATTCAGGACATGTGATAGAGTATTTAGGACATCTGATAGAGTAATCAGGACATCTGATAGAGTATTCAGGACATCTGATCGAGTTAGAAACAGTAAAGCATTATGAAGATTTTGTTTTTTCAGTGAGAAGCAAGGAAGAAAATATTGTGTCTAAATCATATGGAATCTTGAAAAAAAAATAGGAGGAAAGATGCTGTAAGAATTCTGAACATTAACTAAAATACTTATTAATATCTTGTGGTATACTGAATATTAGAAGGCAAAGATGGCCAAGGCATTTTGTAATAATCCATGACAACCTTCTCCAAACACATGCTAGATGGTAAATATCTAGAAGGAATGAGACCAATTGTTAAGACACAAGCATATGAGCAAAACATCCATGATGATCTCTCCATCTGATAATGTGCTGTATGAAGAGCAATTCTGTGAAGGGGCACAGTGTTATTGGTGTTATTGGAGGAAGCAGAGATGGTCAGATTAAAAGATAAGAGATGCAGTCTGAAATTGGCTAGATCCTGCACTTTGTTATCATGCCCAGTTACACCAGTCCAGTATTGATAGAATCATATACAAAAGAAGTTGCCAAACAAAATGGCATTCAGCAGTTTCTATTAACAGCCAATATTTCCTTGCTTCTGTACTGTTGTAATATTCAAACATTAAACAGTAATAACATATAAATATTACATTACATTATGTGCTTTACCAGACACATTAATGATCATGGTTTTTCATCATCTTCAAATGCCTTTCTTTTTCTGTGCCACTTGGTCAGTCTAACGCGATGTTTTTCTCTTGGTCTACGTCTTCTCATTTTTTCAGCATATTTGTAGAATGTCTGGAATAGAGTGAAAGATGTATGATAAAGGGCAGAATGTCAGATGGGCCTGCATGCCCAATTCTTAACCCTTTTGAAATAAAGATCAATCAATCAGTCAATCAATCACTTGAATTTTCAGTCATTGCCAGGTTCTCTAAAATGACACATATTCAGGTAAATTTGGGTTTGAAAAGAGCAAAGGACGGTGAATGTAGTGTATGTGATGTAAAGGTAAAATGTAAAATTCTCATTTCCATGCCATTAAGGCATAATGGGGAATATGGTGTTTGGCCTGTATTTTCCATGAGCTTCAGCACATGAAGTGTGATGTGATCAGTATCATGCCTGGTCGCATTTACCTTCCAAAATTTCTCTGGTAAACATTTTTAGAGGCCAGGTGGACCCCAGGGTTTTTTTTTTCATTGTGTAGCATAAAAAAAATCCCACCACTGGGACTGAACCCGGTGACACCAGATGAGTAAATGTATATGATGTGGCACCACAAAATAAACAGTGAACTGACATACTAAGATGTTAGCTGTATTAGAAGGGTTGTTTTAGAGATTATTCCATTTTGTGGGGCCAAAGGTAAATTTGAACTCAACTTATCTTCATGCTATGGCAACTTGTAATGCTGAAGGGTCAAATATACTTCTTGAGGGCCATGTGATTTGCTTCATATAATGAAATTTTTAAGGTTTAAATGTGAAAATTCTGTGAAAAGTTCTGCCAGTTCGTTCGTCGTGTTAAGTGAAATGAACTTTTAGTTAAAAGTAAACAAATATGGAAGGGTGTATCACCATTTACTCAAAGATGAAAGCCAGGATGTTAACAAGTGCCCATGCCAGCAAATACAACACTTATAGGTGATAGCAACTGTAGTTAAACATTGACTGTTAACAACTAGATGAACTGTGAGTAAAATTACTTCTAAGACACTTTATAATTCAGAACTGTCTATGTTCCAGAAATGAACGACTATAAAAGGCAGCTAAATTCTTCACTTTAGTATCAGTTTCCTAGAGCTTTTAGGTCACAGCCACATGGAGATCCATGACTATTGTTGAATGTTAACATCCTGATTATTATAGGTCACATACAGTGTCATTTATTTCTTGTTATGATTTCAGTGTAGCAATGGACATCTGATGTGTGCAGGCTGCTTCAATCACCTTTTGGCAGATGCACGTATCAAGGATGAAACAGCGACATGCCCGAATTGTCGATGCGAGATTAGTCGAGCACTCTGTATCCGTAATCTGGCTGTGGAGAAAGCAGTGTCAGAACTTCCATCTGACTGTGGTTTCTGCAACCAGCACCTGCCACGCTACCAGCTGGAGCATCATCAGAAGGAGCTATGCCAGGAGAGGTAAGCAGGGCCTCGTACGGGTAAGCTGTCATGCCTAGCCCATTGTTTATTGACTAACCTCCCATGGTTATCTCTCCGCAGAGAATGTTTTATCAGTGGCCTGCCCAGTCCTAGATAGGTGGTCAGAGCTGGGGCTCTCGCATATTTGATGGGGAGAGTTCCAAATGTGCGGGTGCTGGTGGCGTGACAAAATATACATAAACTCTAGATAGGATTTTTGTATTGTACCCCTCCCCCCCCCATCCCATCTTGACTGGCAGACCACTGAGTCATGTTTTGCTAATCAGATCCACACTTGTTTTGTTTTTCTATTGTTTGAGCAGGCAGGTTTTCTTTGAAGATGGAAACTCTCAGTTTCAGGATAGCAGAGTGTTGCGAGGTGAAGAAGAAGAAAGCTGAGACAGTCCAAAAGGAGTGGGTTGTTTACCTTGCAAGCCGTGTCTGTTCACACTTGCAACAGTTCTTCTGCTGTTGATTTCAAAGCGGCAAGTATCTTTCTCTCTTTGTCATGGATCTGTAGTGTTTTATCAGTAGCAGTGAGTGAGTGGTGAATATCTGTAGTGTAAGATGGTCTCAAATATAAGTGCAAGTAATGGAGTGTATGGTTGGGCTCTACAGGGACAGTGCGTTTATTGCCTGGAAAGTCATTGAACTTAAGAGTGAGAGTAAATCATAATGGGTGCTGAATAGATATAACTGGCAGTTATAGGGGGAAGCAATGTTCATACTTAGCTTAGGAGACTGATGCAGCGATCACAGTTTTAATGTACAATTTAGTTAGTATTAAGTATAGTATGATGTCTTTTTTTTTTTTTTGTTTTGTGTCCTTTTTTTTTTAAAGGCCATTGAGTTTAGAGCTGCCTTCTGGTCCCGGCCATAAAGCATTGGCATTAGAATAGAAACTTTTTTTTTTCTTAAATAAAATGGGCAACATTGACCATCCTAAAAAAATGCTTATGTATGCTTTTGGAACTTGTAACAGTTATATGCCATTTTATAATTGATTACTTAAGTGTGTTACTAGTCGAAGTTTTCTAATACATAAGGCTGAGAATTTTTTAGATGGTCTACCATTAAACTGTTCCAGTTCCTTCTGATGTAGCAAACTCATTGCTCCTTGTGTCAAGTATTCTCACTGTCTGCTTACGAAATACCTTTATTAGTTAAGTATCTTTATCAACTACATGTGACACCATGTGATCTACTCTTGCATTCTGATGATCTTTTGTGTGTTGGAATCTTTAAAGCTTGAGTAGGGAGAAGGTTTCTGCACAAATAACAGTAATAGTAAGATGTAACACTTTAGAGCATTTTAGGCACTTTAGCCATATTTCTCTACAACAAAATACTTTCATTAACAAATTTTTGTTTGTTTCACAGAATTTGACAGAAGTGTTTTAAGATTTTATTTCTGAAGTATAGATGATGTATTTTGGTAACCAAGTGGCAGTTGAATCTTGTATGAATTAATTATCAGAATGGTAGACTGTGCAGAAATGGAAGAGAGAAGAGGATGGATAAAACAGCATACATAGATGTTTTACAGTCACAGTAACCTGGCTTCTCATTTGAAGTGAATAGGTTGTGGACTGGCTCTCTTTTATGTTCTGACCAGCTCAGAAGCAAACATGACAGCCCGTTACTAGTGTGTTTTGGAAACAGCCTTTTTAAAGCACATGACATGTTTATTTGCAAAGAGCACAACAGTGAAAACTGTACACACATCTGTCATAAGGGAAACAAAAAAAATGTAGGTGCTGATGTAAAAGGCAAATCAGTTCATGAGACCATAGCCAGGTTGTTTGCAGTTGATGATAAAGAAGAAAAACTGTTTTGTATAAATGCACGGCATAAGCTTAAGACTGGTGGTGATGATAGTTGTAGACTGGTGTTGCAACACAACTCAGTGTTGAGTTTTTATGAGGGAAAAAAAAAACAAGAGCAGAGGATATTTAAAATATTGCCTGTGAATTATTTTCACAGAGCAACTTCACGAAGTTATGTGTAGTAAATTAGGAAGCGATTTATGATGCTGTTCAGCTTGTAGAACGATCACAGACCCTTGATGTTCTTGAAGGCTTTGATGTTTTTTGTCTAATAAGTGCCAGATTTTTTTCTTCTTGCATTTCAATCTAGTTGTTTTTCAGATGAACTACATCCAAAGTTAATCAAAGTGGCCAGGTGAACTAAAATGCTGAAGGTCTTTCTCAAATATTATGTTATGGGAGAACTATTAAGAAAACTTCCATAATGTTTTGTTTGGAAAGATTCTTTTCTTCCTCCACCAGATGTAAGTATGAATTTATTTCTTCACATTGCAGCCAGTGATGCAGAAGTTCTGACTAGTGTTCAAAAATATTTTACAGGCCCTGTTCGTGCAGATATGCTCGTATTGGCTGCCACTGGGAGGGCCCTTTTCATGAAGTTGCTACACATGAAGAAAGCTGCCTTCATCCTAAAAAGACAGGAGAGGAAGTGATGAATGCCCTTGTAGCCATCGATGTCAAGAGACAAGAGGAGCAGAAACTCTACAGTGACATCTTTAGTTTGCTATCATTTGAGAAGATTACATTCAATGGTACCAAAGCCAACACATTTAGCAAATACTATTACTACTAACTAGTAATCCATGTTTAATTTCTTTTATGTTGTTTCCTGATTATTTTTGTTGAGATTGTCACTCTCTTTTCCAACGTGAAACTGAAGAATCTGCATATGTACTTTGTTTGCTGGATGAAGTTGTTTAGGTTGTTAAGGATGAGGTGATAAACTGTAGTTTTGCTCTTTACCAGGTAAGATCTGGGAATGTGAATGTCATATGTGTTTCTTAAGTCTGAATGCAGTTGTGGCAGTTTGGCTTATGAGATGATTCATCACATTTAAGTCATGGTTTTGAGAGTATTCTATTCCCAACTTAGAAAACGGATCACAGTTGTCTATTGCACCCACAAAAAAAAAGAACATTAATTCTTTTCATTCTAATACCCATTTCTCCATATTTAAGATGTGCAGTAGTTTCATTTGCCTGTTTTTTTTTCTTTTTTTTTTTGTCCATTAGTTTAGCAATTCTTTTATTTCTAAAATTTTAAATGTGCAATTTTGGTTGTTCTAGCTTTTAGTTTTGCAGAGGTTGCTTTTTTTCTTCATTTTCTGGTATGTCTGTCAATATGGTAGGACTTTTTGCTATTGTTCTTTATCATCTATTGCAAGTTTTATTCTTACCCATTATGAGTGAACATTGGTGCATCCTGTGATGTTGGTGCCTAACATGGATAGAAATATTTCTTGGAGTATAAAAAAAATTATATTTTGTTTCGTTTATCACAAAAAGGAATGGAAAAACTAATTATGTCAGTCCGTAAGAACAGCAAAGAGCAAAACCTCTATATTAATGTAAAGAAAACTAAATTGACGACAACTGACAAAACAAACAAGGCAGGTGAAATATGTATCAATGAGGAAAAACTAGAAGAAATGGAGAGTTTTGAATATCTTGGATCACTGCTAACTAATAATGGAGATACAATGAGGGAAATTGAAAGGACATCTGTCGCTCTTCAGAAAGTAAAACAAATAAAGAATCTGTGGCGAGGAACAGATAGAACTACAAAAATACTATTTTTAAGGGCATACATCTTTCCCATTGCAACATATGCCTGTGAGACCTGGACACTTAACAAAACAGCTGAGAAACACATAAATGCCTTTGAATGTAAATGCTATAGAAGAGTTCTTCAAATATCATGGTCACAAAAAAGAACAAATATATACATACTACAAGAACGTAATATTGAAGAAGGCTGGCTAGTAAAGAGCATTAAAGAGAGAAAACTTAAATATTTTGGACACATTAAACTCCATGATAGTCTAGAGAAGACCATCTTGGAAGGGTACATAATGAGAAAAAGAAAGAGAGGAAGACCAAGGTGAAGATGGCTGCAAGACATCATTGATGATCTGAAAATGGATGCATCAGCAGCAGGCCATCTTGCTCACAACCGAGAGGCCTACAGGATTGCTGTTAGGGAGGCAAAGTTCCACAAGGGACATGCAAATGAATGAATGAATCACTAATATTCTCTTTTTAAGTGAAAGTTTCCAGCTGTTGGCTGTCACAGGGGGCAAGATTTATCTCTGAATTTGTCCGTACCTTTCTTGTACAAGAGATATCTGAGCACATAAAATGAATATGTGCACATTGTCATTTTTTTAAAAAAATGTTCTTTTGGCATTCTTCTCAACATTTTTCAAGTCATTTGATTGCTTTCATGAGCATTTTGTCCAGCATTGTCTTGGTGAAGTTTGGATATTTAGAGAAAATTGTAAAGGAGATGAGTACCTTTTCTACACTCAAGGATGCTCACAGTGGTACTGTGCATTGGTTGTAAGTTAGCCTCTAAAAAATACTCTTGCATTGCATTGCTTACAAGATTGTATGTGTGCATCACTTTAACCCTTAGACCTCATTCTGTGAAGCTAGAGTTAAAATCTAAAGCTTGATGGATTTTCATAGGTCTGTGGTTAATGATCAGGACCAATTTATCAATTCAAGTATTAAATTACATTTTCTATAAATTTCAAACAATATTCACAATAAAAGAAAGGGAAAAGAAAACTATCAAAATAAAACGAAGCTGGCAAATTGAACCATATATGAATTTGATTCTGCAGGTCTTTCCCCTTTTAAGATGAATAGGAATGAATTAAAACACTAAGTATTTGCCCCATGCTTTGCTTCAAAATAATAATTTTTTTTCTTTTTTTCCTTCAGATTTGCAGCTAAAGCCATTCCGCACAGATGACTACATCACACGGCTGTATTATGAGACAAGTCGTTTCACCGCCTTCAATCAGCAGTGGGTCATCAGAGCAAATATAAACTCTGATCAGAAGAATCCAACACACACAGTGGACAGGTCTTTGTCATATCAGCTTGCTGTGAAAACAAAACTGACTGCTCCTGTGAGTTTAAGAGGCTTTTCTGTTTGTCTGCAAAAGACAGTGGATGTGTTATGTCATGGCTTGCAGGTGGACTGTGTTATCTGTACCTTTCATCCCAACACATTTGTCATCAACGTAGCTCAATTGTGAGACCATGTTTGCCTTCCATTTACCCAGCCACTTTGTGGTCTCTTTCTAGGGGGCAGCGCTGAGAGATAGAATAGAGTCTTGGTTAGTTATGGTTTGTTAACCCTAACACAAGAAGTATCAGTTACGGATCTCTGACTCTTACCTCACTCAGCTTGAATGCTATTTCTTTACCTCTGGCAAAGTATTTCATTTATCAGTGATTTAAATAACAAAAAAATTGTTGAGATTTGCATGATTTGGCCCTGAAATCTAGGTATTCTGAAATATGATAGGATCATGTGATATAGACTGCATTCAGTTAGAAAACATAAAAAAATATCTTCAACAGTTATGTCAAGGCCAATTAGATTTACATCACAGAGAATGCTAGAGGGATTAGAAATAAAATATTATCTGTGCACAAATTGAGCCATACCGGAGCACATTTTATACAGTACCATCAGTGTATAAGGAAGGGCAGGATATTCAGTTGTCTTGATTTCAAAGCAAATGAATATGAAAAATAAAGGTAAATAGAATTTTTAGAAATGTTTTCAAGAAAAGTTCTATTCTTGGTTTTTACAAAATTATAAAGTGGAAAACGAAGTAACGTGTTTCAATCTTTTGCAGATGAATATGTACTTTCTTGCCCTGAGCGGACCATTTGGAGGGATCAAAATGAAGTCAAAAATTTACAATTTTGAGTTCACTGCAGAAAATGCTGAGACAAATTTTGAGGAACTCCCTATAGACTCAGTTGAGTGCAACAAATTGTTAGCATCAAAGACCATCAATTTTAGACTTGTCATGTTTCAGGTCACAAAATAATTGTGTTGTGGTGTGCTCCATTATAAAATGTTTTTTTGTATTTCAAAATGTAAGTCATGCTTGACCATTTTATGCTAGCTGATGACCTATTTTTGGTATATGTTTTAAAAAAAAAATTTTTTTTAAAAATTCTTTTACTTGCAAATGAAATTGTAATAACTTGCAAATAAGTGCTCACAGATTTGTACAACACTCAATGGATCAAGCCTAACAAATTTTTTAACATTTTTTTTTTGTCTTTGTCATAGAATATAGTTTACTTTATTAAGGGATGAATGGTGATGTTTGAGGATGTTCCAAATGAAAACCATAAGATTGCAATAGAAAATTTAAGCACCATCTGATCATCGTGTAAGTTCACAGGTGTGCTTGATCAGGACAAGGAGAGTCAGATACAGACCTCAGGCCATTTTGGAACTTCCTTCTTCACTCAGAAAGTTACTGCAGCGACAAACATGCGTAACTGTACTGAATCTTCATTCACCAGTCAATTTTGATAGGTTTCGCACTTTAACTGTTTTAAAAAAAAATGACTGACAGAGTGCCATTTCATTTTCTTGCAGCCATCTTTACACTGCTACTGTGACATCATGTAGCTTGTTTGCTCTGTGTTGTCACCTGTGAGATGTTCCTTATGTTGTTAGTGATGATGGTGTTAACTTACCAGTGATGATGGTGTTAACTTACATGATGATGGGATGGTGCTTAAAATTTATTTAGCAATTTTAAGATGTTCATTTGGATCACCTTCATATATAACATCAGTTTTAACATTTACTTTACTGCTGTAATTATAATTTATAATATCATTCATAACAGCCCGGTTGATAATGAAAATAATTTGAAGACATAATAGTAAAGTATGTCTTTTGGTCCATATTATATGTAGTCATTTATACATATAATGATCATACAACATTGCATAATCAAATGTAAAATGTTTTAGATGTGACTAGTTTGTTAGACATGAAAAGTTCATAATTTTGCTGACCTTTCAATATGCAGGTAGCTTAGGTTTCTGTTGCTGAGCCACAGTATTCTCATGTCCACCATTTTGGAGGTTTTTTTTTTAAACCGGTTATGTTGCCAGATTTTTTTCATGTGCATGTCTTTTACTTATTTTTAGAAAAATATGCTTTCTTGAATACCTCAACATAGTTGCCAACATGTGTTGTTCCAGTTTAGTTTTGTTATGTAGTCATAGTTTTGTTTCATCTTTCATAGCATGTACAGTGTTTCTCAAAAGCACTTGCTGATAAATTGTTATTTGTTCTATTGTACATACATGAAACATGATTACATGTGTTTAACTGAGGAGTTGTTTATTACAGCCAAATTAGTGTAATACTTCATTATAATAATCAGTACAGTTACAGATGATGGTGTTTCCAATACTGCTGCTGTTTATAAATAATGAAAGAAGTAATGTATGCAGTCTGAGGAGAAAAACTAAAACATAAAAAAAAGATGAAACCATCTTTTTTTTTATATGAGTTTCCTCAACACTTTCTCCCTTCCTCCACCACATGGATGATTAAAAAAAAATATGTAAGTGAATTTAATCATTTGAGGGAGGAAGCTTAAACATACAATAGACTAAGGAAAATGTGGTGGCCGGAACTAGATTTCTAACTAGAATACATCAATAAGTAATTCTGTAGAAGACAGAATAGGAGTAATTTATTAAAATAACTAAATGTAGACTACAAGTTTTGATGTGGCAGAAATTTCTCATCTTTCTATTTTTGATGGTGTTTACAAGCCAGTTTTCTACAATGCCTACTCCCATCAGTACCTCTTTATTTGATTTTCTTTCTATCCATGACATTCTAAGTGCCCTTCTATAAAAATCATCTTTCAGATACAGTTATTTTCTCTTTTCTAGAGATTTATTAAGTGTCCATGTTTTGCATCTGTATGTTGCCACTGGAAATATGTAAGCTGTTAGTAAACATAGCGTTATTTTCTTGTAGGTACCTTGCCACATATTCTTCATTTGTGCTGGTATATATAAATATATATATATATATATATAGAGAGAGAGTGATTTTCATGAAATATGACAGCAGATTCAGGAATGGTAATGAACAAAGCAAAACAGAAGTGTGAATCAGTCCTAATAAGACAGTAGTTTTCTAGTTAAAGGCCATGGTCTACTCCATATATGCAGTTGTAGGTATTTAGAAGACCTTTTTTCAGTATTAAATGACAATAATGTCAGGATGTAACAATAATTTGTTTTATTGCTGATCAGAGTTATCTCCATCTGGATTTAACCACTAACCTCAGATAAAGATAAGATGAGGCATTTCAGGGCTTAAGCCAGTATTTCAGAAAAAAAAAAAAACTGTAGAATCAGTAAATGTAAAACAAGCAAGTGTCTGGAGTGAACTGAGGTGGTTGACTTAGAAGAGATCAGAATGGAGGAAGCAGCTTATGGCCTGCAAGGATCTGAGGAGAAAGGTGGGAAATTCACTGTACACTCACCCTTAACTCTTCCCGTACTGCGCCACCCTTTAAGTCCAGTTGCAGTTTACCGTCGGTTCCCATGCCACCCTTTAAGTCTTCTGATTTGTTTCGTTGAAAACTCTATGCAACTTTTCATTTAGCCAAACAGAACTCTTCTAGGCCAAAGTTTAGCTAGTTTAGCATTCGGTCACGCCGGAAAAGAAAGGAAATGAAGAAGTGGATTGATTTGAGTGTAAATTTTTCTACTTTTTTCGAGGTTGGTTGGTAGAATGGTCATACTGACCGACTAGACCTAGCTTACTAAATGTGTTTTTCACATCTGTAGACCTCTTAGGTTTATTGGATATCAAAAGCATCCGCAATTATCGATATTTATGTACCGGTATACACATTCTGCATTGGATTCTGGCACATTTCAGGTATGTAAAACTTTGATTTTAGTGTTCAGCCCTAAAAAAATATTTTTAGCGCCAAAAAGTTGTTCGATCTTTTCAGAATAGTTTGTTTTTTTTCTATTCTTTGTTTTTTTAAAATGATAAATAACTTCATTTATGGAATCTTCTTTCATTTCCACTTATTTTAATATGAGATACACACGTGTTGATGAAGGAGTTTGTTTGTTACAATGAATTTTATAAAGGGACCCCCTTATATGAAAACACCCGCTCGGCCATGTAACATCATCATCGGTACCAACGTAACGTCCGTGTTTTTTTACGTGGTACGGGAAGAGTTAAATATCACTGCTGTATAACATAGGGCCCCAGTGATTTTCCTCTAGTGTTTTGTGTGCTGATCATTTTAGAAGGTCAGTCTTTTCATATATCCTTTTCTGCTGAGAGTTTTATACATTATTTGATAGTTTTGCCCTTTGCTTCTTATGTGGGTTCCATTCTAAGTTTTTTTTTTTTTTTTGGCAACTACTAGGAAAGCACCTAAAATCCAGTCTCATTGAGTACTCACCAGTTGTTGATGGTTCTGTGTATTGTTGAGTACTCACCAGTTGTTGATGGTTCTGTGTATTGTTGAGTACTCAACAGTAGTTGATGGGTCTGTGCATTGTTGAGTACTCACCAGTTGTTGATAGTTCTGTGTATTGTTGAGTACTCACCAGCTGTTGATAGTTCTGTGTATCATTGAGTACTCACCAGCTGTTGATGGTTCTGTGTATTAATGTGATGTATATATTCTGTAACATTTAAAAATGGTCCTGTTTTATAGATTGAAAAGAAAATAGACAGAGTATTCTATTTTATTTGAGAATACATTTCTGTGATTTAAATGCTTCTTTTAACTCGTCTGTGGCCAAAATGTAGTTGTAGTATAATTTCTAGTTTCATCAGTACCTTTTTAATAAACAGCAAATATTGCTCACTAAACCAGCTAAAAAGTCAATAAAAATTGTAAATTCAAATTGCGCTGATGTCATTTGGATGTTCTTATTTATGAGCTGATTTTTTTTTTTTTTGTGTGCATTACCATTGGAGTATCGGAAATTGAAGGAAACATCTTATTATATGTGTTTTTAAGTATTTTCTGCTCAGATATTGTGAATGTGTTCACAGTGAATAAAAAAAATGTTTGGTACGTCATACCCACCACCCCCTTTTTTTATTTTGAAAATTTAGTCTAATTATGAATAGTCATTAATGACTACAATATATTATTGTTTTGTGAAAATTTTACAGCGGTCATGATATGTGTGTATAGTGCATGTTTTACACATTTATGTCAAATTAGGATGTCTATATCATTGTTTGTTCATGAGTGTTAGCTTCCTTTTTTTTTTTTTTTCTTTGGTAGAAGTTATTATCAGATTGTTGTAGATTCCCCCCCCCCCCCCATTAATGTCACATATCAGTTTGGTCTGTTTGTACTTGTGGCGTGTGCCCTGAATTTTGTAGAATTTAGCTTATGCATTTCCAAAACAGTTTTAGTGATTGATTTCTGCAGACCTCTCAGTATCTGAAGGAAGAATATTACTTCTGTTTTTTTTTTCTTTCTTTTTTGTTTCATCTACCTCCTCTGTGTTTCTTCCATATTCAGATTTGTTTTATCTTGCTACTGTCTGTGATGCACTTCATGTGTCCAGTCTTTGCATATGTGTGTGTATGCGTACATGCACACACACACACATACACATATTGTGTCCCAGTTCCTTGCAAAACTTTTCTTTTCTGTACATCCCTTTTTCTTTGTCCATATATCTTTTTTTATTTCATTCATTTGGCTCTGAATTTTGGAATAGTCCTGAATACATGAGGCCTGATTTGCACAAGAACATTTTGTTTTTGCTATAATTTATGTAGTGTTGACAGGTGTTTTGTGCTATACAGGCAGGCATTCTCCAGTTTCAGAGGTAGTTTCCTTGACACAGGCATGTCAGATACTCATTTTCACATCTCAGTAGACCAGAGCACAATAGAAAGAAACTGTATCTCGGCTGTTCACATTTAGAAGATAATTAACTGTTAACTATGCTACTTCTTCCATCCACACATTTCAGAATTCTCTTTCTTTCTGCCTATGGAAAACTGGTAAGCAGTATTACACACTGGTACAGGATTGTGTTTGCTGACCGATGGTTTCTCTTGTAATAAAGCCGTGATTGTATGATTTTATATATTTTTTGAATACGTACTTCCCATGATACTCATTAATATGTGGTCATTAGTGACGTTTGCATTTCTCAGGGCAGTGTGATGGTCACCATAGGCATAATATCAAACAATTAATCAGTTTACTATGTAGATGTGCACCTAATCTTAGTTCTGTTTGATAAAATGAGGATATTTCATAGTGTGAAATAGTCAGCATCTGCATTTTAAATCCAAAGGCCTTCTGTGCAGGTGCTTGTAATTAATTTCTGTTTGTAATAAATTTTGATTATTTTTCTTTGTTTTGGCTGAAATGAGTTGTAGATCTTTATAAACAACTACTAGGAATAAGCAGTGACACTCAAAGAAAAAGCTGTAATAGCAAAACCAGTTCAGTAATGAGTATGAAAATTTATTAAAAAAAAAAAAAACAAGTTGTGATCACCTTAGTTTTCACATAATTTTTGTTTTATTTTAAATTACATATACTTATTAATTAATTCTTGTGCATGAATACCCTCTTGTATTTGTATTATCTATATAAACCTACTTTCAAATTGGAACTTTTCGAGAGATAACACCTGTTTTAAGGATATTTTCAGTTCAAGAGTTAAGCACTTCAGCCTTCCATATATGTAACAGTACAGTATTTCTGCTACTTTGGTTTTGCTTTTTCATTTTCATTATTTTACCTGCTAAAAGATGTTAAATTCTTCTTTTTTTTTTAATGAAGACAACCCTTCCTAATTAAATGTGTTCCACATAGCACTGCAGTCACACTACCATTTAACTTGAAGTAGAATATTAGGATTTAGATTAAATGTTCAGATTATTTAAGACATATATGGAATGCTGTGATGAAGTTTTATAATTTCTGTATGTTTGTGAGAAGGATTTGCCATAAATAATTTGCCGTATTTATCTGTGTTTATTTCTTTATCATCAGATTTTCTTTCTTTTCTTTGTTTTTTTTTTTTCCTTTTTATGGAAACCTCTTTCAAAAGTATCTGGCATTTCTTGGTCACTAATCATGAAAGAAATGAGACTTTTATACACAACAGTGAGACAAATAAGCTTTAAGGGGCAATAAATGAAATTTGTCTTGTTCAAACAAACAAACAAAATTTCAGTAACATATTTGGTGTTGCTGAGTGGAGAAGCTCGAGGTAGAACTTTCTGCAGACTGAGCTTCTTCAGGTGAGGTGCTGGCTCTCGGACTCGCTGCCTTTGCTCACAAACACAAGTGTCCAGTCACCATTTTTAGCTGTGTATATTGGAACCAGTTTGAAATCGTTCGAAAACTTGTTCTTTCATTTTAAGAAGCCTGTTCATACATTGGTGTGTTGCTGCCATGCTATTGTTGTAAGAGTTTTGTTACACTTTTTTTTTTTTTTTCACATTCAGTAACAACTGGATGAAGTTTTATAAGTTCTCTTCTGTTATTTTGTAGAGGGAGTTCAGAAATTAGTTTTGTCTGAATAGCACAGCTTCTGATCATTTGTCAGAAGCTCTTGATTGAATTCAGCAGTTTCCTGCAGTTCATGTGGCTCACTCAGGGTTATAGACATTTTAATGTTTTTTTTTTTTTACATTGCTATTTATAGAAATAGGTTATAAGTTTATGATGAGTTTTTATTTCTGATTAAAGAGGTTTTTTTTTGTAGGTGCAACTGGTGGAACAGCTTTTATGGCAACAAAAATTTGAACTAAAATTAATAACATCGGTAACTAGGAAGTAACAGATTTTAACTGAAAAGTTTCGATGTAAAAGTGTTAAAATATCAATAACAACAACAACAAAAAAAATCCAACAAAAGACCTTCGCTCTAAAATTGTCGGTGAATGCCTTTATAAATTAACAACTAGTTTGGCAGTTGTGTATGTGAGAGTTTTTGTTTCTTTAAAGAAAATACTTGAATGTTTTATACTTCTTTCTTTTTTTTTAAATCAAGAATAGGAATTAAAAATTCCATTAAAAAAAAAAATTAGAACATATTGTTATGTGTTCTCATTTCCATATGCATTAAAAAAAATTGTTTATTTAAATATTATACATATAAATATGTATTTATATACATTTATTTATTTATTTATTTGTTTCAATTTGTTTGTTTCTAAATTTTTTTAACATTCAGCACCTCATTCCAACAACAGTGGAATACAAAGTTCAGTGACAAAAGCTGATGATTTTCTACTGCAGAGAGAAGTGAAAACAAACAAAAAAATTTTTTTTCTTGTCATTTAGCCCATGCTTCTGGTTTTTCTCTTGCCTGAAGGGGGGGGAGAAGATCAGTCAAGCCAGGGAATGACGTCTGCTGTGAGACCTGAACAAGTTCACACTTTGTGTGGGATTCTGAGAGTGATGAGCAGTTACGTCTGATTCCACAACATTAATGACCGCATAACTATTATCTTGATTTTCATTTTCTTTGTCTTATTATTTTTTTTTTCAGGTAAATGTCTTTCATTAATGTTTTTTTAAATTATTTTTTCAAAATTAATTATATTTTAACATCTATTTATTTTTTAATTCTTCCATTTTACTTTATATTCCTCTGTGCATGCATTTGAGTGTGAGAAATACATAGGGCATTTACTTTTTGTGTTTATACTGAAGCAGATTTGAAAAGTTCTGATACTTTTAGCAATCACAGTTTAGTTCAAAATAAGCTGTTCCATCAGTGTATCGTCATCGGTAATTTCAGTTTATAATTTTGACTACCCTACCAAGTATTAGTTAATTTTTAATGTGGTACCAGTAATATTTTATTTTTAGTGATAAATTGATCCCAACCATATTTTTAAAAAAATAAAGTTAACAAAGGAATATTGTAGGTATACTAATCTTGAGAAAGCAGCTGACACTCAGCCTATGTTGAGTTTTGTCTGTTAACATCTACAGTTTGTTTCATTTCTAGCTTAGGTTGGTGTAAATTTGAATATGCCAACTTCAGTACTGACCATGGAATGAGGAACATAACAGAGCACATGTAACAACAGATGTTAACATAAAATAAAAGTAGCATCAGACTAATGGAGCCGCATATTTAAATGTGGTTACTAAACAGTATTTTAGATTTAATGAAAAACAGAGCTGCAAAGTACTGTGCTGCAGTTTTTTAACATTTTTAAATGGTTATTGTTTTTCTCAATCTCTCAACGTTCCTTAATCGTTTATGATTTGGTATTGATGCAGCTCATTTCTCTCCGAGTCTCAAAAAACTGACTGATAATTTTTCCAAAGAACTAATGATAGCATTTAAAAGTAGTTTTCTCTTACTATTCTATCCTTTTTTCTACCCTTTTCTGTACTTCGGAGGAACTCATGGAGCGTGGAAGAAGAGATTTTTCTCTGTTAAACGTTCTTGCTTGGGTGAGATTTATTTTGTCTGATCTCATTCAGGTTATAAATTATGAGGTTGTTGGGCAGGTTCTTGAGCTCAAGAAC
Source organism: Achatina immaculata (assembly GCA_009760885.1). NCBI lineage: Eukaryota > Metazoa > Mollusca > Gastropoda > Stylommatophora > Achatinidae > Lissachatina > Lissachatina immaculata. Next base: position 14,646,832 of record CM019716.1, read on the forward strand.
TTTTCTTATATTTACCAGTTTTGTTGAAGTTAATTAAAAAATAAATACAGTCCTTCTGTATTTTTCTTAAACTATGTTTTTTTTTCCTCCTTGTGGTTTGCTTCAAATTATGGAAGTGTTCTCAAGGCTGACCTCTGTGTACTTCTGTGTCTAACATAGTCTGAAGCATGTCCATTTTGTTTCTTGGTTGTTTTTAAAACAATTTGCACACCATATTTCAAATTTTTAGAGAATGTTTAATTTTTGTCATGATTGTTCAGTGGCATTTTATGATCAGGTTTTGCTCTGGTGCTCATATCTCCTGGGTTGAAGGGCATTAAATTATTGGTAGTCAGTTAATTTTTAAGTAGTCTTGTTTTTTTTTGTTTAGCATTTTCGTAATTGTTTCAGCTCAGTTTTCAGCTTTACTTTCTCAGAATTTCATGACTCCATATCAGTCATAGGTCATCTGTTATCAGCACAATTTTTCTAATTTTGTGGTACTGCCTTGCATCCTTCTTTACAGTGCATTTCATGATTAAATGGTATGCATTAATGTATATGACAGATTTTTAATTTAGATAGGGCAGACCTTAATTTTAATGAATGACAGGTCATTCAAAATTGCTGGCCTTTGTCAGTGATTTATAGACTTTTAAATATAAAAACTGCCTGTCAGCTACATTATTCTGTGCCCACAGAGCTGGCCCCATTGTTTTGTATCACTGTCATTTCTCTGTTTTCAGGATTAGTGACCAAGATTCTTAAACACAGAATAAGCCCCTTATAATCCATGTTATTGTGAATTTTGATTTCTTTGAATAATCCCAGAGGTTTGAATGTGGACTCATTTTATAACACCCTGCCTAGTTTTTAAACATTGAGGGTGTGCTATAGAGTGTGATTTATCTACAACTTCACGTAGTATTTTTTTCACATATTCGATTCACTATGTTTGTAATCTGGTTGTAGCATGAGATTTGTAAAAGACAAAAAAAAAATGTAAGAAATGGCCTGATATATAAGCATGAACGAATTAACGCTTTTTGTATTTTACATATCTTAGCAGTTAGTATAATTTAACTCTGACACATGATTGCAGCTGAAATATTGATGTGTCTTTAAGAATCTTTGACAAAGAATAGGAGAAGAGTTCAGGAAAAAAAGTACTCTGTGTATACTCCACCTATATTTTAATAAGATTTTCATGTTATGTTGTTACATATATGTTAATATGAGTGTGATATGTGCATCTGTGGACCTTTTTGGTAAACTCAGTAGTTGGAAAATGTCATTTTTTATTTTTAAAAAGAAATAATTGTGAAAAAAAAGTCCATCTGCACAAGAAAATTTATTTTCACACTTGCGCTTCGTTGGTGTTGGGCATTCATAAATCCATGATTCTTGTGGAGTTCAGATCCATAATTTATGTTTGCTTATTATTATATTACATCTTATAAATGCCTTGGTTTCATGTCATCTAATATCAACAAATACAGTCATGTCATCTGTACATAATAGCATTTCAATTTCCAGAATTATAAGCTTTTATGTACGGAGCAGAGAGGAATAACTTATCTCATATAAAGTTACTTCACGTGAAAATCTTTGCCATTTACTTTGTACAGTTATTTTTGCCGCAGAGAGATTTGTATAACATCCTAGTCATAAAAAAGGTCATATACAATCAGGCACTTGTAATGCATTGTTTGAAGAAGAGAAGGAAACTCATTTTATTGACAAATTGTTTGATCAGAAGCAGCGAGCGAAACACACCGTAACCAAACTTGACATTAGTGTAATGTACTGAAACAGTATTGTTCATTATTCTAGAATCTAGACAAATTCACTAAATATTGTACACTTTATGTGTACTTTGAAAAAAACAAAACACATGCAGACAAGAATGTTTTGGGAATTTTATGGACACTAATATCATTATTTAGACTGTAAGGTGTCTATGATTGATAGAGATAAATATTACAATGCTGGCACTTGTGATTTTTAAAGTACCTGATGTGGTCTCTGTTGTTTTAACACGCATGATTTTCTTCCATTTTACGTATTTCATGATTTTTGTGTTCATGCGTAGTGCATTTTTTTTTTTTTGTGGTGGTGTTTCTCTTTTAGATTTCATATGTCTCCTTTCTGCCACATCTCAATTGATGTAACTCAGACACTGCTTGTACACATCACAGTGACACTTCTCTAACAGATACAGAGAGTGCTATCGCATACTTTCAGTAAAATATGACTCTGTCTTCGTTAAGAAATTAAGAAAACAAAATTATTTTGAAAAAGCCAGAAAAGAAAACCAAACCCTTCTTTAGGAAAGAAAAATTAAATTTATGGAAAAAAAAATCTTGTTTTCTTTAGGGAAAGAGAACTTTAAAAATTAACCAGGAGACCTTTAGGAAAATAATATTTTAAAAAACCCTTTTATTTAGAAAATAAAAATTAAAACAAAATCTTAATGAGAACAAAATTTAAACAGAAAATTACTCTGTATTCTTTAGGAAAGTTAAAAAAAAAAAAAAAAAAAGATATCCCCCTTATTTCCATGTTTTCATGTCTTCACCTTCTTTTTTGTTGCTGTAAGAAACAAGCAGAACATAGTTAAAAGAGATAACAGCAGTCAATTTAAGTTAAAAATATAAGGGATGTTTTTATGCATCTTACGTCTTACATCCTTCCCATGCTGTTAAATGTCACATAGGGCTCGCATAGTTGTTTGCCAAGTTTTCCTGTTCTTGGCGAGTCTTTTAACTTCATCAAGGGATGTTATGCCCACTAAACTGGATTCTCTTAACAATGTTCTCTTTAGAGTTTCACATGGTCAACCTTTTTCTTCAACCTTTTGTGCTCAACTCGATAGCTTGTTTTGGTATTCTGTGATTGTTTCTTCTCATCACATGACCTAAATATGTCCATCTTCTTTTTCTGATCACCCATGAGATAATTGGTCATCTGTCTTATCTCTGTGTTGTTCTTGAATTCGTTCCACTTTATACCAGGTATTTTCCTTAGGCATTTGTTTTCGAAAGAATCTTAGTTTCTTGTTTATTTCTTTAGTTGATTTCCAGCTTTCTCATGCATAAATGAGGGTGGATATGCATATTTTTATGCATTCATTCATTTGTTTGCATGTCCCTTGCGGAACTTTGCCTTCCTAACAGCACTGCTGTAGGCCTCTCGGTTGTGAGCAATATGGCCTGCCTGCTGATGCATCCATTTTCAGATCATCAACAATGTCTTGCAACCATCTTTGCCTTGATCTTCCTCTCTTTCTTTTTCCATTTATGTACCCTTTCAAGACAGTCTTCTCTAGATTATCATGACATTTAATGTGTCCAAAATAATTTTTATGCATAGAAAAGAAAAAAACAGCTTTTTACAATACAAGACAATTAGTTTTTTGCAAATATCCAAAATCTGAAGATCAAATTTTAGTCAAACCATAAATCCTGAGGAACGGATGGCAGTGAGTGCTGCACCAGTGTAAGACAGTGATTCGACAAGCAAAGTTCTGACCACAGATGAAGTTATAAAAAAAATATATATGCTGTGCTATATAATTTTGGCGGCCCGGTTAGCACTTGGTTTACTAATCTGGTGATAATGGGTTCAGTCCCAGCAGTGGGATTTTTTCTGGTATTCACACACACACACACACACACAAAAAAGGTCCTGGGGTCAATCCAGCCTAAAAAAATGGGTACCAGATAAACCTGGGAAGATAAAGTGGCCAGGTGTGATACTGACCACATCACTCTTTAATGTGCTGAAGGTCATGGAAAATATGGGCCCAGCACCATATTCCCCAATATGCCATAATGGCATGGAAATAGGAATTTTACCTTTACTATATAATTTTGATATAACTGTTCAAGTCAGTTATAAAGTAAGATTTAATAGGACCAGATTGTTACTATAGTAGGATTTCTCGGAATTGGACAAATGTGTGCATCCTCATCCTGTTTGCACTTCGAGTTCAAAAGTAAAGAAAGGGGGGAAAAAAAGTAGGAAAAACACCACTAAAAACAGCAGAAATGAATCATAATCAGATTTAGTGGCTGAATGACTACTTACTGTTAAGCTTTCTTTAAAAAAAAACAAAGATCTCTCAGAACACATTAAGCAGTTATACATCCACAAAGAATTATCTTTTAATGCCCCAGTTTGGCATTGCACTAAAGTCTTTTCTCATTCTATTTCCTTGCAACCACCACCATGTTAAATGAAACAGAGGTTCAGAATTCTGGATTAGTCACATAATCAGTCAGTCATTTGCATGTCCCGTGCAGAACTTTGCATCCCTAACAGCTCTCCTGTAGGCCTCTCGGTTGTAAGCAAGATGCCCTGGTGCTGATGCATCCATTTGCAGGTTATCAACGAAGTCACATAATTACCTTAAATTAGTACATTTTTTTGTTCATCCAATCTCCTTTTCTTTCACCCTGTCTCAGTGTGTTAATCATCTTCAGTCAGCTCATTGAAGTATGTTTGTCATGTTTTTCATAGTCTTCACCCTTTTTAAACTGTGTAATTCACGTGTTTGTACCAGTAACAACTATCTGGGAAAGAGAATATATAGATAATTAGAAATTGCAAATAGGTTTGACAACTGGATCACTGTGAATTATTTTAGAATTGGAACAGTTCTGCACGTTAATTTCAGGTGGGAAAAATTTGTTTCGTTGCTTACGTTCCATTTATTTTCATTCACTTTTAATTTACAGCCATTTTTTTTCAATTTTAGTATTGTAGATTTGGAATGTACAGTGGTAACTATTTCCTTTACTTTTAATTTTTTTCCCCTTACTTTAAAATTATATTGCTTTTATTTCAGCAGTCATTAAATAGTATATAGTGGCATTAAACATTTTCTTCAGTATTAATGCTGTATGTGTTTATTTGTGTTTGTTTCTTTGTTTGGCTATAAATTTATATAGCATATTTTTTTTTTTATAAGGAGTAGAAGCAAGAGGAGTAGAATGGAGAAAATCTGATCTGCAGTAACAAGCACAACCAATATTTAAATAAAAATGTCTGTATCAAGGACAACAGAGTAAACAAAGCAAAAGTAAATGCAAAAGAGATGAAAAAAAAAAAGAAAAAAAAAATACCACCTATTCAGTTCTAGGTGGACACCACAGGGGACAGTAGTAAGGGTAGACCAAAAGAGACATGGAGAAGAACAACAGAGAGGATGTTGAGCAATAGAGGGTTCACCTGGGCAAGAGCAGAAAAAAAGGCGAAGGACAGGCATTTGTGGAAAACCCTTGCAGAAGCCCCATGTGCCCTGGGCACTTGAGGTTCAGAGATTCCGATCTAGGAGGAGTTGAGTATTAATTACATTAAGGGGAGTCATGAAAATCGGTTCTTGAAAGCACAAGAACCAAAGAATTCATGATTATTAGCTGAAGATTCTTGTGCTTTGCAATATCAGTCACATATGCTATGTTTAATCTTATAAAATATATGAACATATACAACTTGGCCTAAAATGTAAAATGTGATAATTTTTTTTTCAGAAACAGTTATTTTAGCACAAACATTTGCTGGCGTCAGTTTGAATTCAAAGTAGTCGGAAAAAATGGTGTAATAATTGAGAAATACTAAAGGAGTACAGGGCAAGGGATTCAAGCATTTTTTTTTCTATTGCTACTGGCACAATTGCTTCCACGTTAACCATTCAACAGTTATAATAACAACCATTTAAAATCGTCTCTAGTGTGCTGTTTAGTTTATTAAGAATTTGGCACTCCTGATACTGTTTTATTCTGTCACACGGTCCTGGGGCCTTGTCGTGGCGTGACAGCTTGCGTACCCTGACCACCCCCAGAGCTATACCAACGGGAGTTTTAATCCTGGCAGGTCCAGCCAAGCTGGGAAGGTCTGCGCGGGTAGGGGTCAGATGAAACTTGCACCCTGGTCCTCCAGGGTGGGGGTTGGAATACGGGGGCCAACGACCCCATCTCCGTAAAAATGATTGTGTTATGGAGCAGAAATTGGACGGATACAAATGGATTACGGCCTTGGAACGTCAGTGAGATTTGGAACATTGAAGTTTATACAGACAAGGGGCAGCTAAAGAATTAGCAGATGAACTAAGTAGGTATGACATGGATATTACAGCATTACAGGAAATCAGATGGCTTGGAGAAGATTTAACAGTCATAGGAGAAATGGTACTGGTATACTGGTACCAATGGAAGTCATGGAATTAGGACAGGTTTTTCCAGTTAAAAGAATAGTGTGGGACTTAGTGATGGACTTCAGTGCCACTACTGAAAGAATCAGCAGCCTCCGCATCAAGGGAACAAAGAAAAATATAACAATGATTAATGTGCATGCGCTTACAGAAGATACAGAGTATGAAGTCAAAGATGAATTTTACAACACTTTAGAGAGAGAGTAATAGAAAAAGACCCAGAAACATGATATACTGATAATACTAGGAGATTTCAATGCAAAGGTAGGAAAGGAGGAGTCACATAGGAAAAGAAAGTCTGCATCAAACATCTAATGATAATGGATGGAGACTAATAAATACGGCAAAAGCTTATGGAATGAGAATAAGTACCACACTTTTCCAAAATAAAACATCCATAAATAAACATGGAAATCCCCCGATAATCTAACATGCAACCAGACAGACCACTTTTTAATTGATACCAAGCGCACAACAAACATATTTCAGATAAGAAGTTACAGAGGGGCTGAATACATCAGCGACCATTATCTTGTTGGAGCTAAATTAAAATTCAGACTAAAGAAATACATTTATAGTAAATTAAATCAAAGCTCAGTGATAAACAGATATGATTTGAACAGAGAAGAGACTGAAGAAAAATTCAGAAAAGAGCTAAACCATAAGATAAACACAAGAGGGAATTAATTTAAAAAAACGCATTAATTACAGATGGGAAAGTATAAAAATCATAAAGAACATAGCGAAAGAATGCATGGGAGTCAAGACCACTGTTCCCTCTAAATTTTGGAGCCGCGCAGAAAGAAAAATGAAACTGCTGCTTTTACTTTCAAGTTTCGAGATATTACTCTGTGCTATAATTGTGATAAAGAAAAATACACTGATGGTACATGATTTCCCCTTACTGTTTCTTGTTGCGAAATGACTTTCGGATCCGATGTATCAAATGATCTTTTATCGCGCAGTTTCGGCGATTCTGTAGCAGAATCACTGAATATGTAAACAAAGAAATCATCATTGCAATTAACTAAATACCAGTAACTCAAAAGTACAGCAGGTTTATCCTGTTATTAAATGTACAGGCCTTTTACGCACATTTGCACACACAATATATTTTTGCACACCAGCTAAACATTTTGCACACAGGCCACAAATCTTTAGAGGGAACTTGGTCAAGATCATAACTAAAAAAAAAAAAAACTGGTTCGATGAAGTCTGCAGAGAGGCAGTCATAAAAAAGAGAACAGCAAGACAGATATGGTTGAATGACATGAGCAACAAAACAAATGAGAAGTACCACACACAATGTAAAGAAAGTTATTCATCAACAAAAACGACAATATATGAAAGACATGGGTAAGCGGGATACAAACATCAGAATGAGCTCAGCAGGGAATTCTATAAGTAATTGCGAACAGTAAAGCAAGGGTATAAAAAACCTCTACACAGCTTGAAGGATAATAACGGAAACATGATAAATAATGAGGAGAAAATCTGTACCAGATGGAAAGAATATTCTGAAAAACTACGAAACTGTGAAGAGCCTATAAGCTCATTACCATGCGAAGAAATACAGACTTGTGAACCATAAATGAATGAACCAGACTTAAAAGAAGTCATCTACAGTATCATGTTTCTACGAAACAACAAAGCAACTGGTTCAGATGGAATTGCTGCAGAACTGTGTAAGGAAAGAGGTCTAAATCTACATCAACAGATATGTGCACTAATACAACAAATATAAAGAGAAGAAAAACTTCCTAGTGAATGGAGAGAATCATTACTGATCCCAGGAAAGGCGATAAGAGCAAGTGTGAAAACTACAGATGAATATCATTTCTACAAACAAGCTACAAAATATCGTCTATTATACTTTTAAATAGATTAAAACCATACAATGAGAACATATTGGGGGACTATCAAGAAGGTTTTAGGAAGAATAGATCAACCACAGACCAAATATTTCATCTACGTCAAAGAGCAGAAAAGTACTGGGAATATGGAAAAGAAGTACATAATATCTTCACTGACTTCAAGAAAGCCCATGACAGCATAGATAGAAGCAGCTTATGGAAAATTATGAAATAATTTGAGATACCTAATAAATTAATCAATCTGACCAGAATATGTATGGAAGGTGCATAAAATATAGTAGTATATAAAGGAAGAAAGTCAGAACCCTTCTCTGTAAGAGCTGGTTTAAAACAGTGTGACACTATCTCCATTACTATTCAACCTAGTATTAGAAAAGGTAATCAGAAAAGCGAAAGAAGAAAACAGTACAGAAGAACAAGGTAAAATACTAGAATACGCTGATGACATCGACCTGGTGGGGGAAACTATGCAAAAAGTCATCAATACCTACATACACCTGAGAGATGTAGCACTAAAAGTGGGCTTGACCATTAACCAAGATAAGACAGAGTATATGAAGATATCAAGAGACGAGAGCAGAATAATCCAGATTATATAAATGTTGGCGTTATGATTATTAGGAAAGCAGAAACATACAAATATCTAGGCACAACCTTCAGCAGAAACAACATAGTAAGCGAGGAAACTAAAATCTAGTACAGATAGGGAATAAAATATACTTTGCCTTGACACACCTGTTAAAATTCTAAATCCCGTCCCAAAACACTAAAATAACAATCTACAAAACTATAATAGGATCAGCCGTCATGTATGGATCAGAAACGTGAAGTACGACAAAGAAAGATGAACAACAATTGCAGATCTTTGAGAACACGATCCTAAGAAGAATCTTTGGGCCCATAAAGGATACCAACAGTGGAGAACACTGAACTTGCTTATTTAAATCCCAACGAATTATAAATGTCTTGAAACTGAACAGAACATGCTGGCTGGGGCATGTACAAAGAATGGAAGAGAACAGACAAACGAAAATGATGTATGCACAAGAGATGAGGGAAACAAGACCAAGGGGTAGACCAAGACAGAGATGGAAAGACAACATAGAAGAGGATAAAAAAAATTGGTGTCACGAACTGGAGAGAGAAGATTAGGAATAAAGAGGAATGGAGTGGAACTTTATCTGCAGCAATGAGCCCTAATGGCTCGGAAAGCTGAAGAAGACGAAGAAGAAGGTACTGTTTCAAAGTTGTTTTTTAAGGGGGGGGGGGGAGAGGGAATTTGATAAAAGGAATAATTAAACAACGTCTCTAAATCACTACATTTCTTTCACACCCATTATATAAAGGCCTAGTGTTATTAAAAAAAAATTAATCTTACATCCTTCCTGTGCTGGTAAACGTCACATAGGGCTCACATGGTAGTTTGCCAAGTTTTCTTGTTTTCGGCGAGCTTTTCAACCCCACCAAGGGATGTTATGCCCATTAAACTGGCCTCTCTTAACAGTGTCCTCCTTAGTTTCACGTGGTCAACATCTTTTTCTTTGGCCTGTGGTATTCCACTTGATAGCTTGTTTTAGGATTCTCTGACTGTTTCTTCTCATCACGTGACCGATATATGTCCATCTTATTTTTCTGATAATCCACGAGGCAGGTTGTTGTTTGCCCATCTGTCTTATCTCTGCATTGTTCTTGAGTTCATTCCACTTTATGCCGAATATTATTCTTAAGCATTTGTTTTCAAGAGTCTAATTTCTTGACCATTTCTTTTTTTGTTTTCCAGATTTCGTATGTATAAATGAGGGTGGATTGAATTGAATAATCTTAACATGTTTTTTGTACTTATAGCTTTTGAATGCCATATGTTCTCAAGATTCTTGAAGTTCAATGCTGCTAAATTAACTAATACAGTACGTTTAAATAAAAATCTAGTTGTATACTATGAAACCAAAAACAAAAAAAAAGAAAAGACCCAGATTGAATAAATTTGAAATATTTGAATGAGGACCACAGTTTGGTCGCTCACATTTATTTTGCACAATTCTTCTTTAACATTTATGTCTCGTGGGCCGTCTTTGTTCGAGGGACGCAGTTTGGTCGCCCGTATTTGACTTAGCGATATTCATCACCACCACGAGTCGAGCAGTAAAACGTAACACCGGAAGTAAGTGATTGCTGCAGCAGACGTGACAACAACCTACATTTGTTTTGTAAGATCGTCCTACAGGTGTAACCCAGACGTTAATAGACGCAAATGATTGCTTGTACATCATCATAAATTCAAATACGATTATGGATATTTCGTACATTTTATTACCAAGTAATTAGGCTTAAGAAAAAGGTAGGAATAACTTTATATATTAACAAAGCACGCAGATTGAACGTCAGAGCCTAGGGCGTGTTGATACAAAAAGTGTGTTTGTTGCATTTTAAAAATATGCTTAAATAAAACGATCAACGTATTCTTCAGTACAGCACCTCAAGATTTCTTGGATATCCATTTCTAAAGTCTCTCTCTCTCTCTCTCTGTCTCTCTCCTTACCGACAGGTGTAGGGTATCATGTCCTTCCCTAACCCTCGATCCGTGCATCTAAACAGGCTTGTCACTGAGCATTTCCTGTGCCAATATGCCAAACCGTCAAACATCTTTTCTCTGTCTCTTCTACCTTAGATCTTCCCCATTGCCTTTAGGTGCTCTAGCCTGTCTATCCTCCAAATATGCCCCCACAAATTTGGATTGTCATTTTCTGATCTGTGTTACAATTTTTTCTTGTACCTCTTTTAGAACTTCCTCGTTCGATTTTCTCGCAGTCGACGATACCGTCAGCACATTTCTGCTGATTCTAGCCTTCTTTGTATCTTTTTACTGACCGTCCAGGCTTTGCACCCATAGAACAGGATTGGTTCAGTGTAACACAGCAGCACTCTCTTCCTAACTCTCATAGATAGTGATTTATTGCAAAGTATGGATTTCAGTTTTTGAAAGGCTGGTGCAGTTCTGCTTTTTACACCTAACTGATGTTAGCAAGGTGCCCAAGTACTCTAAATGCATACTTGGACCAAATAGGGATGATCATGTTGTTTTCCATCACTTAATAAAAAAAAGTTAGCATTTCTGCTTGTACTGTACAAATCTCAGTCATTACAGATATGCTCACATGCACAAGATGTTTCTGTAACCAAAAGATAGGCCTGCTAAGTCTTTGCCTTAGACAAAAATCCTCAAAATATAAAAATGCCCTCATTTTGAAAATGATTATTTAATTAGCAGTATGTTTATTTATCTCTACAGTGGCTGCATAGGCTGAGTAATATAAATCATAGTTTGTTGTCAAAAGTTACAACACTGTGCTTTCTTTGCAACCCCCCCCCCCCCATCATCATTATTATTATTGATAATAACAAGAGACATTCATGTATTGCCAGGAGTGAGCATGACTCTTACACCAGTAGTGGTATATCACCTGCATCTGCAACCCATGATGTTTTTTTTTTTTTAATATTGAAACTTAAAACTTATTTCAGTGAATAAGGGGTGAATATGCTGTCCGATGAAGCAATCAGCAACCCATAGGTGATTTGCCAGCGTCAGGGTTAGCGAACCATATCTGACCCTCCCTGTCCCACCTTTCCGTTGGTACCCTTAGGAACAGGCCTAACCTGACTAATGGGGCTGGGATTGCCATAGTCCCCATGGTGGTGGAGTCTGCTAAAGAAGCATTGCACGCCCCCCTGCCTTTTAGCTCTATTCCAGGACTGAAAAAAATAGCTGCCATAACCCGCTCCCACGCCAATATGATGCTGTGCTTCAACATCTCTACAACATCAGCTGCAAAGAACAACAGCTCGCAGTTACAGGGAGTTCATACAAGTTCAGTGAATAATAATGAGTGTGGTTCTTGTTATTTCATTATTTAGGTTTGAAAACATAAAGTGACAGAATTTCTCTAAAATCCTGTAAAAGAACCTTAGACCCTTCTCAGTCTTAATCTAGATCATGACCGGAGGTTGGGAACCACTGGTTGTAGCCATAACTTCTCTGCCTGTACACTTTACATCACCCAAAATGTGGTTCAGAAATTAGCATTGGTCTCTTAGTATTGATTTTATGTGTGTGTGTGTTCTTGTATGAAAAAAGGCTGATACTGAAACATTAGATGTCGCATGTTTTTTTAATTTGTATGTTCTCATCTTATTTTCTGCCTGCCATTTGTGTTTCTGCCCACTTTCCTCACTCCCTCGGTTGTTTCGTAAGTCTGAACCATACACTATCTACATACCTTTGTAGAACGATCCAAAAAAATGATCAGGGACTTCAGGCCGTCAAGTTCTTTCTGAACAAAAGACGCAGTCCCTCTATTCCTATGTCTACTATTCTGCGCCTTACACAACTTTTCCTCCAACTCAATTCTTTTGAATTCAGTGGCCTTTACTTCGACCAGATTAGTGGTGTAGCCATGGATACCAAGATGGGCCCCAGCTACGCGTGTCTGTTCATGGGCCACTTCGAACACAAGGTTGTGAGAGCCTGTAGAGGCCCATTTCCCGCCTTCTATAGACGTTACATAGATGACGGCATTGGGGTCACATCAGTGTCAGAGGAAGACCTTAACAACTTTATCAGTTTTGTTAAGGAGTACAATCCTGTCATTTCTTTCACCTCCCATATCTCTGCTACTTCCGCTAACTTTCTTGACATTGCCGTCACTATCGGCCCTTCTGGCCTTACTACCTCTATCCACTATAAACCTACAGACTCTCACAGCTACCTCCTGTACTCTTCCTCCCATCCCAGATCGTATAAGGACTCTATTCCTTTTTCCCAGCTTCTTAGGTTGCGACGTTTGTGTAAGGAGGATTTGGATTTCCAGGATCAAGGCCATAAAATGCTAGATTTCTTCCGTCAACGCGGCTATCCAGAACACGTTTTCTTGTCATCTTGGAACCGCATTAGCCATACATCGTGGCAACAAGCCCTCACCCCTAAACCGCACTGTAGCTCGGACAGAGTGAAACTAGTACTCACGTACCACCCTCATAACTTGGCAGTTAAAAACATACTGTTTCGACATCTCCATCTCCTCCAAACCGAGCCTGAGACACGTGAACTTTTTGGGGAACCCCCATTGGTGGCCTACAGACATGATAAGAACCTCAGGGACCTTTTAATTTGTAGTCATCTTAAGACAGATGACACTTTTTATGGTACCAGACGTTGTGGATGCCATAGATGTAACACTTGTCTGTTTGTTGTCGAGGCTAGCCAGATCTCCTTCCCTAAGTCCTCGTTATCAGTTCAGGAGGGTTTCACCTGTACTTCACGAAATGTCATTTATGCTGTCATGTGCAAACGTTGTGGTTTGAAGTACATAGGGGAGACTGGCTTACGGTTAGGAGATCAATTTCGCCAGCATCTCAGTGATATTTCTAAGAGGGCCTGGACACCTGTGGCTAAACATCACAGGGGTAAACAGGACATTTCTGTTAGTGCGATTCGCTCTTGTTCTGTGGATGTACGATCTCGGAGGGTCATAGAACAGCGCCTTATTTTCCAGACTGGCTGTCTCCACCCAGCTGGAATCAGCGTCTTCAGCTTTCTGTAACTTCTTTATTTTTCCACTGTTTTTTTTTTCATACTCTACTTTCTTTCTCTATGCTACCCCTCCCAACCACCGCCCTATTTTTTTCTTCTCTGCCAACATATTGGCTTGTCCTATTCACTAGTTTCACATTTTCTCCCTGCAGGTGTTTGTGTTCTTCATTCATTATCTCTCCGCGTCCCCTTTTCCCTCTCCTCCCCCCCCCGACACCTCTAGCGGCGATCATGTTTCTATTGCCTTCCCCCCACCCCTTTCTCTACCTCTTCTTTACGATTGGCTCTATCAGGCATCTTTTGTTTGGAGGCAGCGATCCTTCTCCCTTCTACCACACACATTTCTGTTTCCGACTTGGAGCAAGACACATTCAGATAAGTTCTTCATGTTTTTGTTTTGTTGTGTATGTATCCTCGAATAAGGCTCACGCCGAAATATCGGATGTTGTATGTTTCTCATTTATACATTCTCATACTTTCTATTCATTTTTTTTCTCACCTTACTCACTCACTCCCTTACTTTGTAAAACTGCACCATACACCTCTATCTGCCTTATTTATTTAAACCAGTTTTACTGCAGTCGTCATCCCTTTTATCCAAAAAAAGGAAATCCATAGAAACAAGGAAAAGTCAGTGTCATTGCCATCTGATAGTTCACTTATGCTGACATCAGAAAAGCTGCTCTTGTTCCTCTGTGATTCAGATAATTGTAGAAACTATTTTAGGAAACACTGCATATGACGATCATTGTAAAATGACTTTTTGTATTTCTTCTACAGCCCTTGATAGCGTGGTTCACAAACTCTTACATAATGCAATTCATAAATTCAGTCTGGTTGAGACTGAGACGGAGAAGGAAAGCAGTGATATGTGGAGTGGTGTTTGCTAGTATTGTCTGGTTTGCACTTTCTCATAAGATGGCCCGGTTTAGAAAGGAGATGAATGCGCTTAGAGTATTTCCTTGCTCTGGTGGAGAATCAAGGGAGATTATAGCAAAAGTTGTAAGTTGAAGTGTCATTTTTCATTGGTCACAGAATATGTGAACTTTCATTGTTCACTGAATATGTGAACTGAATATGGTCATTAAATATGTGAACTTTCTTTTGGTCATTGAATTTGTGAACTTTATTGTGTGTGGAATTGTAAATCGTAGTGAAAATTTAAAAGATGATAGGATGTTACTCCAGTTATTTCATCATAGAGTGAAAGATGTATGATAAAGGACAGAATGTCAGACGGGCCTGCGTGCCCAATTCTTAACCCTTTTGAAATAAAGATCAATCAATCAATCATTAGAAGTTACAGTGTGTCAGCTCCTTCCTTGGCATGTTTCCTCAGTTTAATCCTTTTATCAGAGCCCATTAACTGTTTTTTTTTCTAAATCAGAATTCTCAATATTCATTAAAGCATTTAATTTTTATTTTGAGCTAAGTAGACTATTTTAAAAAAAAAAATTTTTTTTTAACTTCTCATCATATCTTTCAAAAGAATTCACAAACTCTTTAATTAGAATGTCATGTCAGATCTTTCAGTAGAACTCATAAGCTTTTCTAGTCAGAGCTTCTCATCAGATCTCTCATGGATTTTAGGAGTAGCTCAGTCACAAATGAACTAACTTCTCTAAGCAGATGAAATTAGTTGATAGACTCTGCTTCTGAAAACAGAATTTTTGCCTGATAGATTAGGCATTTTATTGAAAACTTGGCATGTGGATGTCATTGTAATAAAAGGATATTCACATAAAAGGAAGTCCCATACATTTATATTGTTTTATACCTAATATTTTCATTTACGCTCAGTCTTGTCTTGTCTCTTACCTCATATACCTTTCAGTGTTAAGGGGACAAAAATATATCTTGATGGGATCTGGTGAATCTGACTGCATTTCAGAATGTATAAAATTGGAAAAAAGTAGGAGCAGCTTTATTACTTAACGATTACAAAGTTGTGACGTTTCGGACATACAGGACGAAGAAATAAGGAGAGGAGATAAAGTATAGATTTACATGAATACTGTAAAAAAAAAAAAAAGGTACTTAGCTGTAAATAAGGTGTGGCTTGTCTGGCGGTATGTGTCAGGAATGGATCTGGTAGGACGTGGAAATTGTTTAAATAGAGACCTGTGACATGTGGTTGGTGGGTTGTAACTGGGAGTGGTGGATGGGGAACCGGGGAGGGGAGAGAGAGTGACGCACTACTGGCCTAGCTAGGAGAATTTGAAACAGGTGATTGGGGAAGAGATGTTGCAGAGAAGAGGGGTTGCTGAGAAAATAGCGGGGTAGCAGAGTGATGCTGTGAGGAAGTTTGAAAAGTAAAAAGGGGTGGATTTAGTGGAGAGGTACTATAATGATTGAAGAAGATGATGTTACGTGTAACTAAACAGCGAGTTTAACCCATGGTTCAATCATTATAGTACCTCTCCACTAAATCCACCCCTTTTTACTTTTCAAACTTCCTCACAGCATCACTCTGCTACCCCGCTATTTTCTCAGCAACCCCTCTTCTCTGCAACATCTCTTCCCCAATCACCTGTTTCAAATTCTCCTAGCTAGGCCAGTAGTGCGTCACTCTCTCTCCCCTCCCCGGTTCCCCATCCACCACTCCCAGTTACAACCCACCGACCACATGTCACAGGTCTCTATTTAAACAATTTCCACGTCCTACCAGATCCATTCCTGACACATACCGCCAGACAAGCCACACCTTATTTACAGCTAAGTACCTTTTTTTTTTTTTACAGTATTCATGTAAATCTATACTTTATCTCCTCTCCTTATTTCTTCGTCCTGTATGTTTTTGTATGATTAAGGCTCACGCCGAAACGTCACAACTTTGTAATCGTTAAGTAATAAAGCTGCTCCTACTTTTTTCCAATTTTATACATTCTAGTATCACAGCTTTACTGCAGTGTTTAGTGTATAGTTGTATACTTATACACCAATTATTGTGTTACTGACTGCATTTCAGAGAATGAGAAACATTAACCAACACATCCTTATCAATGAATGTTAGAAAACGAGTCCTAAAATGCTATATTGAACCTATCTTGTTATATGGAAGTGAATCATGGACAGTAGGCAAGTCTGCACAAAAATCGTTGGAAGCAGCAGAAATGTGGTTTATTAGAAGAATGTTGCGAATCCCCTGGACAGCAAAAATAACTAATGAAGAATGTAGGAGAAGAGCTGGAGAGACAAAAAACCTTATCAAAAAGATAAGAGAGACAATGTACTTTCATAGGACATGCAATGAGAAGAGGGGGCATTGAAAATATTATAAGAACAGGAAAAATAGAAGGAAGAAGATCAAGAGGAAGACCAAGAGAAATGATAGTGGACAGTCTGACGGGATGGTGTGAGAGGAGATCACCAACTGAGCTGATGGCCTGCATGAAGGATCGCGTACTCTGGAGAAGCATAATAGCCAACGCCAATCGGCACGGCACATGATGATGATGATCTGGTGAATGGGATATACAAGGTTTCTATAATTTTCATATAATGGGATAGTCGAGGTTTCTTTAATTTTCATTTAATGGGATATTCAAGGTTTCTATAATTTTTATATAGTGGGATATTCAAGGCTTCTATACTTTTCATATAATGGGGTATTCTAGGTTTCTGTAATTTCCTCCCTCTATCTCTTTCATGGGTGGTGTCTTCCTCTGTTTCCTACAGTTCTTAGTATGTTTTCTGTGCCATGCTGTCTCATTGATGAATCTTAATGTGAGCTCAGTCAATGCTACACTGGCTGTGGATTTCATGATAACATTCATTTATTTGCAGTGTTCTCTGTACAAGAAGGAGGCTATTGTTGGAGATTTATGTGAGCCCCTGTGTAATCAACAGCTTGTTAAATTTGTTGGATGTCTGAACTACCGACATGGTAAATATGTTGGCCAGGTTGAGTGCAGAGACTTCTGTAAACCGCATGAAACTGTCACAGCTGTTCTAAAGATGAAGCTTGGTGAAGCATTGGAACCAGAGGATCTTATAAATAAGACTGACAAAGAATTGCTTGCAAAGCTTCATCTTAAAGATGAAATTGGGGTAATGAATCTCAGTGACTACATCATTACTACAGATAGTCTCTCCAGCCTGGTGCGGGAACTTTTGGATGTAGAATATGGTTTCATGCCAAAAAAAGACCAAGATGTATTGAGACTTTTTTGGAATGGTGGCTACAATGATTATTTTAAAGAGATGAGAACAAACCTTTTGTTTGCCAGATCATTTTGGTCTGTCGTACGTCAGAAGGAATATAGAATTTCAAAAGTCTTCAGTGACTGGGATGTGTTCCCAAACATCTATGGCAGCTGCGGCTCCATGTATCTTGTAGAGAATGCTCCAGACTTGAAGACATTGAATAAAATGTTCCCAGTCATTGATGCAGACTATCAAGACTGGAGAAGCAGAGCTAAGACGGCCATAGCAATTCTTAATCTTGTCATGCAGATGGACACAATGGAGCACCCGCTTCATCTGTGTGATATTAAGTCCCCTCATTTTGGCATCACGCCAAATAACAATGTCAGGTTCATAGATGCCGACACTGTCTTGGCAAATCAGGCATTAATGCGCACCTTGGGAAGCCTGAACTGCACGCTGCACAAAGACTGTGCCTTCTTTGACTGCGAGGGTTGGTGCCAGCAGGATACCGGAAAATGTAGTCCCATAAGAACAAATAATAACTTGCAGGTGAGATTTCATGCTTAAAAGAATCAGGCTGTTTGTTGTTCATTAGGATTCTTCAAATATTTATCAATGAATTATTGAATGTGTAGATTACTAAAATTTTAATAACTTTATTACCCACATTCTGTGTATTTTGAATTGATCACTTTCTCTAGAAATGAGTCATGGATTAGAAACAGGTTACTGGAGGCAACATAATTGTGACTTCTGAGAAGAATGTTAAAAGTGACAAGGATGGTTAAAGAGAATTAATGAGGAAAGTCTGATAAAAGCAAATTATAATGAAACTTTTAAAAGAAAATAATCAACAGTCTTATACATTTGGTAGAGTGTAGTGTAAATATGAAGATTATTCAGTCTCTTACCTAAAATGCATTGGAAGCAGCAGAAATGTGGTTTATTAGAATAATGTTGCGAATCCCCTGGACAGCAAAAATAACTAATGAAGAATGTAGGAGAAGAGCTGGAGAGACAAAAAACCTTGTCAAAAAGATAAGAGAGAGACAATGTACTTTCATAGGACATGCAATGAGAAGAGGGGGCATTGAAAATATTATAACAACAGGAAAAATAGAAGGAAGAAGATCAAGAGGAAGACCAAGAGAAATGATACTGGACAGTCTGACGGGATGGTGTGAGAGGAGATCACCAACTGAGCTGATGGCATGCATGAAGGATCGCGTACTCTGGAGAAGCATAATAGCCAACGCCAGTCGGCACGGCACATGATGATGATGATGACCTAAAATGCTGTGTATGTTTTTTTGTGGCTAATCATCCAATGCTTTGATCTGTCACTTTACTGAGTGCAAGCCTCATTGTTTCCTATTTGCTTAATTTGTACAGGTAAGTCAGGGAAAAACTGAAAGAAAACAGACCATGCTTTTTTTGTTGGGCACAAAGTAAATTTGTGTATGAAAAATCCTACAGCAGCAGTATTCTTGATGTATCATTTAATTTTTTCACGTAGAAACCACTGGCAACTAGTCATGGTCATGATGGATGGTGAGCAGGGAGAACAAAGCTAGTTTTAGTGAGAAGAGGAGGACATGATAACAGTTTAACAGAAGGAAGTGTAAAAGAGTAGAGGGATGTGTGACAGTTGAGAGAGAGAGAGAGAGAGAGAGAGATTGATTTATAGCAGGGGTTCTAAACAAAGAGTATCCATACTTCATGGGGATATGAGAACTAAGTGATGGAGATATGGGACTAGGTCTCTGAACATCTGGGGATAAAAAAAACATTGTTATTAGATTAGAATTTTCTTGCAGCTGTTCTGTTCGTAGCTACCCATATGTATAGTAAAACCAATATATTGATATATTCTTACATACTAGTGCACAGGAGGACATGGCATTCCAGCTGTGCCAATATCCCTGATAACAGGAGAAAGGCTCAAGATTATCACCATCAAGATCTGTGTTGCTACAGAGCACATATATCTAAGCTTGATATCCACACTATCCAGCTCTCCTCTTGCACTCACCTGATAGCAGGTGTCCTGAACAGCCATTCACTGGGAATATCCCAGCTCAGACACTAAAGGAGATGAAATCCAAGACGGGATGACTGACAACAAATTGTGCTAATCAGCAAAACACAAGACAAGGCCTCATACTTCTTAAAAGCCTGGAAAAAGACATCAGCTCCAGATATTGCCGTGGTCACTGGAAACAATGGGAAGAGAACCACCAGAATTGACATCAGCCAGCTGGTTGGCTGTGACTGTTTACCTTTCATAGATCTCCACCATCAACACCCCAACAACATATTGAAGAAAAAAAAAAAGGCGTTCTGGAACTTTTAAAAAAAAAAAAAAGAAGCAAACTTGCAGATATATCCCAGACCTGTGCATTAGACCTTGGTAACATCACACTCACTGGCGATATAAACCATAATGTAAAAGCAGTCACAGCATCCATTCTGAAAAACTGCAAAGAAATCTGTCCCATGTGGCTTCAGGAAGGATTACAAACCAAACTGAGGTGAAACACTTGAAAATAAACACCATCAGCTGACAGAAGCTGGAGAAAAAAATGGAACAGAATCCATCAACTGACATCACAACCAGACAGAGCAACCTAAAAAAAAAGAGTTAAATTACATCAAAATCTCACAAATCCAAAAATGCTGGAATGGCAAGACCTCCAACCAGAGTCTTGACAGCATTGTCAGGAAACTCTGGCATTCAGTCACGACCCTAAATTAAGGGCTTATGCCATATAGAATGCAGTTGAATCCATCACAGTTGCCACCAGAATGCATAAAGCCTTAAACAACATTGCAAAATGGGCTGCAGATTGGTGTGTCACTAAGACAGTGGCCATCAGTTTCTCTCTATCTAACACTTGAGAAACATTAAAAATGACAGTTTACAACTGATACTATAGGAAGACTCACCCACATACCTTAGTGTCAAGACTGACAGAAGGCTGACATGAGACCCACACATTTTGGAAGCAGAAAGCAGAGTCATCAGATGATTAGAGCTCATAAAAAAACTGGCTGGAACCAACTGGGGAGCCAATTGTAAAATCTTGCAACAAATGTACACAGGAAACATTCATCCTGCGATGGAACATGAAGTAGTTGCCTGAGCTGTTGCTGCCAGAAAACAACAAGCCAAGCATAGTGTAGAGTTCAGGCATAGGAATCATTAACAGAAGGCCTTGAAACAACTTCCATCTCCACACTGGGAACCACTACCAGACTCTCCTCCCTAGATCAGAGACATGAGGAGAAAGTTCTCATCCACCATTCCAAGCTGCAAAAAATGTTGTCTCATCCAACACACCAGTGGCTTCAGGACAGAGCCAAAAACTGGAAAGAAACAGCTTCAACTGTCTATCCAAGCAGCTAGCAAGATCCATAGCAGAAATACTCCCAAACACCCCAGAAAATTATTAACCCTTAAAAGTGGAGAAATATGGAAGGTGGTTGTGGCCCAGTAGATCCCATGACACTGTTGTATGTTGGGAAATGAAAAGCTGACAGGCTTGCCAAATCTGGTAGCCGGCAACAACATCAATATCCTGTCTCATACATGAAGCCAAAATATAATCAAACATCATACAAGAAGCTGAAGACTGACCAGCACAACCTACCATTCAGTGACCTCAGCTCTCATGTCATGAACAAACCATCTTCAGTTTATACACAGGACACCACTGAGTATGCCCCAGCCTCCCATGCACTTCTGATTGCTTATATGAAACAGGCATGCAGACACATCCTGCAGCTCTTCACCCTCTGCTACAAAGCTCGAACTTGTGTCACAGGGAGCTCTACTGGAATACAAACTTTGGGGCACAAAACGTGACCTCCAAAAGACTGCACAATTGATCTGAACAATAAATATAAATGTCTGAAGACTGGAACCATGGAATGCAGAAGAAGAGGAAGAAGGACTTGTGATGATGATGATGATTTTGACAGCTTGGCAGAGGAGTATGATGACATACTGGGCAATCTACAGAGAATATGGGGACATATTGGACAATCCATAGGGAGTATAGGGATATATGAGACAATCCATATAGGGTCTGTAAGTGTAAAAAGATTGAGAATCCCTAAGTTAGATGCACCAAAGCACTCTATGATGCAGTCTTTGTTTACATTCATCTGTATTTCAGGTTGTATGTGCCAAAGTCTTTAGATATGGTCTTCTGTCATCACCTCCTCCAGGATTTGATGAGGTTATTACGAGGCTGCTAGACAGTTGTGCAGATGATATCACAGAGATTACCCAGGAGAAGATTGAAATGAAGAAACCAGATGAAGGAGTTTTAACGACACTCTCATTTCACTTGTCTGACAGTCTGAATGATATTATACCAGAATGACAGAGTGAGTCCTCAGAGGTATCATGCAGATGTTAGTAAAGTAGCATATTGTTTTCATAATTAAAAAAGTTCATCTTAGGTTTTTAAAACCTCATTTAGTTTAAATAGTATGCAGAGTAGTAAGCTGGTTCCAACACTGCTCAAGTCTGCATTCTGAAGAAATGTTACTATCTCTTTAAAGGTACCTGCAAGTCAGATATGACTCAAAATGCTGCTGGAACAAGTGTTTTTCGCAGGAAAATGATATGCTTTTCACAGGACAATCCATATTTAAAAGAGTTTCTGATATTTTGTATGTATCAAAGGCTTTCCAGATACAGTAGAAGCAGAACTGGAATTTCCAAATGCCCAGTAAATCTCAACCAATAAATGACAGTAGTTCATGAGTATGTTCTATAACTATTGTCAGTCTGCAACTATTGTGATCTTTGTTATTGTTCAGCATAATACTTTTGCAGATTCATGTTTTGTTTTTTTTTCCCGCTGTAATGAAAACGTGAATTTCATAAATTGTAATTGATGTGGCGTGTTTGGTTGTATTTTTATTTATTACAGTAATTCTGTTCTCAGAAATTATGACCAGGCATCTGAAGCGTGAACTGTGAATACATTTTCTTTCTTACATCTTACATCCTTCCTGTGCCGCTAAACGTCACGTAGGGCCTGCATGGTAGTTTGCCAAGATGTCCTTTCTTCGGCGAGTTTTTCAGTCTCATAAAGGGATGTTATGCCCACTGAATTGGCTTCTCTTAACAATGTCCTCTTTAAGTTTCACGTGGTTGACCTCTTTTTCTTCAGCCTGTTGTGTTCCATTTGATAGCTTGTTTGGGGATTTTCTGATTGTTTCTTCTCATCACACGACCAACATATGTCCGTCTTCTTTTTCTGATAAACCATGCAACAGGTTGTTGTTTGCTCATCTGTCTGATCTCTGCGTTGTTCTTGAATTCATTCCACTTTATACCAAGTATTATCCTTAGGCATTTGTTTTCGAAAGAGTCTAATTTCTTGTCTATTTCTTTAGTTGTTTTCCAGCTTTCACATGCATACATGAGGATGGATATTACATTTGAATTGAATAATCATAACTTGGTTTTTGTGCTTATAACTTTTGAATGCCATATGTTCTCAAGATTGTTGAAGGTCAATGCTGCTTTGGCAAGTCAAATTCTAAATTTTCGTTGAAGCCCAGTAAATGACTGTAACAAACACTAGTAAGAGTACAGTCAACATGTAATATTCCCATTGGCTTTGAAAAGTGTAAACCATACTGAAGCAACTTCATTTTCACCAGCCAACCAATTAGAAGTAAAGGTAAAGGTAATCCTGTCATGCCTTAGAGGCACATAGGGATATGGTGTTAGTGCCCATATTTTTCTTGACCTGTCAGCACACTAGAGGGTGATATGGTTAGTATCACGCCTGGCCGCCTTTCCTTCCCCAACTCCAGAAGAAGCTGGGTACCTGTTTCTACAGCTGGATGACTAGGGGTGCCCCGGCCGGATTTGAAGTAAAGAAGGATATTCATTTATTGTTAAATTACAAAGAAAATATGTAATAACTTATTATTCAACAGAACAGTAAACTGACACATATGAGGGCGATCCTAGAAGTAAGTTCCAATGACTTATAAAAAATTCAACAATGCTGTTGCATTAACCATGTATATTCGCAGTTGAATGGCGTACTATTAACTATTTTTGACATAGTTTCCCACCTTGTTGAGGCACTTGTCATAGCAAGGCAGTAGATTTTGTATCCCTACATCATAAAATGTTGCCTGCCTACAGTGCAAACCAAGTGTTAATGACTTCCTTGACCTCGTTATCGAGAGCAGAACTTTCAGTAATCAAAATCAGTCAGGCACAACTGTGTGAAGAACTGACTGTGAAATTTGTGGAAAATGCCGGGATAGTGATGAAAGGGTGAATCACCTGTCCTCATGAACCTTTTCAACCACTGTATGATCCAAATCTTCATTAACAGCAGATGGTCAGCCAATTCCTGGATCATCATGCACATTTTTGGTGACCATTATTAAAATTTCTCATCCATCGCTGGAGCATAGACTCACTTATGCATGTTCTTCATACACTTGACAAACTTTGCTGATAAATGCTGGCTGTTTTCATGTTTCTTGCATTTAAGAAACAGAAAAGTTTAGACCATATTTCACGGGCAGCAGGCATCTCAATTTTCTTGAACAATTTGTGCATACAGAATGATGCTTTAACATCATTCAATTTTAATAAATTATGTGTTGTATACAGGAACACAGCACACAAGTTATCATCCAGTAAAATTAACTCATAGCGGAACTATATAGAATTGTAACTAATTTTTAGGATTGCCTCATACACAACAATACGTAATCAATTATCTTTCATGTCATTCCTCATTCTTACACTGAGAATATGTGTTTGATGTATCTAACATTTACTCTCAGTGTCCTGTGTACTTATATTTCATATATTTTCATCTTGCATTCTTATATATATATATATATTCATATAATTTTGTATACCTTATTAAATTGAGTGTATGGGAAAAATGAAAGATGGAGTGATAAAAGGCAGAATGTGAGACTGGTCTGCACACCCAATTCGTCACCCCTTTTAAAATAAAGATCGAATCATTCATTCTCATTTTTATTTTGTGTATATCATGATTTATTGCCCTGATGAATAATGAGAGTGAGCCATACTTCAAACTTGTTAAAATAGTAGACATTAAAGCGTATTTAGCCTATTTTAGCAAATAACAAGAGAAAGTTATTGTTCATACTTGCTATAATTATGGATATTAAAGTATATTTTAGTTTATTATTGCAGCAAATACATGAGAAAGACAGTGTTCACAATTTCTAAAATAATAAAGATGAGAGTCTTTCATTTTATTGATGAAGTGAATAATGACAACTGATTAAACATTAATATTATCATCTGCAGAAAGTAAATTCTGTTCTCTCAGGCCTGTTGCGTGCTTATATTTATTTTGGCCAGGGTTGCTTGTAGAAACAAGCTTAGAGGGGACAGCTAGTATATTCGGATATACATGATAGATGGAAGTGCTCCATTATTGACAACTGATGCAGCATGACAGAAACACACGATAGTGTATAAGCATACAACTATACACAAAGCACTGCAGTAAAGCTGTGATATCAAAATGTATAAACCAGGAAAAAAAGTAGGAACAGCTTTGTATTCGTTAAATAATAAAGCTGTTCCTACTTTTTTTCCTAGTTTATACATGACAGAAACAGGGTAGATTAAACAAAAAAAAAGTAAAGGCAGCATACCCTTGAGTACTTGTAACTTTGAGCAAATGAACATAATGGTCATATTACTTCGTCACATCCTTCCAAGTTGATATAATTCTTGTGTCATTCCACTAGCTGTTTCATTTCTTAGGAGGAGAAGCATTTCAGCTGCTTCCAAATCCACATCTGCATCACTTCCATAACCTCATCATCAGAGGTGAACCAGTGACCATGTAGAACCTCTTTAAATGGACCAAAGACAATGGATCAAGGCTGTAAGAGGGATGAGGAAGATGTTCAGACTGCAGCTGCTTCATTGCCTCCGCTGTTCTGCCAGCCGCTTGGGGGGGGGGGACATACACTGTCATGGTGCAGAAAGACTGTTTTTGACAGCATTCCTTAACTTTTGCTGTCTGCCCAATCAACATCCTATGATGAGTTTAACCAGATTTCACTTCCTTTGCTCAAAGACATCTCACTACAGTGCATTTTTCATCAGTGGTGCTATCCTGCATTGGAGCATCCATGTTTTTTTTTACTTTGACTAGACTAAGGGCAGAGAGCTGTGTTGTGCTGTCTGAACTACCCATCGGCCATTGTGAATATGTTGTAGCATGTCAGCTACTAACCTTGTGGTTATAGCATAAATTTCAAACTGCCTTTACATTTTTATTATCTCTCATTATTTGTCACCATTTTGTTTCTAACTGTCATTGATTCTTTTCCAGTTTTTAAAATGTGTCTCTGCTAATGAAATATTTAATCTTGTTGAGACCTTTATCTTCTTTTCCAATGTTTGAACCTTCATGTGATCACAGTATGTCTTTGAATTGTTGCAACTTTAAATGTTATAGGAGAGAAATGCTACTTCTCTCAAGTATTATTTTTATTTTGCAAGTGGATATTATGTAACTCTTTTGTTTTTAAAATGTTAACTCTTCCCATGCCACAGGAAGAAACATGGATGTTCCATTTGGTGCTGGAGTAAAAGCACAGGTCTTGATATGTAACAGGGGTGTAGTTGGAAAAGTGAATGAAATACAGTATTTCCATGTTATGTGTACTTATTATGTTTCAAAATAACTAAAAATGTATGAAGATTTCATAAATGCTGAGTTTTTTTTTAGAAAAAAAGAAGTAATGTGATGTTTTTAGACAATAATTGTGTCCTACTTACCATCGGGTACAGTATGTACCATCTGAGATGCCTAGAACTACCTGTCGATCTCGTCTTGTGATTGTATGTGCCTTTCTCCCTAAAATAATGTCTGAAATAACCTTCTGACTACTTCTCCAGTCATCTAATATGTCTAAATCTATTTGGGATACATCCAAGAACAGTGGTCTGGTCATAGGGTATGTCCATATCCCTATCTGCATCATCAAAAATTAAAAATTCACGACAGTCACTTCGATTTTCTCCCTCATTACTAGGCACTCTTCGGCCATGATGAACAGGGTCACGGGGCATGCACATTAAATGTTTACAATCTAAATGTTACACTGGGTTTTTCATGAAACAAAGCATGTAGTGAAATATGACACTATGGACACAAAGCGGAAGTGACAATTATTAGTCATTAGGCATGGGAAGAGTTCATGAGAGGTTGTTTTGAAAGTGATAATATTGTGATAGTTTTGAGGTATTCAGAGTTGTGATAATACTGTGAATAGGCTTTTTTCAGTTTCTGAGTTTTGTTTTTATTTTTTAATACAAATATTTGCCTTTCCTTGTATTTATGTACTTAGAACTTCAAAGTGGTATTATATATGCACTATTTTTTTAAAATCTCTTATACACACAATTATGCCATGATATATGTTTTTTTTGTATATCATATTAAACATGCAATTTTTTTTATTCCATTGCATAAAGTATTTTTTATATATGAAAAATCTAACAATCTTGGAAGGGTACATAATGGGGAAAAGAAAGAGAGGAAGACCAAGGTAATCTGCAAATGGATGCATCAGTAGCAGGGCATCTTGCTTACAACCATGTGACATACAGGACAGCTGTTAGGGAGGCAGTAGTAATATCCTTAATTCATTTTTTCTTATATTTTACTTTAGAATTTAATCAGTGTGTTTTTTCCTTAGAAGATTCAAAATAAAGTTTAATAGTGTCCATTTTCTTTTTAGAAGATTCACATTAAAGCTTAATTAATGCTTTTTAAAATATTTTTTTAAAAGAAGATTCACGTTAAAGCTTAATTAAGGTTTTTTTTTTTTAAGTTAAAATTACATTAAAGCCTTCTCAGTGGTAACATTTATACAGGACGGAAGCTGTTTCCAGAATTTTGTTTGCTTGAAATACTTCTGCTTTATGTAAGTAACATCCATTGTCCAGATACAAGATTTATGGGTAAGTCTTATGATTTCTGCCATTCTAGAAGACAGCATTGGAACAAGTGGGTTCCCTGCACTTAGTGGAAGTTGTAGAGTACCACTGTGTTAAGCAGCCTCTTTCACTCCTGTATATCTGACAAGGTTTATCAGATTTTACAGATGGAATGTCGATTTCCTGTGTTCATGACATTGCTTGTATGCCATGTGTCAATTTTTTTTTGGTAAGTTTTTATATTTGAGGTTATGAAACTTTATTGAGGGTAATTGTTAACTGGGTTCACACTTGTTATTTTTAAGTGATATATATTTGATAAATTGCTTTACATTTTGATCTCTTAAATGCAGCATATTTACTTATTTATAAAACTTTCCACAGTGAGAGGTGATCACTGTAATAACTTTTGTTATGTGTTTGATGTGATGATAACTGTGAAACTGCACACATTATGACAATTGAAAACATTGTCAGTATGAAGCGTTATGAAAATAAATGATTTGCTGAAGATGATTTTCTGTGCTTACTTGTGGCATTTTGCATGCGGCAAGGATGGGGGTAAAGTGCTGGTGCCTTCACACTTCTGGGCTGTAGCACTGTGAGCTAAAGAGGCAAGCAACTGTTTTCATTTGGTCAGGAAAAAAAAAATTCCACCCCATTGAGGAATCAAATCTGGGAGCTTTTGGTCAGCAGGTGAGTGCACTAAATGCACACAAATGTTCAGTTTCACTCAGCTTGCTCTCAAAATGCCTTCAGTGTGTAAAGTGAATTGTGTACCATTTTATAATGGAAACATGAGATTTACTGATGGTAAAATCTGAGCACAAGTTTCATAATAGGACTGTTTGTCACTGATATTGTTTATTTAAGGTTTAGAAATTGAAGATTATTTTTCACCTATGTTTTTGTTTGTCATAGTATAGAAGTTGGTTACATTACATTATTTGTCATAGTATAGAAGTTGGTTACATTACATTACTTTTGATGTTTATAATAGCATTATGAAAGTAGTAATTATTTATAATGGGAAGATTTTTTTCTACTTTGAAGTACTTATGGGTTTTTATTTTGTTGAAGGTCATAATAAATAAAAAAATAAAGCAGTCATATGGGTTAGTTTGTTATTTTATTTCATTTCAGAGGATCCATCAGATTTTGGGTGTCTGAAATAATTTGTATAAGAAGAGCTGGAGAGACAAAAAATCTTGTAAAAAAAAATGAGAGAGACAATGTACTTTTATAGGACATGGAATGAGAAGAGGGGGAATTGAAAATATTGTAACAACAGGAAAAATAGAGGGATGAAGTAGAGCCAAGGGGAAGACCGAGAGAAATGATACTGGACAGTGTGATAAAACAATGTGAGAGATCACCAACTGAGCTAATCACCTGCATGAAGGATCGGGTGCTCTGAAGAAGCATAATAGCCAACATCAGTTGACATGGCACCTGTTGATAATGATGTTGAAATAATTTAATGTTGCTATGTTATCTCCCCATAATTGCAAACTTTAAACTGTTGTCAGCTGAAGAGGTCCTGATTAAATTTAGTTTTTTCTGACAACAGTCCTTTGACCTCAGCTTTGGATTTAGATTGTAAGGCCAGGTAACTGCGGGGGTCACTGCTGGAGCATATTTGCTGGATACTGTCTTCAACATTTGTATAAATTTCATCTATGAAATAAGTACAGAGTTAGCTTCAGTCACGCAATAGACTGTGCAGGCCAGTTTAAAATCAAGGTCTCTAAACATAAAAGCATCACACCCTGAATGTGGCAGAAAACAGAGTTTATTAAAATTCACAAAATCTCCCAACATTTGTTGACTTAAATTCATATTCTCTCGCACAATTATGTAACCAAAATATAAAAAAAAAAGAAAAAAAATCCATCATAAAATGACATTAATAACAAATTAGACAATATGAATTATGAATAGCATATGCTGGTTATTTCCATAGGAACAGTGAAGTGGCTTAGAAATTTAAAATATATATTTTCCAGGTCATTTTTATAAAATGAACAAACTTTACACAGACTAAAATTCTGGACAATTTGTGCACATGTAACTAAATCCACTCGTGGTCCTATAAGAAATAAAAAAAAAAAAACAGTAAAATGTAATAACTCATTTGAAACAAAAATGAGATTGTAATAAAACCTATGCTGGCTTGATCATACAGTAAGTAAATAAAATTTTTGGACAACTTTTATGGCTTCTTTTTTTTTTTTCACACAAATTGCAATAAATAATGAAAGGACAGGCAGCTCAATGCAGCAAAATCTTATAACCGCGATTGTTACCACTGTTTTCTACAAATCCAATTTTTTAAAATGCCAAGAATTTGATAGCTAAGAGCCTTTTATTTAAAAAAAAAAAAAAGTTAAATGTGTCTTTTAAAAAACATTCAAACAATTATACCCCTCATACACACTGTGCAATTATTTGAAAAAATCATCATCATCATCATCATCACCTTTCACTCCCTTGAAAGCACAGGCCATGGATAAAATTTGAAATCATGCTGTGTCTTTTCTCATCCATTTTATTTTTTATAACTAAAGAAAGTGTCATGAAACCCGTGTGCTATTATTTTCCAGCTATAAATTCTGATAGAAAAACATGAAAATAACTTTGTCACTGCTGCTATATGCCATCAGAGAGATTCCTAGACTTTTTTTACACACACAAAGCACAGAACACTGGCCGCCTAGTACATTGCTGGTTAATATTTTTTGTAAATTCAGAAACTGCCAAGACTAAAACTAAGAATGACTATGACCCTGTTCAAGTGTTTCCCAACCCTTTTTGGATCATGCCCCACCTCAACAACTCAAAGATTTTACAGTACGTACATGGTGAGACTACTCCTTACACTACATGTATAACTTTCACCAATTTTTAATACCTGAAACACAAAGAGATACGAATAGTGCAAGCTGGCAACTGCTATATGGAAGTAAACAACACAAAATGGTAAGTATTTTTGGGGTACAGAGATAGTTGCACTTTAAATGTCCTTGTAGAAGCAGTATCTAAATGCCAGAATTTAAGATTATAAGAATGCTCAGGCCAAAGAAAATCTATGCAGTCAGGTCTGCCCAGAAAGATTAGTACTTAAGTTCAGGCCAAGAGCTAAGGAGAAGACTAGCAGAAAACTACAGACTGGATCCTGGTGATGCATCATGGAGCTGAAACTTGAAAACAGAAAGATCTATAATGGCTTGAATTAATGCCTGTCTCTGAATGAACTATGTAAACTCTTCAATATTACTTTCAGTTGCAACAACCATATACACACATGTATATTACATAACATATTTTAGTGCTGTAAATGAACACCTTTCATATTGTGAGGGTAATATAATCATGTGGATCATTAGCCCCAGCTAGTTTTACACTGCTGTCCCAAAAGGTTTATATAATCCTTAACGAAGTCCAGTCACAACCATCTACTAAAAGCACATCAAAGGTATATCTCATTGGTAATGTCACACAATCTGAACTTACTGATACAATTCTTTAACTCTCTTATAAAAACCTCACAAAGGACATAACAAAAGAAAACCATTCTGACTTTCTCATATAATAAAAATAGTAACATATGAAATAAAAGATGTTATGTTCAGAGGTCAAGTGCTCATTATCAAGCCTCCTCAAAAGTTGTCCTGACTTTCATGGTAACCCGCTATCTCAAATGAAAGAAAAAAAAAAAAATCTTTCTTCAATCAGCTTTTAAATGCAATGTTTAGACTATCAGCATGGTACTCCACTAGAGAACAAAACTCTAAATTTGAAAATCATTTAACATTAATTCATTCCTGCATAAATCTTTAAAATCCATTTAAAATAAAGTCTACTGTTTCAATAAGATTTCATCAAATCTAAACCAATAGCCGTCTTGTGAATAAACTGCTCCATTTTCCCAGATCTTGTGTGCAAGTCCATGGAGTTTAGATATGAAGCCTATGCCACTAAATATACATCAAAGTGCCATATCATGAGTACTCTTGGAGACATGCTCCACTGTCTGTCAGAGGATTGTATTACCAGTCTTACATTATGTATAACTGTGGAGATGGCCAATGAGATCTTAACATTTTATGAGTCAAATGAAGAAACATTTTTTTTTTTCTTTAAAACTAGAATTACCTTCATAAGATCCATCTTTCATCTGTTGTAAGAACAGACAACTTCATTAACATCATAAGCATTCAATGTATATTCAATTCTAAGTGACAAATAAATACTAGTACACAAGAGTTAGAAGGTTATCTCATGACAGACAGCACTAAGGAATATCTTACATCACTACAAAGTGCAGCCACATTTTCAAGTATCAGTCAGCTTATGCACATACTAAAACACACGAGAGATAATAATTAAATAACATGTACATCATATACAACACAAGCAACCCACAAGTGAGTGCAGTTCATATAGAGGATTTTTGTTTTAAAATTATGGAATATTTATCATATAGGGATAAATGGCACAAATCTTTGATAATGGTATATGTATGTGGTATGTGTTCTGAGCTTTTAGCATCAAGTCAGCAACAGAGATGATTGTTAAAAATGAAGTAGACTGAGGTGTAAGGTCCAGTTTTACAAAAAAAAGATAGAAAGAGTGCGGAAAGTGGGCAGAAACAAGAATGGCAGAAAGTAAGATGAGCATATGTATAGAAGAACATATAACAGTCCAACACTCTGGTAAAAGCCTTTTTCAAGGATCACATATAAAAACAACACACAATACAACAGATAAAAACATTAAAAACAGATGAAAAATTAAATTTTTTTTTTTTTATCCTTGTAAGAAAGAATGCCACAAACTGCACCCAGATAAACATATGGAACCAGTGATTGGCTGGAAACAGGTAAAGTGAGGATGACAAAGGGTACCATATTGTAAAAAACAAGGTGTTATGTTCCAGATGGCCCTAGTTTGCTCTCACTGGAAATCTATGTCCTAAATAAAAGCTGCCCAGATGGAGCGGATGAGTGAGAAAACAATATGGGAAGAGGCGGATGAAGGAAGGTTCACAATGAATAGAGAACACCAAGAGGACAAGACTGCTTGCTTAGGATGTCTAGACAAGGAAGCTATCAAAGCCTTCTTGCAGCTAGAAAAGGATAAAAAGGGGCTGGAAAATTACCTTCAAATCACTTTTGGCAAGAATGAGAAAATGCAGCGAAGTGAGCAGGGCTAAGACAAGAAAGCTGGGCATGAGCAGCAGAAACAGAAAGAGGTAGCAACTAGGTGGAAGTGTAAAGTAGTCTGAAGAAATCTGAATTTATTGTTGATTTCAGCTCTGGGTGGAGGCAGCCAGCCTGGAAAATAAGGTGCTGTTCCAGGGCTTTTCAAGATCATTCATCTGAAGAACAAGAGTGGACCGCAGTGACAGAAATGCCCTGTTTTCCTGGTCGTCTCCTTGACTGAAGTGGTTGTCAACTGGTGTCAGTGCCATCTTGGATATATCAGTCAGATGCTGGTGAAACCAACCTCCTATGCATAAGCCAGTCTCCTTATATACTTCATATTGCATCATATGCACATAATGGCATAAACTGCATCTGCAAGAAATGCAGGTAAAGCCCTCCTGAATTGGTAATGTGACCTCTGAGAAGGAAACCTGGCTCACCTCAACTACAAATAGACAGGTACTGCATCCATGGGGACCACAGCATTTGGCACAGAAGAAAGTCACGTCTGCTGATTTGAGGTGACTTTTAACTATCAGGTCCGTGAAGTTCTTGTCCCATCTGTATGCCACCAAAGGGGGTTCCACAAAGAGTTCACATGTATCAGTTCTACCCACTTTCATCACTCTTTACATACTCTTGTAAAACTGAACCATACACCTCTGTCTACCTTCAGTACTAGAACAAGTTTTACAGCACTCATCATTATTTTTGTTAAAACCGAGGAATGTTTCAGTTTCACTTTCATGGATCATGTCTTGAACGCACTCCTTCATTTAATGCAAAACTACAGATATCGTCAACTGAATAAAAATTAGTTTAACATACTCCAAACCTTAATTTATAATAAGATGCAGTGTGGAAATAAACCTTAATCTATGATAAGGTGCAGTGTCGAACTAGGGCAGAGGACCACCTCTTCTCCTCCAAAAAGAAATCAAAAAGACAATAAAACATTATTTTTGCATGTTACACAATTTTTAATGACTGATGCCTGAGATCTGATGCTGTGGCATACTCAAGAGAAATAGTGAGTTTTTTTTTTTTTTGGTACTAATATCAGTTCAGAAACAGATGGAACCACCATACAATCATCATCAATCCTTACTGTGCAGCGAGGCATCTACATTTTTTATGAAAACTGCATATAAAATGGCCTTGAGTCTTTATTTATGCCACATCATGTTTTTTTTTTTTTTTAACTGGAGCATTATCTGAAAGGCTCTTCTTCATGTACCTTTGTATCTGTGATGTCTTCTCTCTCTCACTCTCTCTCTCTTTCTCTGTGCATGTCTTTCTCCATCTGTACTAACTGATTACTGTAGGCTTCAGTAATGACATGCTGATTTCAATAATTGTCTAGAGTGAAATGCAACCAAAAAACAATTCTGGCAACTTCATTATTTCTACATGTGTTTTTCTTGGATAAACCTGAACTATTTTTGTGCACAAGAAAGCAATTCATTTCTACATCATAAAATGTAACATGATGTTGATAGTGTTACTTTACAATAAGAAATCGACAACACTTTGTCAAGTTATCTTCATTCATGTAGGACCAAGCTCCACCCAAATTTGCCACAAAATGACTCGAATTTGCCCCCAACTCCTTCAAATTCGCTATTTGTTCAACAGCAACTGCCACCTTGGTTTCCTCCACTTCCTCCAACGTTCAAGCTTTGATTTGCAGGTGAATGCTGTGGTCCAATTTTGATGCCATTGGCCTGACGTAATTATACATATATATATAAATTATAAAAATAAATATAAATTGCAGTAAATTTTACATAAATACTGGGGCTGAAGATGCAGTACCGAGACTGGATGAGATAGCAGCCAGTGACCCATAGCTGACTGACTGCTTCAGGGTTGGTGACCCATAGCTGACTGACTGCTTCAGGGTTGGTGACCCATAGCTGACTGACTGCTTCAGGGTTGGTGACCCATAGCTGACTGACTGCTTCAGGGTTGGTGACCCATAGCTGACTGACTGCTTCAGGGTTGGTGACCCATAGCTGACTGACTGCTTCAGGGTTGGTGAACCATAGCTGACTGACTGCTTCAGGGTTGGTGACCCATAGCTGACTGACTGTCTCAGGGTTGGTGACCCACAGCTGACCAAGACGCTAGTCTATCTCCCAGCGGAGTCTCTAGAAGAAGCAGCAGTTTCACCAGGGATTGTAAAATGGGAAGGTGAACTTAGCCTTAAAAATACACTGAGCTGAATACTGATATGTCAGCCACAAGGTACACAGTGGTAACGTAACGCAATCAATAACCTTTTGAGGCAAATGCCAAAGATATAAATAATCTATGGAATAAATAAATTAGTCAGAAATTAACACAGAATGAACAAACACTATACAGTGTAGTCTGCTCATCTTCTGACATCATGGATTCATGCTTTCTCACACAATTTGATCTCTGATGCTTTCCATCAGATCATCTTGTGAGTTTCTAAAAGAGGATTGTCGTAGACCATCCACTTTCTTCTGTACCCCTCTCCCCTATTTATCAATAACACAATAATTGGTGTATAAGTATACAACTATACACTAAACACTGCAGTAAAGCTGTGATACTAGAATGTATAAAATTGGAAAAAAGTAGGAGCAGCTTTATTACTTAACGATTACAAAGTTGTGACGTTTCGGCGTGAGCCTTAATCATACAAAAACATACAGGTCGAAGAAATAGGGAGAGGAGATAAAGTATAGATTTACATGAATACTGTTAAAAAAAAAAAAAAATTTTTTTTAAAAGGAGTACTTAGCTGTAAATTGCAAGATGTGGCTTGTCTGGCGGTGTGTGTCAGGAATGGATCTGGTAGGACGTGGAAATTGTTTAAATAGAGACCTGTGACATGTGGTCGGTGGGTTGTAACTGGGAGTGGTGGATGGGGAACCGGGGAGGGGAGAGAGAGTGACGCACTACTGACCTAGCTGGGAGAATTTGAAACAGGTGATTGGGGAAGAGGTGTTGCAGAGAAGAGGGGTTGCAGAGAAAATAGCGGGGTTGCAGAGTGATGCTGTGAGGAAGTTTGAAAAGTAAGAAGAGGTGGATTTAGTGGAGAGGTACTACAATGATTGAAGAAGATGATGTTACGTGTAACTAAACAGCGAGTTTAACCCATGTGGTTCCAGCGTCCCATAATTTTGAATGCAGTGGTTCTCAAGTGCCAGGCGGCTTGTGTCATCTGCGTGACATTGTTTAATGGCTGTTACCAGAAAATCAGATTTGCCACAGAGGTAACATCATCTTCTTCAATCATTATAGTACCTCTCCACTAAATCCACCTCTTCTTACTTTTCAAACTTCCTCACAGCATCACTCTGCAACCCTGCTATTTTCTCTGCAACCCCTCTTCTCTGCAACACCTCTTCCCCAATCACCTGTTTCAAATTCTCCCAGCTAGGCCAGTAGTGCGTCACTCTCTCTCCCCTCCCCGGTTCCCCATCCACCACTCCCAGTTACAACCCACCGACCACATGTCACAGGTCTCTATTTAAACAATTTCCACGTCCTACCAGATCCATTCCTGACACACACCGCCAGACAAGCCACATCTTGCAATTTACAGCTAAGTACTCCTTTTAAAAAAAATTTTTTTTTTTTTTTTTAACAGTATTCATGTAAATCTATACTTTATCTCCTCTCCCTATTTCTTCGTCCTGTATGTTTTTGTATGATTAAGGCTCACGCCGAAACGTCACAACTTTGT
Organism: Achatina immaculata; assembly: GCA_009760885.1. NCBI lineage: Eukaryota > Metazoa > Mollusca > Gastropoda > Stylommatophora > Achatinidae > Lissachatina > Lissachatina immaculata. The sequence goes on from CM019716.1 coordinate 14,683,557, forward strand.
AATCGTTAAGCAATAAAGCTGCTCCTACTTTTTTCCAATTTTATACATTCCCCTATTTATCTTTCCTTATGTCCAGTTCTCTCTCTCTCTCTTTTTTTTTAAATTACACATTCAAAAACAGTTGATTTTCTTTCTTCTTAAAGTTTTCTTTAAAAAATGTATTTTTGTCCACTGGTTTCTATCAGATGTTCCTCTTTATCTTAGTTGCTTGGTGTATTCTGATGGTGTTTTATGCTAATATACACGGTCCAACAACTAAGTAATGAGACTGATTTTATTATGGCCAAAACAAAAATGCCATCTATGAAGCAAAGCATGGAATCCAAAGAGGCAGCCTTCATCTATGATCTTGCAACTTTTCATTGCCGCCTGATAAGCAGACGATAAAAAAGCCGCCATTTTGATGACCTAGTTAGAGGTGCACTGTCATGTAATCAGCATGGAGCAAAAAGCTAAATATAAAATTCTGTTTAAAACTCGGAAAAAGTGTCATTTAGACATTTGAATTCATGCGACAAGTTTATGGGGATAATTGTTTATCTTGTGCACAGATATTCATGTGGTATTCACGATTCAAAAGTGGTATGGAAACGATTACAAATGCAACCAGACATGGACGCCCAATTTCTGTTCGTAATGAGGAACTCATTGAAAAAAGTCAGAGAACGTATACAAGAAGATCATTGTTTGACTCTGAGGATGATGGCAGATGAATTTGGCGTTAACTGAGAGACCATTCATAAAATTTTAGTAGAAGATTTGGGCAAGAAAAAAGTTGCTTGCTGGTTTCTACCACATTCGTTGTCCAATGACCAAAAACATCAGTGTGTTGAGTACACAAAAGACATCATCAAAACGTGTCGCAGAAATAAACATTTCTTAAATCTGATTGTTGCAGAGGATGAAACATGGATTTTCCGCTATAATCCCACAACTAAATGCCAAAGTAGTCAGTGGAAGCCATCATCATTACCAAAAGGCTAAAAAAAATTCATCTTCAAAACTCAAAAGTGAAGATAATGTTGGTGTCCTTCTACGACAGCAAAGGAGTTATTCACAAAGAATTTATTCCAGAGGGACAGACTGTCACTGCCAAAGTTTATTTAAGTATTTTGAAATGCCTATTGAAAAGGATTCTCCAAGTCTGACCCGAATATTCAACACCTGGCAGTTTTTTCCTTCTTTATGATAACGCACCAGCTCACTGGGCGGTAGCTGTATAGGAATTTTTGGCCCAAAAACAAGTGTGTGTTCTGAATCATCTACCCTATTCCACAGATTTGTCTATCTGCGATTATTTTCTTTTCCCAAAATTAAAGTTACCATTGAAAGGACGCTTCTTTGATGATACTGATGACATTCAAAGGGCAGTAACATCGAGTTTAAGGGCCATACCAACAGAAGAACTGCAGAGGTCATTCCAGCGTTTGTTAGATTGTACCACTCGCTGTATCAATGCACAAGGGGCTTACTTTGAATAAAATACAGGTTATATCTTCAACTGTTGTTTATTTTATTTTTTTATGGAATTAGTCTACTTAACTGTCGGACCCATATTTCAGTTACCCAAAGTGGCTGTTGTACAGGTCCATTTATCAACTGATTTTCAGTACAACAGAATACAATAAATGAATACGATAAATTCAATGCAGAAATTCTACTGCATAAAAATACACAATTTAAAAAAAATGATTTTAAAAAGTATATCTTTTATGCTTTCTGTGATAAATGCAAGAGATGAGGCATTAACAAGTCTGATAATGAATGAAATAAATATTACCTCATTGTTAATATCAAAGACTCCATCTTGAATCTTTTGATAAATTTCCTTGGCTGTATTGATAAAGGCCTGCAATGGAAATAGTAAGAAGCAGTTCATATTAACTTCACTCCATTAAAAAAAAAAAGTCACTATGAGTAAAATACTTTCTCGTAAATAAATGGTCATCATAAGCACAGTGAATATCCTTGTGTTTATACACGCACATTAAATATACACATGTTCTTTAGCTTTACAAGCCATTAAGGCTCACTGCTACAGATAAAGTTTGCTGTCATTCCTCTCAATTTCTAATCTCTCTCCATATATATATATATATATATATATATATACACACAAAGTATATGGCTTGGCCCTCACTACATCGTCAAATGATATGGTATCCTTGAGCACAACTGGCTTGCAGACATTCCACAATTTCAGCTCCAGTCTATTTTACAGTCTCTTCTCACATAGATGGTGGTACTGGCTTCAAGTCCTTGCTGTGGGATTTTTCTGCTTCACACCAAAATGGCCCAGGGTTCCACCCAGCCTCTTAAAATGGGCATTAGGGAAATCTGGGAAGGCAAATGCAGTCAGATATGACACTGACCAAGTCACACTCCCATGTGTCAAAGGTCATGCACATATAGGCCTAACACTGTACCCCCAATACGCCTTAATGGCATGGTAAGGGGGGTTTTACCTTCCCATCTTGGAGTAGCCATATAATATTTTCTGCAGAATACTGTTATTTTACATAGCTTAAAAACTGCTTTCCTTTAAGCATTCCAGACCAAGAGTATGTCGTGGCCGTAAGTCCTGACCTGCACAGATACTTTGTAGGTGATGATAATCTTGTACATCTTTTCTTTATAGAAGAAAAACTTTTTTTTTTTTCATTTTTCATGCATCAGTGATGTTAAATGATTCATTCGGATTTTCAGAACTTTATCTCTTGACCTGGATAGAGGGCTGGACCTAAGTAGGAGATGTGAAAGTGCTAAGAAAATCTGGAGAAAAAATGCAAATTTGCCTGATAACAGGGCTCCAGATTTAGCATGACCAAAACTTGAATGCTGGTGAAGAAAAAGTAGTCCTAAAATCTGACCTGCAGTGAGGTATAAAGTACAAAAACAAAAACTCTCACATACCTATTCTTTTCACTGTGAAGATCTTAGTTAAATAATCCATGAGCACATATGTAGTACAGTCAAAAGAAAACTGTATTCGCATGTGATTAAAACAGGTTACAGATATACTCTCATCTTACTTTGGTCAACCCAGTCAGTAAAATGGGTACCAGATATACTTGTGTTAGGGAAAATGGAGGAAGCAGAATATGTGCCTGCAGGGCATACCAGAATACAGCGTACACACAGGTGCCAGTGTAAGTGCATTAAACTAAAGCAGGATAATCACGTAAAAATCAATGCCACAAAAATGTGACATTGTCAAAGATCACGTAACATGGATATTATTTCTGGAAAAAAAATTCTACCAATACTCCCTTTAGAAAATGTGATTGCAGGTATTACAGATTTAACTCAAATGCTCTTTAGCAAAGAACACATTCTACTTACTTCCTCAACATTAGCTGCAGTCTTGGCCGAAGTCTCCATAAATATCAAACCATGCTCTCTGGCAAAGGCCTCACCTTCTTCCTTTTTAACCTCTCTCCTTGCTTCCAAGTCACTACAGGGTAAAATCAGAAAAAGTATAAATTCATCTTAGTTGAAGGAAAATATGGTTTTTATTTACTAATCAATTCTTAGAGTATGTTTTTCTTTTTTTTCTTTTTTCACACTGAAAAAGCAAATTCAACTTCTGCTGTATCAGATCACATATGCAATCCACGGAGTTTTTAACTCTTCCCGTGCCTTATGACTAAAATTGGTCACTTCCGATAAGTGTGTTCAGTGCTGTGTGACTATTTTTTTTATACCTGTTTTGTTTCTACAAAAATGGTGTAACTTTTTAATTGCACACATTTTATTTGTGCATGTCCAGTGACCCCTTTCATCACAGCAGAAGAGTGCTTAGTTGCAAGCGATGCCGAGTGAGAAAAACGAAGTTGTTGATCGAGAAATTTCAATTTTTGGTGATGCAGATAGGGGTATGGACATGCCCTGTGACCAGACCACTGTTCTTTAATGTATCCCAAGTAGATCTAGACATATTAGATGACTGGAGAAGTAGTTAGAAGGTTATTTCAGACATTATTTTAGGGAGAAATGCACATACAATCAAGATGAGACCGACAAGTAGTTCTAGGCATCTCAGATGGTAATACTCTACATCTATACCTATCCGATGGTAAGTAATACACAATTATTGTCTAAAAACATCACATTACTTCTTTTTTCCTAAAAAACTCTGCATTTATGAAATCTTCATACATTTTTAGTTATTTTGAAACAATAAGTACACTTATCATGGATATACTGTATTTCATTCACTTTTCTAACTATACCCCCCCCGATACATATCAAGACCCACGCTTTTACTCCAGCACCAAACGGAATATCCATGTTTCCTCCTGTGGCACGGAAAGAGTTAAATGTCAGATTTAACACAGACAGCCGTCACTGAATAAAAACAAACAAACAAGCAAACAGGCATGCGTGCAGACCCATATTACAACCCCCCCCCCTCCCAAAACAGCATATTTTTTAACGCACATGGCAAAATATGAATGGGTACTGCATAAAATGCATGGATTACTCTGAAAAAGACAGTAACACTACTGCTCTACAAACATGCAATGAATACGAAAAAGAGAATCAGCTCTATAAACAGACAGTGAGCACCTGAGAATGAAAACAAAAAATTCAATCACTTCAAAGAACTGCTGAAAGCTGTGGTAATGGGACAGCATGCAAAACACAGCAGGGACAAAGAGACTGGCTGCAAACTGTAAAATCTGAAATTACTTGTTGTTCTACAAAATACAACTCACCATGTACTCAACCTATGATATCAGGTGGTAATGGAGATACACTGAATATTTAATTTGAAATTATCCAAATAACGAAAAGATCCAATTACTTATATTAGAAAGTAAATTTGAACAGTAAAATTTTCATAAACTAAAATATTTTTACTGAACCGTTGAACGCTAATGCCCAATTAATGTATAATTGAATTCTATAAATACATCATAAAATGTTAAACAAGTAATTTGCAACTATCTACTGTATCTACATACTTGAGCAACAACATTAGATTAAATAAACAATTTGAAAGTTAGTTTAGTGTAATTTCAAACATTAAATACTGCATAATTTTTGTATTCACAATTTTAGTGAATGGCCTTTTCCCTGAATCTACTATTCAGCCATCCATGAAAACTGGATAAACTCGGAACCTATAGTTTGTACATAATGAAATTTTGTTTGGAGGACAAACAGCAAACAAAGAATCAACCACATAATGAAAATAACAACAAGTTTCTTAAAATTAAACTATGAGAAAAGTACCACAAAAGACAAAAAAAAAATTATGAAAAACTGCCAGCCACCAAACACTGCAGCATTTACTCTCACCTCTTGTTTCCAATAAGCATGATGACCATGTTAGAGTTGGAATGTTGCCTGGCATCTTCTAGCCATGTGGTCAAGTGAGTGAAAGTGTCACGTCTGTAAACAAGTGGAAAGTATAATTTTTAAAAAAATTATATATTACACAGTGTTTTTGCTCACATATCTTTGTTTTTATATCAATGTATATGTTGCTCTAAAACAGAAACTTTTAGGCAGATAATACGGAACAGCTATTTATTTAAACTTAATTCTACACATTCACTCTTTCTGAACAGCTATATATTTCCTGGGAGAGGGAATTGAAATTTATCAACTAGCACAAGATTTGGCTACAAAAACTTCATAATGAGTTAGTAACACCAAGTTTGTGATGGTGGATAGTATGGAAATTTTGGTTGTGATTATAAACAGTATGCAGATTAAGGTTGTGACTGTGGACTGTATGCAAAGTTCAAAGTAATGAGCCTCACATATAGGTCCAGCCAAACAGATTTATACACAAGACATTACATCAATGTTTCTTTTCTTTTTTTTTTTTAACACATCCTATAAAATGCCAAATCTTTCTGTTTGCTATCCCTGTTGTGACTATTCAACCATTTTCTCCAATAATTTTTCAGTTAAAACACTTAATACATTTGAAACTATCTTCAGAGTTTCTCATAATTATATTTTCCATTCCTGGTTATCCCCAGTATGTTTTTGTTCATTAAGACTCCCGATCTAAATCTGAATATGAAAAAAGTCAGCACAGAAACAACAACAAAAAAAAAAAAATGATGAACAAGTTGTAATGGTCATATAAAGTCTCTAGCACTGACCTAGTTATGTCATAGACCAGGAGAGCCCCAGCTGCCCCTCTATAGTAGGACCTGGTGATGGACCGGAACGACTCCTGACCAGCCTGTGTACAAGCAGAGGGTAAAGGAATGGCAGGGCAAAGTGTGAAGCAGTGCCAGGCAGTGCAAGCAAGTTTTAAGCATCATATCATACACATGTAAAATCCTAAGTCCTGTATCAATAGCACAAGCAAAACTTCCACAGCCAGATCACAGCACAAGTGAACTTCTAGGTATCAGAAAGTCTTTCAAAAAGAAACACTGTACCAGGGGATAAAAAAAATAAACTAAATGTAAAGACTTAATTTGTATTTTATTAAATTTAGTTTTTTTTTAATATCTAATTTTTGATGCAAACGATGTAATTAAACTTAACGTCCGGATACACAACATTGTTTTATTTACAAAAGATATTTTAAAGTTTCACTGCAAAAAAAAAAAAAAAAAAGATTTTGAATCCAACCTCTGTAAATTGAAATTCTTTCTCCACCACAGATTGTAACAAAAAAATTAATCATTTGCATTAATGTAATAAACTACTACAAATATTTAAAAAAACTAGTTACCGTATCCCATATCTGAAGTTTTATTTGTTTGCCATCAATAGTAATCATACGGGCACCAAACTCCACACCTGGAAACAGATTTATGATTAAATATTTAAAAGTTTGCTGACTTATTTTACCTATAGCTGACTGATTAAGAAAATTCTGCTTCAGTTTATTTTCAACACTCAAACCATGCTGGCTAAAAATAAAAGAAATTGTGTTTTATTTTTCATTACTCAGCTTTCACACCAGCTAGTAAATGAAGCAGAGAAAACATCTGTTGCATTAAATTTAGTCAGATACTACATTCCAAGTTTGTTATTCATCTAAATCTACCTTACTTTTTTTTTAATCTGTCATTTTTGTACATCATCATCGTCGTCATCATCGCTTTTCACTCCATTGTTAGCACAGATCACAGATAAAGCTTTTCCAGTCATCCCTGTTCTTGGAATTATTCTCTGCTTCCTTCCACGTGTATCCCTTGTCTCTGAGCACTGTCATAATTTCTCTTCTCCAAGTAAGTCTAGGTCCTCCTCGATTACTGTTTCCTTGAGGATTCCATGTCAGTGCCTGTCTTGCTATGCTAGTGCTGGGTTTTCTCAGAGTGTGGCCAATCCACCTCCATTTCCTAGACACGATTTGTAGATTCATAGGTTCTTGTCCTGCCCTTTAATGTTTATAATCTTCCTCAAGCAGTAGTTCATGAATGTTTGTATCCTCTGTTGTACTGTCTTGGTCATAACCCATGTCTCTGAACCATATAGCAGGACAGTCTTTACATTTGTATTGAAAAGTCTAAGTTTGGTTCTTGTTTTGATGTTCTCAGATGACCATATTTTGTTAAGTTGGATAAATGCTGTCCTTGCCTTGGTTATTCTAGCTTTAACATCCTTTTCCATTCTCCAATATTTATCCACTATGCTGCCTAAATATGTGAAACACTCTACTTCCTCAATTGGCACTCCCTCGATTACCATAAGGCTATTGCTTGAACTATTACTTTTCATTATCTTTGTTTTTTTGTCTGTTAATATATAGTCCCAGTTTAGCTGAATTCTTGCTTAAAATCTGAAGTTTCTCTTGCACTTGAGTGTGGCTGCGTGCCAGAAGTGCCACATCATCTGCGAAGTCAAGGTCTTCCAATTGGTTCCACAATATCCATTGATTGCCATTTCTTTTCTCTTGTGTGGTAGTTTTCATGATCCAATCAATTGGTAGAAGAAATAGGAATAATGATAGCAAACATCCCTGCCACATGCCTGTTTCCACTTTAAAACTTCTGTGAGAGTTCCTCCATGCACAACTCTGCAAGCTGTTCCTTCAGATATGGTCTTTATAAGCTTTGTTATTTTGGCTGGGATACCATAGTGTTCCAGTAGTTTCCACAGCATTCTCTATCTAAACTATTGAATGCCTTCTCGTAATCAATGAATGTAACTAACAGTGAAGAATTCCACATATAATTTTTGTATATGGTCCTTGAAAAAAAGGCTTTTTCTGAAATACTGGATTACTGTATGTTCTTCATTTATATGTGCTCATCTTACCTTCTTCCATTCTTGTTCCTGCTCACATTCTGTCTTTTTGTAAAACTGAACCATATACCTCAATCTAATTTATTACTAGAGCCAGTTTTACTGCAGTCATCATTTCTCTTACCTCTCTTTATATTATTTTGTGAAGTTTTGTATGAAAGAGCTATTTCTGCACACACACTGTGTGCTGATTCTTTGTGAAGCCCAATCTACTTATTGTCTTGTCACCATGAACAATCCACCTCTGTCTGCTTTGTTATCACAAAGTTTACTATATTTATTCTAGCATATTCCTGCATATTTGTGTCCTTTAGCCTGTCTTCCAATGTTGTGTTTAATATATATCTTCTTAGGACACTGATCAAATGATCTGGCTACATTATATGACTACCACTACATAGTAAATCACTCATACTGTGAATGGTAGAAAACAGAGGGACAGGTCACCAATGCAGGAAAAGCAAATGGCTCTGTTCATGCAGGCTAATGAGTCACCTCCACCAACTCAAGATCTCACATACAGAGAAATACCCCTGCAGGGGCAGAGTACAGGCTCCAGAACAAGTTCTACAGGAGCGCCAAACTTTTACGGGCTCCAGAACTACTTCTACAGGAGCGCCAAACTTTTACGGGCTCCAGAACTACTTCTACAGGAGCGCCAAACTTTTACGGGCTCCAGAACTACTTCTACAGGAGCGCCAAACTTTTACGGGCTCCAGAACTACTTCTACAGGAGCGCCAAACTTTTATGGTCTCCAGAACATGTTCTACAGGAGTGCCAAACTTTTATGGTCTCCAGAACTACTTCTACAGGAGCGCCAAACTTTTATGGTCTCCAGAACATGTTCTACAGGAGCGCCAAACTTTTACGGGCTCCAGAACTACTTCTACAGGAGCGCCAAACTTTTATGGTCTCCAGAACATGTTCTACAGGAGCGCCAAACTTTTATGGTCTCCAGAACATGTTCTACAGGAGCGCCAAACTTTTATGGTCTCCAGAACATGTTCTACAGGAGTGCCAAACTTTTATGGCCTCCAGAACATGTTCTACAGGAGTGCCAAACTTTTATGGTCTCCAGAACATGTTCTACAGGAGTGCCAAACTTTTATGGTCTCCAGAACATGTTCTACAGGAGTGCCAAACTTTTATGGTCTCCAGAACATGTTCTACAGGAGTGCCAAACTTTTACAGATCTACGCATCCAGACATGGCCAAAGGCCTTAGATCTTTAGGGAAGAAGCTATGGGGGCTGCTGGGAAGATCTGAAAAAAGACACAGGACTTCATCCTGGAGACTGGGCTTCTGATTTAGCATGACCAAGAACTTGAATGCTGAACCAAGAGGTTTGTGTGCTCTCTGAACACTGAAGGGTAAATGACAAAGGAAATGAGACACAACAAACATGTTGACCACAAAACCTCTGAGCACATTTCCTACTTTTTTTATCAGACTTGGTGTTTCTGCTCAATATAAGGGTAACTCATTCTAACATTGCTCTTTATTCACTTGATTTTTTTTATCAGCAATTTGATCCCACAGACAACAGAGATTCTTTTACTGTAAATTTCATATTTACAATGCAGAGCTGCTATTCTGGAAAAGCCATGTTTCCCAACTGTTCTAGACCTGGTTTCTGCAACTTTAGAATACAGTAAGTTGATTAGATTTAGACTAGTATAGTTTAATTTAATCAATCAGCTCTGTATATGGCAGTTTTTTTCTTTAAAATGTGTTTTTTTCCTTCCAAAATTATCATTACTAAAAAATCTCCAGAATATTCTCTATTTCTCTCCCTGGCAAATCTATTTTCTATGTAGAACTCATTTTTCTTTCTCCTTGTGATATGGGGAAAGAAATGGCTGCCTTAGAAAAATGACAGCACTGTCCTGCAGCAAAGGAGAGTTTCGTGTCTAGGAAAAAAATCCACAAAATGGACTCCATCTGAAAAATCTGCTTCACTTTTTCTTATAATTTTTCTTGGATTACCACTTTTGTTCCATTAGGCAAGAAAGAAAGAAAGACTGAGTGAGTGAGAGAGTGTGTGCTTGTGCGCGCGCGCACATTTTATATACAAGAACATACAAGGGTACATGAGAAGTGAAATGTGGCAGTATCTGGAGGGCAGGTGAAGAACGGTGGTTGGAATCTGGCTGGAGGTGGCCCAGATCCAACCAAAAAAAAAATTTATACATCTCCCCCACCCCCCGGAGAGGGACAAGAAAGGCAGCTAGGTATGACCAGCTCCATCACTTCATCCTCTAGAATACCAACAGAGCAAGGACAATGTCACTTCCCCATGGCAGCACTTCTACGGGGCGACAGAACTATCTTTACTCTTTTTTTACACACACACACACATTACTGATGTATTAACACTATAATAAATTACCTACAGCTAAATGTATATACATGTACACAAGCCATACCTATAGTAAGGTCATGTACAGGCTGAAATCTTTTGTCTGTGAACTGGAGAAGCAGGCAGGACTTCCCCACACCTACAGTGATTCATTAAGTACATTTAAAATATTAGATCAGGCTAAAAGCATTAAGAGCTGGACACAGGCACTCACTGCTGGTACATTTTCTTCCACAAAATATCAATTCTTCAATTCCTCACCGCACCCCAAACTTCTACTAAAATGCTGTTTTGTTTTTTTTTTTTTAAACTTTCAAAAGTAATTAAAAAAAACAACAAAAACAAATGTCATCTGATCTTCAAACATCAAAAATAGAATTCTAATGGAAAAATAGAACAAATAAATTTGCACATGAAATACACAATCTATAATTGAAATGGTTAGAATGGCTTGACTCTCTGATTTAATCACACAATTGCTGTAGATTACTGCAAAATTCCAAAAATAAAAATATACATTAAAGAAAAAAAAAAAAGCAGGACATCTAAAACAGAACAACTACTCTGAAGAGTTTCAAATGATTGTGGAGTAAGGACTTAAAATGTTAAACTGTGGGTATAATACAACTTAAAAGACTCCACATTTTCTTTGTTTACTGCGAAGTCAGGTATAAACATTTTCTTTGTTTACTGCCACGTCAGGTATAAACATTTTCTTTGTTTACTGCCATGTCAGGTATAAACATTTTCTTTGTTTACTGCAACGTCAGGTATAAACATTTTCTTTAACTTAAAAATGCACTAAAGGTTATATCAATCCACCAGCCATAGGCAGGTGTGCATTAAATTTCTTCTCCCAGGCTTCCTATGTTGGACCTTGAACTAGAGAATGAAATAAGGTCAAACTTACAAAATATGGAAAAAAAAATGAAAGACAAATTTAGATGTCATTTGAAGTAAAATACAACTTTAGAACATTTCAACTGGTTTCAGGATGATAATTTGGAATAAATATCTTTTTTTTTTCTTTACACCCATCTTGCCTCTAAAAAACTTGAAGGAACTCATCTCATTATATGGAAAATAACAAAACGGTAAGGCATAAATAATACTATACTTTACACCACAGATGTTACAATAATACATCATTGGCAATGTACTGTTTTCAGCCTGAGCACATTAAAGACATCTGTTGCAACAGATCTGAGCACAGTGACTATGTGTGTGTGCACGTGCACATATATATATATCATAAAACTAGTATAATTTTTTTTTGTTATGTACAGCTGAAATATGTATCAATGAGGAAAAATTGGAAGAAGTGGAGATGTTTTAATATCTTCGATCACTGCTAATTAATAATGGAGAAACAATGTGGGAAATTAAAAGGAGGACATCTATCGCTCTTCAGAAAGTAAAACAACTAAAGAATCTGTGGAGAGGAACAGACAGAACTACAAAAATAAGATTTTTAAAGGCATGCATCTTACCCATTGCAACATATGCCTGTGAGACCTGGAAACTTAACAAAACAGCTGAGAAACACATAAATGCCTTTGAATGTAAATGCTACAGAAGAGTTCTTCAAATATCATGGACACAAAAAAAAGAACAAATATATCCATACTACAAGAACTTAATACTGAAGAAGGATGGGTAGTAAAGAAGATTAAAGAGAGAAAACATAAATATTTTGGACACATTGAATGTCATGATAATCTAGAGAAGATCGTCTTGGAAGGGTACATAATGGAAAAAGAAAGAGAGGAAGACCAAGGTAAAGATGGCTGCAAGACATCGTTGATGTTCTGCAAATGGATGCACCAGCAGCAGATCATCACAACCAAGAGGCCTACAGGAGTGCTGTTAAGGAGGCAAAGTTCTGCAAGGGATATGGAAATGAAAAATGTACAAAGAAAAATTTTGTTAGAAATTTTAGCAATTAAGAGAGACCTCCATCCCTATATAAAAAAAAACATACATATAAAAAAAACTCACTAATAATTTAAATTTCAACAATGACAAAAATAAATTATACATTCACTTAAATTAAACACTTTTCTGATGAGAAATTTAAAAACTAGTGGGGAATTCACATGTTTCCCAACACACACTTACATGCCAGAGACATTGGGCATTCATTGCCTCTACAGCTGGAACTACATGACATACGATTATGGCATTCCTATATTTAGATCTCAGCTGACCTTTCTGTTATTTGAAAAATTACATGCCATAAAGGTAGCTATCAGCGATCATACTTCTCCACTCCACAGCTGTCATCATTTCTAATCAGAGACGCTGCGTTCCACTTCCCATGTTATCTGGTGAGCCCATTTCACTTGACCTCTTTCTTTTTTCTTTGAGTTTTCCAGTGACTAAAAAAAACTAATAGTCACTGGAAAACTCAAAGAAAAAAGAAAGAGGTCAAGTGAAATGGGCTCACCAGATAACATGGGAAGTGGAACGCAGCGTTTTTTCACAAACAATAGACATACCTGAAGCAAAAACAGAACTAAACATCAATACAGGACCAATAACAATAAATGAAGTAAAGGAGGCGATAAAGAAGCTAAAATTAGACAAGGCACCAGGTGAAGATGAAGTGACTGCTGAGATGTTGAAAGCAGATGAAACAGAAACACCAAAACAACTTTGCCGGATATTACAACAAATTTGGGATCTAGAAAAAGCTCCAGAGGAGTGGAAAACTGGTCTTATAGTAAAACTACCAAAGAAGGGTGACCTCAGAGATTGCGGGAACTGGAGAGGCATTACCCTACTGCCACTCACCAGTAAAGTATTTTGCAGAATAATCATCAATAGAATTGTACCAGCACTTGAAGGAAAACTTCGAAAAGAGCAGGCAGGATTTAGGAAAGGAAGATCATGCATAGAACACATATTTGTACTTAGACAAATATTAGAACAGGCATATGAGTGGCATAGCACAACATATGCATTGTTTATAGATTTTGAGAAAGCCTTTGACAGTGTCAACAGAGATGCATTGTGGAAAATCCTAAGATGGCATGGCCTCCCCCATAAGATAGTGAATGTAATCAAAGCCCTATACGAGGGTTTTCAGTGCAAAGTGATCTGTGGAGAACATACCTCCAGCAGCTTTAGGGTACAAACAGGAGTGAAGCAGGGATGTGTACTATCACCAACATTATTTATCTTGGCAATAGACTGGTTAATGAAGGAGGCAACATCAGACAAACGCAGAGGATTACAATGGACCCTCAACACAGTGCTGGAGGACCTTGACTTTGCAGACGACATTTGTCTACTGTCAAGCAGCCACAAAGAAATGCAAGATAAAATAAACAAGCTAACTCAGAATGCAAACAACATAGGACTAAAGATCAATGTAGGAAAGACAAAGTTAATGAAGCAAAATGTGAACAACAAAAATGTACTCAGAGTAGATAGCAAGTTAGTGGAGGAGGTAAATGAATTTGTATACCTTGGCAGTAGAGTAGTAGAAAATGGAGACAGCACAGAGGACATCAACAGCAGACTTACTAAAGCAAACCAGGCTTTTGCTATACTACAGACTATATGGAAATAAAAAAAAACTAAGCGTAAAGACGAAAATCAGGATATTTAAGAGTAATGTTCTAAGTGTACTACTCGATGGAAGTGAATGCTGGAAAATCACCAAAACAATAGAAAACAAGTTGAATTCTTTCCAGATTAAATGTTTATGAAGAATTAGACAAATATTTTGGCCAAACACCATAAGAAATAACATCTTGTTGGCAGAGATGCAGATAAAGCCACTGACAGTAATTACTGAGGAAAGACGCTGGCGATGATTGGGACATGTGCTCCGAATGACTGACAACTCACTACCAAAAACAGCACTAAGATGGACACCACAGGGGAAAAGAAGTAAGGGTAGACCAAAAGAGACATGGAGAAGAACAACAGAGAGGATGTTGAGCAATAGAGGGCTCACCTGGGCAAGAGCAGAAAAAAAGGCAAAGGACAGGCATTTGTGGAAAACCCTTGCGGAAGCCCCATGTGCCCTGGGCACTTAAGGTTCAGAGAGAGATTAGGTTTTTTAACCTTCTGTCTTTTCATAACATGTTTAAAGAATTTTAACTGTCTTTTCCTTTTGGTTTTAAATAGTTCTCAGTGGTCTGCATTTTCTTTTATAACATTCTTTGTGTTTCTGGACATGTGCTGCATTGTTCTCCAGAATCCCTGTGTTTTGAAGCTGTTGTACAAAACTATATGCCTCCAGTGAATGGAAGCAGAAAATGTCTGTGTTGTTGAGACAAAGCAATTTTCAAACAAAAAAGGAAAAAAGCTACCCAGAGCAAGTAAAGATACTATCAAGGCTAGCAGAGCAAGTAAAGACACTATCAAGGCTAGCAGAGCAAGTAAAGACACTATCAAAGCTAGCAGAGCAAGTAAAGACACTATCAAGGCTAATCAGAGCAAGTAGATGCTATCTAGGCTAGCCAGGGGAAGTAAAGACACTATCAAGGCTAGCAAGAGCACTCTATCAAGGCTAGCCAAAGCAAATAAAGACACTATCAAGGCTAGCCAGTGGAAGTAAAGACTCTATCTGCTATTTCTGTGGAGCTTCTAATAATAGGCTGTTGTGCTCTTTCAGCTTGACTAACATATGGCTTAGTATGGTCCAACGATAGTATAGTTGCCGAGATGCCTGTTTTCTTGAATTCACCATCTCTTCTAGCAAATCTATAACCTATACCTCATCAAACAGGCTATTCATACATCAAAGTCATCATAGCACAGCTTATGGGGAACATAAGTTCTCAATTATAGCTGGATTAGAAGGTGCTACTACTGAGTCTGAATATATGATCTATCCTGGTTACTTTTGTTAATTTTTTTATTGTAACTGCAAAATGAATATTCTTGTCAACTGATACTGATACGAATTAAACAACACAAAAAAAAAGCCTTCTTGTAATGAACATGACATATTATCTACCGTCTCCCCTATAATATCACGAACAGTTTATACATTAACATTACAAACGCGTTTCTTTTTCTAAAGAGACTATTTTTATATACGAGGGGTGATTGATAAGTTCTCGGCACAAGGTACAAATACTTGAAACACAGCTGATATTAGGTGCATTTGTAGCTCAGGTTAATGTAAGATTAAACACTAAATTTCAAGAAATTAACTGCAACCAATTTATTTTGTTAACACGCTACTGAAGTGGTAAGGGGTGGCAAAAATAGAGACAATGGATACAATTTCTCATTGAGCAGTCACTCACTACCTCTGCATCAAGGGCTTATCATTGAAGGAGATCCATGAGGATATAGTGGAGACTATGGGAGAGTGCCCCTTCTTACAGCACAGTGAAGAAATCGGCAGCTCAATTCAAAAATGGAAGGGAGAGTCTGGAAGATGGTCCCCATCCAGGAAGACCAAGAACGGTAACCACCGATGAAAACACTGGCAGAATCCATGACATGATAATAGAGGATCGACAACTGAGCAGTACACTGCTACTGAGTTGGGCATCTCCAGGAATGTGTTCATGTCATTATTCACAATGATCTTCAAATGACAAAGGTCTCTGCTTGATGAGTCCCGGAACTTCTTGGAGCTGAACACAAACAACAGCGTCTCAACATGTCAAGATAAAATCTTGGCCATTTTTCTGCAGATCCTGAAAAGTTTGTTCAACAATTTGTGACTATGGTTCATCATTTTCAACCAGAAACCAAAGAACAGTCAAATCAGTGGAAACATCATGGATCCCCAACTCCAAACAAAGCAAGGGTGGTTCTGTCTGTAGGCAAAGTGATGGCTTCCATCTTTTGGGATTAAGAAGGTGTGCTATTGATAGACTATCTTCAAAAGGGCAGAATGGTCACCAGGGCCTATTACACTAATCTTATGAAGCAAACTCTGGGTCAAAGTGAAGGAGAAGTGTCGAGGGAAATTGACGAGAGGGGTCATCTTTCATCAAGACAATGCTCCAGTTCATAAGTTGGCGGTGGCAATGGCTGCCATTCATGAATGCGGCTTCCAGCTTCTTGAACATCCTCCTTATTTCCCTGATTTGGCCCCTTCAGACTATTACCTGTTTACCAAACTCAAAAAAGGAGCTCAGTGGTCGAAAATTTACTTCAAATGATGACGTCATCCATGCTGTAGACCACTTTCTACTGGCACAAGATGCTGACTTTTACAAAGAAGGGATCCGTATGCTCCAGGATAGCTGGACTATGTGCATAAACTTGCAAGGGGACTATGTTGAGAAATAACCCCAAAAAGCTGTACACAAATAATCCGTTGTACCTTATGCCGAGAACTTATCAATCACCCCTCGTACTTTCTCGTGAAGTTTTTGTCTTTATGCATTATTGGCATTATTTTTGTCTTTATGTATTATTCCTGCGTGCATACAACTCTGTGAACTATACATTTTAATTTAAATAGCTAACATTGCACAAAGGCGGGATCCTAAAACCTCACTAATGTCCAGTATCACATGCAGTTTTTACTGATCAACTCATGTAATCTTATACCACCATTATCTTTTATTTACACATTTTATAACACAAGTCCGCCATGATGGTCTATTATTATGTTGACACGAAGCCACGATAAATAACCGTTCTTATTGTAGTTAAAACAAATCTAAAACGGTAAACGCACGTAGATTAAGTAATTCATTACATACCTGTGTCTCCGATGATGATGTATTTGAACAAATATGCGTAGGACATGATTTTAGTGTGCACTTTTCTTCGCTGGATAATGATGTCAACTAACCGTGACGACACTAAACACACCGGAAGTAAATAGAGCTGAGCGTGTCACGTGACCACAGCGCCGGTGAATTGGGGGGGGGGGGGGCGCCCACCATAACCATAGTACAGAGAAAACCTTAAATTTCGTTTTACTCAAAGCTGTGCTAATGTTATAAAAGTATAAATTTCTTATCACGAAGTATTTTGAATGAAGTGATCAACAAAACAGGATTTGCCAGAGAGCTATGTACTTGCCTCGGGCAGGTTTAGCCAAACGACCTGTTTGACCTTTTTAATATAATTTTGGCTGAGCTTATGTATAAAAATTTTCTTAGACCTTCCGAAAGGGTTATTCGGCATGTTTCCAAATACTGGGCAATAACTGTCTCTGTGATTAGATAAGTCTCAATGTGACTGGTAAGCTTGAATTTTTGGGTGAAAAACAAGTGTGATTATAGTTTTCTATACTGGGGCATTTTGGACACATTAAACGTCATGATAATCTAGAGAATACCGTCTTGGAAGGGTACATAATGGGAAAAAGAAAGAGAGGAATACCAAGGCGAATATGGCTACAAGACATCGTTGATGATCTGCAAATAGATGCATCAGCAGCAGGCCATCTTGCTCACAACCGAGAGGCCTACAGGAGTGCTGTTAGGGAGGCAAAGTTCCACAACGGACATGCAAATGAATGAATGAATACAGGGACAGTAAAAAAACTTATCAAAACAAAAATAGGGAGGAATGAATGAATGAATATACACGAAGCTGAACACTTCTGAACACAGCCTCTTACAAGTCACAGCTAAGTGCTCCATTCATTTTACAGTATTTTATTCTAATCTTTTCCATTTCTATTTTTTATATATCATTCATGTGAAGTTATATTTTTTTATCTTCTCTCTTTATTTCTTCGTCCTGCGTGTTTTTGTATGATTAAGGTTCATACCCAAACGTTACAACTTTGTGCTCGTTAAGTCATAAAGCTGTTCGTACTTTTTTCATTAAAAAAAAATCTGACCAAGATTCTGTCCCACTTCTACGTTGATACCCCCAGTAACAGGCCTAGCCTGGCTGACGGGACAGGGATCACCATAGTCCCCATGACAGTGGAGTTTGCTAACGAAGCTTTGGACAACCCTGCTTTTTAGCTGTACTGCGGGACTGACAAAAATAGCTGCCATAACCCGCTTCCACGCCGATACGATTTTGTACCTCAATGTATACACGGCATCGCCTGCAAAAAACAAAAGCTCACAGTTACAGAGAGATATGACAAGAAGAGATTCAAGAGATATCCTTCTTTGGTTGCAGAACATTATTTACGGATAAGAGACATATTTTTTTTCCACATTGTCAGAATGCCTCCACCTCAAATGTTCAAATGACACAAGAAAATCTTGACACTGATCTAGGGTTGCCAGACGTGTCGGTTTTCCGAGACAGTTCCTGTTTTTAAAGAAAAAATTCAATGTCTAGAAAATTGCTATCAGGACACCTATTTGTCCCTGTTTTTAGTTCTCCTTTCAATTGAAAAAAAAAATTGCATTCGAATTCTTCTCTCTCCCTACGATTTTAATTTTGGCAGAACTGCTAAACACATTTTAAAACAACAAAAACAGTGGAAACTTAACTTGTTATTCCTGTCTCCGAGTTGCGATCTTGGAATCCTTGAATTTCTTGTCGTTTTCTATTAGCGATGTCACGCCTCCTCCACGGCCCTGTGTCCGAAGAAAACGAGGATCTGTATGGCAAAACACTTAAGGTGTGACATCTTTACTGTCCACTGTTTTATAGTTTGCTTGTTGTTGGAGATTACAGTGGCTGCAAGTTTTATACGCTTTGGTGAGAAACTTATCTGTTTTACCGTTATCCTCGTCATAGCTCTGAAAATCGATAATGTGTCGTCGCTTTGAGATTTATGACTAGTGAAAGATAAAGAAAAGTGCTTTTTCACTGCTAACGGTGTTGAGAGAATCCAATATTCTATATACATGTTAAGTAATTGTATGAAGTGTTTTCAAAATGCCCAAGAGAAAGTGTTCCATTCAGGAGAAATATTCCCAGGAATAAACAATATTTAGTGTATAAGTATACACCTATACACGAAGCACTGTAGTAAAGCTGTGATACCAAAATGTATAAACTAGGAAAAAAGTAGGAACAGCTTTATTACTTAACGACCACAAACAGCTGATAAACAGTAATGTAAATAGTAATGTAAACATTCCCAGGAATGGTCTTTTATAAAACGAGGGAGAAATGACCACGAAGTAGAACGTAAAACGTATAAGTGTTATTACATTGCCATTGGCTTTTGCGAAAGACCACGTAACAAACGAAAAGCATAAATCAGACATATATTCTGCAAGCACTTCTAAAAGACTGGACAGTTATTTTATGCCCAAATGTTCTGAACAGGAAAAATCACTACAAGCGGAGGAATTGACATTGTGCTATCACACAATTAAACATCATATGTCGTTCAATTCAATGGACTGCAATACCATTAATGATTCTCAAAACAGCAAAAAGGTGGCATTAGGCAGAACTAAAGCAACAACAATATTAACGTTCATATTAGCTTCTGAAATGGTTCTAAGGACTGTTGTTGCCGGAGGTGGGATGGAGAATTCGATCTAAAGCCCTGCGATACTCTGAACCCCTTGTGGTCCTCTCGGGTATCTCGTGTGGTCCTTTCGGGGACCACACAGGAGACCATGGGACCTAACGAGGACCACAGGCGTAAATTAAGTAGGATCACAGTGCGGTTTTGGTGGTAGAAGCGAACGAAGAAGAAGAAGAAGAAGCTCCTGAAATTACCAAATAATTATGTGACGATTTAGCAAATGCCCACTATTTTGGTATTGTGACCGATGCTAGTAACCAGAAAGATGCCGAGAAAATGTTCCCATTGATTGCTCAGTACTTCTGTAATCAAAATGGCATGACTATAAAAGTTCTTAAACTGGCCTCTTTAAAAAGTGAAAGTGCATCTGAAACAAGCAATTACTGTCTTAATGCATTAGAAGAGAACAAGGTTGATAAAGGTAAATGCGTTGCTTTCAGGGGTGACAAAGCGATTACAAATGTTGGAGTACGACGAACTGGTATGAACAATATGTTGACAAAACTGAAGAATGAACTAAATGAAAAATCTTCTCAGAGTTGGATGCCCTGAGCACATGCTTCATAATGAGATAAAGCCAGCAGCTGATGTTCTAAATGTAGAATGTGGAACTATAACAATTAAAACTGTTCAATTATTTCTCAATATATACTGTACGCACGGAGCGCCTGAAAGAATTTTGCAAATTTGTGGATGTAAAATATCGCAAATTAAAGCCACATACAAACAAAAAAAAAACAACAAGATGATTATCTTCGCTTCTTGCAGTGGAAAGAGTATTACAACTTTATGAAGCACTAAAATCGTTTTTTCCTATCAGAAGAAAAAAGCAACAAAGACTCTTGATTACCCTGCTTGAAAATCCTCTAAGCAAACCCTATCTTTGGTTTGTACAAAGCCAAGTGAGTGTATTTAATAGACAAGAACTTAAACAGGTGAAGGCAGATAGCAGCGTCTTAGAATTAGGTGTAATGTTAGAGGAAACCCCTATATTGATAAATCAGCGGAAAGAAGAAAGATTTATTCCCCTAAAAGTGAAATCTACTGTGAAACAAGCAGAAGATGAAGTAGGCCTATCAACTGTAGATATAAATAAATTTTATATTGAGATGGAAGAGTTTTATGAAACGTGCCATGCTTATGTAAAGAGGTAGACGACACTTTTGAGTGAATTTTCCATCTATAAGTATATGTTCTTAGGCTTCGTACCAGCATGGTCTTAAGTGGAATGGCTGTAAAGTTTCTGCAAGACAAGAGACTGTTGACTGACGATTCACTATTGGTTGATCAGCTGACACATATGAAGTAGCGTATTGAAGCAGTACTCACAAAGGAGAAGGGCAACTGGAATAGCTAATACAGTCAAGAGAAATGAACCTATTTCTTTGGACAGTCTGAATCTTTGGAGCAGTAACCAGAGTTACTAAAACTGTGTGAATTTATCTTTAGTGTTCCTGGATATAATGCACATGTGGAAAGGGTATTTTCCCTCATGAATGTGCAATGGACAGAGGAACGAAATCGCCTTCATGTCTCAACAGTTGAAGCAATAATTAAATGTGCTTTTAATTATCGATTGAGCTGCTCAGATTTCTATGATTGTGTCAATCAGCGGCAAGATATTCTTTCCCGATATTTAACGTTGGATAAATACTAGACGCAAGACGCACGAGGGCAGGATAACGTAGTATCTTATAGGTAAATATCCGACAGTAAAACACATTCGTACTCAGTTCATGTGTCGTTAACATCACATCGGGTTCCCATGGCATTCGCCAAGTTTTCCTGTTTTCGGCGAACTTTTCAACCTGATTAAGGGATTTTATGCCTACTAATTTGGGCTCTCTTAACAATGTCTTCTTTAGAATTTCACGTGGTCGACCTCTTTTTCTTCGGCCTGTTATGTTCCAATTGATAGCTTGTTTGGAGAGTCTCTGACTGTTTCTTGTCATCACGCGACCGATATACGTCCATCTTCTTTTTCTGATCACCCATGATACAGGTTGTTGTTTGCTCATCTGCCTTATCTCTGTGTTGTTTTTGAATTCGTTCCACTTGATACCGAGTATTTTCCCTAGGCATCTGTTTTCAAAAGAGTCTATTTCTTTAGTTGTTTTCCAGCTTTCGCATGCATAAATGAAGATGGATATTACATTTGAACTGAATAATCTTAGCTTGGTTTTTGTGCTCACAACATTTGTACCATATGTTATCAAGATACCTGAAGGTCGATGCTGCTTTTGCAATTCTAATTCTAACTCCCTTTCTGGTGTCACCATCCTGGTCTATGTAGTTGCCGAGATATGCAAATTGGTTTACTTCTTCAACAACTGTTTCTTATCAGTCAGTCAGTCACTTGCATGTCAATTTGCGGAACTTTGTCTCCCTAACAGCTCTCCTGTAAGCCTCTCGGTTGTAACAAGATGCCCTTCTGCTGATGCATCCATTTGCAGATTATTAACGATGTCCTGCAGCCATCTTCGCCTTGGTTTCCTCTTTTTTTTCCATTATGTACCCTTCCAAGACGGTTCTTGGAGAAAACTTAAATATGCGCCCCTAACGGTCCCTTTGTTTTATGTAAAACCAAGTTATTTTTTCACTTTTTATTCTTACTGCTGCCTGTTGGTCTAGATATAGCAGTGATATTAATTGTATCAAATGTGTTGGAAATCCCATTTTTCCATTATTTCCCAAAGTTTCTGCTCTTGCACACACTCAAATGCCTTTGAATACTCTATAAAAGATAAATACAGATTCACATTAATTTCTCTGCGTTTCTCTATTATTAATCTTATATTGAACATATGATCTCTTGTTCCTCTAAAAACTGGCTTGGACCATGTTGACTTCTTATATTTTCTTACGAAGTCTACCCGTTATGATTTTTAATATAATTTTACTGGCTTGACTGATCAGGGAAGCCGTTCCTTCTACTTGCCATGAATTAATTTCTAGCTACTTTTATTTCAAAATGCCTGCAAAGTTTAAAACATTAAACACAGGTATTATACGAAATATGAATAGTTTCTGCTCTTCTGAGCTGATCGATAACATTCGTATGGCATAACTTATAATCCTTGGATATGCTGTTTGAAAACAAAACTTTTAGATTTTGGGACATGTCTGCTGTTCTTTATTAGCAATTAATGATGATACTCCAGGAGCTTTTCTTTTTTCAGTCTGAGATAAATGTCCTCGTTTTTTTCAGTTACAGAATCTGGCAACCCTACACTGATCTCCTCTCCTCATTTTAAAATACCTATTATATACTTAAATTTGTAACTTTTCCATTTTTGACTGATGTAAACTGTGTGTTTCTACCTTATGGGAGACACTCAGAAAAAAACAAAAAACTGCAAAGCGTAAAGAATGACACTCAAGTTTCATTAAACGATGAAACATCCTAACCAAGCTTCACATGTACCCAGTTAATGAACCCACCATTTCTATGTGCATTATCTGTAAATATCCTTTGTCCAGTCTCAACATATAAGGATAAAGTCCAATCTCATCATAAGGTTGGGTTAATAAGGAAGATTAAATAGAGAAAACTTAAATATTTTGGACATATTAAACGTCATGATAATTTAGAGAAAACCGTCTTGGAAGGGTACATAATGGGAAAAAGAAAGAGAGGAAGACCAAGACGAAGATGGCTGCAAGACATCGTTGATGATCTGCCAATGGATGCATAAGCAGCAGGGCATCTTTCTTACAACCGAGAGGCCTACGGGAGTGCTGTTAGGGAGGCAAAGTTCCACAAGGGATATGGAAAAGACTGACTGAGTCTCAGCATTACATTTGTCCAATTCTACAAGTTAAAGGTAATTAAGCATGACGCTAAAGGTAATTAAGCATGACGCTAAAGGTAATTAAGCATGACGCTAAAGATAATTAAGCTTGAAGTGAATGAGCCCCCGTTTTGGCCATGGCAGGTCTGCGTCGCTGTTGTCTAGTTGCAAGTCGTTAAAAATGTATTTATTCACTGAGATAATTATTTAAAATTTACTCAGTTTTGTTTGTTTGTTTCTGTCTGGTGTTACCATCAGCTGAGTCAAAAGTTTTAAAAAATCTTGTGTTGCTTTTCTACCCCCTTTCTTGAAATAGTGAAGATGTTAAGGCTCGGCATTGTGTCGAATTGGGAGTGGGTTACTGTAGCTGTTTCTTCAGTCTTTGAATCATCATCATCATCAGGTGCCGTGCCGACTGGCGTTGGCTATTATGCTTTTCAAGAGTACACGATCCTTCATGCAGGCCATCAGCTCAGCTCGGTGATCTCCTCTCACACCATTCAGTCTTTGAATAGAGCCACAAAAAGAGAAGGGAGGGAGTGTAAATATGATAACAGAATATGTTCGCCAGGGTGTGTAATTCTGCAAGTGTCAAGTAAAGTTAACGCCCCTGATTATTTTTTGTTTTATATACTAGGCTAACGGGATGATTTCCCCTAACTATTGGGCTCAGTTTGGGCCAGCAGATAGTGCGACCTTGTGTTTTGACTTGAATGCCAAGTAAGTGTGGATAACTGTTGTCAGCTGTTTTCATGTGTGTTCCTTGAGATGTCTTGCCTGGTTCTTGGTCAAGTGTATATCAACAGGGAATCGTGAAACTGTTTTGTGTGTGACACTGCCTCACTTGTTAAATCATCTCACCAAGTGTCATCTCCTAGGGAATCAAGGGAGACTACCATAAACAGTGCAATATTTCTTTAGCAGACTCCACTGTAAGGGGACTTTAACGATCCCTGCCCTTAGTCAGTTAACAGGGTAGGACTCTTCCTGGGATACCAAAGGAGAGGTGGGACAGCGTTTTGGTCAGGTATGGTTCGCCAGTTTTGGCGATAGCATGCCAGCTATGGGCCTCTGACCTCCAAAGCGGACGATGCATTCTCTCCTGATGCCATTTATACACTTAATATATGACAATGTAATGCATGTAATGGGATCATCTTTCGGTGCATGTATTTCACATGTTATATAGCTATATAGGCAGAGCTACGTGTAAATGTCGACAATGAAGAAAATTAAGCAAAAGAGAACTAAGTCAGTATTATGTACTCTATACATTAAGACGTTAAATAATATATTTGTCCTGCTCAAGCTACGAGCAGATAATTTCGCTCACCGAATTTTGATTTGATATTTCAGGAGTTGTCTCTCTTTGATAAACCAGTCACTTCCTTCGCGTACCTGTGACCTTTTTTTCTTTTTAAACACATACAATGGAGTAGCACAATTTCTTTCTGTTTTTGTTTAACTGGTTTACTGCATACAGTTAATGGTTAACTGTGATACTTCAAACTCGACTAAGGCTAGTGTTGAATGATTGCGTCAGACAGAAAACTGGTAGATGGAAAGGAAAATGCCAAGCAGGTTTGTACGCTCATTTCTTCATCTTTTGAAAAAATAAGTTTGTGCGTTCGCGTATTCAGTGTAAAGAAAACAGCGCCAGATATACCATTTATCTGGACAAATGAGAAAGTGGCTCTTAATACACGCTACATATGGTCCCATAAGGCTATATTTAACTGACAAAAAATGACACAAACATAAGGTTATATTAAACTGAAAAAAAACGACACACGAAATAAACTTTAAAAACGTTTTCCTCAACTTGAAGCCTCTAAAACTTTATATAACATCAGTGATATTAGTTCACGGACATTTTGTCCGCTATTAAGTACCCAGTCATACCGTGCAGAAGAATGTCAGACGGGCCTGTGTACCCAATTCTTAACCCTTTTGAAACAAAGATCAATCAATCAATCAATCAATCAATCAATCGCTCGTCGCTCGAACCGAATCATGAACATGAAAGAAGACAAACAAAAGGTTAAAGTGTTAAAATGGTCATGGTCGTTGTACTCCAGACAGTTCTATGCATGCTGTGATCTGTTCCTTGGGCTGAAGATCTCGGCTTATGAACTCGGTACCATCTTCTAGAACCCCGACCAGATGGAGGAATCAGCGGTAGGGGCAGAGCCGGCTAAGTTCAGTCCGAGAAGCAGAGTTGAAATCGAATAGATATTCGTGTTCCTTTTGAATACACAGAATACTAGAAGTGGACTTGATTATAACGAAAGAAAAAATATAAAGAAGTGCTGAAACAGTTAAAACCGAAGAGAGAAACGACGAAGACTATAATATGTAGATCAGTGAAATAATTTGACTCTAGAGACATAATAGCGTATTTTTAAAAAAAACTTTTCTTGAGGGATAAAGGAAAAAGAGATATGGGCGACAGTTATCCAAACGACATACAACAAGAATATAACTTGGCTAGCGAACAGAACACTGAAAGCAAGCGGCAGGATAATACGGGTATCTTCTTGAAACAAATCTTTTCTGGCGGGTTCATTTGCTAGGACGCAGTAGAGAAATTCTATCCGTCATTTGGGGGTTTTTGTCAGAAACCACGCTCTGATCAAGGGAGCGGGTTTTGAATCAGAGGCAAACAGGCCGTGACCAGGTAGTAGTGCAAACCGGGTCCACCCGTAATGAGACGTGGACCATGCCCTCGGGCATTCAGTGTGCAGGGCAGGCCTCGAACATCTCACTTTGTTCACAAATAACGACGCTTGTGTTTGAACCAAAGGGCATGTTGATCTCTCACAGAGGAAAACAAAAAAGAGAAACTCAGGACCGTCTTGTCAGGGATCACCAGTTTATTGTGTGACTTTGATGACCCGGATGTTGGGTCAGTTCCAGGATGTTTACAAATCAGAGTGATGACAGCGTGCCATGCAAATTTTCAATTAGATTCATGTCCGTATCAGAAAAACAATATGTAGGTATATAATATTACTCATAATGAAGCATGAAAAAAAAAACCCCACTCAGATAATATAACTGATGTGATGCTCCATCCTTTTAATGATACATCAGTGTTAGGTAGCCTCCCTTCGTTTGTCTGTTCAAAGAGAAGCAAGAATTATGTCTTCCCTTCTGGCGCAGAACTTTCTGATTCAGGTCAGGAGTGTATCGCGGCAGAAAAAAAAACAACTCCACACATACAATTAATCTTTATGAGGTCATAAAAGCTGAATATTTGAAACAAAGGCGAAATTATATGTCATTTTTTCAATAACAAGAAAATTATATACCATATTTGAAACAGTCTAAATTATATATTCATTGTATTGAAGCATTTAAATTGGTGTCACCAAATGGAGAGAGAAGATTAGGAATAGAGAGGAATGGAGGCGAACTTTATCTGCAGCAGTGAGCCTTAATGGCTCGGAAAGCTGAAGAAGAAGAAGAAGATTGAGAGATCTGTTATTTTTAAATCTTTTTTTGTTTGTTTGTTTTTGCTCCATTAAAGGAAAGCAACTTTTCTTTAGATCACTTTTACAAGCTTTCAACATTCTACTGAAATTTTTAAAAAAATGAAAGGATATATTAACATTATAAAATATTCATCCCACTTCGTTATATTGTTCCAATGTCTTCATATCTTTCCGCTTAGAATGATCAATACAATGACTTTATTTTAAAAAAAAATGTTTTGCTATTAATGACAAAAGTAGGTAAAGAGTAATACGACCCAACAGCAGTAGCAGGAAAAATCGTATACTAGAGACTGAGCAAAGTTACTCTTGTCTGCGTTGCCATTTAGCGTACCAGTTCGAAGATCAGTTTGTGTCTTTGCAGACATTGTGTCCGCTAGAGACACGGACCGCGCAGTGGTCTGGGAAATGTTCCGTGCGGTGGTCGTAGTGTCCCGAGACGTGGTCATTCTCTTGGTAGTCGATGCATTGATCTCTGGCATAGTGGTGGTCTTTTTTGTGGTCACTACATCGGTATCTGAAATGACTGATTTTCTGGTAGTTGACAGACTGGGTGATAAAATGACTGGTTTTTTGGTGACCATTACATGCGTCACTAACTGGTCCACTGGTTTCTGTGTTTGCGTGTCATCAATGTCTGAAACGGGCGGTTTCTTTGTAGGCGTGTCATCAATGTCGGAAATGGGAGGTTTATTTGTAGGCGTGTCATCAATGTCGGAAATGGAAGGTTCCTTTGGAGGCGTGTCATCATTGTCACCATCGGTGTCAGAAACTGACGGTTTCTTCGTAGTCGGTTTCTTCGTAGTCGGCTTCTTTGTACCTGGACTCTTGTTAATAGCTCGCTTCTTTCTGGTCAGTGTATTGATCTGAGAAATGGCTGGTTTCGTCTGACAGGATCCACTTAGGTAGTATTTAAGGTCAGTACCATCTGGACAGTAGCCATTAAGATTCAGTGTGGTAGTATACTTTGTATACCACTCATTCAGTTTCAGTGGAGGTGGACAAGGGCAGTGTAGAGATGGAATGTGGTCTAGTCCTATGAAGTATGGAAATTTAGTCAACGATGCTAGAGCGAGGGGAATCTCTACGAGTCGTGTTTTGTCTAGGATGAGAATCTGGAGCGAAACAAGGGGTTTGAATGCTAAATCCGAGACTGTTGTTATTGGATTGGAGTCTAAATGCAGTATTTTCAGAGAAGAAAGGGTTTCAAACATTTTATCCGTGATCTGACTTATTTTATTAGCCTTCAAATCAAGTTTTATGAGATTTATTGATGACAAATAAGGTGTAATCTCTAAGACTTGACTGGATAACAAACCAACGTCTTCTAATATAAGTGTACAAATCGTTGCCCCAATATGTTTAATTATGCTATTATCCCAGTACTCAACGTTCACATGACGTATAATTAACGTGGTTAGATTGGCTAACGTGGTTAAACCTGCTGGTAGTTGAGTGAATGCCGCTGATGTAATTCTTAGTTCATTGAGTGTGTTGGCTGAGGCTTGAAACACGTCGTTTGGTAAGTTAGTCAGGGGATGGCCAGAAAACGAGATCTCCTTTAGACCTGGAGGTAGGCTATGTCCGTGTATGTTGGTGATATTTCCTTCCTAGAACAAGACGGAGAACTCATTGTAAATTACTAGAAAGATCAGTCGATAACCAGATTCACTACTGTATTAATATGAAACGATAACTTTCAAAACATTTCGTAGTATAACGTTTTAAAATGATCAAGCTAAAATAGACTGTTGCGTGTGTAAGATATTGCAGTATTGGCTACAGGAACCACTAGACCAAGCCAAATGTTCAGTTAGATGCAGTATGTAGCAATATATTATCTCTTCTTAAATGATCAAATTTGTGTCTGTTTTCCAACAATATTAGTTATATGTTGTCCATATTTGATGTTTATCATATAAAAAGTATTACAGTGCCAGTGTAACGGAACCGAGAGAATCACTTGTGCCAAGTCTAGTCTTCGTTTGCGCCAAATGGGCACCAGTAATTCTCTCCCTAAACAACAAAAACGTCGTGCAAATGTAACTGTGAAAATGTTTTATACACGTAATGTACACATATTAATCATCAAACGTCGTTTGATATGAGAAATTTCACTGGCACTTGAACCTTCGTTGGGAACACACCGATATGCACACTGATGCAAGTATTTTGCGCTGTTATTCAATATTTGCCAAACTGTTGTAACTGTTTGTTCATAGGCTCTGTCGTATTTTACATGAACTAATTAGCAGGCCACTGACATAAAATATTCAAAGTGCTGAAAAGCATCATTTATTGTTAGTAGCTAGTGCTCTTAAAGGTAGTAGCTTGTGTTTCTAAGGTTAATAGCTTGCATTCCTACTGTTAGTTATAACAGTTAGTGTGGTAGATCCATCAAGTTTAACAGCGTTTAGAGATTAGGAGATGTAGACGTAATAAGGAAGTCGTAGACTACAGGCCATTCAGCCAGAGTAGCTCATGCATCACATTCTAGATATGATCAAGGCGAAATAACGAGTCACTGACACATCGCCCGTACTGTCAAAAATGTATTGTTATAAGTAATTTATATTATGTATATAAGTATTTATATATATATATAAGTAATTTATGTATGTATATAAGTTATTTATGCAGATTATACAATAAGCAATGTAATTTCAGGCGTGGCTTGTTAAACTCATTAAGGTGTGGAGAAATAAAGAGATCAAAGACTCAATGACGTGCTTTTCATACTATAATATCATCCGGTCCCACGCAACGGTCAAGACACGGTAATGGTCAGATTGGAAGATACAGTAACGAATCACTGAACCTACAAACACAAACGGTTTGAATGAAAGAAGTGTGGAGAAATAAAGGGCTGAGCCGTACTCTAGTAGAGACCTGCTATATAAACTGAGTAGCCATCTCGTACATTAAACGTCATGATAATCTAGAGAAGACCGTCTTGGAAGGGTACATAATGGCAAAAAGAAAGAGGGGAAGACTAAGGCGAAGATGGCAACAAGACATCGTTGATAATATGCAAATGGATGCATCAGCAGCAGGGCGTCTTGCTTACAACCGAGAGCTGTTAGGGAGGCAAAGTTCCGCAAGGGACATGCAAATGACTGACTAACTGAGCCAGCTCGTTCCACTAACAAATGTTTGCCATGAACTTGGGGGTTCCTAAGAAATGTTTGCTTTTATTGTCAGAAAAATATACTTAGAATATATTGGGGGCATGCTATTCTTTTTTTTTTTTATCAGTGACTCTTTCTTGGTCACAGATTTGGCTTTCTTTTAAAAGTCTCATTGTCATTCATCGTTACTTGGGTTCATCGTCGCTGGCATTTGAATTTCCGCTTTTTTTGTGTGTGCGGGATTAATTGTCAGACCAATATCAACATGTATTTTAGCAAATACATTCACATGCGATCTGTTTTCTTAGAATTTCGTCATTTTAACTCAAACCAGTAACTGGATATTTGAAGTTTTATAAATGATTTTTTGTTAGTGTTTATGAAGACACATTGCAATCGAAGAACTGTCCTCGCTTATATAATCAATTCCTCATATTGCATGGCAAAATGAAACTTTCTTCATCTTGAGTGATCTTTGGTGCTTTAAATCAGTTCAAATTGTGATATTTTCCCAGTGTATTCGATCAGCCCACTAAGATATATTTACTATCGACCTTCTTTTTCTTCATTCTCCACTGAGTTTTCTAGTGAGTATCAAGTTCTCTAACTTCATTCTTCTCATGACATGTCAAAAGGCAAAGATTTTGCTTTTAATCACAGAGTGAATTAGTCATATTTCCTAAACATAAAATTCTGTGACAAGTAGTCATGTTTCCTAAATAAAAAACCCTGATATTTAGCCTTGTTTTCAAAACAAAAAACGCCCTTATATTTAGTCTTGTTTAATAAACAAAAAGCATCCAGATATTTAGTCTTGTTTTCTTAAAAACGCCCTGATATTTAGTTTTGTTTCCTAAACTAAAAAATCCCTGATATTTAGTCTTGTTTCCTA
Source organism: Achatina immaculata (assembly GCA_009760885.1). Taxonomy (NCBI): domain Eukaryota; kingdom Metazoa; phylum Mollusca; class Gastropoda; order Stylommatophora; family Achatinidae; genus Lissachatina; species Lissachatina immaculata. The sequence continues at coordinate 14,714,836 of CM019716.1, forward strand.
AACAAAAAACGCCCTGATTTTTATCTTGTTCCCCCCCCCCCAAAAAAAAAAACACCCTAATATTTAGTCTTGTTTCCTAAACAAACAAACAAAAAAACCCCTGATATTTACTCATGTTTCCTAAACAAAAATGCCTGATATTTACTCATGTTTCCTAAACAAACAAAAAAAGCCCCCGATATTTACTCGTGTTTCCTAAACAAAAATGCCATGATATTTATTCATGTTTCCTAAACAAAAAAAAAACCCTGATATTTACTCATGTTTCCTAAACAAAAAAAAATGCCCTGATATTTACTCGTGTTTCCTAAACAAAAATGCCCTGATATTTACTCATGTTTCCTAAACAAAAATGCCATGATATTTATTCATGATTCCTAAAAAAAACACCCCTGATATTTACTCATGTTTCCTAAACAAAAAAAAATGCCCTGATATTTACTCGTGTTTCCTAAACAAAAATGCCCTGATATTTACTCATGTTTCCTAAACAAAAATGCCCTGATATTTACTCATGTTTCCTAAACAAAAAAAAATGCCCTGATATTTACTCGTGTTTCCTAAACAAAAATGCCCTGATATTTACTCATGTTTCCTAAACAAAAATGCCCTGATATTTACTCATGTTTCCTAAACACACAAAAAACCCTGATATTTACTCATGTTTCCTAAACAAACAAACAAAAAAACCCCTGATATTTACTCATGTTTCCTAAACAAAAAAAAATGCCCTGATATTTACTCGTGTTTCCTAAACAAAAATGCCCTGATATTTACTCATGTTTCCTAAACAAAAATGCCATGATATTTATTCATGATTCCTAAAAAAAACACCCCTGATATTTACTCATGTTTCCTAAACAAAAATGCCCTGATATTTACTCATGTTTCCTAAACAAAAATGCCCTGATATTTACTCATGTTTCCTAAACACAAAAAAAACCCTGATATTTACTCGTGTTTCCTAAACAAACAAAAAAAACCCCCTGATATTTACTCATGTTTCCTAAACAAAAAAAAAAAAAAATGCCCTGATATTTACTCGTGTTTCCTAAACAAAAATGCCCTGATATTTACTCATGTTTCCTAAAGAAAAAAAAACCCCTGATATTTACTCGTGTTTCCTAAACAAAAATGCCCTGATATTTATTCATGATTCCTAAAAAAAACACCCCTGATATTTACTCATGTTTCCTAAACAAAAAAAAATGCCCTGATATTTACTCGTGTTTCCTAAACAAAAATGCCCTGATATTTACTCATGTTTCCTAAACAAAAATGCCCTGATATTTACTCATGTTTCCTAAACAAAAAAAAACCCTGATATTTACTCATGTTTCCTAAACGAAAAAAAACCTGTAATATTTACTCATGTTTCCTAAACAAAAAAAAAAACCCTGATATTTACTCATGTTTCCTAAACAAAAAAAAACCTGTAATATTTACTCATGTTTCCTAAACAAAAAAAAAACCCTGATATTTACTCATGTATCCTAAACAAAAACAAAAAACACCCCTGATATTTACTCATGTTTCCTAAACAAAAAAAAACCCCTGATATTTACTCATGTATCCTAAACAAAAACAAAAAAAAACCAAAAAAAACCCTGATATTTACTCATGTATCCTAAACAAACAAAAAAAAAACCAAAAAAAACCCTGATATTTGCTCATGTTTCCTAAACAAACAAAAAAAAACCCCTGATATTTGCTCATGTTTCCTAAACAAAAAAAAAAATACCTGATATTTGCTCATGTTTCCTAAACAAAAAAAAAAACCCTGATATTTGCTCATGTTTCCTAAACAAACAAAAAAAAACCTGATATTTGCTCATGTTTCCTAAAGAAAAGAAAAACAAAACAAAACAAAAACGCAGCGACCCACAGAGTAACATTCTAATGACAGTGAACTTCCAGAAACATAACCGTGTCTGTCATTAAAGTAATTTTTTTATGAAGAAAAACGAATTTGACAGTAAATAACTTCGTACTGAACGTGAAAAGTGCACTTTATTACGAACAAAATCCAGCTTGGAAAGGAAATCTTTTTAATTTAACAATATATCTCTAACCCTAAGAGTGAAATATTAAAATAAAAACCGAATTTAAAAAAAACACGAATACAGCTTTTTTTTTTTGTAGTTGCCTATTCGATTACACCGAATTAGCATTCGGTCGAACAATGAGATGCAGCATTGAAATAGATATAAATGTATAAGCCTTACATCAGCACGTGTCCGAGCACGTTTAAGAGAGAAAATATTTGCCGTTTCCATGACAAAATTGAATGCTGTTCCAGCTGGCACTTCAGCTTCCGCTAAACTTTGTTATTTAAATAATGCATGGGCATATTTATTTCAACTGACGCTTTTTATGCCTGAAAACTGAAGGGTCAGTGAGACCTTACTTATTAAACACTATTTTAAATCAAAATTTTTGAAAACGTTGAACTTTAAAGAGACGTGTTCAGGGCAATAATCTTAGAAGCATTGTTTTCTGGTCCTAAGGAACAATTTTTTATAAATAGGAAACTACGAGGCTTTGGTACGGTAAAGTAAGAGAACAAATTTTGTAGGATTAGACTTCGGAAAAAATCATAGACAAAGTACTTTAGTGAGACGTGAGAGAAAGAAAAATCACAAGAGAATTACCTGGGATTCGAACACGGACTCCGGTAGGACGAGCAGCCACGAGAGAACAGCGTACTATCGACTTAGCCAACTAGCACCCCAACAAAGGTGTTTTGTTGACATAGTCTTTAGTAACTGCTCAGCAGACATGAGGGATCGTGACACCCGGAAAGAATAATTTCTCAGTTGGCTAAGTCGGTAGTACGCTGTTCTCTCGTGGCTAGATGGCTGCTCGTCCTACCGGAGTCCGTGTTCGAATCTCAGGTAATTCTCTTGTGATTTTTCTTTCTCTCACGTCTCACTAAAGTGCTTTGTCTACGATTTTTTCCGATGTCTAATCCTACAAAATTTGTTCTATTACTTTACTGTTTTCTGGTCCTAAACTTATTTGTTCGTATTTTGTCCAGGCACACATTTCGTCTTAGTTTAGACGACAGAAGTGGTGGACTGAATACTTGTTAATATGCCAGATTTAAGCAAGGCATAGAAATGCTCGTTCGTGTAACTGTTTCATAAAGTGGGCGTTGGAAAGGACTAGGGGGAGATTGAAAGAAAAAAGGGCCAGTAGGGGAATATTGAACCTATCTTGTTATATGGAAGTGTTATGTCTTGTTATATGGAAGTGTTATGACTTGTTATATGGAAGTGTTATGTCTTGTTATATGGAAGTGTTGTGTCTTGTTATATGGAAGTGTTATGTCTTGTTAATGGAAGTGTTGTGTCTTGTTATATGAAAGTGTTGTGTCTTGTTATATGGAAGTGTTATGTCTTGTTATATGGAAGTGTTATGTCTTGTTATATGGAAGTGTTATGTCTTGTTATATGGAAGTGAATCGTGGACAATAGGCAAGTCTGCACAAAAATCATTGGAAGCAGCAGAAATGTGGTTTATTAGAAGAATGTTGCGAATCCCCTGGACGGCAAAAATAACCAATGAAGAATGTACGAGAAGAACTGGAGAGACAAAAAAAAACCTTGTCAAAAAGATAAAAGAGAGACAATGTACTTTCGTAGGACATGCAATAAGAAGAAGGGGCGTTGAAAATATTATAACAACAGGAAAAATAGAGGGAAGAAGATCAAAAGGAAGACCAAGAGAAATGATACTGGACAGTCTGACGGGATGGTGTGAGAGGAGATCACCAACTGAACTGATGGCGTGCATGAAGGATCGTGTACTCTGGAGAAGCATAATAGCCAACGCCAGTCGGCACGGCACCTGATGATGATGATGATGAGAGGGAGGGAGAGAGAGAGAGAGGGGGGGGGCGCTTCTTATCATTTTTCAACCTGATATTGAGAAACTTGTGTCCCTACATGAAACTCATCTATCACGTTAAAAGTTGAGAAAATAATGCGGTAGGTGTTCTAAATGTACTCCTTCATACTGTTAAATAAACAGGTTTGCTAACTGAAGTTTTCTAGTTGTGTGATGCATATCCTAGTTTAATAGGTCATCGTACGAGCAGTACACAAAAAGAAGGGGTGGGGGAATGGGGAAAAGGGGGGGGGGGGTTGCGGGCATTGAGGATGTGGGCTGAGAGAAAAGTCTGGGAACTACTGAATTTATAAGAATCAAAATGAAGTATATTAAGTTTTTCTTTAAGCAAATCATAAGACATAGCGATCATGAAATGTATATAATATAGACGTTTTTATTACACATATATAAATCTTTGGTGGAGAAGACGCTGACATTTCCACAGCTGACGTGCTAGCTTTAGGGCCTCCGTACCACAGCCGACCATGGGCCCCACCTTTATGTTTGTGCCCCCAGTGACGGGCACAGTCCCTCTAACAGGGCAGAGATCGCCATAACCCCCATGACTCTGTAGACTATTAAAGATGTACTGTAAACCTTCTACTTGTTAGCTCCGCTCACTGGAAAAAAAATTGGTTGCCATAATCCACTCCAAAGTCGACATGATGATGTGCCACAATATCTTCATCGCGTCGGCTGCAAGTAATCAGCTCGCAGTTCTAAAGCGATAGAAGAAGATACATGTATAAATCTTAATCCTTTCTTTAGTATCATAATGTATGAGCTGCCGAAAAGTGCTTTTATGTTTTTTAATGTACTTACATGAAAGTTCAGTGTTTCAACTCTCATGACGTTAATGCCTGCCCCAAGTGCCGGAACATTCTGCAGGTTGTAACAAATGACAGAATAGTCCAGGAAGTTACACGTGCAATCCTGAAAGATGTGAAACGAGTTAGTGGTAATGAATGGTACGCTATTTCAAGAGACGTGTTCTTCTGTCTGAATTTGGCACACTCATTCATGAACTGAGTCTTTAGATAGAGTGTGGATGTAAGTTTACAGCCCTGCTTCTCATGTGTACGCAGTCATTACCTTTCTGATCAAATCAGCTGCTCTTCTTCTTCTTCTTCTTCTGCATCTGTTGGCCAGTTATTTCAGGCATTTTTCTCTTGGCCTTTCACTCTTTCTTTGTTTCGATGGAAGAAAAAAGTTTACCAAGAAGTGAAAATATGGTTATAATTTGCTTCTTGTCTGTTTATAGTTACGGCACTTGTGGTTTTCCTGGACCTTCTATCAGTGTGTTTATAGTTATCTGATGTTCGATTGTGGAGTATATTTTACGAAAGTTATCATAGAGTTGACTATTATACCTAGATATAAGCATGCCATAGTTCGTGTTAAAAAATTATCCCAGGGATACGGGGGGGGGGGGGGGGGAACTATAAGAATTGCTGGAACGTAAAGAAAAGCATAAAATGGGATACTGTTCAACATTAAGTTTCAGAAAGCGTTGATAACTAGACTGTATTAATGTTTATCAGTGATTATTAACAGTTAGAACCTGTAGCAGGGGTATCCATTCCTCTTGGGCGTATGTGAACAAAATGCTGGGGGCTCGGACTCTGAACAATGAACAAAACATTGGTGTTGGATTACCATCATTCGGCTGTTGTGTTCCTAGCTATTACTATGCAAAATAAAACACGCTTTTAACAACTTTCCAAGTCATGTTGGTACTTAAAAGAAATGATAATTCAGTGAGCGCTAGGATCCTTTGAAACCGGTACATGTGTACCCGTCTTTCGTCGTGCACGAAGTACTTTACGGGTTTTGTCAATGCAACATTCGGTGCTTCATACCTTTTTTTTTAAAAAAATTTAAAATTTGACATACTTTACAAACATCAGCGGGAACTCGATGTTCCTTCCAAAGTTTTTTTTCCTACCTAATTTGCGGCGAGATTTCATCATCATCATCATGTGCCGTGCCGACTGGCGTTGGCTATTATGCTTCTCCAGAGTACCCGATCCTTCATGCAGGCCATCAGTTCAGTTGGTGATCTCCTCTCACACCATCCCGTCAGACTGTCCAGTATCATTTCTCTTGGTCTTCCTCTTGATCTTCTTCCTTCTATTTTTCCTGTTGTTATAATATTGTCAAAGCCCCCTCTTCTCATTGCATGGCCTATGAAAGTACACTGTCTCTCTCTTATCTTTTTAACAAAGTTTTTGTGTCTCTCCAGCTCTTCTCATACATTCTTCATTAGTTATTTTTGCTGTCCAAGGGATTCGCAACATTCTTCTAATAAACCACATTTCTGCTGCTTCCAATGAGTTTTGTGCAGACTTGCCTATTGTCCATGATTCACTTCCATATAACAAGATAGGTTCAATATAGCATTTTAGGACTCGTTTTCTAACATTCATTGATAAGGATGTGTTGGTTAATATGTTTCTTATTCTCTGAAATGCAGTCTTTGCATGGCCTATTCTGTTCCTAACTTCTGTTCTGCATTTCCCATCTGAAGTTATTACTGCTCCAAGGTATTTGAATTTCTGCACCTGCTTTAGAATAGTTCCGTTTAATTTAATACTGCATGCTGGTGGATTCTACAGGAAAAATTGGCGAACTACTTTGCGAGCCCTATGTGACGTCTAACGGCACGGGAAGGATATAAGATATAAGAAGATATAAGGTGGATTCTGTTTCTCAGATATAACCATAGTCTCTGTCTTTTTGATGTTCAAAGTAAGGCCTTTCTGTTCACTTTCTTTGGCGAATTTATCCAAGAGATTTTGCAGGTCTTGTTGGTTCTCAGCTATCAGTACTGTGTCGTCAGCATACCGAAGGTTGTTAATATTGTATCCTCCAATTTTTATGCCTGATTCTGTGATGATTGTTCTTAGAATATTCTCGCTATACAGAAAAAAAAGTTCCGGAGATAGTACACATCCTTGTCGCACCCCTTGTTTTATAAGTTGATATTTTCCAATTCTATTTTCAACTCGAGCTGCTGCTTCTTGCTGCCAGTATAGATGTTTTACAATCCTCAGGTCTTTGCCGTCTATATTGATGTCTTCAAGCATTTTAATAATTTATGTTTCACCTTGCCAAATGCCTTGGTGTAATCAATGAAGCATAAGTAGAGATCTTTCTGTACTTCTAAAGCTCTTTCTGTTAGTGTTCGTAAAGCATAAATGGCATTGTGTGTTCCCTTTCCTTCAACAAATCCAAACTGTTGATCTGCTATTTCCATTTTTATCCTTTTCCTTGTTCTTCTCATAATTATTCTCAGAAGTAGCTTCGTTATGTGACATGAGAGGCTGATAGTCCGGTGGTCGTCACATTCCTTTGCACCTGGTTTCTTTGGTAGTGCTATAAACGTGGATTTAATCAGGTCACTGGGAATATAACCACTATTGTAAATGTCATTCAGTAACTTGGTTATTATTTTTATTCCTGTCTCCTCTAGTGCCTCTATTTCTTCTATTGTTATATTATCAGGCCCAGTCGCTTTTCCTTTCGTCATGTGTTTGATGGCATCTATGATTTCATCTTCAAGTATTGGTGGTCCATCACAGTTTTCAGTATCTGGTGTTAATTCTGGTCTTTCTCCTCCATATAGCTCACCGATATACTCTGTCCACCTGTCCACAATGTCTTCTTTTCTCATTAACATTTTACATTCTTTCGATTTCAGGCATCCTGTGGTATATTTTGTTTTCCTGCATGTGAGTTCACTAATTCGTTTGTGCATGTTTTTGCTGTCTTTAATATGAGAGTCCTCTATCTGTCTGCATTGCTCATTTAACCACAATTCTTTTGCTTCTCTGCATTTACGTCTTATTTCTTTATTTATCTTGCTATATTTTTCCTCGTTATTTTTACTCCTCCTCCTCTTGTCCATCAGTCCTAAGATGTCGTCTGTCATCCATTTATTTTTAGGGCTTCTTTTTTTGGTGGTATTATCTCCTTAACAGTCTGGTGGATAGAATCTCTTAACATTTCCCATTGTTCATCTATACTATTTGTCTTTGCTATTGCATTGTATCTATTTGTTATAATAACTTTGTATTGTTCTCGCAGTTCTTGGTCATTTTTAAGAAGTTCTGTATTCAGTTTGATGTTTCTCACTTTTCTGCCTGTTTTCTTTAGTTTAACTTTTCCACAGAGTGGATCATGGTCACTATTGCAGTCAGCTCCTGGCATGGTTTCTGTTGTCAGTAATGCATTGCCGAATCGTTTGTTGATTAATATGTAGTCTATCTGGTTAAAAGTCTTTTTGTCTGGGCTGCACCACGTTGCCAGTCTTCGAGGATGTTGTTTAAACCAGGTGTTTCCTACAACCATGCTGTGTATTCTTGCCCATTCAATTAATTTATAACCTCTGTCATTCCTCTCCCCCAGTCCATAATCACCAACGATGTCTGAAGTTCTTCCTTTACCAACTTTGGCATTAAAATCTCACATGACTATGGTAACTTCATGTGGCTTTGTGTGTTTTAGGGCTGTCTCTATGTCATTATAAAATAGCTGTACATCTTCTTTAGTCTTTACAAAATGGTACCTCGATGGCCATCAACTTTTGGTAAACCAAAGTAAAAAAAAAACTGGCTTATTCTCCAACACGTAAATTGAGCATCATCAGTTTACTGCTCAGATTATCCTCCGACCAGTTTCAATGGTTGCTTTTTGCCAGGTTTTTTATAATATAAACCGGTTACGGGAACCCGACGACCTCCAAAAGTTTCGGTTTACCCAGGCAAGGGGGCGTGGAGTGTGGGGAAGTAATGGCTAGTACAATGTAATCTGAAATAGTAAAAATGTTAAAGGCCCATGGTTTCCACGGCTGACTAAAATTTTCTGAACGAGGACTCCATGAGGTCAAAAACTGAATTCAACAATTAACAGAACACTGTGATATATATATATGTGTGTGTGTGTGTGTTGTGTGTGTGTAAATGTAAATATATATGATATATATAAGTATATATATTTATATATGTATATATATAATATAAACACCAGAGATTAATGAACATAGCAAGCGCTTTTCGCTAAAGGTAATATCGCTAAAGGTAATATATTATCTTTAGGGTTAGTTGAAAGACGCCTAGAAGGTTGTTAAATGTCGCAAATAATAAGAAAGAAAGTGTTTACAGTAGGATCAGTCAGATTAGAATAAATAGTAATGAAGATTTTTTTTTTTACTACATACATGAATCGTATCATTTTAGCAAGTTTCAAATCAAATATGTTACCCGGGAAGAAAAACTAGGCCAGGACTGGTTATTTTGCTGAATCATTCCTTGTACCACATGCGACCAATCAATAATGAACAGTGCCTTGTCTCACAAGAGTTTAAGTCTGTGTCTTTTCCACTACATTTAACACATATCTGTAAAAAATTTATTTGGGGGGGGGGGGGAGGACACAAGCACAAAACAGTCTCTTTTAACTCACCTTGATATCGTAAATACAAGATCTTGTCTCTATAGAAGATGTGCCAGTAATGGCTAATAACAAAATCATGCACCTTGTGGTTGAGTCCACCATTTTGTTTTTTCGAGTTTTTAATGCAGAATATGTTTCTTGATAAGAACCAAGAGCAGATTTGGCAGTTTTGATGGCAAACTTTTGTTAGAACTCCATTCGCAGAGATTTCCCATTACTGAACAGCCAGATTATGTGAAGTTATTGTTTAACCAGACTTTACGAAATGATTCACATGTTTCTGATTATGCTCTATGCACAGAGCGTTTGTACCGGTAAGACTATATTATATCTTTTTTTTTGTGCGATAATCTCCTCTCACAGTTTCGTCTCTGAGTAACAAAAATATACAGATTAGTTTTCTATTACCGAAAAAAAGGACTATTTTTAATTTTATGACTGCATATCACTGATGCGCAAAGCTTGCTCTGCGCATGCCTGTACACCTTTCGAAAGATACAGTGAACGCTGTAAATTTATTGATATTTTTACCGGCCAAAGTTCGCTGAGCGGTTCTTTTGTACTCTCCCGTGACATGACACGGGAAGCTGTGCGTTCTATACGTCCAATAGTGTGCCAGACATGTATAGATTAATACACAAATAGTTGGAAGGACGGGTGGATGGATGGGAGACCAGACGGGCATTAATGGCTTAGCTATCAAACGCCTTTTTTTCTTTGTGTGGGGAAATATTTATGCGCTGTTCTCTCTTGGCTAGGGTTTCCTCGTCCTGCGGGAGTTCTTGGTGAAGGTTCCAGGTGGCTTTTTCTTTCTTTCACAAATAAAAGTGCTTTATGAATTTTTTCCGAGGTCTAACCATACATTACTGTAGTGTGTTATTTTACAGTACGAAGGTCTCCTTGTTTTCTACCAGTTGTAAAAACTTCTTCTTCTTCTACTACTACTACTACTACTACTACTAATACTACTACTACTACTACTACTACTACTACTACTACCACCACTATCACCACCACTATCACCACCACCACCACCACCACCACGACTACTACTACTACCACCACCACCACCACCACTACTACTACTACCACCACCACCACCACCACCACTAATACTACTACTATTACTATCATAAAATCTTACCCAGCCTTCTTGAAAGATTTAATTAATATGCAGGAATTATAACAACTCGAAGTTTTGCAACACTTGATTAGCAAAATAAATAAACTCAAAAACTATCAAACAGATATATATATATATATATATATATATATATATATATATATATATATATATATATCATGTCACAATTTATCAGTAATAAACACTAAAGCACATTCATGATTAAAGACATCTTGTCGACTCACGTGCATGTCAACGTGTAAGACACAATCAGGCCATGCCTTAGCGTGTTTTTTCGCTCTTGAAAACTGAACGTGGAAAGTCAATGTAACAGTGTGCAAGTGACTGAATATTAATAGGTCTTTGACGTCATTCTTCTCTTCATTCAGTCGACATTCAGTAGTCATTTCATTCGATATTATGCTCTCCTGCCTGTAGAGCTAAGTATGGTCTCAGTTCAGTACTCCCTTGTGCCCCCTCTCATTTTCCTGCTTGTCCTCCCAAGGCTAGCTCCATTTCTTTAATACTCTACCTTTAGAAAAAGCCTTTTTATATTTCTTTACTGCTATCCTTTCTAAAACATATCTCCAGTTCTTTACTAATCACCTTCTCAGAGTCTGTTTTCAGTTCTTTACTACTCTTGCTCCAATAGTCTATCTTCAGTTACCTACCTACCTACCTACCTACCTACCTACCCACCCACCCACCCACCTACCTACCTACCTACTCTGTACTAACCATCATTATTGTCAACATGGAGTTTTGTGCTGTTCAGTGCGTTTTATCTCATTACTGTACAGATAATTCTGTCTCTAGAGAGTTTTAATGGTCATAATGTGAAGGACAATTAGAAGCCATTACTTCTCGGCGCCACGTTGGAGACCTTTCTGTTTCGAAAGCTGAAAGAAGTGGGCGGACATATTCATGTAGAGAATGTGGAGGGGAGAGGACAGTCAGCGCAGTCATCAAATACAACAAGCCTGAGTTAAATTCCACTGGAATCTTTGATGTAAAGACAACTTAAGGCTCGCCATGTACAATTAATGACAATTTATACGCTTTCATAAAGAAGCACAAAGGCAATTTCTGCTCTGTAATTTATAAAGTTACATACTACTGACGTGCTAAGAGAGAAACAAGTTTGTGAGAAACGACTAAACAGAAGTGAAACGTTAGTTTCCACACTCCCCTTTCATCTAAAGAAAGATTTCATAAAGAAAAAGGTTAACGCACGTTTAGTATTATTATTATTTGGAGGTGTACACGTGCTCTTTCTTTTGTTCTTTCTTTCTTTTGTTCTTTCTTTCTCTCTTTCTTCTTTCTTTCTTTCCCTCGTTCCTTCTTTCTTTCGTTCTTTCTTTCTTTCGTTCTTTCATGAAAGCACTGAAGCTGCATAGAATGGAGCTTGAAAGAATCGACTTAATAAAGACAGACGATACAGAAACCACAACCTTGATGTCAGCGTGAATATAAATTAGCTTTCTAGTTGTTGTTATTCTTGTCGTCATATAACCTAGTCTAAAACTACCTTGCTCAATCCGAATAGCATTTGAAACAGCCTTGCACTGTCTAATCAGCATGTGAGGCCCCCACCTTTCGCTTTCCGAACAACAGTGCAATGACATTCTGTGCAAATATCGATTACTCTGTATTCAGTTTGCCTGGTAGTTCCAGGCAGTTGGCGATGCACTGAAAACTGTTGAGGTTATTAGGTACGACAAATATAAACACGAAACGAAACCACGACGAGGGAGGCTGTGAGAGCTTTGTATTACGTGCAAGGTGGGGGAAAAAAACAAACCAAACGTGACAAGATTTAATTTCTTGCACGCTTCAGAAACAAGTGCTTAAAATAATAATGCTATCATGATTATTAGCAATAATAATTATTATTATTTCCTCGGTCACAACAATGAGTTCTCAGTGCTTTAATTTTCGAGAGCAAAATTACCACATTTGTTTGAGGTAGTTTGGAGAATGGCTTCATCATAATCACAGGCTTTTCTCACTCTCAGTGATACATACCGAGACCATTGCCCAAGTAAGATGGAGGAAAACCATTTAACACTTGTACATAATCTGGCACAGTCATATCGTACACAAAACTTGCAGCGGTTATCAACTTTGTTACCGCTCTGTCACCAATATATGAACGTTGTCACTATCTTGTCACCAATATATGAACTTTGTCACTGCCCTGTCATCAATATAAGAACTTTGTCACTGCCTTGTCACCAATATATGAACTTTGTCACTGCCCTGTCACCAATATATGAACTTTTTCATTGCCTTGTGTCTCTCATTTCCCTGTGTCTCTCTAAGACGGAATAGTTGATCACTGTTACCACATTTGAAAAGCTTCATAAATTCTTTATAGTTTTTTCTGTCCCATACTGAAGTCCAGAAACCTGTCCATCACCATCATCATCATCATCATGTTAACACGCTCTCCTAATGTTGGATTCATTCATTAGCATGTCCCTTGCAGAACTTTGCCTCCATAACAACTCTCTTTTTTAGGCCTCTCGGTTGTAAGCAAGATGCCCTGTTGTTGATGCATCCATTTGCAAATCATCAACGTATAGTTACTATCTTCGCCTTGGTCTTCTTCTTTTTCTTTTTTTTTCCCCCATCATGTACCCTTCCAAGACTTACCCAAACTCTCATGACGTTTAATATGTCCGAAATATTTAAATTTCGTCTGTTAGATAGGTTACCTCAAGTAATCTCTAACGGTAGGAGGAAGAACCCGGGATCTGGAAAAAAGAGGATGCAAAAACTAGGACAGGGCACCGGAGTAGAGGACGTAATCAAAGGAACATTACAAAGCCTCATGATGCATAATCCTGGACACAATGGTCTGTGACGTGCTTCCACATCGTTTGCCATTTTTTTTTCTTTTGTTTGAAGGGCTGTGTTAAAACAGCAGGTTCATTTAGAATCTCTTTCCATACCACGTTCTTCCCTTCACTTCATGTCTCCAAAGCTGTGATTCTAAAAATAGCACGTACTGGGGCAAAGGGCAATAAGAAAGCATTTAGACGTAGCTAAACAAAGATTAGCAATGACATATTTGGGATGATAACTGTGTCATTCAGTAATTAAACTAGCAGAAGTGGCTATAGAAATGCCCTGTCGCTAAAGTTTGTAAGCTAATATTTAAATATTAGTAATCTACTACAGTCAATGTTGGCAACCTTGAATCTGAGTTAGAGATAAGGTGTGGAGAATTACTGTTGTAAATTTAATAAATTAAAAGACATTTTTCATTATATCCAGTTTATTAATTCATCATCATCGTCGTTGTCGTCATCATCATCATCATCATCTTTCACTCCCTTGAGAGCATAGGCCATGGATAAAGGCTCTCCAGTCATCCCTGTTCTTGGAATTATTCTCTGCTTCCTTCCATGTGTATCCTTTGTCTCTGAGCACTGTCATAATTTCTTTTCTCCAAGTAAGTCTAGGTCTTCCTCGTTTTCTATTTCCCTGAGGATTCCATGTCAGTACCTGTTTTTCTACGCTGGTGTCGGGTTTCATCAGAGTGTGGCCAATCCACCTCCACTTCCTTGACATGGTTTGTAGATTCATAGGTTCTTGTCATGCCCTTTCCAAGACCTTCTCGTTTATGATCTTGTCATGCCATTTAATGTTTAAATGTATGCTTAGTTATTATTTTATATGTCCCTTAGAAGTTGCATATCAAAAGATCCACTAGATCAACCAACTCTTTTGTTGCCAGGTGGCTGGTGTAAGTAACGTTTGAAAACCTTTCTTCTAGACCTGTTTATTTTCAAGTCCACATCACAAACAACCTCACGAAGCACTCCACTGAGATGTGCACGAACTAAGTGAAGAACGAAACAATCCAGAAATTATAGGAAGAAAAAAAAAGTTGCTTGTGGTAGCCAAAACAGTATGCTACTGATTTTGTGACAGTGTTTCTAAAGATTTTAAAAAAAATGGAGCTCATGCAAAAGTGTTCATAATTGTTATTTATGAACCTGTGTTTGGACACAAAAATAACAAATATATATATATATATATATATATATATATATATATATATATATATATATATATATCCATACTACAAGAATTTAATATTGAAGAAGGCTGGCTAGTAAAGAAGATTAAAAAAAGAGAGAACTTAAATATTTTGGACATATTAAACGTCATGAGAATTTAGAGAAGACCGTCTTGGAAGAGTACATAATGGGGAAAAAGAAAGAGAGTAAGACCAAGGCGAAGATGGCTACAATACATCGTTGATGATCTGCGAATGGATGCATCAGTAGTGGGGGCCCTTGCTTACAACCAAGAGGCCTTCAGGAGAGCTGATAGGGAGGCAAAATTCCGCAAAGGACATGTAAATGACTGGCTGACTGCGTTTACAGGTGGCAAAAATTGTAGACGAGATTTCAAGAGAAGTGACTTCGAGATAGTTATTATAACATTATATACACCGTAATTTTAAAATTATAGTGGTCTAGTTCGCTGAGTGGTTAGGGGCTCGGTCTACTAATCCAGTGGTACGTGATTCAAATCCCAGCAGTGAGATTTTTAAAAAAATCTGGTAGCAACACACCAAAAAGGCCCCGGTTTTCACTCAGCCTCTAAAAATGAGGGCCAGAGAAATCTAGGGAGGGTAAATGGAGCCAGGCTGAGCACATCACACTTTCATGATCTTGGAAATACAGGCCTAACACAACATTGCATCCCCAATGTGGCTTAAGTTCATGGGAAGTGGAGGGGAGGATTTGTATTGTAAAAATATACAAAATTACAAAACTGGTATAATTTTAATGTCTATTCTCTCTGTAAATATTCGGAACGCTCCGTGGTTATCTTGTTGTCTGGTGTTATTTGTAGTCAAGTTACAATATTTGCATTCAGCCATCGAAAGTTAAGGTAACAGTGTTTATGAAAGATAAAATTGTTCACAAATCATGCAGGTTTTTGTACATCAATATCATACCTAGTCTTGAAACTAGCTTTTGTTATATCTCAGATAACAAACAAATCGTGGCTCGCTTAATTAAATGTTATCGAAGTAACATTTCACCTGTGAAATCCGAAAGGAGCATTCTTCCCCCTCCCCCCTCTTGTTTTCTTGTGATTATTTCATTGAAACTCACGGTCGACATTTTACTGAACTTCTGTCAAAGTTCAGTAGAATATTAGTATTCTCTACGGAGCGTTAGCTGAGAAACGCTGTGTTATACGTATATCAAGGATACGTTGAAGAAACTCTGAAACGTTTTCTGACGTACGAGTTTTTTTCAGCGTAGACGACGTCAATTAATAAAGCATAGGGCAGATACAAATCCGTAAAACAAATTACACTAATTAGCAGTTCGTATTATCAACAGAAAACAATTTATGTGAATCATTAAGAATAATTGTTGGCAGATTATAGAGAACGTGGCACTGTTATAAACGGAATATCTCGCTTATCACAGACAAACACTAGTTACTTCAATAACTGTCAGATGTTTGATTATTCAAGATTGTGGAATATAGAGTTTTAGTAGAAGTTTCCTGTAGACACTATCAGCATGACATCAAAATTTCATCATCATCATCATCATCGTCGTCATCAGCATCATGTGCCGTGCCGACTGGCGTTGGCTATTATGCTTCTCCAGAGTACACGATCCTTCATGCAGGCCATCAGTTCATTTGGTGATCTCCTCTCACACCATCCCGTCAGATTGTCCAGTATCATTTCTCTTGGTCTTCCTCTTGATCTTCTTCCTTCGATTTTTCCTGTTGTTATAATATTTTCAATGCCCCCTCTTCTCATTGCATGCCCTATGAAAGTACATTGTCTCTCCATCTTTTTGACAAGGATTTTTGTCTCTCCAGCTCTTCTCCTACATTCTTCATTAGTTATTTTTGCTGTCCAGGGGATTCGCAACATTCTTCTAATAAACCACATTTCTGCTGTTTCCAATGATTTTTGTGCAGACTTGCCTATTGTCCATGATTCACTTCCATATAACAAGATAGGTTCAATATAGCATTTTAGGACTCGTTTTCTAACATTCATTGATAAAGATGTGTTAGCTAATATGTTTCTCATTCTCTGAAATGCAGTCTTTGCTTGGCCTATTCTGTTCCTAATTTCTGTTCTGCATTTCCCATCTGAAGTTATTACTGCTCCAAGGTATTTGAATTTCTGCACCTGCTTTAGAATAGTTCCGTTTAATTTAATACTGTATTTTGGTGGATTCTGTTTCTTAGATATAACCATAGTCTGTCTTTTTGATGTTCAAAGTAAGGCCTTTCTGTTCACTTTCGTTGGCGACTTTAATGCTTAGTATAAATAAGTTTACACTAACAAGATAATTCAGAACTCTTTAATGCACAAATTACATTAATGTCAGAGCATGGGAGTGGCAGAATCGATAACTAACGACACGGATGTTGACATTGCCACGTCTGTCTCCAGTCCAGTCATCTGTAAAAATGGATACCGTCTGCATTGTGCTAGAGCAGCGGTTCTCAGACCCTTTTGCTGCACGGCCCACATTTAAAAGTCAAACATTTTTTGCAGCCCACTAATAATGTGCTTTATATTTGCAATGTATAAATCTAAGTTTATTATGTAATATTTTCTCTACATGTTTAACTGCATATTCATTGTTGCACAAAAGTTCTTTTCAATTATCTTAAAGATGGCACTGTTTCCGGTTGGATAGCATGTCTATTCTGGCTGGAATTTGTGACAAACACATTTGAAGATCATCCTCAACGTTCATTCTTGAATGATATTTGGTTTTCATGGCAGTCAATGCAGAAAATGAAACTTCGCATAAATAAATTGTTGAAAAACTTAGAAGAACTTTCATCACCAGGGCTGACAGAAAAGGATATTCCAGCGAAACAGTGCACCAAAAGGAAGAGATATTCACAGCGGGGTCGTTAAATTTGATTTTTAATGTGTGATCGCTAGACAGTTCCCCTAATTCCTCTTGTGCACGATCGGTCAATTCAGAGAATGCACACTGAAAATGATTCCGAATCTAATCGTACGCTTTTATGTCTTCGGGCGTGAAGTATTTGTTAAAATATTCAGCTAGAGATTTCAGATGCCCTTTTTATTACACCAGTGACCCCTTCCAAAATCTCGCCATTAACTTCATTGCGGTCTATAAATTAAAAGAACAAGTGAAACATGTCTTGTGATTTGTTCTCGAGTCGTGTGCGCCAAAGTCATAGTTTCTTCTTAAAGGCCGCAACTTTGTCGTATGTCTTGAGTATACTGGCATCTTTACCCTGCAGTGATATGTTCAGACTGTTCAAAAGGCTAAAAATGTCAGCAAGGTATGCCGGCATGGCAAGCCACTCAATATCAGCGACCTTATCTGCCAGGTCGAGATTGTGTTCTGTCAAAAACTGCAACAATTCTAAACTAAGCTGAAACACCCTTGCAAGAACTTTTCCTATGGACAACCAACGCACAGTCGAGTGCAATAGGAGATGCTTGTGTTCTGCATTTGATTCAATACAAGGTTGAGCAAATAATCGACTGTTCACTGTTCTAGTTTTTATGAAGTTTACAATCCGAAACAGTCTTCGAGTACAGATCCCAGAGCTTCATTAAACTTCTTTGAAGCGAGTAACTCACGATGGATCATGCAATAGGTGCCTACAATCTCGAGTGACACTTGCTTTACGTGAGTTATAACACCACTGTTGCGCCCAGTCATTGTGTCAGGACCCTCGGTGCAAAAACCGACGCAGTTCGTCCACTGCAGTCCAAAAGTTGTGAAAAAGTCGTTTAAGACACAAAATATTTCATTGACTGCCGTTCTGATTGACAGTGACTTGCAAAAAATTAAACTCCTCTTCCATACTATTTTGCCAACAATAGCGAACATAAATAGGCAGCTCTTCTCACAACCGAGAGGCCTACAGGAGTGCTGTTTGGGAGGCAGAGTTCCGCAAGGGACATGAAAATAAATGAATGAATGACTCGCCGGCGATGTCAGCTGACTCATATAACTGAATAGCAAACTTAGTAGATTGTAATCGTTTAGTTAGCTGCGCGGCAATGTCCTCGGGCATTTCTGATATTCTCCTGCGGACAGTATCGTTCGAGATGGGAATGCTTTTCAGTTTTGTAGCGTATTCTGAGCCGATCAATAAGTCACAAATGTCAACAGCGGCTGGCATGATAAGATACTGTCCAATCGTGTGCGGTTTCTTTGACTTTGCGATTCTCTGGGCAATCAGGTACGATGCTTTTCAGAGCTTTTTCATTGAGAGTGGCTCTTGTTTTTAACACTGTCTTCTGTTTACTATATTCCTCAGCTTTACGTTCGAAAAATTATTTGGCTTTATTCTGTAGATCTGGATGTCTTGTAGTTAGATGATGACGCAGTTTCGTGGCTTCATTGCCTCATTAGAGACGATTTGCAAACAAATAACACACTGTGACAGATTTTGGACATGTTTGATGGAACAACCGTACTTAACATATTCCACATCATATTTTCGAGCGCATTTAGTTTTCTTACAAGGATTAACGTTAACGTCGTCTCGATCACAGTCACTTTCGCTGCCACTACTATCAATTTGTTTGCGCGAAGTCGAAGGCTTACGTTTCACAAATCGATCCATTTTAGCGCCTAAAGTTTTGTTTAAACAATAAAAAAAGCTATCCGAAAAGTCTCCACGATCACTAAGTGAGTAACTGGAATCCGTTGATTAATCCAATACAAATTACACACAGAACCAAGACCGAATAGCGGCTCTCAAGTCAACGAAATATGATTTTCAAACTAAAACAAAATTGCTGAAATTATATTTCACTTCTGCTCTCTCGCAGATTCTACAGAATCTACGCCGACTGTTCTCTAAAATTACATTGTGAAACTGCACGTTTCAGCAACACGGTCAGAAAGACGTCGGTGTTGCACTTCAAAAGCGGTGCTGTCTTTTTATGTACGTCACATTTCTGCTTGGTGCTGGAAGAAACGCTGTCTGGACCATCCTGTCTCCAACATCCGAACTGCGGACGTACTAAAATGAAATAGGATTTGTGTCTATGTCTTGACACACACAATACAAGACAAGAATTTTATTTGTCTATTTCTTGACAAATTGAAAGCCACTGAAATAGTGGTGCCACTGAAGGCAGAATGCCTAAACAAGAACACGCTAGATTGGCCAGCTATGTGTGTTTACTGAAAGAGCGTAATTTTCTCTTACTACTCAAGTTAACTATTCCAAGGGTTGGAATCCACCAAATGGTTACTAGACTAAACGCAAGGTAACAGCACACCCAGATTCTCAACAAAGTCGCGCCATTCAATATAGATAACCTTGACCACAAGACCAATGATAACCATCCTGTCATTCTTCAATACGATACAGGAAATGTACATGTATCACGACAGAGTCTCCAGTTTTACAGTTTCAAAGGTCAATCAAAACTTTAATATGAGGATTTTTTGAGGATGACGTAATGTGCATTGAATAAATCAAGGAAAACAGACAACTCAACAAAATACACAGAGCCAAGTGTCCGGGCAAGAGAGTTATTCTCGCCATAGGACAAAATAAAACTCAAGATATACTTACAGACTAATATCCTAATACCCATTGATCCAAGCTCTGGAAATCAACATCTCAACAAAACCATTCAACCTAACTCCTACACCACTACGTCCACAAGGACAACCAACTGTAACTTTACCTAACCGAACCATGGTCCTATTCTTACAACAACTAGAACAAAAATCGAGGCTCTACCTCTCAACCATGACTGAAAAACTCAACTCTACTCCTAAGTCTTTTCTGTCTGAGTTCTCCCTTTCTCTGAGCCTCCTCTGTTTTTATATTTCCCAGCTCTGCTGTGAAATCACGTGATATTTCACGCATTCGTCTCATGATGTTAAGACCTAGAAACTTCTCTCGCCTTTCACGTGATAACCAGACTTTCCGTACTGTGCTAGTTTAGCCTATTAAGTCAGTTTACCTACAAACAAGACTCGTGAACGTTCTGAAAGTTCTAGAAGTATTATTAACCTCTTCACCTTAGGGAGTTAAAACTTCTCCCCTTATATCTGAGTGGCGAATTGGTTAGTGTACTGGTCTCTCATGGCGAAGGTCGGGGGTTTGAATCCGGCCGGAGGCACCCCAGTCACCCAGCTGTAGAAATGAGTACCTGACTTCTTCTGAAGTTGGGGAAGGAAAGGCGACCAGGCGTGATACTGACCATATCACCCTCTAGTGTGCTGACAGGTCAAGGAAAATATGGGCACTAACACCATATCCCTATGTGCCTCTAAGGCTCAACAGGATTACCTATACCTTTTACTTACCTCATGCCAGTACTATACTGGTATAAATAAAACCATCTACAATTCTGCGCCTTGCATCCGTGTAGTATGCCGCTATGCATTGCGTGAAAAATGCGGAATAATATTTTATTCTATCTACTTTTTTTTCTCTCTTTTTTTTTTTGGTGCTGCTTTGAGACTTCAGCGCGGCCCACAATACTCCCTGTCACGGCCCACCTTTGGACCACGGCCCGTGGGTTGAGAACCACTGCAGCTAGAGGGTACTAAATGTGAAACTGGATAAATAACTTCTCACAATGCGAGGCGCGGTCGAGTACACTTATCACACAGCCTGATCACGTGATGGTAGTCTCACAGACGGACGCTGCTGAGAAAAAGGACAGATGATTTGGGAAGTGGCTATGAAAAAAAAAAGCCCACAAAAATATGAAGAAAAAGCAGGTTAGGTTCAAACGAGACAGGAAACTTGCGGATTTACAGAGAGCTTTGTTCATCACAGAGAAGTACTCCATTCTGGCAAGCGTGAGTCACTAAACCGACGGTACAGTGCTGTACTGCACAGTCATCACAAACAACCATCTAAAAAATTGAATATGGCCTGTGCCATTCAGTCCATTCTGAAAGTTTGGGAAATTTTAGGAAATTCTCTCTCTCTCTCTCTCTTTCTGCATTGAGTGTATGGATAAGAATGAAATGTGAATGTTATACTTTAAGTTTATTTTACGTCTCTCAGCTTTCCAATGTTAGTTATGCTGGTTATATGAGCAGAATATTTGTAGAATGTCTGGAACAGAGTGAAAGTTGTATGATAAAGGGCAGAATGTCAGACGGTCCTGCGTGCCCAATTCTTAACCCTTTGGAAATAAAGATCAATCAATCTCTCTCGCACTGAATCATCAACGTGAAGGAAGAACGACATATTCATGTGTTAAAATGGTCATGATCATTGTACTTCAGACAGTTCTGTGCATGCTGTGATCTGTTCCTTGGGCTGAAGATCTCTGCACATGAACTCAGAACCATCTTCTAGAACCCCAACCAGATGGAGAAGCCAGCGCTGGGGCAGAACCAGCTACGTTCAGTCCGAGAAGTAGCGGTGATATCCATTAGAGTATTCCTGTTCCTTTTGAATGCAGAGAATACTGGAAGTGGACTTGATTATAACGAAAGAAAAAAAAATAAAAAGGTGCTAAAACACTGAACATGAAAAGAGAAGCTGTAAAAAATAATATGTAAATAAAATAATTTGACGTTAGTTATAGACATAATAGCGTACTGTAAAGCTTTTTTGAGGGATACGTTGAAGGGAAACGAGTTTTTGGTGACAAGTATCTAGAGGGTAAACGCCAAGAATAAAACTGGCTATGTGAACAGTCTACCAAAAACAGCAATAAGATGGACACCACAGGGGAACAGAAGTAAGAGTAGACCAAAAGAGACATGGAGAAGAACAACAGAGAGGATGTTGAGCAATAGAGGGCTCACTTGGGCAAGAGCAGAAAAAAAAGGCAAAGGACAGGCATTTGTGGAAAAACCTTGCGGAAGCTCCATGTGCCCTGGGCACTTAAGGTTCAGAGAGAGAGAGAGAGAGAGAGAGAGAGAGAGAGAGAGAGATGTGAACAGTGAAAGCAAACGACAGGGCAAGACGGGCATATTGTTGAACCAAATCTTTTCTGGCGGAAGAAATTCATGAGGTTCATGTGCTAGGACTCCGTAGAGAAATGGATACTTTTTTCTGGGGGAGGGGGGTGTTGTCAGAAACTACGTTCTGATCAAGGAACCAGGTTTTAAATCAGAGGATGTAGCTGAACTTTGCAGTGTGTACGAGATACAAAAGAGCTGCACTATCACGTACAATCATCGTGGGACCTGACAGCATAGAAGATTCAATAAAACTCTTCATAATCTTATGTGACTATTATCTCACAGTCAGAAAAGGAGGTGGGATTATAACATATATTAGTGTCTTTATTATTGTAACACTGTGAAGTTCTATTTTATATTATTCATTATCTTTCTCTTTCCTCATCACATCTCACATCGAAGTTTCATATAAATGGCAATAGATGAGGCCTCATAAAACATTTCACTGACGTCATTTTATTATGTCAAACATGATCAATACGTCTAGCTGATCACTTCGCTTGCAATAATATGCAAGATTATATACATTTCCTTATATTCTTCTTTGAAGCACATAATCTCAAAGTCTCACAATATCATACTTCTTACTATAGAACAAAAACTCGGTGCTCGAAGTTTCAATGTAATAATTACTGCACAACCTCTTAATACGCTGGTTCAGTCTAACACTATGTCTCTATCTCTACATCTCTCTTGCTGAATCCTTCTCTCTCTACCTGCAGCTGAGTCCTAATCTGTCTACCTGCAGCTGCCTGCACCTCCCCCTGCCTCCTGAATCCTCATCTGCTCTCCAGCCCTCTTCTCTGCCTTATATTCCTAAGTTCCAACTGGCCGCAACTAGTAGCGCCTTCGTGTTAGTCGCTTTCATCTCCGTCGGTCCAATTGTTACCTCCAGTTAACCCAGTCCCTCATCTCTTTCAAGTTATCTGCTTCGGGACCTAGTCCGTTCTCTGTTCAGTCGCTTGATCTACTGGTCAATTGTTTCCCCTCGGCTACTGCAGGTGTGCGTGAAGTCGCAATGTTACGATCTATCGGCGTACCCATGTCGATTCGGTTTACCTTTGATCAGGTCTTTGAAGTACCGAGTATCCGTCTTCGTCCTTCTAACTATCCCTTCTCTGCCCCCCAATACATTCTTTATTCCTGATCATGTCACTAATAATAATAATAATACTAATAATAATAACTATAATCATTACTTACAAGGCTATGCTACATACCTCCCCTCGTTTAAGTCATATTGTTAACATTATGACTACACACAAAAAAAACTAGCAAAGTGCCTTGTAAGTAATGAGCTACCAAAATATATTTCCATGTGGACCACAGTACCAACAAAAATCACTTTGCGGTCACCTCCCCTTGTTTAAGTCAGAATGTTAACGGTACCGACTACATCTCCATAAACATGGTAACCACATTCTGTCAATATACCATTCATAATTATCATAAGAAGAAAACATGTATCACCACATTTGTATCTTGTTCAAAAAAATTTCCAGTAAGACATTAATTCATGTCTGCTCTTCTACATCAAAATGATGTCTCATACACACTCAAGAAAAAGAAAAGCATACATTCTTTCAAATGACCAAAAAATACTGTCATTACATTTGAGGCCCAACCTCAAAACGAATCACTTTATTGCCCTTATGATGAATTTTCAGTCGACAAACCTCCCGTTTCTCATCATCAGCGGCAACCATAGGATATCTCATACACATTCCCTGATACATACTCAGTGTGAAAATGTGATGTACTGGTTCCTGAAAGACCAGAATACTCCCATCGTATTCTCACGAAATTTGTTCCACTGACTTCAATTATTTTACCCCCCAAGTACTCCTCTATCATGATAACTCTTGGGTCTCCATCCTCTATGCCAACCATTTTTAGTGGTGAGGGTATCCTCGTATTGATAATCACAACACAACCTTCTCGGTTCCACTAAACAATCTGGCAACACCCAAACATCTCACCCTACTCTTCTTAATACAAATGATAAGTTTGTTTCCATGTCTCCAAAAAATGTGTAGGCACTTCATTCATCATACAAAAATATGCAAAAGTACATTATTATTCACCATACAAAAGATACATAGAGTGTTATACTACTAACACTCTCAATTTCTGAGCATTTCAACATTAAAAATACCCTAGTAGCAATGCAAAAAATTCACATCATCAATGCCAAATCCATCATGGATATATATCATGAGCACCAACAATTTATGTAACCTTAACATTAGGTGAATCTGTAACACAGTATGCATTCTAATAATCTTGAACCTGCATACTCAGAATACTGGAACCTTAAAATAACGTCATTAATATTTTATCATTAGCGCCTTCTATTTCGTCTCATTCCTTTACCTCTGTATTTACTTTCTCTGTTTCCTGTAGCGTAATTATTTAACTTCTCATAGACCCATTCATCATTAACAACTGTCTTATCCTGATTTGAATTACGGTTTGATATTCCATGCTGATAAAACAAATGTCCCTCCTCATCATAACCAAAACTTTCTAGTGGCAAACGTTTGTCATTTTCTGGGATATTTGGATTTGCAAGGATGGTCTCCCGAGTAATCGGAGGTCTCCTGATACTAGCAATAATCTTTGGTGTTTCATTTGAGTGTTGCTTAACTCGAGTTTCATAGCAATTACGCGGTTTGTTTGACCTAATCTTCCCAAGTTCTGCGTCTACATCACATCCACCCTTTATTAATGCTGCCCTTATCTCTGCTGCTGTTATAGTCCATCCTACTACTGTTTCTTTACTACTATCTTTTTCCTGTCCTTTATTTGACGTTATCTGAACGCTGCTTACTAGTTTGTTATCATTTGAAACTGTATTTTCTCTCTCACCATATTTTGCTTTACATTTGTCTTCTATAAAATCATAATTGTATGTGAGATCTGCCTTACGGTGAACGTTATTAATCTGCACAAACATCTCTGATGTGGACTGAGGAGGTGTATTAGAATTCCACAATTTCTCCATCGTTCTATCTACTTCCTCATTGTCAAGAACAATAAATCCTTTTGATGTTGTCTTTCTGATTTTCTCTACCTTATCTACTGGCCGTTTACTGGGTTTTGTCTTTATGTGTTTATTATTGTGTCCCTCAGTTGTATTTAGGTTCCTTACTGCCTGTATCTGTGAATTAGTATTAGGTTGATGCTTCCATATGTGTGACCATCTGGTTAACGCCGGATCATGGTCAATGAGATCCTTCAATGCATCCTCTATGTATACCTGTCCATGTTTGTTATCTAATGCGGGATAGCCCACGCGTACATCATTAATTATTTCATTCTTCGTCGTGTGTGATTGGGACCTACTGGCATAATTTAGGATATCTTTCATAAATGTTTTAAGTTCATCTTCATCTGGAATATCATCATAATCTGACGTCAGCCTATCATCAGTCATATTAATATCAGTGACAGCTCTTATTGTATAACCTTGTGAGCCCTCTGTACTATCTAGTATTCTCTGACTATTGTTGCAGTCTCTTACATGATCCTCTTTCAAATCAATCCTCGTCTCTGACATACATGTATAACTATCTCTTAATACTACATCTACCGTATTTGTTTCTTCATCCTTAGTCATATAACCTGACTGAGTAGATACATCTTTTAAATTGAACCTGTCTGTTCCTACACTTACATCAACCAGTGTGTGAGCTACTCCTCCTAGGTCTGTGTCTAAGATAGAGGTGTGTGCGTCTCTGGTTGCCCTATCTGTGTTTGTTGACCTGTCTTTTCTGTCCTTAACTGTCTGGCTACCAGCCTCGACTAATTCTACCCTAGTTTTATTCCTCTTCGTCTCATGGTTATGCCAATCGTTTCTTTTAAAAGAGTTGTGCTGGTAGCTGTCTCTAAACCTTGTGTCGTTGTAGGCTGGTTGTCTGGTGTCTCTAAACCTTGTGTCGTTGTAGGCTGGTTGTCTGGTTTTATAACTCATGTTTTGATACTTGTTTCTACTTCCAACTCTCTCATTTCTATAACCAGAGTTCTGTGTCTGTCTAACGTCTGTTCTAGGATAAAAATTGTAATGTGGTCTCATATTTCTTTCTTGCCTCAACTCTTTACCTAACCTAGCTACTTCTCTCCTCAAATATCTGACCTCCCATTTCAGTATGTCTATTTCCGGTGTTTCTGCCATTTTCTCTAACACTTTCTCTGAAAAATCTTTGTATTATTCCCACTCTATGAAATATTCGGTGAAATAATAATTTCTAGTAAAAAAATATGCTAACACAGCAGTATAAATCAAACCAATATACACTGCAATTTCAACAACAATCAAACTAATACCTAACTTAACTATCTCTTGTTCCTGGTCGAGCAATCAGTTCGTTTTGCCTAAATCACATCAGTTCAACACAGTCTGGCACGTGATCGCTCGTAGTCAATACTTCTCATTGTGGCCGCTTATACGCCCAGTCGTCTCCTCCCAAATGTCGGGAATAGGCACGGGCACCAGTTTAACAATGTAGTGTTCTATTTTGTTTTATTCTTCAAGATGATGTTCTTAGTCCTATCTTATTATTCAAGATGTTTCTCTTTAATCACACGTCGATCATTCTCAAACATTTCAATAGATCAAGTCTCATAAACAGTTCACAGAAATCGTGTATTGTGACAAGCATTATCCTGACTTAAAATTGATAACATCACTTGGAATAATATGCATAATTATATACAGTTCATTGGTTGTCGTGGCACCATTATAACAATGTGGTATCGTTATTATTGTAACACTGTGAAGTTCTATTTTATATTGTTCATTATCTTTCTCTTTCCTCATCACATCTCACATCGAAGTTTCATATAAATGGCAATAGATGAGGCCTCATAAAACATTTCACTGACGTCATTTTATTATGTCAAACATGATCAATACGTCTAGCTGATCACTTCGCTTGCAATAATATGCAAGATTATATACATTTCCTTATATTCTTCTTTGAAGCACATAATCTCAAAGTCTCACAATATCATACTTCTTACTATAGAACAAAAACTCGGTGCTCGAAGTTTCAATGTAATAATTACTGCACAACCTCTTAATACACTGGTTCAGTCTAACACTATGTCTCTATCTCTACATCTCTCTTGCTGAATCCTTCTCTCTCTACCTGCAGCTGAGTCCTAATCTGTCTACCTGCAGCTGCCTGCACCTCCCCCTGCCTCCTGAATCCTCATCTGCTCTCCAGCCCTCTTCTCTGCCTTATATCCCTAAGTTCCAACTGGCCGCAACTAGTAGCGTCTTCGTGTTAGTCGCTTTCATCTCCGTCGGTCCAATTGTTACCTCCAGTTAACCCAGTCCCTCATCTCTTTCAAGTTATCTGCTTCGGGACCTAGTCCGTTCTCTGTTCAGTCGTTTGATCTACTGGTCAATTGTTCCCCCTCGGCTACTGCAGGTGTGCGTGAAGTCGTAATGTTACGATCTATCGGCGTACCCATGTCGATTCGGTTTACCTTTGATCAGGTCTTTGAAGTACCGAGTATCCGTTCTTCGTCCTTCTAACTATCCCTTCTCTGCCCCCCAATACATTCTTTATTCCTGATCATGTCACTTATAATAATAATAATAATAATAATAATAGCTATAATCATTACTTACAAGGCTATGCTACAGGATGCAACGGGTGGAGCAGCTTTATGTGAGAGGATTTATGTGTGACTACGATGTTTTGTTGATCTTGTGGCATTTCTGTGTAACAACAGCATGAGAGAGAGAGAGAGAGAGAGAGAGAGAGAGAGAGAGAGAGAGAGAGAGAGAGAGAGAGAGAGAATGATCTTGTGGCATTTCTGTGTAACAACAGCAAGAGAGAGAGAGAGAGAGAATGATCTTGTGGCATTTCTGTGTAACAACAGCAGAGAGAGAGAGAGAGAGAGAGAGAGAGAGAGAGAGAGAGAGAGAGAATGATCTTTATTTTAAAAGGGTGAAGAATTGGGGGCGCAGGCCCGTCTTACATTCTGCCCTTTATCACTCCATCTTTCATACTTCCCACACTCTCGATTTAATAAGCTATAAAAAAATTACATGAACATTATATACACACACTCACACACATATATAAAGATGAAAAGTGAAACTATGTGAAATATAAGTATACAGATTATATGAAAAAAACCTAAGAATGCAAGATGAAAATATTACATTCACAAATATAGGATAATGAACTACTTAAGAGATAAGTGATCTAACAAGATAGCGCACCCACACATATACATACACAGACACAAATACATTTTCAATGGCGTTCTTCTGACATTCCATTCTTGCATATTTACTAAGATAATTTCTAACACGATATAAGATCTAACAAATTATGTTCAGAAGAGAGAGAGAGAGAGAGAGAGAGAGAGAGAGAGAGGTGGGGGAGGCGGGAAGAGACGTCTTATTTATAAAAAAAAATCATAAAACCTTTAAGAAACATCTTTGTTATTTAACACAAGTAGTAATATCATCACCTAAACATAAAAGCATGCCTTCCAAGTCATTCCCATACCAACATCATACGTCATCCTTCTACATCCTACATCCTCAGTCATCAGTGGAAACATCGTTCCAGGCTCAAGTAACCATGGTTACATTAAAGCTTAATCTCGTCTCTTCACTGGGGCTGAATCCGGCTACAAGGCCACTGATCACTGGGACCCAGGCAGCCACGGCCACTCAGGTATTTAACCTCGGATCTGGCTACATTAAGTTGTTACACCCGCATCCAGTCAAGTATTTAACCTCGGATCTGGCTACATTAAGTTGTTACACCCGCACCCAGTCAGGTATTTACCCTCGGATCTGGCTACATTAAGTTGTTACACCCTTATCCAGTCAAGTATTTAACCTCGGGTTTGACTACATTAAGTTGTTACACCCGCACCCAGTCAGGTATTTAACCTCGGATCTGGCTACATTAAGTTGTTACACCCGCACCCAGTCAGGTATTTAACCTCGGATCTGGCTACATTAAGTTGTTACACCCGCACCCAGTCAGGTATTTAACCTCGGATCTGGCTACATTAAGTTGTTACACCCGCACCCAGTCAGGTATTCAACCTCGGGTCTGACTTCATTAAGTTGTTACACCCGCACCCAGTCAGGTATTTAACCTCGGATCTGGCTACATTAAGTTGTTACACCCGCAGCCAATCAGGTATTCAACCTCGGGTCTGACTTCATTAAGTTGTTACACTCGGGCCAGTTTACTTAGATTTTTACATCCCAGGTGATGAAACTCCGCAAACGTCCATACCCTGTCACATCGTCACAACTCGTGACATGAAGATAAACATCACCTTCTGCGACATTCACCATGTTAATTACTAAACTTCACAATCCTACTATCCTAATAGCCTCACACTTCCGTTATCAAAACTAAAATCAGTATTTTTAATAATTAAAAATAACAATTACAGGCTGCCTCACTAAGAGTAATATTTTAAATTAATAATAATAATAGTAATAATAATAATAGTAATAATACAATCTCCATCTACCCTGTCGTTCGCACTACACTAACCCACGATACAATTACTAAAATAGACAACAAACATTTTCCACTTGTCCCAAAAGCAGCGGATTCCAGTAGCGAGGAAAGGTTGCTCCTGGTAGAAATACCTGGACAATGGACTGCATACCTCTTTTGCCGGCCTACTTTTATTTAATACCCAAGAAGTAAGCGAGCGTTCAGTCCACCTACATCAGAAAGCTAGCACTTCTCCGCCCCCAGAGATGTAGTTCCCCACGCTCTGTGAGGGGAGAAACTAATAAACCCTATACTAAACCCAAAAAGGCGAGTGCAACATTCAAATTCCTTTACTTTGTGCTAACTTTTATCTACCACTTTCAGATTCATAACATTCGAGACACGTTACTTTGTGCTAACTTTTTTCTACCACTTTCAGATTCATAACATTCGAGACACATGAAGTTCATGATTATCACCCCCCCCCCCTTTCTTCCTAGGTAATATATTGGCTCTATGAGAAAAAACAGGTTTTAGTTAGAATTCTAGATACAGTATACAAAGATACATTACAGACAACATAATCATACCTTCTACAAATAAGATGATTAAACAGGAATGTGTGTTTAAAATATTTAAAAAGAAATTTAAATAGAAACCATCTGTTTACAAGAAGACACTCAGCATGCACGAGGAATAGGGACAAAACGAAGATTAGAAAATCATAAAATAACACGAAAGATACATCCAAAAGAAGTCCAGTTCCAAGGCATGATAGAAATTCATCAGATAAAATGAGGAAAACATCGAGGTCATGACCCGTGAACTGTCTTTATTGTATATTCTTATGGTTTTTTTTTTAGCGTGTTGTGACATCAGGCAAATTTTGTCTTTAAGTTTCTGATTATCAAGAAAATTCTATTCGTGTTCAGAATGCTGCAGTGACAGGCGCCGTCCTCTTAATTCATAATGACAGCGAAGGTCATGCTTTAATGACGTCTGACGCCACTGGACTATCATCAGGACGCATGGACTACCACACATGACTTTTCCAGCAAACTGCAATATCATAACATTATTCTTTATTGAGAAATCATTCTTTCATTGTTTTCATGTACGGCCTGTTTTCAAGAGTCACTTTGAGAGGGCGAGGAATGCACGTGGGGCCACAAGTAGCACTGTCAACACTGAACATTTTTCATCCTTGAAGAATTGGTTCAAGATCACTTTCAACAACCTCTAGCTACCCCAGCTGTCAAACTTGCCACCTGACCAAAAATGTTGGGGGAAAACTTCCTCTGGCATCAAAGAATATCAGAGAAAACAAGATGAGGTGCACTGTACGCATGACTGCTGATGCAAAGGGGAAAAAACGAATTCTATGATAAACTCCAGTGTACATAAAAATACAAGTATACCAGTTTTCAGTTCTGAAATTCAGGAAAGTATGATTAAGTATTTCAGCATCAGAGCGGTAACTTCTGACTTGTCCCTGTCGAGGTCTTGCGTTGAATCGTAAGGGAAAGGGGAAAAAATGTATAGTTGTCTGAAAGCCTTACAGATTTCACGAGGCGAGTGGTGAAGTCTATATATTCCTTACACTGCAAGATATGTAAACGTTATCAAAGCTACTGGTTAGCAAATGATCGTCGATGATTTTCATTTACCGTAAATCCCCCACTTTATTTCTGTACCTAAAAGGCAACAATATAAATAACGACGCGTTCAGCCTGGAAATACAGGTTTTAAAACAAGTAGAATACTGCTGTTTATTTAATGTAAGAGACTTATCTTTCTGTTGCTAACTGATCAAGTTCTCTTCTGGCTTATTCTTTCATCATTCGATTAGCTCGCCAGTAACAGTAACAGCACATTTTGTTATGTCGTCTAGTCACGTCTCTTTCTATTTGTGTGTTCTGTATTCAAGTTTGACTTCTTTTCCGTCATCTGATTATGCAGAGGGGCTGATTTTTGTCACGATTTTTTAACATTCTTCTCGTGGTTTATAACTTTCTACACAGATTCCTTAAATGTTAGTTTCCCACATTTACCTTTAGAAGCTCCAGATAAAATATTTGCTTGTTGCTGTGACGTTGCTAAAGTTAATATTAATAAAGCTGTAATCATATCTCAAAGGAGTAACAAGAATCTTTTACTTGAAAAAAATAAAACATTGCTTCTTGGTGACAGAAGAATGCCGGAGATTGGTGCCTGTCCTCAACATCTCTAAGGTTTTAGTGATGATTTGAACCTGAACTAACAATGAAGGAATGATCTTTCAGCAACTCATTACTACCCTTTGAACTCTAGCTACTCAAATACTGTATTTCATCATAGCTACAAAAACATATAACTCCATCTTCCGGATAGCCTGCGGCCTCACAGACTAGCTTCAAACGGGTACTGCTCTAATTTTGTCACTTTTAACTCGTATATAATCGATGATGCAGGCGTGAACACTAAATCTACAATAACTACGAAGATCACCATGGTAGTAACGTAGACCCTTCTCTTATACACTCTACTCGTTATGGATACAGTTGCTTGTTTCTCTTATTAGTTTTCTTTGCACGAAGTATGTAGGTGAATAATTTTAACTAAATTTTATTTCACGTTAATGGATCCAATCAAAATATACAAAATTTGAACTAGTATATAAAAAAAATATGTTACTTTTCTCGAATGTCTTCAACGATTTATGATAATAAAGAAGTTGTCTCCCTAGCTGTGTTGTTTTGCATGTGCATTACATTCCAGAATACTTTTTTGTCACGGTTTTGTATTCATTTGTAATGGTTCAGATAATATGGATTATCGCTGGTTATATAATACGGGGTTTGTAACTGACCGTGGGATAAGCTTAGATCTGGCTTGTGAGGTTTCTGCTGTTATTGAAAACATGAAATTTGTTTTTCGGTACAGATATGTCAGTTGTAACTATAAGCTGACGAGTAATACTTTTGTTGCAAGCTTCTTTTGTATTTTGTTATATTAATGTGATGAGCAGAATCAATGTAATAGTGAAAGAAAACCACTCGTTGTAATGACTTTCTTCTTTTGCTTCAATTATCACACAATATAAACAGCCTTCTGTATGCCGAGGACACTGTAGTGATAACTGAGAATCAACAAAACCTGCAAAATCTATTGGATAAAGTTGCTAAAGAAACTGAACAAAACATAACTTAACATAAAAAAGACAGAGACTGTGGTTATATCTAAGAAACAGAACCCACCAAGATCAGTAAACAACTAAACGGAACAATTCTAAATCAAGTATACAAACTCATATACTTGGATTAGTAATAATTTAAGTAGGGAAATGCAGAAAATAAATTACGAACAGAAAAGGCCAAGCAAAGACTTGATTTTCAGAATGGGAAAAATGTTAACCACGGCGTACTTATCAATGAATGTTAGAAAACGGGTCCTAAAATGTTATACAGCCCTGTCTTATTATATGGAAGTGAATCAATGACAAGAGGCAGGTGCACATAAAGATCACTGGAAGCAGTAGAAATGTGCTTTATCTGAACAAGTGTATTTCTTTTCACTTTTTGTCGCTGCAAATTAAAATACGTTTCAACCCTCAGCGATAGTAACGCAAAACTATTAGTAGCGCTGAACTATATTTTTATTACATAACTATTCTGATTCTCTTGTATTTTTTTTTAGACGTGCTAATGTATTTTAAGAATATCTCCAGATCTAGTCATACTTTTGTGTTCTACAAGAGAGCTTTATAATAATACGCGTAGAAAAAAAAATTAATATTTTTATTCATTAATGTCGAAAATTTTCCTTCCTTTTTTTTTGGTCAGCTTTTAGTCTTAATTGTTTGCGGTGTTTCGAAAATGATTATATACCTAATGCTGTGCAGGATAGCGTTGGCGATCATGCATGTTCCTCTTGTCCGAGCCCTCTCGTTTCCGATTTATTCAGCTTTTCTTTTATCAAGCCTAGTGGTTAGTCAACTGAAATACTTTTCTCTTAATCTTCCTCTCTTCCTTTTGCCCTAGAATTCTTCATTTATTACAAAGTTCTCTAACTTGTCTTCCTATGACATGTTCAAGTTCTCTAATTTCTGTTTTCTCATGACAAGTGAAATTCATTTTTTAACACTAACACAAAAATATCTATCTATCTATCTATCTATCTATCTATCTATCTATCTATCTATCTATCTATCTATCTATCTATCTATCTATCTATCTATCTATCTATCTATCTATCTATCTATCTATCTATCTATCTATCTGTCTATCTGTCTTCTGTCTGTCTGTCTGTCTGTCTGTCTGTACATACATGTGTGTGCACATATCTATGTGTATAAATGTGTATGTATGTGTGTATATTTTCATGTGTGGATGTGTTTGTTTGTATATAGTTTGTGTGAGTGAATAAATGGATCAGTATGTATTTGCTTTAAGAAAAGTATAGCATATATACCATCAAAGTCTAAATTAGTTTAATTTAATGTGTGACTTGAGTTTTGTATCTATTATATTGCTGTTCCAAAATGTGTGAGTTTAAAATGAATGCAGCATGTAATAAACTTTATTTCATGTAGTTGTATAAAGCAGAATGTGGAATGTATGGAAAGAAAGGTTGTATGAATTATTTACTTATTCATGTTATGTTTTTCATGCATATTATGTTCATAACAAATGTTGAATATCTGTGACTGAATGAAAATTGTGCGATGAAAGGCAGAATGCTAGACGGGCTGCGTGCCCAATTCTTAGCTCTTAGAAAATGAAGTCTGCTCGTTTGTTCTATTATCGATCTATTTGTCTGTCTGTCTGTCTGCCTGCCTGTCTGTCTGTTTAATTTTTACTTGCTTGTAATTACATGCCTCCATAGAACCAGCACTCTCTCGACCCATGACTCACAAGCCATTAAATACTAAGATGACATAGTTCGAAAAGTAACTTGTTAGATATTGTTAGAAATTATTTTAATGTTTATTAAAAAACATATGTTAGAAGATCTGTACTGAAAATGTACTTTTGTTTATGAATATGTCTGTGAGTGAGCGTGTATGTGTGTGTGAGTGCTATTTTATTAGGTTAATTACTTCTACTCTTTTACTTTGAATGTAATAGTTTAATCTTACACTCTTTTTATATGTTTTTTTTTCTAATGTAATTTGTATACTTGTACTAAATCGAGTGTGTGGGAAGAATGAAAGATGGAGTGATAAAGGGCAGAATGTAAGACGGGCCTGGGTGCCCCAATTCTTTACCCTTTAAAAATAAACATTATTCATTCATTCATTCTGTCTGTTTCTTTATTTTTCCTTCATTCCTCCGTAACTACCTATCTATCTAAGTGAGATTGTCTGATCTCTTACCATCCCTTGTTTACCAGATACCGTAATGTTAATTTCGAAAAAAATGGACAATATCAATAATCGCCAACAGACCGAGGCTCAGTTTTGAACTACAAGAAACAACAGGTAGTCACGACCGT
Source organism: Achatina immaculata (assembly GCA_009760885.1). NCBI lineage: Eukaryota > Metazoa > Mollusca > Gastropoda > Stylommatophora > Achatinidae > Lissachatina > Lissachatina immaculata. The sequence goes on from CM019716.1 coordinate 14,750,223, forward strand.
GCTTTCTTTAGTTATGTTTTAACAGCGGCTTGAGTGGGCTTATTATCTATAAGGAGAGAACTTGTTCATTTCTTTGGCGAAGCGCAAGCTAACTATGAGACTAATCCAAACAAAGACACTCCTTCATGAGTACTATAAACACAGGACGGTAGGGTCAGTTTTGTTTTTGACACAGTGGAGCTTACAAAGAAGTAATATTTATGTCTTATACGAGTAAATGACTTCAGCAAATAGTTTAAACAGTGTTAAATGGACACTGTTTTCATATTAGTTTTCATATTTTCTAACTTAATGGATATAGTTTCATTTCATATTTTCTTTTTTAAATTCATATAGCTTCATTTCATATTTTTTTTACTTATGGGCATAGTGTAGTTTAATATTTTGTTACTTAACAAGAATAGTTTTCCTTCGCATTATTACTTAGTATAGTTTTCTCTTATATGTTATCCTTAAATTCGGCTAACGTTTTTTTCTTTTACTTCTGTGCTTTCTTCCGAGAACTGAGAACAAGATGAACTTCAGTAAGGATCTTCTCATTATCATTCTTATTGCCGTTTGCATCCATGAGGGCGTCACCGATAGTTGCCCTTACAGCTCTACGGTAAGTGTAAATTTAATTTTGACTTTTTTTTCTGTAATAATATGTTAGGTTCTTATGCATTACTCATCACCTTTTTAAAGGTGATATTAAATAGAACGTTATGTGTTTTTAATATTGCCTTGACTTTTCAGCATTCTTAGCGGTATGTATTGCTTAAGGTATACAGGGTGTTCGAAAAGTTCCTTTACACTTTCAGGAGGCCACTGTAGGGAGACAAAATATAGCTACGTGGAGAAAGAGTACCTTATTCTGTAGATAAATTCTAAACGTTTAAGTCGTATCTTACAGGGAATTAATGTGAGTGCCTCACCCCAAACTCCCAACTCACAAGTCCACACACCTTACACGGTCCACCTCAATGTTATAATTCACTTCCTGTCAGGTTTTATGTAACATATCTGGAGTAAAAGGTGCAATGATGTGCATGATTGGCTGCTTCAGAATGTTGAGATCTCGTGAAAGTGAAGGCTCGTAAACATTATCTTTATTGTACCCCCTACAAGAAAAAGTCACGAGGTGTCAGTTTAGGCGGTGTAGGAGACCATCAAAACAAACGTGAGTAGTTTTCAGCATATCTTCTAATCAATCGATTGAGCACGTTAGCGTTAAAAAAAGGGTCACGCGTATCGGTGCAGGTGAGGAGGTGCCCTGTCTTGCTGAAAAAAAGTTTTGGCTGTTTTGTTTTTTAAGCAGACACAACAACCAATCAGTTAACATGATGAGATAGGACACATCAGTTACAGAGTCTTTCTGAAGAAGAGGAAAGGCTTATAAAACATCTCCATCGAAATGGTACAAAAAGACATTAAATTTTACCACTGACATGCGCCGTGTAGAGAGGCTCATACTATATATAGTGCCACTTCTCAGGGAAATATGGCTACAATTTCCACACAGCTTGCTCCTTCCTTAGTGGTTTCAGTAATTATATACGGGCAGTAGATCTATATAATTTGCTACCAGCATCATCCACTTTGAATGATATCAACGTTAGCTATATCTCTGTACATATTTCTGAATTCATCAAAGAAGGTTGACCTCAATGACATTTCGCGTTGCTTTATCCTTTGTTTTCACAGTGTGCCCGGCCATATTCTGTCCAGAGTATCTGAATCTCTTAGTTTGGTACACTCATCTGTATCTTTGTTGTCCTCTTCTAGTTTTTCCTTTAACTTTTTACGGCCAGCATGGTTTTCAATATTATAATGTGGCTGTTGATATGACCGAAATGTTTTAACTGTCAAATTCTTATAGTTTCATTATTTCTGATTTAGATTTCAGCTGATTTAGCACGTCTTTGTAGAAATGGGTACCCAACTTCTTCTGGAGTTGGGGAAGAAAAGGCGGCCAGGCGTGATATTGACCATATCATCCTCTAGTGTGCTGATAGGCCAGGGAAAGTATGGGCACAAACACCATATCCCTATGTGCCTCTAAGCCATGACAGGATTACCTTTGCCTTTGTACTTTACCTTTTAATATTTATTGTCAGTCCATGTTTTTAGCTTTTGTGTGTGTGTGTGCGCGTGTGTGTGTGTGTGTGTTTGCGTGTGTGCGTGTGTCTGTGCCTGTGTGCGTGTGCGCGTGTGCGTGTGTGCGCGCGTGTGCGTGTGCGCGCGCGTGTGTGTGTGCGTGTGTGTGTGTGTGCGTGTGTGTGTGTGTGACAAAACTGTGTAAGCGCTGTCTGATGTCAGCTCTGGTGTAGATAAAATACACAAAGTTTATTATTTTCGCCATTGCTTGAACAAACTGAGTTTCTTTTCAGGCCTGCACTTGCACATCAGAGAGGATGGAGTGTGTCAACCTGCGAGAAATCCCTCAATTAAGAACGGGAAACAACATCAGCGCTGTTATCGATGTTTATTTTAATGTAAGTTCAAAACAAAATTCTTCAATGAACATTTCTTTTTTTTTTTGTCGATAAATTAGAACGACGAATGAGGGGTAGCAGGAATATGTTTTTTATGTTTACTTTGCAGAAAGATATTCGGCGTGTCTTGGACAGGTAAACAAAGAGATGGAAATATCTAACAAAGGGGAAATGAAAAATAAAATTAATTTGAATTCAAACAGAAATTACTTGAAAATAAGAACGTGACAACAGTGTGAAGAAGGAATGAGGAAGATGTCGAGAAAACAGCGTGAAGTTTTTACAACAGGGCGACACAAAGCGACAAAGATTAGGGAAAATATTAACAACTCAATTCGTTGACCGCTACATCTATCTATCTATCTATCTATCTATCTATCTATCTATCTATCTATCTATCTATCTATCTATCTATCTATCTATCTATCTATCTATCTATCTATCTATCTATCTATCTATCTATCTATCTATCTATCTATCTATCTATCTATCTATCTATCTATCTATCTATCTATCTATCTATCTATCTATCTATCTATCTATCTATCTATCTATCTATCTATCTATCTATCTATCTATCTATCTATCTATCTATCTATCTATCTATCTATCTATCTATCTATCTATCTATCTATCTATCTATCTATCTATCTATCTATCTATCTATCTATCCTTCCCGTGCCGTTAAACGTCACATGGGGCTCGCAAAGTAGTTCGTCAATTTTTCCTGTATTCGGCGAGTCTTTCAACCTCATCAAGGGATTTTATGCCTGTTATGGAGGTATATAATTACAAGCAAGTAAATAATGAAACAGGTTTGAGTTAAAGGATGAAGTATTACTAACGGATTTTAAATGGTAGGGGAGGGTGTTCCAGTGCTGTATTGCAGAGTATTCAAGGCTTTTCTTTTATGCTAGGACATATCAGGGGTGTGGTAGGAAATCTGAACTGTGTGGTAGAAAATGCATCGTAAAAATTCAACATTTGACAGGAACTATCAACAAACATACTCTTGGATGGATGTTGTGGCATGCGGCGGGGCATATATGTGGTTGTCCTGAATGCAATGTGCTAGAGTCTGAATGTGAACCTTTGAACCTTTGAAATTTACAAATTAAAATTCATCGCTTCAATTCACATATTTAATGAACAAAATGAGCGTAATTAGATGGAAAATTAGTCAAGATATGCTGCCTCATCCTCCATCATTATTTTACACTCGATAATACACTTAATACACTTTCATAGGACATGTAATGAGAAGAGGGGGCATTGAAAATATTATAACAACAGGAAAAATAGAAGGAAGAAGATCAAGAGGAAGACCAAGAGAAATGATACTGGACAGTCTGACGGGATGGTGTGAGAGGAGATCACCAACTGAGCTGATGGCATGCATGAAGGATCGCGTACTCTGGAGAAGCATAATAGCCAACGCCAGTCGGCACGGCACATGATGATGATGATGATGAATACACTTAAAGTTTCAAATTTTGTCTGCGTTAAGTAAAAACAAAGATAACTGAAAAAAAGAAGTAAGACAAGACGAATGGAAAATATAAACTATACTCGTGTAATGCTGAATAATTTATGTACCTCATACTTGAGTGAAGATATATAATCCTTACTTCTCACCACCAGTTTGTTAAGATGACAACATACGATTCCGGAGTCTTTGAAATGTCGGTGCCCGAGAGTACCACATGTAAGTTTTAAGAGAAACAATGATGTGCGACAAGGGAGATGGAGTACTTTTTACGATCTCCCGTTATAGTTAATTATTTTTGGTACTGTGATAAATGTTCTTTCGCACTGAACACAGTTTTTTTTCGTATTTCTTAGTTTCGCATTTAAAATGCATTTTTTTAAAAACAAAAATTATAACTGAAGTCCTTACATTTTATTTTGTCAAAGGGCGGAAGCATAACCAGACTTCCTGGTGACAGTCTACCTCCTGGTATGAGAATCTTCAACGTCACTGGTCATCCACTTACCAACATCTCAGATGATGCCTTTCACAATTCGGCGAATACTTTGAGAGTTCTGAGGATCAAAAAAGCAGCGTTTAGACAGTTGCCTGATGCACTGAAACAGTTAAACAATCTTACAACACTAGAGATATCTGGTACTTATATTGAGAACTGGAGACAAGACATAATGCAACACATGGCCAACTCGTTAAACACGCTTTGGTTGGACAAAGTGGGTTTGTCGTCGTGGCCCAGTTGGATTTACTTCTTTCACTCTCTAAAGAGTATCAGAATTAGTGATAGCCCATTAATATTACTCCCTGAAAGCGCTTTCAGCTCAGTAGAAGATACATTGGAAGAACTTTATTTGTTGAGTACAAAACTGACACAGTTACCATCAACGGCTAACATTTCTGGACTTACACGGTTAAATCTAGAATTTAACGAGAATATATCACAAATATCTGCAGACAGACTGTCGCCAAATATCCAATATCTAAATGTGATGCTCAATAATTTAACCCAATTAACAGACACAAGCTTTCCAACTAATTCATCTATAACTGAACTAGATTTATCATTCAATCCCATAATTAGAATCTCACATTCGGCATTTAAACCTCTCATCAGACTTCGTGTTCTTACTCTTAACTTCATTCGAGTGACTGAATTCCCTCTTGCTGTGTCGTCCTTGACTAATCTTGCTACTTTGTCTTTAATCGGTACCTTTGAGCTTGCCTGCGACTGTCCTGTCAAACAAGAATTAGTCGAGTGGTTTCAATCATACAATAGGACAATAGAAGGTAGCTGCTTTACTTCTGTACCCCTTGAATCGTACTTAATCGGTGATGTATGTGAGGACACTGAATCCACAACTATGAACAGTACTAATGGATTACCATTAAAGAACGCGGCCTCTTCTCTTGCACGCTCTATCTGTTACATACACAATTGCTTGTTTCTCTTAATAGTTGTCTTTGCACGAAGTATGTAGGTGAATAATTTTAACTGAACTTGGTTTCAGCTTGCGAATTTATTTACAATAAGTAGAAATGGAGAAGGCAGAGAAAACGGACTTGCTATTAAGAGAAAATAGCTGAAAAACGAGAAGCAAAACACTTGGATCCATGCAAAATGTAGTAATTCTCAACTAATATAATAAAAAAAAATATTCTGGCTTTCTGCGTCGTGCTTCAACGATTTATGATAATAAATAAGTTATCTCATTTGTTATACTGCTTTACATCCACATTACATTCCAGAATACTTTTTGTCGCGGTTTTATTGTAATTTGTCATGCTTCAGGTAATATGGACAAAGTACTTTTATCGTTGGTTCTGTAGTATGGGATTTATAACTGGCCATGAGTTAAGCTTAGATCTTGTTTGTGACATTTTTGCTGTTGTTGAAAACGTGGTTTACGGTCCGGATTATCTTCATTGCACTGTGGACTCGCGCAGTGGTGCCCAGATCCCTCCCTCAACATTTCCATTAGTCTTGCGTCTGATAGTGCCCGTCTTATTGTTGTTGACAAGTCCCCTAGTGCGTCCTGTATGCCTCTCGTTCCTGTCCGTGCCAGTCTCTGGACTCAGTCTCTCTCAGTCTAAGCAGCGATATGGATCCGCTGCTCCCGTAGCCCTCCACCCAGCCTGTCTGTCTGAGTGCATTAACAATATCAGCTCGATTCGGTGGTTGTCCATCTGCGATGTTGACAGAGGCAGCCAGCCTATCAGCTCTCTCATTTCTCTGAACGCCAGCATGTCCAGGGTCACATATGAAGGTGACTGCGGATCCTTGATTTCTGCAATGACTGAAGCCACTGCCTGCGTACAGAGCCTGCCTCGACCTTCTGGATCATACTCACTGAATCACTTAGGTTATGCAGACCCGGGCATAGTCCGGCTGACTCCAGGCAGATGAATGCATTCACGACTGCCATCACCTCCCTCGTCATGCTGCTTGTGGGCATAGCCAAGGCATCGCTGGCTTCTTCTGCCCGCTGAGCACGTCGAGAATGTCCATGCACCCTTTGATGTGACCAACAACATAGAACGCAGAGGGAGAAGTTGGTGTCCAAGTTCAAATACGTTGCAAGACAAAATAATAATTTACTTAATACTCTGCCTTAATTGTGACTGTAATATTTACAGTTCTTTTAACTTTGATGTTTTATTTTTAGTTTTTCTTTTGTTTTTGTAGGGAATTATACATTTAAAAAATCCATACTCGAAGCCAAAAATAAAACAAATCAGATATACGAGTATATGATGAGTTTAAAAGGCAAACAGAGTACTTCAAAAAATAAGAAAAAAATCATTGTGACAAAAATGATTGCATACATTTAACATCCAATGCAGTCGGGGCCATGAGACAATTAGCCCAACAATGAAAACTGACTAAGCTCCGAGGTCACACTGACATGCTTGCATTGCACAAAAATAACTATCTCAACCAAACCTGAGTGCACCAATAGCGCCCTTGTATCCCCCCCCCCCCTCGTGCGCTAACACATTTCGGGACTCGGTTGGACAGCGACCTCACCAGACGTTGAATGGTACTCAGTAAAATCTTATCCCATAGAAGCTGCAGCGCATCCACTGTACCTGATATGGGATTGCTGGTTGCTGCTCAGACACGTGGCGCCCTATCATGGCCCATAAATTTTCACTACAGCTCATGTACGGTGAAACTACTGGCAGCTGCATGACTCTTAAACTACATTACTCCGTTATGCTGAAGAAAGAGTTGTGTGAGATGAACAGAATGTGGCCTAACGTTATCTTTCTGGAAAATGAACCTTACAGCACCCCCACCCCCCCCCCAGTGTCCTGCTAACAGTGGCAGCAGTTGTAGCTGCAGTACTTCGTCAACATATCGCTGGGCAGTAAGGGTACCATTAATAAACATTGAGAGAGAAAAACGTGGCCGTGTACGTGAGCTAGCCGGATGTCCCTATCTTGCCTGGGTTTGCTCACTTGTGGAGTATCTCACTGGGGTCGGTCAGCGACACTAGCTGTGGTCCGGTCACGATGTACCAATCAATAGATAGTGTGAGTTAAGATTCTAAACACCCAGGCCATCGCCCCGACTGCAGCTCCACCTCTAAACATACAGATCGCCTGATGACTTTCATCGTTATTGAGTCATCCTTTACAAGTTTACAAGAGGTTCTGCTCTCATTTATGTGAACTACAGAGAACAACAGGTCATATATTCTGAAAATAATGCAACGCGGGTGCTCCAGTGGATTCTTGCTTTCCTATGATAACTCCACCGATTTGTTACAAACATTTCAACTCTTGTTTTTGCACGTAGCATGTCGTTCTTCAACGTCCCGCATGTGTTTGTAAACATTACTTGTGATTTTCACTCATAGCTGAACTTGGTGTTATGTAATATATATTGTGCGTTATTTTTGGCTTTAAGTATATATCTATGGTGTATGTGCTATATTAAGAAAGTCATGCTTGTTACAAACATGTCCTAAGTAGAACCGTTTTGTTTGTAAAGGTTGAAAATAAATGGAAGAGAAACATTATCTTTTTTATTTGTTTTTATGAAACCATTTTGTCATCCAAGTGCATGATTACATACCTTCAGGCTAGACAATGGCGGGGGAGAGCCAGGACCGTATCTCTGAGGCCTACACAGTTGAGGGGGTCGCCGGTCCTGGTTTTTTCTCGATTTCTTATTGGAGATAAAATTCAGGTTTGTTCGGATAGTGGGCCAGATAATATCTGACCCCGGGGCCTGACTTGGCTGTACACGCCCCTGCATACAGTTGTAGTTCAGGTTAACAAGAAGAATGTTTGCGTCTAAACTGAGTAAAAAGAAAGTTATCTCTCTTTCTATCTTTCTTTCTCTTTATTTTTTTCTCACTCTCGCTCATTCTCTCTCCTTCTCGCTCTGTCTCTAAAAATCCATGCTCATCACTACAAGACAGAAACTGCAAAATGCAACTAAAACTTCACTACAGCTTTGTGCTGGGACTAAGGCAATAGAAAATGTTCATGAACATAAAACCCTAGGACTCATCATTGATCAGCATTTAACTTGGAATTCTCACGTACATAACCTAACAAATTTGATTGCACAGAAAGTTTACCAATTAGCCAAGATTAAACACTTTATCGACAAAAACACAAAAAAATATACTACATATCACACATACAAACACACTTAGATTACTGTTCCACAATCTGGGATGGATGCTCAGTCTCAAACACAAAAAGGCTCCACTCACTTCACAAGCGAGCATTAAATCTTATTTGTGACAAACACCCAGTACAGACTGTAGATCAACATAAACAACTCAAAATTCTACCCCTCAAAAATAGAATCATTTTTAACAACGTTAAGTTTGTTCACAGAATTCTGTCGCACAATGCTCCGCCTTACTTGTGGTCACTGTTTACGTATAACACTAAACATAGCCAGCGTTTAAAAAACTGTCTTCTTCCTAAACCGAGGATTGATATGTACAAGAAAAGCCTTGCATACTCTGCAGTACAGCTCTGGAACACCCTCCCCTACAATTTAAAATCCATTGGTAATACTTCATCCTTTAACTCAAACCTGTTTCATTATTTACTTGCATGTAATTATATGCCTCCATAAAATAGCCAGCACTCTCTCAACACATGGCTCGTAAACCATCAAGTACTTCAGTGACATAGTTAGAAAAGCAACTTGTTAGATATTGTTAGAAATTATTTTAATGTTTGTTTAAAAAAATATGTTAGAAGATCTGTATTTACAATGTATTTTTATTTATGTATATGTCTGCGGGTGTATGTGTGCGTGAGTTCTATTTTATTAGGTTAATTACTTCTTCTCTTTTACCTTGAATGTAGTAGTTAAATCTTACACTCTTTTGATATGTTTTTACTAATTTAATTTGTATTTTTGTACTAAATCAAGTGTGTGGGAAGAATGAAAGATGGAGTGATGAAGGGCAGAATGTAAGACGGGCCTGCGTGCCCAATTCTTTACCCTTGAAAAATAAAGATTATTCATTCATTCATTCATTCATTCTGTGTCCTTCTCTCTATCTGTCTTCTGCAGAAAACATGCAGAAAAGACATAAAAAGTCGAGTGCAATTTTTCCTCTAAGCGAAGCGTATCCAAAGTCTGTGTAAAATTGTAAATATTTATAACTTTGGATCTATACATGATAGAATGATCTCGTAAAGGACTTTTACAAGTCTGATATGTCTTAATTGTTTGTTGTGTTTATATACATACAATTTATATCTTGATTATATACATAATGCTGTGCTGGAATGCGTTGGCGACCATGCTTGTTCCTCTTGTTCGAGCCCTCTCATTTCCGATTTATTCAGATGCGTTTCTTTCTTTATGCCTCTTGGTCAGTTAAATGAAATACTTTTCTCTTAATCTTCCTCTCTCCTTGTTTCCCTTGATTTCTCCAGTCTCTCTAACCCTGCAACAAGTTCTCTAACTTGTCTTCCTATCACATGTTTAAGTTCTCTAACTTGTCTTCCTATCACATGTTTAAGTTCTCTAACTTGTCTTCCTATCACATGTTAAGTTCTCTAACTTGTCTTCCTATCACATGTTTAAGTTCTCTAACTTGTCTTCCTATTATATGTCAGTTATTACGTATAACTGGAGCTTTTGATTTACTTTCAAGGATAATAAGTATCAGAAAGACTATAATGAAGAATGCATTTCAGAGAATGAGAAACATATTATGCATCACATCCTTATCAATGAATGCTAGAAAACAAGTCCTAAAATGCTATATTGAACCTATCTTGTTAAATGGAAGTTAATCATGGACAATAGGCAGGTCTGCACAAAAGTCATTGGAAGCAGTAGAAATGTGGTTTATTAAAGAATGTTGCGAATTCCCTAGACAGCAAAAATAACAAATAGAGAATGTTTGAGAAAAGCTGGAGAGACAAAAAAATCTTGTCAAAAAATAAGAGAGAGACAATGTACTTTCATAGGACATGCAATGAGAAGAGGGCGGGATTGAAAATATTATAAAAACATGAAAAATAGAGGGAAGAAGAGCCAGGGGAAGAACAAGAGAAATGATGCTGGAAAGTCCGATCAGATGGTGTGGAAGGAGATTACCAACTGAGCTAATGGATTGCATGAAGGGTCGTGTACTCTGGAGAAGCATAATAGCCGAGGCCTGTCGGCACGGCACCTGATGATGATGAATATGAGACTGATATTCTTAAAATGAGAGTGCCACGAGTTTCATTACTGTATCAGGCCAAGCAGGTGTTAGTGGGCATGAAAAAAAAACCGAGTATGTTCAAGATTCAACGACAGTAGAGGAAGGACTAACGAATTTCAACGCCAACTGGAAGCCACTGACTTGTGGTTCGTCAGAAGAATGATAGGAATATCATGGACAACAAAGAAATCAAACGAGGAGATTCCGAGAGATGGAAAAATATGAACAATAACACATGTCAGAAAAAAACAATCCAGCTTGTGACGACAAAAAAGATAGAAAGTAAAAGAGGTAGACAGACAGACAGACAGACAGACGGACGGACGGACGGACAGACAGACAGACAGATAGATAGATAGATAGATAGATAGATAGATAGATAGATAGATGACAGGCTAAAGATAGAATAGATATTTTTGTGAGCTCTATTAAGCTCGCTAGCTTAACATAAGAGTTAACTGACAGTTATGAATAGTAAAACATGACTGACTAGTTAAAGGTGCCAAAAAGAAAAGACGTTCAGTACCAATCATACTAGGCTAAGGGAGAAGTTGAAGAGCTATGAGTAGTGTCAGTAGACGCGTCAACAGTGCAAAGATTATGCTCATTTCTGACTTAGAATTCAGAAGGTTAATTTTTGTGGTACTCTTCTTTTTATAGTCTATGCTTCTTCTTCTTCTTCTTCTTTTCTTCTTCTTCTTCTTCTTTTTCTGCGTTCGAGGTTGTTGGTTGCTTCAGATCCTGATCCCTGTCGATATGGCAAAGCCCGCAGTTCTCTCAGGATGTTAGGAGCCCCAGAGCTTTTGCCCCAAGCTTGTGTTCTCTGGGCATGTCTCGCTAATGGTTTATGAACCGAGTTTCAGCAATATTCATATAACCCTTTGTAAACGACCGCATAGCAGTGAATGCAGCATGAAATGAGCACCCGTACGTAATCTTTCCACAAATAGTCTACTCTGATATCAGCACGATGATTTTAAAAATATACAGTTTTGGGAACAACAGGAAACAATATTACGCTTTGAATTTGACTCCAACGTAATTCCTGTTTCAGGAAAAAAAAAGATGTAGAATACGCGAATTTGAATTCAGATTTAAGAAAGGTCGCATGAAATATCCGTCCTTGATACTCAAAATATTTCAGTGTTGGGTAAAATGTCATATGTTTATGGAAGTCCGATTGATAATGGATGTAAGGTAATTTTAGGGTATATTTTAAGTCACAAACCAGTAATGTTCCAAGAGTCTGAACATTTGCTATTATCACGTGGTTTTATGGCAAAATAGAAATATATTGTTCAGTAAAGGAAAGAATTGTGGGTCTCAGGAGCAAAAAATATGTAGTCTTTACGTTTGTAATGTAAAAACCAGTAAAAAAATATAAGTTTTTTCTAGATATAATGAATTGTGTTAAGCAGTGCACATTCACAAAACTCAGTTTCATCAGATTTAAGGCATTGAAGTATCTGTCTCCAGAATAGAGCTATTAATCATATTGTTTCTCAGGGCTGCGACTGCACGAATCAGACTATGAAATGTATCAGTCTGCAAGAAATACTTCACCTGAAAATTTTTTATTAACGTCAGTAACGTTGTCAGTGCATATTTTAAAATAAGTTCATAGTGAGATCATGAATTGATATTGTACTAGTCGAAATAATAAAGTGTAGTGAGTTATCGGTCTTTAGTGATGGCCAGAGATGTAGTTGTGTCATAAGCCTACAGGTTCTTCACATGCTCTGTCAGTGGTGTATGCTTACGTGAAAGCAATAGCTACTGTGGCTACGATTTAGACTAAGTGTAACAAAGCTGCAAGCGATTATCACGTCTTCGGTCTACTTAAGGAAGCCCTGTACGGTCGCAGGTTCAGATCATGACGATAAGGTCTGGAAGTCGATGCAGACCTAGGCTCAGAAGCCGCCGAAAAACATCTTCTTAAAGAAAAGAAGAAAGTAGCGTAAGGCATAACTAATGGGGTTTATAAAAAAGAAGAAAGTAGCGTAAGGCATAACTAATGGGGTTTATAAAAAAGAAGAAAGTAGCGTAAGGCATAACTAATGGGGTTTATAAAAAAGAAGAAAGTAGCGTAAGGCATAACTAATGGGGTTTATAACACAAGTTGCTTCATTCTGATCATGTCCAGAAGTAATTCCTTCTCAGGTGTCCCAACAATGACAGTTAATTTTCTGGTAAAACATCGTCTATACAGTGTGTGTGGTTTTCACCCTCCTCCCCCAGTTCTCAGTTCCCAGTTCTACAGAGAACAAAGAAAAAAAAATCGAAAGATTTCACATGGATGAATATGATCAAGACAAGACGTGTCTGAGAATGTTTAACTGTGTGTTGATCGTATACTTCGGCATGTAAATATATGTATGAATATAACTTTCGTGGCAGCTAAGTATGAACGTAATTTTTTAAAAAAGCCATTTTAAACGTAATTTCATAAGTTACGTTTTCGATTCCTTTTTTCTCCTAAGGGTGGAAATATAAACCAACAGCAAAGAGTCTACCTCCTGTTATGACATAAATACAGTTTATCAATCATCTTCTCACAAATATCTCGAAGGATGAGTTTAAAGATTCAGCTGCTACCCTGACGTATCTTATATAAAAATCAATAATATAAATTTAAGTGCTAATTAAAAAAAACTCTCTTTCACATTACAAAAAAGAATGTAAAAATCTTACATTTAACAATTACACCTTAACTGAGTTATGATTATTCATTACCATTCATAACACAATCACTAACAAAATATTTACCTAAAGTGGATCGGGCTTTGGACGGAGGAGGCGACTGCACAGGTCGCATGCATCCACATCACCAAGTATAAAACAATACTAACCTACACACACATTGGTTCTCATTCGACGAATAAACATTCTCATTCGCGCTTGAACAATAACATGTTTCCAAAGAGTTAATCCGATTAGCTTAAAATATTAAAATATAAATTTTTCTGTGTAGAAATAACTTTCATGTGACAGCCATTTTGTAGTCTTGAACACAAAAATGTTTTTGTTAATAAAGGTGTAATCATATGTCGTTTCAGTAAGAATTAATAAAATACAATTATTATACTGCTTCAGTATTTGTGAGAAGGTTTGTATTCCTTTCTTCGTTTTTAAGATTAAAATTTCCAGTCTAATACACATGAAATATAATATCCAGAATGCATTTCTGTAATTGTATATCACAAGAAGTAAATCTGAAAAAAACCGAGCCTCTCCATCATGTAAATGAAGCAACAACAAAAAAACTGAACTGAATGATAAATTTGACATTACAGTTTGAATAATGAATATTGAATTTTTAATTTGAATATTGGCGTAAGTCAATGCTCTTAGTGGAGATGACTATTTCAATGTTAGAATCATAACCTTGATGGTTATTCCTTTCAGTTTTAACGCTCCATACATACATGAGCGAAAGCTTTTATATGTAGAAAAAGGAAATGTTCATTTCTCAGACTTACTAGAGCAAACCAGGCTTTTTGCAATGCTGTAGACTATATGAAAATCTAAAAAACTAAGCATGAATACGAAAATCAAGATATTTAAGAGTAATATTCTAAGTTTACTACTCTATGGAAGTGAATGCTGGAAAATCACCAAAACCATAGAAAACAAGTTGAATTCTTTCCAGACTAAATGTTTACGAAGAATTAGAAAAATATTTTGGCCAAACACCATAAGAAATAACATCTTGTTGGCAGAAATGCAGATGAAGCCACTGACAGCAGTTATTGAGGAAAGACGCTGGCGATGGTTGGGACATGTGCTCTGAATGACTGACAACTCACTACCAAAAACAGCACTAAGATGGACACCACAGGGGAACAGAAGTAAGGGTAGACCTAAGAGACGTGGAGAAGAACAACAGAAAGGATTTTCAGCAATAGAGGGCTCACCTGGGCAAGAGTAGAAAAAAGACAAAGGACAGGCATTTGTGGAAAACCCTTGCAGAAGCCCCATGTGCCCTGGGGACTTAAGGTTTTGAGAGAGAGAGAGAGAGAGAGAGAGAGAGAGAGAGAGAGAAAGAGAGAGAGAGATAATGTCATAAATCTTACGTCAGTTCCATGTCATTGACTCTTGAGGTATCAGTATGACGGGGAGCTTTTGTCATTGGAAAATACCTATACAAGGTATGTAACACCCCCCTCTCCCAAATAAAACTTTAATTGTGAGTCAGAGTAGTATCTAACCCGTCCTGTCAGAGTAGTATCTAACCCGTCCTGTCAGAGTAGTATCTAACCCGTCCTGTCAGAGTAGTATCTAACCCGTCCTGTCAGAGTAGTATCTGTCAGAGTAGTATCTAACCCGTCCTGTCAGAGTAGTATCTGTCAGAGTAGTATCTAACCCGTCCTGTCAGAGTAGTATCTGTCAGAGTAGTATCTGTCAGAGTAGTATCTGTCAGAGTAGTATCTAACCCGTCCTGTCAGAGTAGTATCTGTCAGAGTAGTATCTAACCCGTCCTGTCAGAGTAGTATCTGTCAGAGTAGTATCTAACCCGTCCTGTCAGAGTAGTATCTGTCAGAGTAGTATCTAACCCGTCCTGTCAGAGTAGTATCTGTCAGAGTAGTATCTGTCAGAGTAGTATCTAACCCGTCCTGTCAGAGTAGTATCTGTCAGAGTAGTATCTAACCCGTCCTGTCAGAGTAGTATCTAACCCGTCCTGGGTTAGTAAGACAAGCTGTTAAAACCTGCTAAAATTTGTGCACAAATTTTCATTTATAGGCAGAAAATAAATACGAGGAATGTCCCAAAAGTAAGTGTACAAGGCATGTAACATCCATAAAAGCGATGTCAAACTAATGGGCATGGTTTGCGGAATTTTTCATATTCGTCAACTGGCGACGCTATTCCAGATGGCAGCACTGTCAGTGTCCGTGAGTTAAAGATGGAATTTAGAGTGCAGGAGTGATCCAAGTTTGTGCTGGGATAGGATTTCTGAAGACGAAGACGGAGTGATCCAAGTTTGTGCTGGGATAGGATTTCTGAAGACGAAGACGGAGTGATCCAAGTTTGTGCTGGGATACATGGCAACATTCTAAGTGAGAGATTTTGGACCATCCGCCGTAAAGTTCTGATCTAGCGTCATGTAGTTTTCATCTGTCCCTCAATTCACAAGGAAAACCTTGGCGGCCACAAATTTCAGAATGATCAGGTGTCGACACAGCGGTGACACGGGTGCTCTACGTAAAAGAAAGACACCAAATTTTAGGAGGTGGACATTAAAAATTAGTCACAAGCTTAGACAGATGGCTTAGTCGTCATGGCGATAAGACAGAAAACAAGGAGCATCGTAGAACACAGTGCACAATGTGTTAAGTCCAAATACATTTTGTTCTTGAAATAATAACCCCTCTAACCTCACTCTGGAGACGACCGTCCCATTTTATAGTTTTTATTTTCTCTCGATCCAGTTTCTGTTTGCATCTCTGATCTGAACGATATTGTCATGTGTTTATGTATATGATAATACTCCTTCTATTGTATATTATATTTCATGTTTTTCTCACTAATTTTTTTTCTGTGCATAAAAAAAGTAAAGATAGTCCCATAGCATTTCAAATGCCGTAGGGGGTGAAGCGTTAGAGACCTCATTATGCTGGGTCATCAGCGTATGAGGTAGGGTGACCAGTTCCTTTCTGTGCATGCATACATTTATTTCAAAATTTCTAATCGACTTCATGCTGCTGTTATGGTGCAACACTAGAAGGTGAAAAAAATGTGTCTTTTTTCTATGTTTCACTTCAGTGTATGAAACTCTTTCAACCTGTACATTTTGTCTACTTAATTCTCACATCATTTAATACGTTTTTTTTTTCAGCACGTTCTATTTTTTCCCCTTGAAATTCGATATTATATCTTACCTGTTGTTTCGGATGAAATACAAATATTTTGGCAGCTCTTGAATTTCAAACGCATTGCAAAGAAAGTAATAATGGCACGACATCTGTCACTTAATTGAATCTGTACGTATATATGTTACAAAATTATTCTACTTGTGTTGTACACATGGACACATTTCGTAATCAGTCTATTTTCACTCGAGGAATTAATTTAACAGGTAAAACCAATACACGTCTTCATAATAATTGGAGATAAGATCTAAAATTAAAATTAGGGCAGATAAAGACCATAAGAAAGTAAGCATGGAACTGAGGAGAGAAATATATACTGAGATACAGCTTTCTGGGGGAAAACCATCTTATCGTCTACAACAACTTTAAAAACAGGAGAACAGGAAACGTTATAAATGGGAAAATCTTGGAAATAAAAGCAGAAACTAGAGTAACTTCATAATAATCAAAAACAGATTTAAGAATATTGTACAATAAATAAAAAAATAGTCTAAAAGCTGGTAATCTGGATCATAATCTAGTAGGAATAACAGGAAAAATAACACAAAAGAATGTTAAATACTCATAGAAAGAGATATATAAAGTAAAAATATGTTTATACTTGCCTTTATACACTAAAACTAGAAGCAGAAATGTTTTGTAGAAGCAAAAAAAGAAACAGACAACCTTTTAAAATTTCTTTAGTTTTTTCCCTTTAATACCCATAGTATGTATTAGCACACTGAAACTTATCACTGTTAGTGAGTGAGATAAGATCCATCCATCCATCCATCCATCCATCCATCCATCCATCCATCCATCCATCCATCCATCCATCCATCCATCCATCCACACGGATAGATACAAGGTCCGACAATTAAGTAATTAGACTAGTTCCCTAAAAATAAAATAAACAGCAGTTGAAGATATAACCTATATTTTATTCAAAGTAAGCCCCTTATGCATTGATACAACGAGTGGTACGATCTAACAAACACTGAAACGACCTCTGCAGTTCTTCTGTTGGTATGGCTCTTAAGCTCGATGTTATGGCCCTTTGCTTGTCATCAGTATCGTCAAAGAGGCGTCCTTTAATTTTGGGAATAGAAAATAATCGCAGGGAGACAAATCTGTGGAATAGGGTGGATGGCTGAGAACACACACTTGTTTTAGGGCCAAAAATTCCTGTACAACTACCGCCAGGTGAGCCGGTGCATTATCATGAAGAAGGAAAAAAACTGTCAGCTGTTGAATACTCGGGTCGGACTCGGAGAATCCCTTCCAGTAGGCGTTTCAAAATACTTAAATAAACTTTGGTAGTGACATTCTGTCCCTCTGGAATAAATTCTTTGTGAATAACTCCTTTATGTCTTCATAACATTGTCTTCACTTTCGAGTTTTGAAGACGAATTTTTTTAGCCTTTTGGTGATGATGATGACTTCCACTGAGCAGTTTGGCGTTTAGTTCTGGGATCATAGCGGAAAATCCATGTTTCATCATCTGCAACATTCAAATTTAAGAAATGTTTATTTCTGTGATACTTTGTGATGGTGTCTTTTGCGTTACTCAACACGCTGTTTTAGGTCACCACACAACGAATGTGGTAGAAACCGGCAAGCAACTGTTTTCTTGCCCAAATCTTCCACTAGCATTTCACGAATGGTCTCTCGGTTAACACCAGATTCATCTGTCATCATCATCACAGTCAAACAACGATCTTCTTGTAAACGTTCTCTGACTTTTGCAAGGAGTTCCTCATTATGAACAGAAATTGGGCGTCCACGTCTTGTTGCATTTGTAATCGTTTCCACGCCACTTTTGACTCGTGAATACCACCTTACCACCTGAATATCTGTGCACGAGATAAACAATTATCCTCATAAACTTGTCGTATCAATTCAACTGTCTCAATGGCATTTTTTCCGAGTTTAAAAAAATAATTTAATGTTAGATTTTTGCTCCATGCTGATTACGTAACAATGCACCTCTGACTAGGTCAACAAAATGGTGGCTAGTTTGTCGTCTGCTTATTGGGCGGCGATGAAACGTTTCCAGGTCATAGATGAAGGTTACCTCTTTGGATTCTATGCTTTGCTTCATAGATGGCATTTTTGTCTTGGCCATTAATAAAATCAGTCTCTTTACTTAATTGTCGGACCTTGTAGATAGATGGACACAATATGTCTGTCTGTCTATCTGTCTGTCTGCCTGCATGCCTATCTGTCTGTCTGTTTATCTATCCGTGTATCTGTCTATCTATCCATCTGTCTGCCTGCCAAACTATTTGTCTGCCTGAAAAATTGTCTGTCTGTCTAATGTGCCGTCGTGTCGTCTACAGAGAATAAATCGTTACTTAGAATGGTAGAATGGAAAACAACAACGCATAGCCACGACAACACTTAAGTAGCCACATCTTCAAGCGAACATTTAAAAAAAAATAACCTACTGGTTGGAAATATTATAAGAGAGAATTTTATTAGGTGAGCCAGTCCGAGCAAAAGACGGCACTTGCTATCTACCACATAAGTAGAAGCAGCATATAATTTCTCACATTTTCTTACATTTTGAATACGAATGTAAATATTATCTAGACATACGAGTGGTTTTACTTTCTGCATACTTATGCAACGTCACATTAATTTTATAATTTTTTTTTTACAATCTGAGCTATAAAGAAATAAAGACAAGATGAACTGGAAGAAGAAATTTTTCATTGTAATTCTTAACATAGTCTGTGTCCAGCAGTGCGTGACCATTACTTGTCCCTTCGACACCAAGGTGAGTACAAGTGTGCTCGTTTATGTTTATGAAATAAGTGGAGAGCTTTTAAAACTAAGTTTTCTTTAAAAAAATGAAAGATCACATTCACATGGAGTACTTTTCTCATTATATTTTGTTAATTCATTCATTCATTTGCATGTCCCTTGCGGAACTTTGCCACCCTAACAGCACTCTTGTAGGCCTCTCGGTTGTGAGCAAGATGGCCTGTTGCTGATGCATCCATTTGCAGATCATCAACGATGTCTAGCACCCACCTTCGCCTTGGTCTTCCTCTCTTTCTTTTTCCCATTATGTACCCTTCCAAGACGGTTTTCTCTAGATTATCATGACGTTAATGTGTCCAAAATATTTAAGTTTTCTCTCTTTAATCCTCTTTCCTAGCCAGCCTTCTTCAATATTAAGTTCTTGTAGTATGGATGTATTTGTTATTTTTTGTGTCCATGATATTTGAAGAACTCTTCTATAGCATTTACATTCAAAGGCATTTATGTGTTTCTCAGCTGTTTTGTTAAGTGTCCAGGTCTCACAGGCATATGTTGCAACGGGAAAGATGCATGCCCTTAAAAATCGTATTTTTGTACTTCTATCTGTTCCTCTCCACAGATTCTTTAGTTGTTTTACTTTCTGAAGAGCGATAGGTGTCCTATTTTTAATTTCCCTCACTGTATCCCCAATATTAGTTTGTAGTGATCCAAGATATTCAAAACTCTCCACTTCTTCCAAATTTTCCTCATTGATACATATTTCAGCTGCTTTGTTTGTTTTGTCAGGTGTCATCAATTTTGTTATTTGTTAAAATTAGCAAACTGTTTTGCTTCTGGTCTCTAACAATGTAGACCATGTGTCTCACACCAATGCTACACGCAGTCCCTTATTAGGTATAGCTGTAGCATGTGATTTACTTTCGTAGACTATAAGTATCAGTAAGACTATGATTCTTGGGAAAGACAGCAGCCACAAAAAATCCATTAAACTGAGAGTGCCATGAATTTCATTATTTTACCAGGCCACGCAGGTGTTAGTGGACATGAAAGGACCGAGTATTTTGGAAGATTCAACAATAGTAGGGAAAAAACATGTCGAGGATGGAATAGATATTATTTTGAGTGTTATGAAACTGGTCTAACAGCATAAGATTTCACTGATAGTTGGGAAATGTAGAACAAGAATGATTTGTTATAGGTGACAGTAGGAAGGTAAATCAGTACCAATCAGTTTACACTCAAGAAGAATTTGAAGGACTATGGCGAGTGCACATGGATGTGTCAAAAGTGCAAAGATTATGCTCATTTCTGACTTCTGATTCATGCAGTTAATTTCTTTTGGTGCTCTTCTTTTTAAAATTTATGCGAGTGATCTAGGAGCCGCTTGTAAGAAATCTTCATGTAATCCTTTGTAATCGACGGCAGTCACACCAGTTAATGTAGCATGAGATGAGTATCTTATGCAATCTTTCCACAAATGATTTACTTTGATATGAGCATTATGAATTTTAAAAATATACAGTTTTAGAAACAACAGCATACAATATTACTCTTTGAATTTGACTGTAGCCTAATTCCTGTTTCGGGAAAAAAGATCTAGAGTACGAGACTTTGAACTTAGAATTAAGAAAGGTCGCATGAAATATCTGTCCCCGATAATCAAAATATTTCGTGATGGGTAAAATGTCATATGTTTATGGAAGTCCAATTGATAATGGATGTAAGTAATTTTAAGATATATTTTAGTCACAAACCAGCAATTTCCAAGAGTCTGAACATCTGCTATTATCACGTGGTTTTATGGCAAAATAGAAATTTATTGTTCAGTCAAGGAAATAATTGTGGGTATCAGGAACAAAAATATGTAGTCTTTACGTTTGTAATATAAAAGCCAGTAAAAAATATAAGTTTTTTTTTTCTAGAGATAATGAAATGTATTAAGCAGTGCACATTCACAAAACTCAGTTTCATCAGATTTAAGGCATTGAAATATCTGTCTCCAGACTAGGCGGATGTTATTTACCATGTCATATTAACACCCTTACAATTGTTTTTCAGGCCTGTGACTGCACGAATCCGGTTATGAAATGTACCAGTCTGCAAGAAATACCTCGGCTGAAAAATGGAATTAACGTCAGCAACGTTTCCAGTGTTCATTTTGTAGTAAGTTCATAGTGGGGAATCATGAATCGGTGTTGTACTAGTCGAAATAATAAAGTGTAGTGAGTTAACTGCTGCGTGCTATTAACACGTGCTCAGTCTATTTACAGAAGCTCTATGCGGTTGCAGGTTTAAATTTGACGGTAAGACCTTGTTACAAAGGTCAGCCAAAAAAAAAAAAAGAACTCCTTCTCAAAAGAATGAAGAAATTAGTGGAATGATACAAGAGGTACTTCTACCTGGAGGGATACTATATGCAGAAGTTAAAATAGTATTATACTGCTGTCTGAGTAAAGACTTCCCAACAAGGCACCGATTAAACTAGTATCTGTGCCGACCGCCAGGAGGTGGACAGGCTGGTCTTGGCACACATCAAGACTAGTATTCTTTTACTTCACTACTAGTTCTATCTGCTATATTAATTCAATGTATTAATCTAACAAAAATATTAACTGATCAATACAACAGGCAGTCACAACAGTATGAGAACCGCTGACGCTCAGATTTAGTGAGATCAAACAAATACATATTTATTATGAAGAAAATGGATGATGATCATTGAAGACGTAGAAAATAGTGAGCACAACAACTGAAGAAGCCACTCCTCTCCCTGGCGAGAACTAGTTCGCCATATAAGGAAGAAAGAGGGTAACACTCGCTCTCACATAAGACGACAGTCATATATTATGAAAGAAAAATTACACCAACTTACAGCTCTATTCAAAGTCCTCCATGGATCCACAATGAAACACTACATCATGAGTATCGGACTTTTCAAGTCCTACATTATTCTCAAGAAAAATGAAACAATTTTTTTACATTCTTCAGGTTACACCAACTTGGATCCATGGAAGAAGCAAGAAATTAAGCTCACGTTCACGTTGTTCTAAATACTACACAATTCTATCACATTCTTTACTTTCCTATTCTATCATCAACTATTCTCACATATATATCTATCATCTATTCTCACAAATTCGTATCTCAGTCAAGTCAAAAATCATATATAATCTAACCCTTATTCCTTCTTTCCAGTCCTTAAATATCCCCAAAAATTCCTATCCTAAATCTTCCAGAAGTGTCTATCTCGTGCAAGACAAAAAAGCGCGAATCTTACATTTCTACCTGTCTGTTCCAGAATCTTCTGTTTACCAAAATTCTAAACTCCGTGAAAAATATTTCATTTCTTACGACCTTGGACCAGTTCTAAAAAAAAACAAAACAATCCCATTTACTAGTTTAAATGTTGCTAATTATAACCAATTGTAGAAACATGTCCTAAATGACCCTGTTTACCGTACAATTTCTCGGGATTGGACATGTTAAAAAAACGACCTTCACTAGTGTCAAGACTGACCTCTCGTTGATCTATTCTATGCCCATATTTAAAGCGTTAACCATTAGGTCACACAACCAAATTTAACTTTGATTATAGTCCCTTATACCGTAAATTAAGTGCAGAATTAAAGAATTCTGTCACAAAATGATATAACTGTTATGTTCAAGTGCTCGCTCTTACCTAGGACTGTCTGCTTGCATGTACGTTTGAACGTGTTTTTAAAAATTTTTATGTTATCTCTTGCCTCTATTTATATATCTACAAAATTATCTATAAATTGGATGCTGTTTATAGAGTAAAAGTAAAGAAATAAAAGAAGCAAAACAATATTCTTATCAATGGGTAGAAAACTCTGTGCCAGACAAAATGTTTTAGTACGGAAATAAAACTCAAGTAGAAATAATTGTCTGCAAATAAATCGAGAAAATCGTGCAACAACAACAACAACAACAACAACAACAACAAAACAGTTTGTGTCTGAGAAATGATGAAGAAAAATTACACGGGAAACCGTGTAAACAAAAATGTATCGGATTATAACTATATTTGCTTCATTTTTACAATATTCATAATAGGTCTTTCTCAAGTGCCCCAAAGGGATTGGATACTGGCAGTTTATTTTCTGTTAAAAGATCGTCTATAACGTTTATGTGGTTATTCATCCCCAGTTCTCACTTACCAATTCTACAGAGAACAAAGAACAAAAACTCGAAATGTTTCACATGGATAAATATGATAAAGACAAGACGTGTCTGAGTATGTTTAATTGTGTGCTCATCCTCTACTAAAGTATGTAAATATATGTGTGGATGGAACCTCGTGGCAGCTAAGAGTGAACATATTTTTTTATAAAGTCATCTTTTAAGTAAATATCGTAAGTTAAATTCTTTTTTTTTATATCTTTTGTTTCTCCTAAGAATGGAAATATAACCAGCGTACCTGACAAGAGTCTACCTCCTGGTATGAGATCGATTTATTTTTTCTACCATCCACTCACCAACATCTCGAAGGATGCGTTTCAAGATTCGTCTACTACCTTGACAACTCTTAGATTTGCACACGCAGCGTTTAGAGAACTACCGGAGGCACTGCTGCAGCTAAACAAACTCAGTACTCTAGGTATATTCAAAACTCATATTTATTACTGGAACACGAGCATACTACAACACATTGCTAAATCCATTGAAGCTCTTTATTTCGAGGATGTGAGTTTGTCATCATGGCCGAACTGGATTCACGTCTTTCACTCTTTAAAAACTCTCATTCTTTCTTGGAACCCTTTAAAATATATTCCTGAAAACGCGTTTATCTCTATGAAAGATACCTTAATAGAGCTGTCTTTGATCGGTACGGAACTGACAGAGATCCCACCAACCGCTGAACTGTCTAAACTTACAACATTACATCTAGAGAATAATGGAATAAAAGTGATAACATCTGACAATCTTTCCCCCAGTATAGAGAATCTTTATATGACTAGGAATATTATAAATGAAATAACGAACACAAGCTTTCCGGAAAATTCCTCTATTCAATCATTATATTTGTCAGAAAATCCTATAATTCGAATCTCATTTAATCCTCTTTTAAGAATTACTTATCTTAAACTTTTGCATACAAACTTACCTGAATTCCCCCTACCTGTTACATCACTAACCACTCTTACATCCTTATATTTGAGACCTGATTTATCGTGCCCTTGCCAAACTCAGCCTGAACTGGTCAAATGGTTTAAGTCATATAATGAGACTCTCAGAGTAATTGGACAGTGTTCTACCGGTATAACATATGAAAGCTACTTAAGATTTGAAAAATGTGAGACAAAAAATTCTGTTTATTATAACAGGGCCGTTCGTTCTGTTGTACACTGTTCAATTTATGAGTACGGTTATCTGCTTCTGTTTATTAGCTATCTCCGTATTATATAACTGATTAATTTTGTAACTGAAGCTTCTGCAAGGGTTTTTGTTTTGTCTTTGGAAGATGGAGAAATAAGGAAAGGAAATTGCTGTCAACAAAAGATAAACTAAAAACTTTAGATTCTTCAGTATGCCGCAGCTTTGAATCAGTTTAATAAATTGTTTAATTTCGTTTATAGTGGATGAAAAATAACACTTTTGAACTATCCAGTAAAGAAAATGAATTCTCATAGAAGATTACTGCACTTGGAAAATGAACTGTTGAAGATCTGATCACTCTAGCACTCAGCTTTTCTTGATGATAAGAGGTCT
Organism: Achatina immaculata; assembly: GCA_009760885.1. NCBI lineage: Eukaryota > Metazoa > Mollusca > Gastropoda > Stylommatophora > Achatinidae > Lissachatina > Lissachatina immaculata. The sequence continues at coordinate 14,775,223 of CM019716.1, forward strand.
GTACCTTGGTGTCTTTAGTCATGAAAACAAATGTCAGGCGACCATTGTCAGCTATGACTCTCACTAAAGTGAGAATCATGTGATAAATTCGGACGCTTTGTTATAAGAAGAAAGAGCTCTAACAGCTAGATCTCTCCCCCGCATGGCGGTATATTAAAGAAATACTTAGGTAACACAGCGAATATTGCTTGCTATTTTAAATGTCCTTACACTGGTTAAAGTAACTCTTCCTTGGGCACACTAAGTACATTGCACTTGAATGAAGCTCTGTAAAAATTGCATGTACAGTGCATGTTTCAAAACTACATAAAAATACTAGATATACTGTTGAAAAACAAAAGAAACGTAACACTACTATAATCGTAATGGACACCAAATTTCAAACTTGTATCGAAATTTTATTTTACGTAATTAATATTTCAATTTTGGGATGAAGAAACTTTAAGACTTTAACAATGAAATGATGTTCATTAAATGGGGTTTGGGCTTTTATTCTTTGCGACTGAGGCTTCTGTTTCTGTAAGGTGCGTGACCTCCTCTGGCCTGTATCAGAGAACGACACCTCCTTGACATGGATCAGATTAGCCGTTGGATCTGTTGTTGTGGGATGGCTGCCCACTCTTCCCGCAGTACAAGAGATAAATGTCGGAGATTGGTTGGCGCCTCGTTTCGCGGGGAGACTTTTCTGTTGAGTTCGTCCCATAAGTGTTTTTTGGGTTCATGTCTGATGACATGGACGGCTACAGAATGGTCTCGACGTTGTTGTCCGAGAGTAATTGGGTGGTGAGTTGTGCCACATGAGGTCGAGTTATCTTGCTGAAAAATCGACCCTGGTGCAGCCAGAAGTGGAAGGACGTGAGGACGAAGAATTTCAGCGACGTATCGTTGGGCATTCAGGCGTCCTTCAATTTGCACCAGGTCACTTCTTCCCATGAAGTTGATCGTCCCCCCCCCCATCAGTACACCTCCACCACCATGCGGAGGAGCCTTATCCACGCAGTTCTGGGCGTAGCACTCATGGACTCTGCGGTAAACTCTTCTCCGTCTATCGTGTCGCTGGAGCAGAAAGAATGATTCATCACTAAACCAAACATTTCTTCAGTCATTCACAACGGTCCATTGACGATGCTGGTTCGCCCACTGCAGTCGGTTCTGGCGATGCCGGTCTGTAGGTTCCTCTAACTCAAAGACCATGGTCGTGCAGCCAGTTCGTGACCGTTTGATATGAAATTCGACGAGCTGCTGCCATTGACTGGACTGTTGAGGATGCAGATGCAAATCGATTCCTGAGGTGACGCAGCCATATGAAGCGGTCTTCGGCAAGAGTTCTGACTATGGGTCTTCCACTGCGCGCCCGGTCTACAACTGAGCCAGTTTCTTGAAATCGCCCCCAAAGGCGACTAATGGTGTTCTAACCACATTAAATTGTCTGGCCACTACACTTTGTGACTTCCCAGTCTGTAAACGTCCAATGATGATGAGTCGTTGTTCTGTAGAGAGATGAGCCAAACTTTCGCATTGAAGTTTCAAATGAATTGATTCAAGGAGCGTCAAATCGTTTATAGGTATTCAATAGCATGGTCAGTGAGTTTTGTGTTCAGTACGTTTCATGGGATTCTCGTGAACTGTCATGAGTTATTGTCAAAAGTGCTGTTTTGACTAGTGTAGCTTTAATGTGCTCATGAATCATCTGCTGAGTATAATTCAGATCAGCACGCGAAGTTGATGTCCAAGTGAACGTTTCAGGCAATTTGTTCTTGTCTGATCAGCAAACTTCAGTTTAAATCGCAACATCGCATTTGTTGCGTTTCTTTTTTGAACAGAACATAACAGTATAGGAGATTTCTGAAGTAGAAATTAAAGACAGAGAAAGGAAGATAGATAAGTCATCTTTGAACTGAAAAGCTGGAAAAAAACACTGTTATGTCCCACAGAATTTAGTAACTAATTGTTTACATTTCATTCCCCTTTAAGTCAGATGCTTGCATCTCACTTGCTGGACATGAAGCTCGGAGAATGAGAGAGAAATCAGATGATCAAGACAGCTGAAGATAGACGGATAGGGCAGTTCCTCTATTAGTTTTGTCTGAGTAAATGTATTTTCCTGTAGTGAATTAGAGTAGGAAATTAGAATGTTGTTAGAATTCCGTTGGCGACGAAGTCTTTGGACATCAGTAGTCGTTTGGAATTAGTCTATGTTGTCTCGACTTGGAATTATCGTCTTATTATGCTTTTCTTGGATTTGTTACTGCCACAGTTATACCAATCACACCGTTTATCGCCACTATCATCGCATGCACCAATAAAAGTCATTATAACTTTAACATGGCTGCTCCTGTGTTGTTTGCCACTGAAAGTATGATCGTTCCTGGGGAGTAAGTCCGTGAAGCTTGTAGTAAACAGACGACAACAGAGATTACAGACGACGAAAGAGACTGAGCTCGACTGTATTTAAAAGAATAAGATCTCGGCTGTAATGAAGTAAAGTCAGTATTGACTAATAACCAAAGAGAAAGATCATATTTCTTGAGAGCAGAAGTAGTATCCAAAGTGTGAAAACCAACACATTTGTAGTAGTCTTCATGTGGCACAGTTGGCACACATACTGCCTTATAGAATAGAAAATATAAACTTTTCTGAGCAGAAATAATTTTTATATGACGGTCATTTTGTACTCTGGAAAACAAATGTAATTTGTGTACATGATAATGTAATGGCAGATAGTGTCAGTCAGAATTTCTGAAAGAGAACTATAATACTGCTTCAAGGAATAATTTTTTTATAAATAGGAAACTACGACGCTTTGGTACGGTAAAGTAAGAGAGCAAATTTTGTAGGATTAGACCTCGAAAAAATCGTAGACAAAGCACTTTAGTGAGACGTGAGAGAAAGAAAAGTCACAAGAGAATTACCTGGGATTCGAACACGGACTTTTAGTAACAATTAGTTACTAAATTCTGTAGGACATAACCGTGTTTTTTTTCCATTTTGGACATAGGGTGCTAGTTAGCTAAGTCGATAGTACGCTGTTCTCTCGTGGCTAGACGGCTGCTCGTCCTACCGGAGTCCGTGTTCGAATCCCAGGTGATTTTTCTTTCTCTCACGTCTCACTAAAGTGCTTTGTCTACGATTTTTTCGAGGTCTAATCCTACAAAATGTGTTCTCGTACTTTGTAGTACTGCTTCAGTGCTTGTTCTCCTTTCTTCGTGTCTTAAATTGAAATTCCCAGTCTAATATATGTGGCAAGTAATATTAATAAAGAGTTTCTGTAATTGTATATCACAAGAAGTAAATCTGAAAAAAAAACCGAGCCTCCCCATCATGTAAATGAAGCAAAAGCTGAACTGAATGATAAAAGTGACATTATAGTTTGAATATTGGCATAAGTCAATCCTCTCATATTTTTGCATTTTCACTGAAAGCAATCATTTTAAAAAATAATTTGTTCATTAACAGTTTTTAAAATGGATGTGGCACCTAACATCAAAGATTTCACTGTATCTTGAGTGAAAATGAACATTTCAGTCTGAGAATCATAAGCTTGTGGGTATTCTTTCACTTTCAATCCTCCAAGATGAGCAAAAGCCCTTCTATTTAGAATAACGAAATGCTCATGGTGATTTACATTAAAATTATAATATAATGTTATAAATCTTAAATTGCTTCCACAAATATCTGGTTCTTGAGGTAGCAGTATGACTGTGTCATTAGTAATTCGAGAATAGGTTTATCTTGTGTATACTCCCCCCTGCCCCTGTACCCAAGTAGATCTTAAGTCTCAGTCAGAGTAGTCCTTAGCACCCACCTGGGTCTGTAGGACAAGCTGTTAAATCTGTGGAAATTAATGCACAAGTTTTTATTTCTATGCTGACAATTATATACCAGGAATGTCCCAAAAGTACGTGTATAAGGCATGTAAAGTCCACAGAAGTTAATGGAAATGATTGCAGAAATTTTCATATTCGTCAAATGGCAACGCTACCCGAGATGACAACATTGTGCAACACCATCTAGGCAGCACCCGCCAGTTAAAGATGGAGGATGGAGTGCAGCAGTGATCCATACAGGAGGTTCCTGATGTGATACAGTTTCCGAAAGCGAAGGTGACGCCTGCGGAATTTCGTCGCCAGTTAGTCTGTGGAGACAGTGTAATGAATCGACAGCGTGTGGCAACTGGTATGTAGAATTTGGAACCAGTCAAGTGACAACTAGTGACGTAGCGCGGAGTGGCACACCCATGACATCAGATACGGCAGCGGAGAAAACGTACGTCGGATGTGCGATATTGGAGAATAGACGATCGACTGTCAACGAACTGTAGCATGACTTGAGTTGGTCATATCCTCTGCTCTTCCTGCAACAATATGTTATTCACAGCTAAGACCTTTGGAAGGCATTGTAATGGATGGTGAGACATGGATTCACCATAGCACCCCAGAATCGAAACGTGCAAGCATGGAATACAAACATCCGAACTCCCCACGAACACGGAAATTCAAAGTCATGCCGTCTGTTGTCAAAGTCAGTTTTGGAAATAGAAAAGCGTGTTGGTCGTTTTCATGGAAAGGGGAACAACAGTTAATGCTGGTGCATATAGTGCAGTACTGAAACATTTACGAACTGCTATCAGACATCGTTGTCCAGCAATGCTGACAAAAGGTGTGCTGTTTTTCCATGATACCGCTCACTCAAACACAGCAGCTTCGATTCAGGAGCTCTTATAACATTTTCTTGCAAACCTGGACCATTCGTCTTACAGTTCCAATCTGGCATCAAAGTAATTTTCACCTCTTCCCAGACCACAAGGAACATCTTAGTGGCCACAGAGTGACGAGGATGTCGACACAGCTCTGACACGGATATTCTATGTAAATGACACTATATTTTACGAGGTGGACATTGGAAAACGTGTACTACGCTTAGAGCTATGACGACTACGTAGAAAATAAAATGTCCGCCATGGAACATAATGTACGCTGTGTTATGTCCAAGTAAGGTTTGCTTTTGAAGTATTAAACCTTGTAAACTCACTTTGACGTAACTGTCATATATATATATATATATATATACATTCCTTGAAGATTAGTAGCATGTGTATGTAGTATGTTTATATAGGTTAACATTCCCCCTTAATTTGTAGTAAACAATTTTATTTCATGTTTTTCTCATTAATTTGTTTCTGTGTGCTGCATAAATTTGATCCATATTTGTAGTCGCATTCATTATTTGTGAAGTAACTGTGTCTTTGTTTTTATATGTTTCCTTTCAGTGTTCGAACCTCTTTCTCCTTGTACATTTGATATACTTCATTCTCACATCATTTAACCCGATGTTCAGCACGTTTTAGTTTTTGTTTGTTTGTTTCGAAATTTGTAGTATTATATTCTAAATCTTGTTTCTGACGAAATGCACATATTTTTGCAGGTCTTGACTTTTAAAATTATTGCAACGTAATCAGTCAGTCAGTCATTTGCATGTTCCATGCGGAACTTTGCCTCCATAACAGCTCTCCTGTAGGCCTCTCGGTTGTAAGAAAAATGCCCTGCTGCTGATGCATCCGTTTGCAGATAATCAATGATGTCATGCAGCCATCTTCGACGAATTCTTCCTCTTTCTTTTTCCCGTTATGTACCCTTCCAAGACGCTCTTCTCTGAATTCTCATGATGTTTATTATGTCCAGGATATTTATGTTTTCTCTGTTTACTCTTTTTTTCTAGCCAACCTTCTTCAATATTAAGTTCTTGCTGTATGGAAATGTTTGTTCTTTTTATGTCCATTATATTTAAAGGACTCTTTTATAGCATTTACATTCAAAGGCATTTATGTGTTTCTCAGCTGTTTTATTAAGAGTCCAGGTCTTACAGGCATATGTTGTAATGGGAAAGACGCGTGCCCTAGAAATCGTATTGCGTAATAGTGGCATGAAATTTGTTCCTTAAATTGATCTATACTTACAAAATAAAATAAGTGTACTTGTAGTGTTGCTTGGACCAAAATTCGTACTCAGTCAATTTTCACACAAGGAATTAATTTAACTGTAGATATTTTCGTGTATAAGGAGCACGGTGTGTATATTGTAAAACGCTTCTAAAATGTCATAAATAAAAAAAAAGGAAGAATATAATTTTAGTTCGTGTGATTCTGTCAGACTAATTTTTCTTCCACGTAAGCGTACATACTGCACTTTTTATTTCTGGCTATTGCTAAAGACCTATACGCTGTATAATGTCTGATACATCACGTAAGTTTTGTCATATCAGAAAGCGTATGGTGAAAAGTCTTATGTGAGACCTTGAGACATAGCATACATCACTACATTAAGCTAATGAAAGGAAGAGAGAGAGAGAGAGAGAGAGAGAGAGAGAGAGAGGGAGAGAGAGAAGTTCATTTATTCTACGCTGTTATATAGAAGAATGAGGAAGACACAACAAACAGATAAATACAAGAAACAGAAAGCACTAACCATCTCACATCAGCTCTGTGAGATAACTCTGTGAGATAACTCTGAAGAGTATGCCCACATGTGATGAAGCTGAAATATGAACTATGAGAAAAACAGGTTCACGAATATATTAAAGAAGACAGAACGCTACAGTGAGGAATTCCACGAGGTGCTGAAGCGAGCAAATACAACACACATCTTAACAAGAATTACAACATTGTAAAAGGGCAACTGTGTGGTGTGGGTGACTTATTAATGCTAGTGAAATATATGATTTTGTCCAATTTGTCCTACCGTACTACGCCACTATTTTGGAGAAAATCTAACCTCGACCTTGCTGGTTCTTTGTATCTTGTTTCTTCGCCGACAGTTCAAACCAAGACACATTACTCAACCTGCTCCCTGCACTCGTACCAGCACAAAACTCAACGTCTCAAAGCATGCACACATTTCGGCCCAAGTAAATTTATTAAGACGACACAAGGTCACACACCATTATTACACAACACAGTACCAGTAGGATAATCAGTACACAACACACACACACACACACACATATATATATATATATATATATATATATATACATACGTATCTCTCTCTGAACCTTAGTGGCCAGGTTGTAGTCGTCAGTCATCCGGAGCACATGTCCAAAATATCGCAAGCGTATATATATATATATATATATATATATCACAGAAGAGAAAATATCAGTGAATTCATCAATGTGCCACACAAATGTTAATTCAGTAGTATATCTCAACAAAACTTGCAGCTGTAAGAAAATGTCAGCCTCAATAATTCAATTATAAATCAACAGGTTCTAAGGACTGTTATTGTCGGAGGTGCTCTCCAATCCAATGGCGTGCGTCTCAAATAGCCTCTGACAGTCAAGTCCAGCTCCTGGCCTTCTCGTGGCAGAACTGTTTAAACTGACAGAAGAAGGGGCGAAGGCGAATATCTGGCGCCTGAAAACCAGACGTTTCGGGTAGATGAGAGTCATGTTTAGTAGCTCATCTACCGCTGCTGGCGAGATTCTTCAGCTGCCGTGCGTGGAATGAGGCTCCTCCCGGCCAATGAAGAAAGGTGCGATTATGGTTGCCGTGCGGCCCTGTGGAAAAGGATTAAGAAAGGAATACGTGAAGTAATTAGTAGTCTCGAGGTCAGGACTGTTCAAATCACGGAACCTCTGCTTCGGAGGTCGGTCACGTCCCATGTACACTCATAACGGGTGAAGTGCCTGAACCGGCGTAACCCAGGGGTTAAGACGCTGCTGACGAGACTCTTCGGATGCCGCGCGTGGAGTGAAACTCCTCCTGGCCAATGAAGAAAATGAGGAAAAACAATCAGGGTTGGCGTGCGGCGAGAGCTACTTATACCACGGGACCTCTGCTTTAGAGGCCGGCCACGTCCCCTCTACACCCATACTGGTGAAATATGCTTAAACCGGCTTATACCAGGGGTGAAACTTGATGGCTACTAAGTCACGGTACCTCCGCTCTAGAGGTCGATCATATCGTAAACACGCCCATACTGGGATAATATGCCTAAACTGGCTCAACCTGTGAGGATTCGTCCTCCTGGACAAAAGCTCCGTCCTGGTCACAACTAGAAAGGGTAGCGGACACGACCACAAAATGCTGAAGTCGGAGACACTGGACCAGTGCAGTCTAGATAGGCAACAACCTCTGACCCACCGGGGATTATGCTGAGGTTTTCCGGTGAGAAAGTCCAACGCTGGACTGGATGGGCAACCACTTCTGACTCGGCGGGGATACACGGGTATTCCAAAACGCGTCGATGTTTTCCGGTGAGAAAGTCCAGCTCTAGATTAAACTGGTGCAACGAAAACCACGGTGTCACGCAATCCCGCTTTTGAGACCCACCAAGAATACAGGCTCAAGCCCTGCGATACTCTGAACCTCTTGTGATCCTCTTGGGGATCTCATGTGGTCCTTTCGGGGACCGCACGGGGACCACGGGAACTATTGAGGACCACGGGAGTAAATTCAGTGGGATCACAGGGCGGTCTTGGTGGTAGAAGCAAACGAAGAAGAAGAAGATAAATCAACAATGCACTGTATTATAACATCTCACAACAACATTATAAAAATGCGAGGGCCCTCGTAACTTAATTTCATACCACAAAAGAAAGCATAATGAATCTTACGTATGTAAAATTTCGAAGCAAATGTATATATAAATCAAAATATAACATAACTGACTACTAGAACCACGTCATTCTATTCCCATGATTGCACTTAACACTTATACTGTCATCCGCACAAATATTATATATATATATATATATATATATGGAACGTGTGTGGAATGAATTTAAGAACAACACAGAGATAAGACACATGAGCAAACAACAACCTGTTTAATGGGTGATCAGAAAAAAAGATGGACGTATGTGGGTTATGTGATGAGAAGAAACAATCAGAGAATCCCAAAACAAGATATCAAGTGGAACATAACAGGCCGAATAAAAAGAGGCAGACCACTTGAAAGTCTAAAGAGGACAGTGTTAACAGAGGCCAGATTAATAGGCATAAAACTCCCTTGATGAGGTTGAAAAGCTCGCCGAAAACAGGGAAAATTATCGAACTACCTTGTGAGCCCTATGTGACGTTGAACGGCGCGGGAAGGATATCAGATAAGACATAAAATAAGATATATGCACATCACGCACATACGAGAATGGTGAGTTCGTGGGTACTTGATGAGGTCATTGATTACAACATCACACTTGCGACATGTTTACTGCAAGAGAATCAGTACTTATATATTTACTAGCAATATATATTTAAAAAATGAAGCTTATACACATTTCTGAAAGAGTTTTAAGCAAAGTTATTTCTGAAATGTTTTTGAGCTAATTTGGGAGTACGTGTACCAGGTAAATGACCTCGGTAAAGCTCTAGAACACCCGACAAAGATCGTTCCGAAATATATAAAGTAGGAAAAAAGTAGGAACAGCTTTATTACTTAACGAATACAAAGCTGTGACGTTTCGGCGTTAGCCTAATCATACAAACATAAACGTCACAGCTTAGTGTTCGTTAAGTAATAAAGCTGTTCCTACTTTTTTTCGTAGTTTATACATTTTGGTATCACAGCTTTACTGCAGTGTTTCGTGTATAGGTGTATACTTACACACTAATTATTGTGTATTATTAAAGATCGTATCTATCTATCTATCTATCTATCTATCTATCTATCTATCTATCTATCTATCTATCTATCTATCTATCTATCTATCTATCTATCTATCTATCTATCTATCTATCTATCTATCTATCTATCTATCTATCTATCTGTTTGTCTGCCTGACTGTTTTGTCTGTTTGTCTGTCTGTCTTTCTGCCTGTCTTCTCTATCTGTCTATATCTATATGTTTTTCAGCGTATCTTCTACAGAGAATATTAATTTTCTTTTACTGGAAAGCTAGAGCTCCCAGTCATGACAATACTTAAGTAGCCGCCTCTTCAAGTGAGCAATTGTTTCTAAATGATACCTTTAAGTTACTGGTTCAAATAAAATAAACTCATTGAGCCAATGCCAATTAAAGACAGCACGATCTGCCTAAGATATAGACTCAGACTGAACGTTTTGTCTCTAACAACGACAGTTCACACAAAAGTAGCATATAAGTTCTCAATCATTTCTTATATTTTGAATACCAATGTGAATATTTTCTGCGCATACCAGCAGTTTTTACTTAGTGTAAACTTATTTAACTTCCTATTAGTTTTATCTTTAACAATCTGAGCTACTGATAAATTAAGACAAGATGAACTGGAAGAAGAATTTTCTCGCTGTAATTCTTAACATGGTCTGCGTCCAGCTGTGCGTGACCATTACTTGTCCTTACGACTCCAAGGTGAGTACAAGCGTGCTTGTTGAATCTTCCTGATATAAGTGGAGGACCTTTTAAAAATATGTCTTTTGTATTGATTAAAAGTTGAAAAACCTGAAAGATTAAAATCACCCAGACTACTTTTATCAATGTATTTTACGATTTCATAAAGGTTAAGATAGTGTGTAAATTATTTTTCGAATAATCTCTACCTATGTAGCCCATGTGGCTCACAGAAATTCTGCATGCAGTCTGTGATTAGGTATAGCTGCTTGGGGCTTACCTTCGCTAGCAATAATTATCAATAAGTCTCTGATTCTTGGGAAAGGCATAGCCACAAAAAGCCTATTAAAATGTAAACGGAAAATAATCGTACTCCTGAAAATTAGTGGAAAAGTTTTTAATCTACAGTTACTATAACTAATCTACAGTTACTATAACTAATCTACAGTTACTATAACTAATCTACAGTTACCATCACTAATCTACAGTTACTATAACTAATCTACAGTTACTATAACTAATCTACAGTTACTATCACTAATCTACAGTTACCATCACTAATCTACAGTTACTATAACTAATCTACAGTTACTATAACTAATCTACAGTTACTATCACTAATCTACAGTTACCATCACTAATCTACAGTTACTATAACTAATCTACAGTTACTATAACTAATCTACAGTTACCATCACTAATCTACAGTTAATATCACTAATCTACAGTAAAAGAACACAATTTTGTAGGATCAGACAGCGGAAAAATCGCAGATAAAGCACTTTAGTGAGATGTGAGAGAAAGAAAAATCACAAGATAATTACCTGGGATTCGAACACGGACTCCGGTAGGACGAGCAGCTGTCTAGCCACGAGAGAACAGAGCACTAACGAACTGAGCTATCTCAGACCCCCCCCCCCCCCCAAAAAAAGCTCTTTTGAAAACGAAGTCTTTAGTACTTTAGTAACTGTTCAGTAGACACGAGGGATCGTGACATTCGGAAAGAAACGAGGTCGTGACACAGAAATCCCGTAGCTTAGATTCAGTCTCTCTAGCAGGTACCAACCTTTAGCTACTGGGGGAGGGGGGGTCTGAGATAGCTCATATAACCCTTTGTAAATGACCGCAGTTATACCAGTTTATGTAGCACGAAATGAGCAACCTATTCAATTCTTAACAAAGGGACTGCTCTCATACTAGCGTTATGGTGAACAGAGAACATCTCAGAACAACAACATACAATTTCACTCACTGAAATTGATTGGAGCATAATTCCAAATTCGATATAATAATGCAGTCAGGTCGCCATAAGCGCAACTACCTCGATACTGAAAATATTTCAATGCTGGAAATTGGGGAAATATAAACTGTGTTTATGAAAGTCCATTTGATTCTGGATGTTAGGTATGTTTTAGGTTATATTTTAGTCGGACAACCAGTAATGTTTTAATAGCTGTAACACCTTTTATTTACATTTTTTTATCTGACAAAATAGGATTTTTTTCAGTAAAGGAAAGAAGTGTGGTTGGCAGAAAAAATATATTGTTAGTTTTTATTCTGTATCTTTGCGTACAAAAAAAAACTAGTGTATAGATAAGATATGCCAGATGTAATGAAATGTGTTATGCATTATCTCTTTCATGCCCTGCAACTTTAGACCGACGTTTTCTGATCTTTGTTATAATTTTCCTTGTTTCTTGTGCCTCTTTCAGAACTTCTTCGTTCGACTTTCTCCTTGTCTATGTTACCTACAAGTCTTCTTAAGAACCATATTTCAGCTGATTCCAACCTTCTTTGTATCTTGACTGCCCAGGTTTCGCACCCATAGTATAGGAATGGTTGTACGTAACACTGTAGCACTCTCTTCCTGACTCTCATAGATAGTGATTTATTACTAGTATGTATTTCAACTGTTGAAAACAGGTCTTGGCTTGTGCAATTTTGATCTTTTACTTCAGTGATACATTTTCCATCCGATATCAAAGTAGTTTAAAATTGTGTCTTTTGCTTGTCTGGTGCACATTGTGGTTGGGGGGGGGGGGTCGTCTTGGCTTTTGGGATGACTGCGTATTACGCAGTATTCATCATCAAAACTCATGTTGGTCAGATTTGAATGCGCTGAAATATTTCTCTCCAAAGTAGAGCGCGTCATTTATCACGTCATATTAACAATTTTTTATTGTTTTCAGGACTGCATCTGCACCCCACCGCTCTTGAAATGTTACAGTTTGCAAGAAATACCTCAGCTGAGAGATGAAGTTACTGTCAGCAACATTACCACAGTATTTTTTGATGTAAGTTCATACTATGAATCATGATCATGAATCGCTGTTGGCCGTTATTAGTGATGGTCAGAGATGTGATATAATGAGTAGCATCATAACCCTACAGAATTCTTCAAATACTCTATGAATAGTCTGTCGGGCCTGTAATGTCTGTTTTTAAACATGAAAGTAGTCTTTGCCAATGCAGGTTGTAGACTAAATGTAAGGATGCAGAGACGTACATCGTGACTGTACCGGGTTGTCAGGCGCTGCCACACAACCAAGGCCTGGCCAGTTGGAGGCAGGTCATGCTACTCTTAGCGTCTGGATTGAGTCGCTGGTTAGTTCTAGTCCAGAAAGAGTCTTTTTCTGTTTGTGGTTGCAAATGCATTCTTTTAGTTGTGTAATGTAAAGGTGTCGAGATAAAGTATTTTAGCTGTGTAGTGTAAAGGTGTCAAAGTAAAGTATTTTAGTTGTATAGTGTAAAGGTGTCCAGGGAAAGTATTTTAGTTGTGTAGTGTAGACGTCTTCAGGTATAGCGAATCTGTGCTAACGTAATTAATACACCAGAAAAATAAATTAAAAAAAAAATAGAGATGGCAGATAAGATATTATCAACCTGGACCACGAGGAAGACTTTTTAAAGTGGCGTAGCTGAAGTCCCGTGGGGGTCAAGTGAAGGAAGAGCTGACATTTTGTGGGTAAATGCGTTGTAGGAGCGTGGAGTGGAACAGTAAAATACGTGGGTGCACACATTTTAATACGATGAAGTAATTTTTTTCTCAAACAGTGTTACAAATGAGAAAGGAGTGGAACTTAGTGCAGAGGGAATATGATTGTGGAAGAAGCGAATGTTAGGTGTAGCTGAATTGCGAGTTCAAATCATGTGTTTCCAGTGTCCCATATTCCTGAATGTAACATACAGTGTTACTTGTAACACATAGTTCAGAACCTCCTCATAGGATTAGATTACAACCCCTCTACCCCAACTATTATCACCTATTCCACGTTCTCTGGGCTAGATTACCATTCTACCACTCTCTCCCCTTTTCACATTTCCCTCCCCCCCCTCCCCATTTACGACCCACCCATCAAACATCACAAGTCTCCATTTAAACATTCTCTGCACTCCACCATGCGCATTTCAGAACATGCCTCTTACAAGTCACAGCTTCTTACAACTCACAGCTATGTGCTCCATTCATTTTATTTTATTCTGTTTTTTTTTCCCCATTGCTATCTTTGACATACATTCCTGTGAATTTATATTTTATCTTCTTTCTCTATTTCTTCGTCCTGTGTATTTCTGTATGATTAAGGTTCACACCGAAAAGTCACAATTGTGTGCTTTTTAAGTAATACAGCTGTTCCTACTTTTCCCCTAGTTTATACATTTTGTTATCACAGCTTTACTGCAGTGGCTTCGTGTATAGTTATATACTTAGGTTTATATACTTATACACTAATTACTCATGAGCAACTTGCTATTGTACATCTAAGAGAAATAATTATAACCACTTTCGGAAATCAGATCAGCGCGAGGAGTGTGGAGAACATAATAATGTTTTTTTTAATGCAACAGTTTTATCCATCAGGTCATGAATCGGGCCATAGATGTTATCACGTGGTCTGCCGACAAACGTCAAGGACGAGGCACAAAATGACAACAACAATGAGAGAACGTGAAGACTGTAATAAAAGAAATATTAGAAATGGACAGGGTGAATAGAACGCGAACAGTTAATATTAGTTCAGGCCAGTGTATTACCAACCACAATGAATATAACAGGCTAGAAGTCGAATAAAATGATCTTTTAAAATAAGGAAAGAAGAAATGTAAATAAACATACCGAAAATGACGAGACTGAGTACTGTTCGACTCACTGAGAAGAAAATTAAGTGATATAATTTTTATTCAAATTTAGTAAATATGACTCAACGACACTTGCTCCTGGTAAAAGGACAGATTTTGAAAAGAAAAATATTGCACATGGCAAGCATTTGGAAATACGGAAAACTTAAGACGCGAGAGAAAATAAAACAAGAGACCGAGCGAAGCTCAAACCACGGACCATGGTAGCATTAGCAACCGCCTAGCTGAGAGAAACAAAGCTCTATCGGCCCGGGTGTCTAGCACCAGTATTATTCAAGTAGCTGTTATGAAGAGTCAGTTCTAATATGCCTTAAAGAAGCAATTTATAATGCTATGGAGCCAGCTTCTTAGTTGTACAGGAACTAACAAAGTTAACATTACACACGATGATTTTAGTGCTAAATTCAGACATGTGAGATACTAAGATGTAGTGTATTTATTTGGAAAATTCCAGGAAAAAATAAAATAAAATTAGAATATTCTTCGAAATGAAATTTTAGAAGTTAACTATCAGTACGAAAATAGTAACATTAGACAAAATAGTGTTAGAATAGGAAAAAAAAATATTGATGAGTTTAGTGTACAATTAATAACAAAACTGTAGAATTGTATCAATGACGATGTTCTGAAAAAACAAAACACATACCTGGAAAAAATACAGAAGTCATAAAATTATCAAGAGAAAAAGGTCCAAAGAACGCGAATATTTTTGAAGAACTTACATGCTTAATTATGAATCAGATATTCAAAATTATCTGAGTTTACTATTTGATTAAAAAAATAACAAATATATCCATACTACAAGAACGTAATATTGAAGAAGGCTGGCTAGTAAAGAGGATTAAAGAGAGAATACTTAAAATATTTTGGATACATTAAACGTCATGATAATCTAAAGAAGACCGTCTCGGAAGGGTACATAATGGGAAAAAGAAAGAGAGGAAGACCAAGGCGAAGACTGATGCAAGACATCGTTGATGATCTGCAGATGGATGCATCAGCAGCAGGCCATCTTGCCCACAACCGAGAGGCCTACAAGAGTGCTGTTAAGGAGGCAAAATTCCGCAAAGGACGCGCAAATGAATGAATGAATGAATGAACTATTTGATTCTTTAATTTGGAAACTGCACAGTAAACGCAAAGGACAGAAGCTGAAGCAATACAGCACGTTCACCGTAGCTTATGGGTAGCTCGAACACACACAGTGCATTGCTCTGCCTTTAATCTAGTTGAAACCAAAGTGAAATAAACGTGAACGCCCCTTTGCGGAATTCCCCCGCCCCCACCCCCCAAATTTGTCGAAGAACGTGTCTTAATGTGATTTCTTTGTGCACAGTAAGAAAAAGAAAGTAAAAGCATAATGGGTAAACGATAAATTCATGAATGGGTAGAAAGACTTAAAACGGAAAGAACAAATGTAACACAAGCCCGCATCGGCAGAGCGCGAGTTTTGATCAGAGGAGTAGACTTCTTTTACTGCGCGACTGACATATCAGATATGGATCCACCTATGTCAAAATGCCTGAGACGTGTAGGGTATCGTAAAGTTTGGCCAAGATAAACAGCGTACTAATCCGTACATGCAACAACATGTGGAATTTGCAGTCACTTTTCTCAAACATTATAAAGCGGATCCACGTGTTCTGGAGTGATTTGTCATTAGCGACGAGACATTTGTTCATCACTGTGAAAATCAAGAGACAAAGCACGAGGTGGAAACAACCCGTTCGTCTGTAGCGAAAAAGAAATTCAAACGACAACCCTCCACCAAGATAACCATAGTTATATTCTTTTGGGACATAGCAGGGTTTTTCTGGTGGTTCTTCAGGAACGCGGAGGCACATCGTGACCAGTTCACTGTACTGTGCTATGCTTAGAAAGAAAGTGAAACTTGCAGTTCGCAGAAAAAGAAGAGGAATATTATCAAAAACAATTTCCCTGGGAACAACTGTGTTAAGAGCACACTTATCTTAACATAGTGTTTGTGAGACAGGGAACATAAGATCTGTTTGCTTAAAAACTCTGACCTACCTCTGTAGCCCAGAAACTTGTAGCAATCAACACTAATTGTAATTGTAATTGTTATTTTTGCAAAATGTAATGTCAGGTTGGTGGACGGATGGGGACATGGAGATCTCTGGCGGGGATGAGGGAAGTCTGGTGTGAAACCAATGAATCCAGGACGTGACAAGCCTATGGGTCTTTACAACAATGGCTATCAGAATGATGTAAACAAAACAGAGCCAGTAGACTATAGGTGGCGGGGAATGGATATCGTTGAAGCACTCATCAGATTCCTCATCTCAGAGTCAGAGTGTCTTTGTGGAACTGTCTCAAACCATCTGACATGGAGAAGGGGCTTAAGTACAGCCACCAGAGGCTGGAAAACAAAGTTTTGGCCAGGCCAGCCACACTGTCTTCATGGCAGTCCGAGCAAGACCACAGTCTGCCCTAGCAAGGAAAGGTGCTGAAGTCGGAGTTACCCAGCCAAAAGGCGCATCGCAAAAATCAGGGTAACACGCATTATCGCTAATGAAATGTCTATATCTACAGTTTTCAAACATGGTGCTCGCCCTGTGAAGACTAACCAGGCAGGTGCAGTGCCGGGCCCCCTGCCTCGAAAGGGTCCACCCAATGCTACTGGAGGTCCTCTCAGTTCGTCTTGTGGAGTCAGGAGACATGAGAGTAGAGCTACTGGCCAAAAAATACAACAGAAGAAAACAGCCAAAAAGCAAGAACTTAAAATAATGCAGTGGAATGCTGAGGGTGTCAGCAGTGTTAGAGATGGCTATAGCAAAAAGGTTGAACTAGAGAACATACTTTTTGCAGAGCAGGTAAGTATATGCTGCATACAGGAGACACACCTAACCAAAGATGCCGCCTTTAAAATCAGAGGCTACCAGTGTTTTAGATCAGACCGACAGGACAGAAGAAAAGGAGGAGTACTCACACTTGTTAAGAATAACATCAGCGCATGTCAGGTGGGAGTGTACATGGAAGGAGCCGAATACCAGATGATCCATCTAAAAAGTAGTAATACAGATTTCCACCTCCTTAACTATTACTGTCCTAATGACCGCCCACTTGCTTTAGGAACAATCCCACACAAAGAGAGACTGATGGTCTGTGGTGATTTTAACAGTCATTCCCAGAGCTGGGGCTATGACCACATAGACAAGAGAGGAGAGGAAGTTGAGAGCTGGCAGGATGATAATGGATTTCTCCTGATCAACCAGCCAATGGATGCCCTAACATTTTACTCAAGGGCTTGGCATACAAAATCAACACCAGATCTGGCATTCCACTCTCCAGATCTGAAGTGGAACATTACACGTGAAGTTGGAAAACAACTTGGAGGTAGCGACCATCGACCAGTCTTCCTGACAATAGAAAATGAACTCCTTAACACCAGTAACCCTCTCCCCAGATGGAACTATAAAAAAGCAAACTGGACAATGTACAGACATCGTACAGGTATCCTGGTGGGACAGCTGTCCATAGAAGGTAAGGATATTAACAGCATAGTGAAGGAATTCAATGCTTCAGGCCGCTCGTGAAACCATTCCCAGAGGAGCTCGCAGGGACTATAAACCATACTGGTCTAGTGAGCTGGGAAAACTCCATGATGACGTGGAAGCAGCTCGAAAGCAAGCAGAAAATCGACCATGCCAAGAACACCACAATAATTACCAACATTCTAAGGCCAAATTTCAGAGAGCAAAGCTGCAAGCCAGACGGGAAAGTTGGAGAGAGAAAACAGAGTCCCTAAACTTTGAAAAGGATGGAAGGAAACTGTGGAAACTAATCAAACAGTTAAATGATGAGAGTACTGGAAGAAGTACAAAGATTACACTAATAGAGGATGGGAAAACTCTTACAGGTAAGCAGGTAGCAGATCACTTTGCTCGCATGTTTGCACATGACTGCAACATTGATATCCATCCAGAGAAGGAGCGTACAGTGCGCATCGAGCCACAGAAAGAGGAGGAACAAGTCAGAAAAGTGGAGGTCATGGATGCACCAATCACACGCAGTGAGTTAGACCTAGCAGTTAGTAAACTGAAACCAAGGAAATCACCAGGACCAGATGGAGTGTCCAATGAAATGATCAAGAACCTGGGAATGGCAGCAATGGGAAAGCTGTTGGATATTTTCAATATGTGCTGGAGCACAGGTAAGTTACCTCAAATCTGGAAGGAAGCAAGCATGGTACCACTGCTAAAACCAGGGAAAAACAGTGATACTGCCTCCAGCTACAGGCCAATCAGTCTCACTAGCTGCCTATGCAAAACGATGGAACGCATCATTGACCTGAGGCTAAAATGGTACCTAGAAAGTGAAAACCTTCTCGTTCCACAACAAGCAGGATTTAGGCAGTACTACAGTACGGAAGATCAAGTGACCTATCTCTCTCAAGAGATTGAGGATGTATTCCAAGAGAAAAACCTTGTACTAGCAGCGTGGATAGACCTGAAGAAAGCCTTTGATAAAGTATGGAAAAAAGGTCTGTTGTGGAAACTAAGAAACTGCAATGTGAATGGAAGACTGTACAACTGGATAAAGTCCTATTTACACAATAGAAGAGCTAGAGTAGTAATGGATGGACACAAAAGCCAGAAAGTACTTCTGCGACACGGTGTACCACAAGGAGGAGTCCTTTCGCCTACACTATTCCTTGTATTCATTAATGACCTGGTCAAGGAACTTCCCTATGGAATCAAAGCGGCACTGTATGCAGATGATATTGTCATGTGGTGTACAGATGAATATGCGACAGTTGCTACACAGAGACTCCAAAGAGCAGCAGACATCTTGACATCATGGACAAACAAATGGTGTGTAAGTATCAACACAGAGAAATCAAGCACCACTCTGTTCACCCTCTCATCTAAACAGAAAGCAGGTAAGATCTTTGTAAATGAAATACCCTTAAGGATGGACAACCAACCCACTTACTTAGGAGTGACTCTTGACTCAAAACTGACTTGGAAGCAACACATCAACAGTGCAGAAGCAAAAGCCAGAAGAAAACTAGCCATATTAAGAAAATTGAGTGGGACTACATGGGGAGCTAGTGAAAGAATCCTCAAGAACGTATATCAGCAAAGTATTCTACCACATTTAGAATATGGCTCAACATCTTGGTGCACAGCATCAAACACTACGCTGCATAATCTAGACAAGGTTCAAAATCAGTCACTACGGATTATCACAGGTGCCATGAGGTCCACACCAATAATAGAAATGCAGAAAATAGTTGGTGTTCAAGCGCTAAAGGAACATAGAGACACAAAGGTCATGACCATGGGAGAAAAATTCCTTAGCTCTGTAAGCCATCCCCTGAAGGAGAGATTCAATAACTTGGCATTAGGATGGCTTAAAAGAAGCAGCTTCATTCATCAGGCCAAGCGTATGCGTAAGCTGATACCTGACCTTCCAACTGTAGTCACTCCATTATCATCTGTACCAGAGCATACACCATGGAAAGAAGCAGATTATACACAAATAACTATTCAGACTGAAGTGAAAGGTGTGCAGAATGGTGAGATGCAGAGCAGTCTTGTAAGATCAACAGCCACACTTAGTGTTCTAGATGACAAATATCCATGTGACACCTGGATACGTGTGTATACAGATGGATCTGCACATAATGCCATAAAGAATGGTGGGGCAGGAGCATATATTGAATATCCAAACAACACCATTGACAAGATTTCCATACCCACTGGTAAATACTGCAACAATTTGATGCAGAAGTTAGGGCAATTATTGCTGCAGTTGAAAAACTATCAGACTCCAGAATTGATACATGTCCTGTAGTAATTCTCACAGATGCAAGATCAGTACTGGAGCTCTTCAGTGCAACAAACTACCAGACCTTAAGGATGCCTTGTCAAAAATTGGCTTACAACATGGAGTCACTTTGCAATGGATTCCCTCCCACTGTGGGATACCAGGCAATGAGAAAGCTGACCATCTGGCCAAAGAGGGCACTGAAATGGAGCAACCAGACATACCAGTCACCTATAATCAGAAGAAAAGCATGATAAAAACCTACAGGAAGCCACAAACACCACCACATGATGACTATCACATGCTAAACAGAAAGGAACAAGTCACCATCTTCCGTCTCTGAACAGGACACAGCCGACTCCGAAGTCATATGTATACAAAGTTTAAGGTTGGTACTACTAATCTATGTACATGTGCCCAGGTGCCCCAAACCGTGGAACATATCCTCCAGAACTGCATCAACTACGAGACACTGAGAAATAATTACTGGCCCAGTGAAACCACTAAAGAAGATAAGCTCTACGGTTCCATACATGAGTTACAAAAAACAGTGAAATTTATCCAAGAGACAGGACTGCAGATATAGACAGACAGTGCGAACGAAGAAGAAGAAGATCAAAAACAATCTTGCTTCACCGTAACAGTACAAGTCTCCATGCCGCTGCCGGTAAGATTGAGAACTGCGATATTTGCTGTTCGAAAACCTCATCACAGTTATACCTTTATCTGGTGCATGTGGTTATCACATCGTCTGGCTACTTAAAGAAACTCTATGCTGTCGCAGGTACACATCTGTGTCGATAAGGTTATGAAATCGATGCAGACCTTGGCTAAGGCGCAATCGAAACATATTCTTCTCAAAGAAATAAACTAGTGGAGCGATACAAGAGGTGCATCGATCTGGAGGAATATTGTGTGGAGAAGTGATATAACCATTATGTTCATGTGCTCAGTTACCAGTTGCAATGTTGATTTTACTCTGCGATTCTTCCTCGTTTATATATAAAACATATACACAATTATATATAAAACATATACACAATAGGACTTGAAATTAACAAGGACAAAACAAAAATAATGAAAATTCCCATCAATCAAAATGGAAGAATACACATAGAAGGGACAGATATTGAAGAAGTCAATCAATTTGCATACCTTGGCAGCTACATAGACCAGGATGGTGACACTAGGAAGGAAGTTAGGATCAGAATTGCAAAAGCAGCATCAATCTTCAAGAATCTTGAGAACATATGGAATTCAAAAGTTATAAGCACAAAAACCAAGTTAAGACTATTCAATTCAAATGTAATATCCACCCTCATTTATGCATGCGAAAGCTGGAAAACAACTAAAGAAATAGAAAAGAAATTAGACTCTTTTGAAAACAAATGCCTAAGGAAAATACTCGACATCAAGTGGAATGAATTCAAGAACAATGCAGAGATAAGACAGATGACTGAACAACAACCAGTCTCACGGGTGATCAGGAAAAGTAGATGGACATATGTTGGCCACTTGATGAGAAGAAATGAGCAGAGAATCCCAAAACAAGCTATCAAGTGGAACACAACAGGCCGAAGAAAAAGGGGCAGACCGCGTGAAACTCTGAAGAGAACATTATTAAGAGAGGCCAAGTTAACAGGCATAAAATCCTTTGTTGAGGTTGAAAGACTCGCCGAAGACAGGAAAAATTGGCGAACTACTTTGCGAGCCCTATGTGACGTCTAACGGCACGGGAAGGATATAAGATATAAGATAAGATAAGATACACAAGACTGAGTAGTCTGCGTTACTCTTGTAGGCCAAGAGTAGGACAAACTTACAACTCTCTGGTGGCAATGGCAAAATAAAACATTAGTTACCTTTGTACCTTTGTATGTCCACCTGCTCAAATATGTCTTCATGACGAATAACTCGCACCACACACATTGTTGAACTGTCACTACAGTTTCCAGCTGAAAGTTTCCCGATAACTTCCCTGCTTTTTCTAGATCAGTGGTTAGTCTTTGATTCTCTAATTTGGAAATTACACAGTAAACACAGCGTATAGAAGCTGACTTAATACAGCACACGTTCACGGTGACCTATGGGTAGTTCGAACACGTGCAATGAATGTTAGAACACGAGCCCTAAACTGCTATATTGAACCTGTCTTATTATATGGAAGTGAATCATGGACGTGAGGCAGGTCTGTACAGAAATCATTGGAAGTGGTAGAAATGTGGTTTATTAGAGGAATGTTGCGAATTCATTGGACAGCAAAAATAACCGTAACATCTGATTCTCTTCTCCATCTGTACTATTCTTCTGAAAAACATAGACTACCTACCAGAGACTACCTACCAGAGACTACCTACCTGTATAACCGTCAAATTCACTTTTCTGACAGTTGTTCCAACACGCTCCTCCTGTTCACTATATGCTTTCTACTTGTTTACTACGCGCTCCTCCTGTTCACTATATGCTTTCTACTTGTTTACTACACGCTCCTCTTGTTCACTATATGCTTTCTACTTGTTTACTGCACGCTCCTCCTGTTCACTATATGCTTTCTACTTGTTTACTGCACGCTCATCCTGTTCACTATATGCTTTCTACTTGTTTACTGCACGCTCCTCCTGTTCACTATATGCTTTCTCCTTGTTTACTACACGCTCCTCCTGTTCACTATATGCTTTCTCCTTGTTTATTACACGCTCCTCCTGTTCACTATATGCTTTCTCCTTGTTTACTACACGCTCCTCCTGTTCACTATATGCTTTCTACTTGTTTACTACACGCTCCTCTTGTTCACTATATGCTTTCTACTTGTTTACTACACGCTCCTCCTGTTCACTATATGCTTTCTACTTGTTTACTACACGCTCCTCCTGTTCACTATTTGCTTTCTACTTGTTTACTCCACGCTCCTCCTGTTCACTATATGCTTTCTACTTGTTTACTACACGCTCCTCCTGTTCACTATATGCTTTCTACTTGTTTACTACACGCTCCTCCTGTTCACTATATGCTTTCTACTTGTTTACTACACACTACTCCTGTCACCTGTATTCTACTCTCCAACTCAGTTAGTTAGTTCTCCAGTGGTTACCAAATAGTGTCGCTGGTTTCCTATAGTTTCTTTTTTAGACCACTATCATCAACAGTGTTGCATATTTGTCTGCATGTCCTACTAAATGGATTTTTATTTATTTCCTGTCTCTATGTCTATCTATATGTTTACAAAATAACCCTTACATCGAGTGTCATGTATAACGTTAATAAAAACAACTTTTCTATCATCGGAAAGAAAACACTACCAGGAAAACAAAGTTTAGATAGACAAATGAAACATCAGGCGAAATAACCGTTTGGAAAATTGTCTTACAAAAATCACATTAGTTGAGAGAAATGATGATGTAAAATTACACTGCAATAATCCGCTCCCACGCCGATACGATGCTGTGCCTCAACATCTCTACAGCATCGGCTACAAAAGAACAGCAGCTCGCAGTTACAGGGAGTTTGTACACGTACAAGTATCGCTAAGAAAAAAGGAAAAGTCCAAAGGTTTCACACGTAGATACAATACAAAACATGTCTGAGTATGTTTATTTGTTTTAATGTTTTTCTTCAGAATGTAGATATATGTATGTATGGGTGTAACTTCCATGGTAGCTAAGAATGAACATATTTTTTTTACTGAGCCATCTTTTATTTTAAAAACTTTTATCTTCATTTTTTTTCTCGTAAGGGTGGAAACATAACTAAAGTACCTGCCAAGAGTCTACCTGCAGGTGTGACAGCCCTTCTGTTCTTGGATCTCCCGCTCACCAACATCTCCAAGGATGCTTTTCAAAATGTGGCTTCAGCCCTGAGAAGCGTTAGATTTAAAAATGCAGCATTTAGAGAACTACCGGAGGCACTGATACAGCTAAACAATTTTACTAGTCTAAGTATATCCAACACTCATATTTATTACTGGAACATAGACATAATACAACAAACTGCTGATTCCCTCGAGTCTCTTCTGTTAGAGAATGTGAGTTTGTCTTCTTGGCCGGAGTGGGTTCACTTCTTTCACTCTTTAATTACTCTCAGCCTTTCTCAGAACCCAATAAAATATATCCCTGAAAACGCGTTTAGCTCTATGAAAGATACCTTACGAGCCCTGTATTTGTTCGATACATCACTAATAGAGTTCCCACCAACCGCTGAACTATCTCGACTTAGAGCATTAGAGTTGGGCCGTAATCAAATACAAGTGATAGCCTCTGACAGTCTTTGCCCAAGCATAGAGAATCTTTATATAAGTTTGAATAACATAACTGAAATAACAAACACAAGCTTTCCTGAAAATTCCTCTATGAAGTCATTAAAGTTATTATTAAATCCTATAGGCAGAATCTCGTATTTAGCACTTAAGCCTCTTTCAAAGATTACTTCTCTTGATATTTCCTTTATACACTTGGCTGAATTCCCCCTGCCTGTTACATCACTGACCACTCTTACTTCTTTACTACACGCTCCTCCTGTTCACTGTATGCTTTCTCCTTGTTTACTACACGCTCCTCCTGTTCACTATATGCTTTCTCCTTGTTTACTACACGCTCCTCCTGTTCACTATATGCTTTCTACTTGTTTACTACACGCTCCTCTTGTTCACTATATGCTTTCTTCTTGTTTACTACACACTCCTCCTGTCACTTGTATTCTACTCTCCAACTCAGTTAGTTAGTTCTCCAGTGATTACCAAATAGTGTCGCTGGTTTCCTATAGTTTCTTTTTTAGACCACTATCATCAACAGTGTTGCATATTTGTCTGCATGTCCTACTAAATGGATTTTTATTTATTTCCTGTCTCTATGTCTATCTATATGTTTACAAAATAACCCTTACATCGAGTGTCATGCATAACGTTAAAAAAAACCGAAAAAAAAACTTTTCTATCATCGGAAAGAAAACACTACCAGAAAAACAAAGTTTACATAGACAAATGAAACATCAGGCGAAATAACCGTTTGGAAAATTGTCCTACAAAAATCACATTAGTTGAGAGAAATGATGATGTAAAATTACACTGCAATAACCCGCTCCCACGCCGATACGATGCTGTGCCTCAACATCTCTACAGCATCGGCTACAAAAGAACAGCAGCTCGCAGTTACAGGGAGTTTGTACACGTACAAGTATCGCTAAGAAAAAAGGAAGTCCAAAGGTTTCACATGTAGACACAATACAAAACATGTCTGAGTATGTTTATTTGTTTTAATGTTTTTATTCAGAATGTAGATATATGTATGTATGGGTGTAACTTCCATGATAGCTAAGAATGAACATATTTTTTTACTGAGCCATCTTTTATTTTACAAACTTTTATCTTCATTTTTTTTTCTCTCGTAAGGGTGGAAACATAACTAAAGTACCTGGCAAGAGTCTACCTGCAGGTGTGACAGCCCTTGTGTTCTTTGATCACCCGCTCACCAACATCTCCAAGGATGCTTTTCAAAATGTGGCTTCAACCCTGAGAAGCGTTAGATTTAAAAATGCAGCATTTAGAGAACTACCAGAGGCATTGATACAGCTAAACAATTTTACTAGTCTAAGTATATCCAACACTCATATTTATTACTGGAACATAGACATAATACAACAAACTGCTGATTCCCTCGAGTCTCTTCTGTTAGAGAATGTGAGTTTGTCTTCTTGGCCGAAGTGGACTAATTTCTTTCACTCTTTAATTACTCTCAGCCTTTCTCAGAACCCAATAAAATATATCCCTGAAAACGCGTTTAGCTCCATGAAAGACACCTTACGAGCCCTGTATTTGTTCGATACATCACTAACAGAGTTCCCACCAACCGCTG
Source organism: Achatina immaculata (assembly GCA_009760885.1). NCBI lineage: Eukaryota > Metazoa > Mollusca > Gastropoda > Stylommatophora > Achatinidae > Lissachatina > Lissachatina immaculata. Next base: position 14,801,306 of record CM019716.1, read on the forward strand.
AACTATCTCGACTTAGAGCACTAGAGTTGGGCCGTAATCAAATACAAGTGATAGCCTCTGACAGTCTTTCCCCAAGCATAGAGAATCTTTATATAAGTTTGAATAACATAACTGAAATAACAAACACAAGCTTTCCTGAAAATTCCTCTATGAAGTCATTAAAGTTATTATTAAATCCTATAGGCATAATCTCGTATTTAGCATTTAAGCCTCTTTCAAAGATTACTTCTCTTGATATTTCCTTTATACACTTGGCTGAATTCCCCCTGCCTGTTACATCACTGACCACTCTTACTTCTTTACGTGTGACATCCTCTTTATCCTGTCCCTGTCAAACTCAGCCCGAACTGGTCAAATGGTTTAAGTCATATAATGAGACTCTCAGTGTAAATGGACAGTGTTCTACCGGTACAGAATATGAAACCTACTTAAGATTTGAAAAGTGTGAGACAAAAAATTCTGTTTATTATAACAAGGCTGCCAGTTCTGTTGTACGCCGTTCATTTTATGAGTACGGTTATGTGCTTCTGTTATCAGCCATCTCTGTAACGCGTAACAGAAAAAGTTTGTAACTTAAGCTTACTCGTATGTATTAATTATTTTATTTCTCTTTGGAAGCTGGAGAGAGAAGGAAAGGAAATTGTTATTAAAAGAAGTTATGCTAAATAAAACATATCAAAACACTGAAGTAATTTAATGAAAGTTTTTAATTTCGATTATAACGGATAAGAAATAACAGCTGTGACTATCTAAAAAAAAAAAAGAAAAAGAAAAAGAAATCACATGGAAAATTACCTCAACATGAATTGGTAAGGACTTGACTATTCCAGCAAACAAGTCGTCTTGAAGGATAAGAAGTCTGTACCTTGTTGTCTTCATTCTGTAAAACAAATTTTAATCCATGATAACTAAAGTGAGAATCATGTGATAAATTCTGACGCTTTGCTATAAGAAGAAAACTCTCTAACGGCTAGATCTCTCCCTCGCGCGGTGGTACATTCAACACCGCGGATATTGCTCGATGTCGTAAATGTCCTTACACTGGTCAAAGCGGCCCTTGTTTGTGCGCACTGAGTATATTGCTCTTGGGTCTATGTAATAATTACATTTATAATGCATTTTTCATAAATATTAATCTGGCTTAGTTTTAAAGTATTAGAAGTTTTTTAAAGAAACCCAGAAAAAGAGAAATGTTTCTGTGCGGAAATAATTTTGTATGTGATGGTTATTTTATCTCTGGAATACAAATGTATTTAAAATAAAATAAAATGATGTAATCACAAATCGTTTGAGTCAGAAGTTTTGAAATACGCTTTTTAACACTGCTCTCGGTGCTTGTGAAGAGCTGTTACAAATTTACACTTACCGGTTGAATGTTAGTGATATGTGGCATCTATAACAAGCTTCTGTAACGCTATATCTCACGTAGTAAATACAATACTTGTATGAACAAACTGAGGGCCTTCATCATGTAAATAAAGCAAAAGCTGAAGTGAATGATCAACTTTGATCCCGCACTTTGAATACTGAACATGAATCAATCCTCTCATATTTCCGCTGTTTCCCCGAAAGTTGTCTTTTCGTAGCAAATTAAATGAAAGTTTTAATATAAAGTCATACATCTTGAATTATCTTCATTTCATTGGCTCTTGAGGCAGCAGTATGATTGTGACATTTAATATTCTAGAATACGTTTACAACTTAAGTACCCTCCCTAGAGGACCATAACATAACATAACATAACATAACATTATATATATATATATATATATATATATATATATATATATATATATCTGTGTTTGGGTGTGTTCTATCTCCTGACGTCTACTCCTTGTACAGCGAAAAAATAATGAGGAATATAGAGAGCGTGCTAGGAATATCAGTTGGTGGGTACAACCTTAACAACTTAGAATATGCAGACCACATAGTTCTGATTGCTAAAAGTGAAAGGGAGCTACAGGCTCTTCTGGACATTGTGGTTCGTGCAAGTAAAAGTAAAGGTCTCAGCCTGAACAAAAAGAAGACCGAAGTGATAGTCATCTCAAAGAAAAGAATACCACCAAAATGTAGCATTACCATCGATGGCACAAATCTGAAACAAGTTGATAGATTCAAGTACTTAGGAACGATTATAACAACTGATGGGGAATGTCACAATGAAATTAAAAGCAGACATGCTCAGGCCAAGTCAGCATTCCAGAAAATGAGAAACATCTCGCGCAACAGATCCATATCAATGGTAACAAGATTCCGAGTACTTAAATGTTACATCGAGCCAGTTTTGTTTTATGGATGTGAAGCATGGTCCATGAATAAGAGAATACAGCGAGAAATAGAGGCCATTGAAATGTGGTTCATAAGAAGTATGTTGAAGGTACCATGGACAGCCAAGAAAAGCAAGGAAGAAGTCTTAAGAGAGGCTGGATTTAAAAGGCAAATTACTGCAAAGATCAGAGGTAGACAAGTGCGATTTGTACGAGATTTTCTGAGAAAAGGAAAATTGGAACACATTGTGGCAACTGGAAAAATAGAGGGAAGAAGAGGCAGGAAGAGAGAGAGAGAGAGAGAGAGAGAGAGAGAGAGAGAGAAGTTACTGGATGGGCTGTCAGTGTGGCTAGGAAGAAAGTCACCGGCGGATCTCATAATCAAGTCTAAAGACAGGGAAGGGAAATGATCGCCTACTCCACGCTGCACTTGATATATATAAATATATGTCAGGAAATTAGCCGTAGTAAATTAACAAACAGAGGGGGGGAGGGATTTTTTAAATTGTTCAACCAATCTTTGCTTGTTTCTCTGCTCAGATGTGTATTGTACTATGTTCATACATGATAACAATGATCATGTTCTGTAGAAAGCAAGTATATTTCATGAACTTTCTCTGTACGTTTTTTTTCTTCTGTTTACTGCATACATTTGAGGAAGATCTGTGACAGACTCGTTAGCTTGTGATCTATATTTTTCCATTTTTTCTTTCAGTTTACGAAACTCTTTCTCCTTGCACATTTTATATATTTCATTCTCCCATTATTTAACCCGTTTCGCAGCACCTTCTAGTTTTTTAAAATTTCAATATTATTTTCTAGATGTTGCTAATCGGTAAATGACAATATGTTTGCACCTGCTAAATGTCAAATTCACGGAAACGAAAAGTAATAGTGGCACTAAATTTCTGACTTAAATGAATGTGTACTTATATTTGTTACAGAATAACTCAGCTTGTATTGTACGTTCGGCCAAATTTCATTTTCAGTCAGTTTTCACAGGAGAATATTATTTTGAATGTATAATTTTCCTTAAAGTTTTATATGTTGTACGTAAAAACTTGTAACGCTTTTGGTTGTAAATGTCGTAAATAAACGGAATAACATCACTGTCTTTCTGTTTTTTTTCCACGTAAACGTAAATGTCAATCACAACTTGCACAGAGTGTGAGGGACATGGCGCCGGGATGATGTCAGATACCGTCTGTACGTTTTGTCACGTCATGCAACGTATGCGGCCCGTAAGTTCTGTCACGTCAGAAAACATATACGGTCTGAATGTTCTGTTAAGTCAGAAAACGTATGTTGTCTGTATGTTCTATTACGTCAGAAAATGTATACGTTCTGTATGTTCTGTCACGTCAGAAAACGTATAGGTCTCTATGTTCTGTTACGTTAGAAAACTTATACGATATGTATGTTCTGTTACGTTAGAAAACGTATACAGGCTGTAAGTATTATAGAAAGAAATGTGACACTCTGAGACAAGGATTGCTTACATCACCGAACTAGCATAAGACTTCGGATCTTGTTTAATGTAGACAGTAAGAAAATTACGGTAGAAATGTACCTGGGAAATGATGGTTATGCTTTATCTATATACTACACAAAAGGCTTTTGTGAGGGTGAGACACGAGCAACCAATGCATGAAAGAGAAAAATTTAACCGGTAAAGAGATCAGAGTAATAAACAATTTGCGTGAGAACGAACAGAAGCTATATAGCTTAACACAAACTGATCAAAGATCATTGATATGAAGACAAATGAGACAAGAGCATATCTTATATCTTATATATTCTTATTTTGTTTGTCTTATCTTATCATATCTTATATCCTTCCCGTGCCGTTAAACGTCACATAGCTCGCAAAGTAGTTCGCCAATTTTTCCTGTCTTCGGCGAGTCTTTCAACCACATCAAAGGATTTTATGCCTGTTAATTTGGCCTCTCTTAATAATGTCCTGTTCAGAGTTTCCCGCGGTCTGCCTCTTTTTCTTCGGCCTGTTGTGTTCCACTTGATAGCTTGTTTTGGGATTTGTTTGTCTTGTATACAGAGGAAATATTTAAGGATATTAGTGAAACCTGTATTAATCATTAATGGAACAACAGTTAAGAGTCTCAATAATGCAGATGACATTCAGTGCTGCTAGTAGGAAGTCTAGATGACCTTCGGGAATCTGGTGAAACAAACAACGAAAGCTGCCCCTGGAAATAGATGCTAGAAGATACATGTCTTTAACAATCAGCAGCAAAAAACGACAAGCGACTATGAACATAAATATAAATGGAGTTATACTGGGACAAGGTGAAGAAGTCACATATTTTGTACGCACTCTCACTTCTGAGACCCACGAAGAATACAGGCTCAAGCCCTACGATCCTCTGAACCTCTTGTGGTCCTTTCGGGGTCCACATGGGGGACCACGGGACTTAAAGAGGACCACAGGTGTAAATTCAGTAGGATCACAGGGCGATCTTGGTTGTAGAAGCGAACGAAGAAGAGGAAGAAGTACAAATGATTAAATACGAGTACAAAGGGAAACTTGAAATACCAGGTCTGATCAATAACAACAACAACAAAAAAATATAAACAGCGCACCAACCGGCATAGATATCGCGGAGCGGTAACTGAACATCTCTAAAGGCAGATTTTGACAACAAACTGCTATTTTTTCTATGTCGCTGTCGGCATCATATGTGAAACCACACCAGCTGGAGGTAGCACACCCTCAAGTTGTTGGTTAGATTTTGTGTGCCATTTCCAAACATTGTTCCACGTCAGTGATGTTCTCAGTTCCTCTTCCAGGTCACACTGACCTTTTGAACTGCTTTCTGAACTCGCTGATCATCCTTCGTGTCTTTTATTTAACTGACGATGATCACATCCCTTCTTTCTTTATTGGAAGCCATTGACCACCTTTTTCTTGCTGGCTTGGATGTATCATAGTACTTTTTTCAGCTCCACCCCACCCCAACAGGTTGAGACTATTTCATCATTGACGTTCCATGTTCATCAAGTTGAAGTGCCTGTCGGATATCTCATATTATTCTTCTTCTTCTTCTTCTTCTTCTTCTTCTTCGTTCGCTTCTACCACCAAAACCGCACTGTGATCCTACTGAATTGACGCCTGTGGTCCTCGTTAGGTCCCGTGGTCCCCGAAAAGACCACACGAGATCCACGAGAGGACCACAAGGGGTTCAGAGTATCACAGGGCTTTAGCCTATATTCTTGGTGGGTCTCGGAAGCGGGATTGCGTGACACCGTGGTTTTCATTGCACCAGTTTAGTCTAGGGTTGGACTTTCTCACCGGAAGACCTCGACGTGTTTAGGATATCAGTGCATCCCCACTGGGTGAGAGGCGATAGCCCACCCAGGCCAGAGTTGGACTTTCTCACTGGAAAACCTCGACGTGTTTTGAGATACCCGTGTATCACCGCCGGGTGAGAGGTGGTTGCCCATCCAGTCCAGAGTTGGACTTTCTCACCGGAAAACCTCAGCATGATTAGGATACGCAAACATCCCCGCCGGGTGAGAGGTGGTTGCCTATCTAGACTTCCCTGGTCCGGTGTCTCCGACTTCAGCATTTTGCGGTCATGGCCGCTACCCTTCCTAGTTGTGACCAAAATGGAGCTTTTGTCCAGGAGGACGAATCCTCGCCACTAGTGACTTCTACCCCTGGGTTGAGCCGGTTTAGGCATTATCCCAGTATAGGCGTGTTTGGGACGAGACCGACCTCTAGAGCAGAGGTACTGTGACATGCATAGCCTTTAAGATTCACCCCTGGTATGAGCCGGTTTAGGCAAAATTCACCAGTATGGGTGTATATCAGGCGTTACTGACCTCTAGAGCGGAGGTGGCATGACATGTCTAGCCATCAAGTTCCACCCCTGGTGTGTGCCGGTTTAGGCATATTTCACCGGTGTAGGTGTATTTCGGACGTGGCCGGCCTCTAGAGCAGAGGTGCTGTGGTATAGCTCTCGTAGCGATACTACTGGACATACCGGTTAAACTTCACTTTCCACCACCTTTTCCCATCGGCGTCGCACAGCAACCTTTATTTCTTTTCCGCATTTCTTCCTTGACCGGGAGGAGCTTCACTCCACGCGCGGCATTTGAAGAGTCTCGCCAGCAGTGTCTTAACCTCTGGGACAAGCCGGTTCAGGCATTTCACCCGATATGACTGCACTCAGGACGTGGCCGACCTCCAGATCAGAGGAGCCGTGATTTGACTGTTTGCTTCGCTTTATCCTTTCTACCACCTTTGCCGCAGTGATACTGCGCGGCAACCTCATTTGCAAATTTCTTCACTGGCCGGGAAGAGCACCGCTCCATGCACGGCAGCTGAAGATCTCGCCAACAGCGGCAGATGAGCTACCAAACGTGCCACTCATCTACCCTAAGTAACTGGTTTTCAGGTGCCAGATATTCGCCCTCGCCCCTTCTCCTGTCAGTTTAAACAGTTCTGCCACGGGAAGGCCAGGAGCTGGACTTGACTGCCAGAGGCTGTTTGAGGCGCGTTTGCAGTCCTTAGAACCTCACTTTTAGCAATTAGGACTGTGTAGTCTGCATATTTTAAGTTGTTAAGGTTGTAGCCAGCAACTGATATTCCTGGCATGTTCTCTATATTTCTCATTATGTTTTCACTGTAGAAGGAGAAGAGGTCAGGAGATAAAACACATCCTTGTCTCACTCCCAATTTTATGTCTTGGAATGCTTCTATTTGGTTCTCAACCTTCATTGCTGCTGATTGCTGCCAATATATGTTTTTAATAAGTTTCAGATCTTTCTCATCTATGTTGATGTCTTCCAGCATTCTTATACCTTCTGTGTGTCTCACTTTATAGTGTACAGAATACTGATAGGAAATAAAATATACTTCTCCTTGTAACACCTGTTAAAATCCAAATCTTATCCCGAAACACTACAATAACAATCTACAAAACTATGATAATACCAGCTGTCTTGTATGGATCAGAAATATGGAGTACAACAAATAAAGATGAACAACAACTGCAGATCTTTGAAAATAAGATCCTAAGAAGAATCTCTGGGCCCATAAAGGATACCAACAGTGGGGAATGGAGAGCTAGAAAGAACAATGAACCGAACAGCTTATTTAATTCCCAAAGAATGATAAATGTCTTGAAACTGAACAGACTATGCTGGCTGTGCATGTAGAAAGAATAGAAGAAAATTGACAAATGAAAATTATCTATGCATAAGAGATGAAGGGGAGCAGACCAAGACAGAGATGGAAAGACAACATAGAAGAGGATATAAAAGAAACTGGTGTCACCAACTGGAGAGAGAAGATTAGGAATAGAGAGGAATGGAGGAATTCTGCAGCAATGAGCTTTAATGGCTCGGAAAACTGAATACGTACAGAAATATGTGGTTGAAATACTAACCAAGCTGTGGAATTAGCATTGGAAGCAATTTTGGGCAGAGCTAATAAGTACAAACATATCATTTCTGATGGATCTGGAGCTGAGAAGGAGAAAACTAGTTATCTCTAGGACTTTTGAGGAATTTACTATTGTCCCTTTTTCCTTTTTATAAGAAGAAGAAGTAAAAAAAAGTTAGCCTCTGTAATCTGCTTCCAATTGACACAATGCTTCTGTTTCAATATTTTCACTGCAATGGCCGCACCGAACGCCCTACTAGTTCTAGTGTGGTGAATAGAATAGACATAAACAAGAAAGAGCGTGTATGAAATTAGGAAGGAGGGGGGGGGTGCTAGGAACACGCGAACAGAAAGGCTAAAGGGCTCTCGTATGGCACGCAAGTGTTTGCAAAAGCTGATGGAGGAACGATAAGGTCTATCCTAACACGTAATATAGATTGGTGGGGGGGGGCATACAGATAAAATGATTCTAACCGAAGGGGCTGGTCTCCATGCAACGACATAAATAAGGTAATGCAAGCAGTTTTTATACCCTGCATCCTACATACCACACATGGTTCAAGTTCTGATGGATGTGGCAAGTCTTTAGCCTCGAACTTTGTAAAGACTGTAGCTCTAATTGGTCTTGTCGCTGCCATGGCCTGCAGTTTGTTGTGTGCCAGGTATGCTTTTTATCACAAGCGTGAAAAGCTATATTTTTTCTCTCATATTATGATATTCAGTTCTCATTTTCCTGTCACATTCCTTATACCACAGATTTGAATGGTAGCTCTAGTTTTTTGCTTAACTTTTTTTATTTTTTTGCTTAACAGTTAGCTAGTTTTGATGGCAGCCAAATCACATTCTTATAGATTTATTTATCTTCTTCGTCTCAATAGTTTATAGTGTTCTGATGGGTATTTCGTAAATGAGCAGTGACTACATCAGTTCTGGAATTAGTGTACCAACTTTGAAATTTGCCCAAGATATTGCTTGTGTGATGGACACCACAGGGGAACAGAAGTAAGGGTATACCAAAAGAGACATGGAGAAGAACAACAGAAAGGATGTTGAGCAATAGAGGGTTCACCTGAGCAAGAGCAGAAAAAAAGGCGAAGGACAGGCATTTGTGGAAAACCCTTGCGGAAGCCCCATGTGCCCTGGGCACTTAAGGTTTAGAAAGAGAGAGATTGCTTGTGTGTATTTAATGGTAATCAAAATGGAAAAATACACGTAGAAGGGACAGATATTGAAGAAGTTAATCAGTTTGCATACTTTGGCAGATACATAGCCCAGGATGGTGACATCAGAAAGGAAGTTAGAATTAGAATTGCAAAAGCAGCATCGATCTTCAAGGATCTTGAGAACATATGGAATTCGAAAGTTATAAGCACAAAAACCAAGTTAAGACTATTCAATTCTAATGTAATATCCACCTTCATTTATGCAAATTAGACTCTTTTGAAAACAAATGCCTAAGGCAAATACTCGGCATCAAGTGGAACGAATTCAAGAAAAATGCAGAGATAAGACAGATGACTGAACAACAACCAGTCTCATAGGTGATCAGGAAAAGGAGATGGACATATGTGGTCACGTGATGAGAAGAAACGATCAGAGAATCCCAAAACAAGCTATCAAGTGGAACACAACAGGCCAAAGAAAAAGAGACAGACCGCGTGAAACTCTGAAGAGGACATTGTTAAGAGAGGCCAAATTAGCAGGCATAAAATCCCTTGATGAGGTTGAAAGACTCGCCGAAGACAGGAAAAACTGGCGAACTACTTTGCGAGCCCTATGTGACGTTTAACGGCACGGGAAGGATATAAGATATAAGGTAAGATATAATGGTCAGCACACTCTGTGCTGATTCTGTGACTTCCTTAACAGTTGTTATGTCTTTCATGGACGCATCACGCATTCTGCATATGCTCTTGACGGTTATTCTTCAATAGCTGAAATTAGTTGACTGACGCTGTGTATGTCATTTGTATCATTTTTTCACGTTTATGAGATTTCTTGATTTATTTTTGATTCACTGTCCATGTATTACACTTCACTAGCTGTTGTTACAGTTCACTAGCTGTTATATCAGTTCAGTAGCTGTTATTACACTTCACTGGTTATTAATATATTTCGTTATTTGCTATTTCTGCTGTATCGTCCACGAATGTATTTAAATGGTGGCATTAGGCATGTGTTCCTCAACTTTTGTACCTGATACCACGTCTTCTGTTGCTTTTAAGATTGACTGCATTGCTAGTAGGGAGAGTGTACTGAAGATATCGCACAACCCGCTGAAGCTTCTAACTGCAAGTGTATCCATCTATCTATAGACGTAGGTCTCTCTGTCCGCCTGTCAGTCACTCCAAATCAGTGTCTTATTTGTCAGCTCTCTCTCTCCATCTCTCTCTTCCTCTCTCTCTCCCCCTTCCTCTCTCTCTCTCCCCTCTCCCTCCCCTTCTCTCTCCCCTTCTCTTTCTCCCTCCCTCTCTCTCTGTCCCCCTCTCTCTCTCTCCTTCTCTTTCTCCCTCCCTCTATCTCTCCCTCTGTCCCCCTCTCTCTCCTTCTCTCCCCTTCCCTGTTCCGTCACCTTCCCTCTTTTTAGCTAAAATTTTCCTCTTCCCTTAAGCAAAGAATTACTGCAACTAAATACAGTGTTCCAGTTAAATCATGATACCGTTTAAGAGCTACAGTATTTGTTTTTTTTATTATAGCTACACATATTCTACACTGAAAGTAGACACTACATGAACTAGCAAATCATAACGTTTTCTTACACATGTTCGGAGTTTAAATCTTCGTGGCTTCCGTTTGTTCCCCTCAGATTTCTAAACGATGCCCAAGTTCTTGCCATACACTTCTCTGGCTCTATATAATTTGCATATGTCAGTCTCTCCTTTTTAAGTTCATTCTCAAGCAGGCTCTAGTTTTTCTCCTGTTATTTCAGTAATCTATTTCACCTGTTGCTTCATGATGAAATGAAAATATGTTAGGACTTGTTGAATTTGAAATGAATTGCACTTCAATAGCCGTTATTACACTTCACTGGTTATTACTGTACTTCATTATTTGCTGTTACTGCTGTATCGTCCATGAATGTCTGTAAATGGTGGCACACGGCACCATTAGTTTCTAATTTTAAAAAAAAATTGAAAGTACTTGTGACACGAAAATAATCATTAAAATGACTCTGTATTCATATACGAGTATCATACTGACAGTCGGGTGCAAACATTTTTTAAAAATCAGAATTTATAGATAGAGAAAATATAAATGTATCTCCTTAAACTGCGTCCTTTTCTTCACTTTTCAACATAGTCTCCATTTTTCTGCACACATTTTTTCTCATCGCTCCTGCAAGTTTGAAAATATCCCCCAGGTAGAATTTCGTTCCAGCTGACCGAAGGCACAGACGCACTGCTTTCTGGACGTTCTCTCCTGTGTCGTAGTGATGGCCTCGCATTTATTCTTTCACAAAACTGAAAAGATGGTAACCACTGGGTGCCAGGTCGGGGTTATAGGCAGGGTGTGGAAGAATTTCCCAACCTATTTTCTGAATTTCTTCAGTTGTCCGGCGAGCAGTTTTTCCTCACAGCTTTGTGATCTTCAGTCACCAAACGTGGGGCCCAGCGGGCACAAACATTTCTATAGCCTAGGGTTTCAATCATTTCCTGTACAGCATTGTGTCCTATTCCAAGATTTACATGGATTTCAAATACTGTGACACGTCTGTCTTTTTTTAATGATGTCATCATCCCTTTCCACGTTGTGTTCAGTGGAGGCAGTCGAGGATGACCACTGTGAGGCATATCTTGGATGCTCGTGTTTCCATCTTTGAAATGTTTCACCCACCTCCTAACACTGCTAGCACCCATACACACATCTCCATAAGCAAGTTGAAGTCTTTGGTGAATTTCAGCAGCGGGGATTTCCTCTTTAACGAGGAACTCAATAACAACACGTTGACGAAACGAAACTTCACCACCCGTCATTTGTTTCTGTTCCACGTGGTCACGTGACATATGATGGTGACGTCATGTGACCTCTACATGAAGTGCAAAGGATGTAGTTTAAGATGATACATTTATATTTTCTGAATCTATAAATTCTGATTAAAAAAAAATTGCTCAGGACTTTCGGTCCGACCCTCGTACCCTTGTGAACTTTAGGCCAAATGTAGTATGAATTCACTTTGCATGCATAGAATTAATGTGACTATACAGCTACATTCGTGTTTAAGCTACACGTGTTAAGTGCTTTACAGAAACATGTAAAGATTTTCGAAGGCGAGAAGAGAGTTTGGAACTGATCCCAGATTAGTATAAATCTGTCCATGTTCTGAGAGATTCCTTGTTTGTGTATAGAAACTGTCAAGTGGAACTCTACCCTTCAGTTAATACTTGACTTCTGGTACACTGCTGCGTAGTGGAGCCTCTAGGGAAATATTTTTATATGTTCAAGATGGATAAGTTGAATGCATACTTCAACTAACATATAATATACACTACACTTTGGGTGGTGGATCTTCCAGAAGTAGAATATTAGATTTATACATTTTGGGGGGTAACTTTCTCATCGTTGTTCAGCATTAAAAATATCTAAAGAACATTTGAGAAGAATGTCGTAGTTGATAAATCATTTAGAACTAGAGTAGTATAGCTTCCTTAATCACATAGAACTTTAGTTATACACTGTATAAACTACCAAGATATGGTAACACAACATGGAAATGCTGATAGATTTGAGTATACTATTTCTAATCTTTGATTAAATAGGTGACAAAAACAAACTAAGTTTGCAGTCATTATTTTTGAATCAGTTAACATCTGCTAGAGGATTATGCCAATAGTTTATAGAAGTGCGTAGTCAAAATTGTAAAAATTAATTTAATTAAGGGAATAAAAATCTCCTGTCTGGAATCAATAGCATTTTCGAGTACACTGAAACAAATAAGGACCCAAGTGAAATACTATATCATCAAAAGGAGTTTCGCGGTTCCTTGGAACTATGTGGCCTAAACACTATCTGAGCCTTATCCGCTAACTTAAGTATTAAGTGAAATACCAAAAAGAGAGTTAGGCCTGCCTAGCAAGTTCAAAGAAGATGTAAAACACATATTGGTATTTACTTATGTCATTGTCCTGCAATTATAAATGAATTATAAATATGCTATGTTGATGTGTGTGTATGTTTGTGTGTGTGTGTGAGTAGGTGTGTCCATAAACAAATTTTGCGCCAGCTGAGAAGTAACCTGTTCTAATTTACACAAAAATTTCGGTCTTTGATATTTTATCCAAGGGAGGGAACATAACCAGCCTAACTCGCACTAGTCTACCTCCTGGTATGAAAACAATTCAGTTTATTGATCATCCATTCATCAAAATCGCGGATGATGTCTTTGAAGATTCGATTACTACCTTGAAAAGTCTTCGAGTTAGAAACGCAGCATTTATATAACTACCAAAGATACTACTCCAGTTAAACCAGTGGTTCTCACCCCATGGGCCGCGGCCCAAAGGTGGGCCATGACAAGGAGTATTGTGAGGCGCGCTGAAATCTCAAAGCAGCCAAGAAAAGAGAGAAAAAGTAGATAGAATAACAAATTATTCAGCATTTTTCACGCAATGCATAGGGGCAAATTGCACGGATGCAAGTCGCAGAATTGTAGGTCGCTATATTAGTGTATTCACTGTGCGGCTATGGAGAAAGGATGGTCCCGACTGTTTCTTCCAGCATCAAACAGAAATGTGACGTACATAAAAGACTTTATCGCTTTTGAAGTGCGACACCGGCGTCTTTCTGACCGTGTTGCTGAAACGTGCAGGTTTACAATGTAATTTTGGAGAACAGTCGGCGCAGATTGTGCGTGAGAGCAAGGTGAAATATAATTCTCAGCAATTGTGTTTTAGTTTAAAAATCATATTTCGTTGGCTTGAGAGCCGCTATTCGGTCTTGGTGCTGTGTATAATTCGTATTCGATTAATCAACGGATTCCAGTTACCCACGCAGTGATCGTGGAGACTTTTCGGATAGCCTTTTTTATTGTTTAAACTTTAAAACTTTATGCGCTAAGATGGATCGATTTGTGAAACGTAACAAACTGATAGTAGTGGCAGCGAAAGTGACTGTGATCGAGACGAAGGTAACGTTGATACTTGTAAGAAAACTAAATACGCTGGAAAATATGATGTGGAATATGTTAAGTACGGTTTTGTTCCATCAACAAATGACCAAAATCTGCTACAGTATGTTATTTCTTTCCAAATCCTATCTAATGAGGCAGTAGAGCCACGAAATTGCGTCGTCATCTAACTACAAGACATCCAGATCTACAGAATAAAACCAAAGCATTTTTCGAACGTAAAGCCGATGAGTATAGTAAACAGAAGACAGTGTTAAAAACAAGAGTCACTCTCAACGAAAAAGCTCTTAAAGCGTTATACCTGATTGTCCAGAGAATCGCAGAGTCAAAGAAACCGCACACGATTGGAGAAGATCTTATCATGACACCCCCTGTTGAGATTTGTGACGTACTGTTTGGCTCAGAATACGCTACAAAACTGATAAGCATTCCCGTCTCGAACGATACTGTCCGCGGAAGAATATCTGAAACGTTCGAGGACATTGTCGCGTAGCTAACTGAACGATTACAATCTACTAAATTTGATATACAGTTAGACGAGTCAACTGACATCGCCGGCGAGTCACAGCTGTTTATTTATGTTCGCTGTTGTTGGCAAAATAGTAGGTAAAAGGAATTTAGTTTTTGCAAGTCACTGCCAGAGAGAACGACAGTCGATGAAATATTTCGTGTTTTAAACGATTTTTTTCACCAAAGACTGCAGTGGACGAATTGCGTCGGTGTTTGCGCTGACGGTGCTGCCACGGTGACCGGCCGCAACAGTGGTGTTGTAACTCCCATCAAGCAAAAAAAAAAAAAATACAGGTAGTCACGACTGGTAGTTACGAGAGCACTTCATTGATTTTGTTGGTAATTGCCTCTAAGTAAGATTACTTGCTCGAAATAAAAGAAACGCAGTGAACCAATCCCGGCAGAGAGAGCTCTTCGCGTGTAAAGTAAGGTCGGACTGAAGTTTCGTCTGGAATGCGACGACTTTCGTATAGAAGTAACTGCCGAGAGTAAACTGACGATCTCACGGACTGATACTCAAAGGAAAATAATTTCTAGACTTACTTGAGTGTCTAACCTCAGATCAGCTTACAGTCTAAACTAGCGAGGAATTAAGACAAGATGAAGTTGATCAAGAATCTTCTTGTTTTGGTTTTTAATACGGCCTGTGTCCCGAGGGCTTGTTTGTCACTTGTCCGTGCGATTCCGAGGTGAGTATCTCTACATTCGTTAGTACCTGGTCTTTATAGATACGGTAACAAACACGATCACTGATTTTGTGAAATGTTATCATCAGAAGGATATAACAATCCCTTTAAAAATGTCTTATTTAGTAACATTTCTAACTATAGATACATTCTCCATTGTATCAAAACCACCGTGAAAAGTGCATGCAGAATCTGTCTTTGACACATTGAAAGCGATGCACTTTAAGCAAATTAATTATTCTAGCTACGCAAGCATCATTAAAATAACATGACATATGTTATAGATATATACGACATTATAAATGATCGCAATTAATGAAGATTAGAGTTAGTCGTAGGGAGATGAAGAAAGGAAGGGAACAAATTAACAATTTTATATTGAAATAGTTATGAAATACAACATTAACAACTTAATATTTCGGCAAAATTGCCTTTATTTGAGGAAACCTGGCAGACTATGGCTGCAAACGGAAGAGGAAGTGCTAGAGAGCCAGCCAGACGTGGAATACTGTCTGCTAGAGACTAGACCACGTTATATATATTCATACATACAAAGCTGGTCTTTCTCCACGTTATATATATTCATACATACAAAGTTAGTCTTTCTCCACGTTATATATATTCATACATACAAAACTGGTCTTTCTCCACGTTATATATATTCATACATACAAAGCTGGTCTTTCTCCACGTTATATATATTCATACATACAAAGCTGGTCTTTCTCCACGTTATATATATTCATACATACAAAGCTGGTCTTTCTCCACGTTATATATATTCATACATACAAAGTTGGTCTTTCTCCACGTTATATATATTCATACATACAAAACTGGTCTTTCTCCACGTTATATATATTCATACATACAAAGCTGGTCTTTCTCCACGTTATATATATTCATACATACAATGCTGATCTTTCTCCACGTTATATATATTCATACATACAAAGCTGGTCTTTCTCCACGTTATATATATTCATACATACAAAGCTGGTCTTTCTCCACGTTATATATATTCATACATACAAAGCTGGTCTTTCTCCACGTTATATATATTCATACATACAAAGCTGGTCTTTCTCCACGTTATATATATATTCATACATACAAAGCTGGTCTTTCTCCACGTTATATATATTCATACATACAAAGCTGGTCTTTCTCCACGTTATATATATATTCATACATACAAACAGCAGAGTTGCTTAAATAACTTAAATGAAAATATTTATATACTATATATATATGGAAGTGCTACAGCTGTATCTGTTTTTCACCTTGCATAAAACACTTTTGGAAATACCGGTTTTTGCAGTGCAACAATCGGTACCTTATACTTTTTTATGTAAAAATCAGACACTTCATAAACATTAGCGGAAAGTAAATGTTTGTTTTGTTTGTGAATTTTTAAAAAACCTTATTTCATTTCCGGCGAGACCTAAACGTTACATAATGGTCACGTGTACGAGTAGAACAAAGTAAAAACTGGCTGGTTCTCCTCTAGGAAAACTACTGACCTGTTTATCCTCCAATCAATCACGCCAGTTGTTTTCTACCTGGCTTTTGATAATATAAACCGGTTAAGATAACCGACGACCACGGTTTTTCTCTTTTTTAAAATCAGTTTTACCAGTAATTGCCGATAAACGCTATCAGTCATATATACGTGTATATATATATAACCCATAATTTAAAGACATATTAAATGACGTAAGTAATTTGTTGATCTGGGTAGTAAGTAGGTGGCGCTGCTTGTCAGTGGAGGTGTTTTAACCACAAAATGGCGCGACCTCTGGAAAAGTGGTATACCGTTGAAGTGAGAGGCGTGATAAGATTTTTATGAGCTAAGAACGTGTCCGGAGCTGAAATTCACCGCCAGGTCGTCGAGATATATGGTGAAAAATTTATGAGTAGACAACACGCGACAAAATAGTGTCTTTTGTTTCATTCTGGCAGGGATGATGTGGAAGGCAGACATACTGGAAACAGAGGGAGTCGAAGTTCATCGGCAGCAGAGATATCATCGAGGAGCGTTTTGAAGAACTGATTCAACAGATCCTGACGATGACATTGCGCCATTTTGCTTCCTAGTTGGGGAGTGAGTTATGGCATTGTTGAACACCTCTTAGTGGATGTGTTGACATGACTTCTATAGAGCTGAGTGCTGCATATTTTCTTATCTTATATCTTATATCCTTCTTGTGCCGTTAAACGTCACATAGGGCTCGCAAGGTAGTTCACCAATTTTTCCTGTCTTCGGCGAGTCTTTCAACCTCATCAAAGGATTTTATGCCTGTTAATTTGGCCTAATTAATAATGTCCTCTTTAGAGTTTCACGTGGTCTGCCTCTTTTCCTCTGACCTGTTGTGTTCCACTTGATAACTTGTTTTGGAATTCTCTGATCATTTCTTTTCATCAAGTGACCAACATATGTCCATCTCCTTTTCCTGATCACCCATGAGACTGGTTGTTGTTCAGTCATCTGTCTTATCTCTGCATTGTTCTTGAATTCGTTCCACTTGATGCCGAGTATTTTCCTTAGGCATTTGTTTTCAAAAGAGTCTAATTTCTTGTCTATTTCTTTAGTTGTTTTCCAGTTTTTTTCTCATGCATAAATGAGGGTGGATATTAAATTTTAATTGAATAGTCTTAGCTTGGTTTTTGTGCTTTAACTTTTGAATTCCATATGTTCTCAAGGTTCTTGAAGATCGATGCTGCTTTTGCAATTGTAATTCTAATTTCCTTTCTAGTGTCACCATCCTGGTCTATGTAGCTGCCAATGTATGCAAATTGATTGATTTTTGCATGTTATCTGAGGCTAAATCAGCAGGGATATGTCTTCTATAGTCGGGTGCTATATGTGTTACTTGAGGCTAAATCAGCAGGTACATGTCTTCTATAGTCGGGTGCTATATGTGTTACTTGAGGCTAAATCAGCAGGTACATGTCTTCTATAGTCGGGTGCTATATGTGTTACTTGAGGCTAAATCAGCAGGTACATGTCTTCTATAGTCGGGTGCTATATGTGTTACTTGAGGCTAAATCAGCAGGTACATGTCTTCTATAGTCGGGTGCTATATGTGTTACTTGAGGCTAAATCAGCAGGTACATGTCTTCTATAGTCGGGTGCTATATGTTTTACTTGAGGCTAAATCGGCAGGTACATGTCTTCTATAGTCGGGTGCTATATGTGTTACTTGAGGCTAAATCAGCAGGTACATGTCTTCTATAGTCGGGTGCTATATGTGTTACTTGAGGCTAAATCAGCAGGTACATGTCTTCTATAGTCGGGTGCTATATGTTTTACTTGAGGCTAAATCGGCAGGGACATGTCTTCTATAGTCGGGTGCTATATGTGTTACTTGAGGCTAAATCAGCAGGTACATGTCTTCTATAGTCGGGTGCTATATGTGTTACTTGAGGCTAAATCAGCAGGTACATGTCTTCTATAGTCGGGTGCTATATGTTTTACTTGAGGCTAAATCGGCAGGGACATGTCTTCTATAGTCGGGTGCTATATGTGTTACTTGAGGCTAAATCAGCAGGTACATGTCTTCTATAGTCGGGTGCTATATGTTTTACTTGAGGCTAAATCGGCAGGGACATGTCTTCTATAGTCGGGTGCTATATGTTTTACTTGAGGCTAAATCGGCAGGTACATGTCTTCTATAGTCGGGTGCTATATGTTTTACTTGAGGCTAAATCGGCAGGGACATGTCTTCTATAGTCGGGTGCTATATGTTTTACTTGAGGCTAAATCGGCAGGTACATGTCTTCTATAGTCGGGTGCTATATGTTTTACTTGAGGCTAAATCAGCAGGTACATGTCTTCTATAGTCGGGTGCTATATGTGTTACTTGAGGCTAAATCAGCAGGGATATGACTTCTATAGAGTCCGGATGGATGAAATTGGTCCTGCCATCAGACAAATATCTTAATGAACTTGGTTATTACATTGAAAAGTTGTGTATGCGTATCTTTTTAACACTTCATGTGGATTTTTTAAAATCCGGGGATTGTTTCTTTTGCATAATTGTACATGTAACTTGTTTTCTGATCATCCCTCTCATATATATATATATGTGTGTTATTTTTCATGGTGTATGCATATACACACATACATAGACAAGAGAAAATGAGAGAGAGACATACAACCAGAGAGAGAGAGAGAGAGAGAGAGAGTGAGACAGAAAGAGACAGATAGATTATTATCTGGTAGTAGAGTTTTAAAACTACTTTCATAAACTTATCTTACTGAGTTAAGTCTTTGATATTTTTTTCTCCTAAGGATGGAAAGATAACCAGCCTAGATGACAACAGTTTGCCCCCTGGTATGAGAACCACTGAGTTCACTGTGTTCATCCACTCACCAACAACTCCGAAGATGCGTTTCAGTCCTCGGCGACTACTCTGAGAATTCTGATATTTATAAAAGCAGCATTTAGAGAACCAAGGAGGCCACTGCTCCTCCAGCTAAATGGTCGTTCTAGTCTAGTGATAAAGGGCACTGATACTGAAAGCTGGGACTTGGAAATAATAGTACATATTTCAAACTCGCTTGGCGCGCTTTCTTTGGAGACACATAGGATTGCTTGCAATGCCCTGTTGGATTTCCTTATTTCGCTCTCTTAAGAGAATACGACTTTCTGCGAATCCATTAGAATCTTTTGAGAAAAACGCATTCAGCTTTGTGAAGGATACGTTATGTGAACTTTATCTGGAAAATGCTGGAGCAGCAGAGTTAACTTACAGCTGACCTATTTAAACTTGAAACATTAAGTCTTAGAAACAACCAGATGCTGCAGATAACCCCAGACAGGCTGTCAACCAGCATTCAAAGCCTTTTGCTACCGAAAAATCACATAACTGAATTAAAAGGCACATATTTTCCATACTAGATTTAAGTAGAAATCCCATTATCATAATCTGGTGTTCGGCATTTGAACCACTTTAAAAAACCCGTCATCTTTATCTTGATTTTACAGAGCTGAGAGACTTTCATCAGGTTGTTACATCGGTTACTACTCTCACACTGTTATCTTTGATAAGATTCGTTTATTGCTCTTGTTGGGATTAACAAAACCTGGTTCAGTGGTGTCAGTCATATAACGGAACTCTGAAACTGTTTGGCAGCTGTGAATCTTTTGTAGCCATAAGAAGCTGCTTAAGTGGAGCTGGATGTAGCAGAGCAATACCTACCACAGTTAAAAACTCTGCACCTCCTACCACTGTACTGTCTATCCTTCATGTATATGGTTGTCTGCTTCTACAACTTTCTGTCTTAGCATTGTGTAACGGGAGAATGCTAAGTAAAACATGTTTGCATTAAATATTTGTTGTTGTTGTTGTTGTTGTTGTAGATAGTTATTTCCAGACGAACAACTAAAACGTATTATTGGATTCTTGAAAAAAGCAACAGGTTTGAACTAAAATAATAAAAATTTTTGATGTTCGTTTAGACACTTTTCTCACTATCAGCCGTCTAGAATACCTATTAAAACAAAGTAAAAATAAATCTTTGGAAGGTTTTCTGTCAGTGATGAAGTAAAGTATCTACTGCTGCGCCATTCAAGGTCTGACTCTTACTGCCTTTCTTCCCTTACGTATACATAAGGCATTCAGTTTTTCAGCTATGATGGCTTAAATGAGAACGAGGAGTAAACTCAATCACTTTGCAACGAGAATTCAGCACTCTACCCGTTTATAAATAAAATACAATACTGGTATTATTAAAACTCTTGATTTCTTTCCGTCTATCCATCATTTCAGCTTGACTTTTCTTTCGTTTTGCAAACGACACACTTGAGCAATTAAAACTTTGTGGCATTTTTAAAATAGAAAACTTAAATACTTTGGACACATTAATCGTCATGATAATCTAGATAAGACCGTCTTGGAGGGGTACATAATGGGAAAAAGAAAGAGAGGAAGATCAAGGAGGAGATGACTGCAAGACATAGTTGATAATCTGCAAATGGATGCATCAGAAGCAGGACATCTTGCTTACAACCGAGAGGCCTACAGTAGAGCTGTTAAGGAGGCAAAGTTCCACAGGGAACATGCACATGACTGACTTGACTGACTGGCATTTTTAAAAAAATAGAATTCCAGCGGAAAGCAGTGTTATCATATCAGTTTCAACTTTGTGAAACTTTTCATGGCTTATAGAAATTAAGACTCTTATCTGAAAATATATATGAAAGTAAAAGACTTGTTATGTCCTTCCATCAGTATTAGGAAACTGGTAAATTATTATTTATATAATAATTATGACTTCATGTTCTGATCGTCTTTGCACTTGAAATGGAGAGAGTATGGAGCGGATATGTATTGATAGAACCGCTTACTTTCATAGAATAGCATACATGGACTTTTAGTACAGCTTACTTTCATAGAATAGCATACATGGACTTTTAGTACAGCTTACTTTCATAGAATAGCATACATGGAGTTTTAGTACAGCTTATTTTCATAGAATAGCATAAATGGACTTTTAGTACAGCTTACTTTCATAGAATAGCATACACGGAGTTTTAGTACAGCTTACTTTCATAGAATAGCATACATGGACTTTTAGTACAGCTTACTTTCATAGAATAGCATAATGGAGTTTTAGTACAGCTTACTTTCATAGAGTATCCGGCACGGACTGATAGTACCGCGTGATGCCGTACGGTAGCAGACAGGCAATAATTAGTGTATAAGTATATAACTATATATGGAGACATTGCAGTAAAGCTGTGATACTAAAATGTATAAATTAGGAAAAATGTAGGAACAGCTTTTTACTTAACGAGCACACAGTTTTGACGTTTCGGCGTGAGCCTTAATCGTACAAAAACACACAGGGAAAAGAAATAGAGAGAGGAGATAAAGTATAAATTCAGATGAATGATGTGTTAAAAAATAAATAAAATGAATAGAGCACTTAGCTGTAACTTGTAAGAAGATGTGGCTTATCCGAAGTTGTGTGTCAGAAATGCGTATAGTAGAGTATAGAGAGTTTTTAAATGGAGACTTGTGATGTGTGCTAGGTGGGTCGTAACTGAGGGTGGTGGGTGGGAAAACCGTGGAGGGGAGAGAGAGTGATACAATGGTAATATAGCTAGAAGAAGGTGAAATATGTGATTATAGTTAGGGTTGAAGAGTTGTCATGTGATGCTGTGAGGAGGTTCCGAATTATGTGTAACCAGTGAAAAGGGAGTGGAACTTAGTAGGGAGGGATTGTGGAAGAGGAGAATGTTAGGTGTAGCTGAATAACGAGTTCAAGCCATGTGGTTCCAGCGTCCCATATTCCTGATTGTAGCTATTCTCAAGTGCTAGACGTCTTCTGTCATCTGCGTGACATTGTTTGATAGCTATTACCAGAAAGTCAGATTTGCCTCTATGGTTTGGGCCATTGAAATGGTTCGGGACTGGTTTCGAAGCATGCTGGGTGATATCGTACAGTTGTTTCTGCATGCGGTCCCCTAATCTGAGACCAGTTTCATCAATATAAGTTATCCTGCATCTTTTGCATACATTACGGGCCTCGCATGTGAATCCCTCATGGAGAGTGAGGGTAGTTTTGGGAAAGGTAATCGTTGTCGTTTCCCAGACTACAACAGGGCAGGCAATACAGCGAGGGCGGTTAGATGTTCTAGTGCCAACGTATTCAAGATTCTGCTTCAAGTGGCCATTGACGTTGGCGTTCTTAAAATTGGATTCCCGTTTGTATGCTAAAAGGGGTGGATCAAAGAAAATGTCGCGAAATTTATACTTTATCTCCTCTCTCTTTTTCTCTGTCCTGTGTGTTTTTTTATATGATTAAGGCTCACGCCGAAGCGTCATAACTGTGTACTCGTTAAGTAATAAAGCTGTTACTACTTTTTTTCTGGTTTATACATTTTGGTATCAGGCATTGACTGGTAGCACCGCTTGTTGGTGTACGGTGCCAGGCATTGACTGGTAGCACCGCTTGTTGCTGTACGGTGCCAGGCATAGACTGGTAGCACCGCTTGTTGCTGTACGGTGCCAGGCATTGACTGGTAGCACCGCTTGTTGCTGTACGGTGCCAGGCATAGACTGGTAGCACCGCTTGTTGCTGTACGGTGCCAGGCATTGACTGGTAGCACCGCTTGTTGCTGTACGGTATCAGGCATAGACTGGTAGCACCGCTTGTTGCTGTACGGTATCAGGCATAGACTGGTAGCACCGCTTGTTGCTGTACGGTATCAGGCATAGACTGGTAGCACCGCTTGTTGCTGTACGGTACCAGGCATAGACTGGTAGCACCGCTTGTTGCTGTACGGTACCAGGCATTGACTGGTAGCACCGCTTGTTGCTGTACGGTACCAGGCATAGACTGGTAGCACCGCTTGTTGCTGTACGGTACCAGGCATTGACTGGTAGCACCGCTTGTTGCTGTACGGTACCAGGCATTGACTGGTAGCACCGCTTGTTGCTGTACGGTATCAGGCATTGACTGGTAGCACCGCTTGTTGCTGTACGGTATCAGGCATAGACTGGTAGCACCGCTTGTTGCTGTACGGTACCAGGCATAGACTGGTAGCACCGCTTGTTGCTGTACGGTACCAGGCATAGACTGGTAGCACCGTTTGTTGCTGTACGGTATCAGGCATAGACTGTTAGCACCGCTTGTTGGTGTACGGTATCAGGCATTGACTGGTAGCACCGCTTGTTGGTGTACGGTATCAGGCATTGACTGGTAGCACCGCTTGTTGGTGTACGGTATCAGGCATAGACTGGTAGCACCGCTTGTTGGTGTACGGTATCAGGCATAGACTGGTAGCACCGCTTGTTGGTGTACGGTATCAGGCATTGACTGGTAGCACCGCTTGTTGGTGTACGGTATCAGGCATTGACTGGTAGCACCGCTTGCTGCTTACTACGCTTATTATAAGATAGCAGACAGGGACTGAAAGAACAGCTTACTGTTCTAAGCTAGCAGAAGGGACTGGTAGAACTGCTCATTGTCACACAGTAGCAGAATAACTTCACCAGACACGGAATGAGTAATGGCCACAAAAAGTCTAGAAAGACAAGTAATCATTGATTTTTTTTCTTATTATATATTTAAATTTAATGATTTTTTTTTTCTCATTGTGTATGCACTTCTTGGATATTTATTGCGTAAACGTCTAGAATTTTCCATACCTTACTTTATGAAATGTTAGTTTAATGTAAGTATATACATCATCACTACTCTGTATGGACTCTTAAAAACTGAAATGATAAGTTCAAAAGTTCGAAAGTTCAAACTCAGACTCCGGCGTCATTGCATTCAGGACACGCCTTTGTATTCTCCGCCTTATGCTGCATCCTCCAATCAAGAGTTTGTTTACTTTGTGTCAAGTGTTGGTTGTTTAGGATGTGTTTTGTGCCACACAGTTCAGATTTCTTACCAGCACCCTTAGGTTTTCCTAGCTCCACCAATAGCTTCACATTTACATTGCTCTTCCATTCCTGCTCTTCATTTTCATGCAGTCTGTCAAATACGGGTTTAGTAATATCACCATTGCCTGTTCGCAGCCTGGCATTTATTTTAGCCTGGCCAGCAAGTTTATCTGCCATTTTCCTGCCATGTTCTCCCGCATGCCCTGGACAGTAAATCCACGTTAGGCTTGTCACAGTTGACTGACTTAACAGATGAACGCATTCTTTTCGAAGCAATTACTTCTCAGTCTTGTGAAGCATACTCCGTGAATCCATCACAATGGCACCATGAACCACATCATGGGCAACTAGCTATTCCATTGCCGCCTACACAGCCTCAGTTTTCCATTCGCATGCTTGATGTGCTGACTTCAAAGGCTCCCGAACCCTGTGCCACTACTCTTCCATGTCGGTAGACAACAAAACACCAACCACTTCTGCTGTTTCGAGCCACTGAGCCATCTGTATATATCATCTTTTATTTTTGGAAGACTAACAGTGATGAGATTTTGAACCCAAAGTTCACCTGACCGCTGTGTCCAATCTCGAAACTGACGGCCCTTCCATATAATAACCTTTGTTAGCTGAGATTGGTCCTGCTCTTGTAACCAGTCTTCACCTTTAGTCAACTCATCTAGATCGGACACTGACATTAATCTATCATCAGTCTCATTCATCCAGGGTCTGCCTCGGCTGATGCGTCTGCCCTTTATCAACCCGAGCTCCTTATGGAGAGGATGGCCTTTAATGCGGGCGACCTTGATATATGTCTTTTTCTGAGCATGCTTGTGTTTTGATTTCATAGTCAGCGTATCAAGCAGAAAGCGCATGGCTGCCACTGGAATAACCCTGGTGCAACCCAAGACCACTCTCACTGCCTCGTTATGTACACGCTCCAGCATGTTCAGCTGTGCATATGACAGGTTGAGTAGGCCAAGACCATACTCCAGTGGTGACATCCCCAGCGCCTGAAACAGCAAAAATAGAGTGCGCGGTGGAAAGTTTGCTGCAGTCAATCACTTAACTGCTCCCAACACTTACCTGGCCTTTTGTATTACATTGTCCACATGTTGTGTACAGGACAAGGATCGATCAAATGTGATCCCTAGATACCTCATGACATGTGTTCTCTTAATATCTTGTCAATGACACTTCACAATCGGAAGTTCAGATCTTACAATTCTGTTATTTAATGAGTACCACGTGATGCTAGCTTTTTCAGGGTTTATCACCACATTGTTATCCTCACGCCAGCTTGTTATCTGATCAGCCATGTTCTGTACCCTTGTGACTACTTTCTCTCTACACCTCCCACGCTCACACGAGTATGTTAATATCCTCGTAATCATCAGCGTAGGTCACCGTTTGTCCCAAACCATTCCCAAATAACGGCGTGTTACCAGTACAATATATATAGAATAGCACAGGAGATAAGGTGTAGCTGTATGTGAGGGCAATCATGTGTATTAATCTGGGGGCATTTAGAGCCCTTGGCTTGCAGTCATTTTTGGACTTCCGATGTCAATTTTCCTGACGGTTCTAGAAGTGTAGCGGGGCCTGAAAAGGGGGGGGGGGAATCTCATGACAGCGTGATTTTTGCTTGAAAGAGTTTAGTGTTCGCTGTAGCAGGTTGTTATAAACATGTGGTCTAGTTCGTAGGATTCTGCAGAACTGTCTTGTCCTAGTTGGTATGCTAGTTCGTGCACTGGACTGCCATTATGGCAAGGCAACCTGCCGGCATATCATCGTTTTGTGTGTCATTTTCCATTTCGTCAATTTCCAGTCACTAACAATACTTTTAAGCTGTTACGCCAGTTTTATTGGGTCATTACTCGTGTTTATTGTGCTAACTTTGGATGTGAAAGAACTTGGATAAGGCTAGAGTTTGAACTGGTGTATAACAACGTCAGGTCGTTATTCAGACTAGTTTCAGTAGAGATGCATCCCACAGCCATATTAAATGCCACCCTGGCATATACGAGTATTTGGTACAGCTAAGCACAACGAATCAGAGGGAGACAACTGAGGTAGTCCCGTAGCAATGATTCTGGGCTCTGAGATTGAAACCTATTAAAAACTGAATGTTGTATTTATGTAGACTAGAATGTTTTATAATTTAGAAAATGTGTATTAATCTTCATTAAGCTGAGAGTAACAGACTGTCTTCTATATTTAATCTCCGTGCTGTCAAATTTATTCATTCATTGTACGCTAATTAATACGCAATAATATTTGCTATTGCTAGGTACTGAGGAATAAAGATAGACTTGTTAAAAAAAAAAAAGAAACAAATCTCGCAATGAGTTTATCACCTGCTTTGATACACAAGAAACCATAAAAGGAAAATGTCAGATGTTAACAGAAAAACTTAGATATTGCTGAACAAAGTTTTGAGGAGAGTCGTCTCTAGTACTTAATCCTAGCAGTTTTGTGTCATGGTAGGAACATGGTAGGAACTTCTTCTTCTTCTGCGTTCGAGATTGTTGGTCACTTCAGATCCTGATCCCTGTCGACATGGCAAAGCCCGCATTCCTCTCCAGATCCTGATAGGAGCCCTAAAGCTTTTGTCCCAAGCTTGTGTCCTCTGGCCATGTCTCACGCCTCAGGTCTGCATGGTTTGGGCACTCTTGTAGGATATGTTAAGTTTGAGGAAAACAGGTGATAGTTATACAGTGATATAATCCATTTATTTTTTTTCCGTTTTCAGTGCTGTATTTTACCAGCAAAAGTACGAGTATATTTGCATTGGTAGTTATTTTCGAATTTAATACACATTTTTAATATGTTGTATACTGAAAAGACATAACTTTGTTGATGTTGTTGATGTTGTGCGCAAATGTTGCAAATAAATGTAACACCAATTTTTGTTTATCTTTGTTTTTCTTTTGTTTTTCTTTCATTTTCTTTGCTTTTCTTTCTTCTTATCTTTTTTCTTTCCTTTCCTTTCATTTTCTTTTCTTTTTCTTTTCTTTTAAGATAACTTACATTGTTCGCGCTTATAATTCAGTATTCAAACGTCAGGTTTATTCAGCAACAAATCACTCAGTCTTAACATTTCGTCTTCGTCTAAATTATGCAAAGCAGAAGAGTTAAAGAGGACAAGAAAAGAAGAACCTCAAATAAGAGTTGGAAAGTGGTAAATAGTGACGTTTATCTCGTTGCTTGTGGACTTTGTATTTCGGAGAGAGTGTACTGTCAAGTGGTAGATGTTCAACAACCAGATTATGGCACCGTATGTTTAGATGAAGATTTGGCAGAAGGTGAGTGAGCAGAGATGATGCTGAAGAAGGAAGAATACTGAGGTTGTCAAACCTAGCTAAGATAAACCGACTAGAAAAAATATGAAAAACATAGGAATGTAATTATTATGGTTTTAATGGAGACCACGTGGGATTATCTGTCTGTCAACATTCATTGTCTGGTTTCTGTCTGTGCCTTGCACAGAGAGTTTTTGTGTATTGCTAATAATTGTGTTGCATAGACTACGTCATTAGGAAAGTACGTGTGCAAAGAAGTCGTTAGAAAGGTCCGTGTGAAAAAGCCGGTCGTTAGGCAGTCTTGGCGTGAATGTGTAACGGGATGGAAGTGTTTTGTGGAACTGTGTGTTGGTCTAGAGAAATATGATAGAGATAGCGTTGTTGTTGTTAGAATTAGTTTAGTTTATTTTCCCTGTGTGAGTTGCAGTCTTTGGGTAAGCTTGTAAGTATGATTTTTGGTAGGTATAAATCATTGTAAGGTTTTCTTTGTCCATGTGGCGTAGAGGTCATCTCACGCCGGGCATTTGTTACTGTGAATTTCTGTTCAGCCTGATGGCTACATTCCCATCATCATGATTTCATCCCTCATTTTGGTCCATTAATAAATGTGTGTTGTCTGATGATAAACTACACCAATTGGCTTTGTGGGAATTCTCATTGTTGACCGGTTTGTTTTGGTCGGAAGACTGCCAAGTTATGTTTAAGTCGTTGTATTTGTACTATCTTTTGTGGAGTTGAAAGCCTGGGTGTCTTGTTGTATTTTCTTAGTGTATAATACAGAAAATTAGGTGATGGTTAGAACACCAGCAACAAGAAGAAACTTATAAGTTGAAACTGTACTCCACAAGAAGAATCAATCAAACCAGTAGTCTCCTTGTAAGGAGAATTCTGTTTCAGTGTTGCCGTGACCAGGACACTTGTCACGTCCAGTGTGTTTGTTTACACGTTGAACAGTTCCTCCACGTTTTTTCTAGGCCACAGTTGTGTGTTGACAGTATGTTTCGTCAGTGGTTTTCAAGTTTTGGTTAGGGAATAGTATTTTTGTTAGTGTCAGAGACAGTTATCGTAGAAGTTATTCAAAGCGGCGATGATGTCCAGTCTACCCAAAAGTTGTGTCACATCTAGTCCTGGGTCCTAGGCAGTGCAGCTACTGACGCCTACCTGTGCCTGCAATCAAGTCCAGTGAGACTGAACCTGAACTACTATCCGGTGAGGAACTAGAGCAGTTTGTTCCAAGCGACATTTACTTCTCAACCAGCTCCATCTGGACAGGGGAGGTAACATGTTGACAAAATTAACGGTTTTCCACAATTTCGGCAGATAGACAGGAGTGGACATTGATACATGGACAGTTTGGATTGTGCTCTTTATGTGTGGTGTAGGATTTCAGACATTGTAGATTCACTTATATTTGGAATATACATTGTAGGACATTCTTCTCCAATGTTATTAGCGGGACTTTCTTGAACACTTAATTTAGTGGTGATATTTGGAACAGTGCATAGACCTCTTGTTGCTTTTCATTTAACTTAGGACTTCATTGTAGTTAGTTAGTGCGTGGTATGGTATTTAATTGAATTTCTTTTCTATGTTTATTAGTTGGATGGCATTCGTACATGACATGAATAATTGATATGCCATTGTTTTGAAATTTGTTGACATTGCTGTATATGGTGGCATTGTATTGATTCCAGTGGTATATTCTAACAATCAGTGGGGTGCACTACGGATAGACGCACGATGGCCTCAGCTCCATCCACGCCCAATTTGCTGGGTTTATTGCAAGATACCTTGTCCCAAGTCAGCAATGACTTGAGGTTTTCCCACGTCATGTCCGCTGTAGCAAAGTTCGACGGGGATCCAGCCAAATTGAAACCATGGCTGGATGAGATTAATAAGATTATGGACATGCGGAATGCTGATGTGCCCAGTAAGAAGAACTTGGTGTATTTACGCACCACAGGTTCGCTGGCAGAGTTCGTCAAACAGCGTCTCCAGTTTCAAGAGACATGGGAGGAGTTCGTATCTGTTTTATTAGCACGATATGGGGTGCTGCAGACTCCTCAGGAGGCCTGGTATACCCTAGCCTCCACTCGACAGTCTCCTGGAGAGCCCATTCAAGCGCTGGCTGATCGCATCAGTGAGTTGCTTACTCTGAGGCGGAATGGGTAACTCCGCTGGCGCAGAGGCAAATGGTGCAGTCGTTTGTAGATGCACTACTTTCTAGAGCATTGAAATCAAAATTATTAAGAGATAAACCTGTTCTGTTTTCACAGGCGGTGGACTTAGCCTTACAAGAAAATGACCTCATGAAGTCGGTGAATCTTAGTTGTAGTTCCCGACAAGCTTTCATTACAGGTTCTCGACCGTCCGGTGAGGTGACGCAGAGAGTACAGTTGGTCTCTCATCAGGAGAACTCTCGACGGACGTCTTCACACTTCGAAGCGGGTAGGATAGACCACCAGAGATCGAATACCAGGAAGGCTAAACCTGCGAGTACACTACCACAAGAAACTAGGTCTTGTTATAACTGTGGCAGGAGAGGTCACATAGCCCGATTTTGTAGGCAGAGTGTAAGGAAGGATCGTGTACATTTAAACTGACAAGTCGGCGCATGAATAGCTCCCATGTGTCCGACCGTATCTTTACACCATCTAGATCTGCCAAACACTCTGTCTCATTTTCGCATGCGACACTACTACGCTCGGTGGCTGCGAATCCCCCGACTCTTACTTCTGTCCTTGTTTCTATTGATACTTTTCGAATTCGAGCATCAAGGATTCTGTATACAGATCCTTACGTTCTGCTCCTAAACTCTTGCCCGCTAGAATTGCTCTGCAGACTGTTACTGCAGCTTCCATGAGAGTAATTGGCAGAGTTTACCTACCTATCTCTATTGCTGGTGTCACTGTTTCTCATTGCTTTTATGTGGTTCGCAACATGAACCGTTCCGCCATTCTGGGGCGTGATTTTTTGTCTCGTTCTGGTGCTGTCATCGATTACAATTCTAATACACTTAACATACATAACAAGAAGATTCCTTTAGAGTTAGATGCACACATCGCTTCTATTCTTCGTGTCCAGCGTTCTTCTCTTCTTTCTCCACGTTCCGTCAATCTTATTCCTCTTAAACTGAAAGCCTAACCATATTTTCCATCTGGCAATTCTTATATGGTTCAGGGTCTTGAGACACCATTCTTACTGTCCCAGCCGGAGATAGAGTTGGTGGACTCAGTATGTGAGCTCCACACTAATCGCTTTCCCGTGTTGACAGTAATTAACCATTCTAGTAAACACATCGAGCTCAGACGTGGATGTGTTTTAGGAAAATTGACACCACTCATAGAGTCAGTTGACTCTATCCAGCAAGATTCTGGTATTGAGGAGACAACACCTGACAGTCGTTCTGAGACTATCGTTCGACAGGTTCAGTGCCCTGAAGTGCACAAGGACATAATATCCAGGTTGTTGACACAGAACAAGGATGTCTTTGCCTTGACTGATTCCGAGATATCGCATACCTCGACAGTGCAGATGGAGATTGATACAGGCGATCATCCGCCAATCTCCAGGAAATCCTACCGCACTCCGTTGGCGAGTAGAGAGGTGATAGAGAGGGCCGTCGAGAATATGTTGCGTGACGGAATAATTTCTCGCACGATCTCAGAGTGGTCATCACCAGTTGTCTTGGTGACTAAGAAAGATGGTACCCATCGTTTCTGCTGCGACTACCGTGCACTCAATGCGGTGACCCGTTCATTGTCATATCCATTGCCACGCATTGAGGACATCCTGAGCACGATCGGAAAAGCCACATTTTTCAGCACTTTGGATGCTCGTTGTGCCTTTTGGTGTATTCCCTTGTCCAAGGACGCTCAGCAGAAGTCAGCTTTTAGCTGTCATCTGGGTTCTTTCTGTTTTAATTACATGAGCTTTGGTTTAAAAGGGGCACCATCTACCTTTGTCGCACTCATGGACACAGTATTACAGGGCTTAGGCAAGTTTGCACAAGCCTATATTGACGATATACTGGTGTTCACTGATGGAACGATCGAAGACCATGTTCGCGATCTTCAGGCGGTATTCGACCGATTGCGCGAGCACCAGGTCAAGCTCAAACCATCCAAATGTCACTTTGCGGCCTCTGAGACAAAGTATCTCGGGTATGTCATCAGCCAGTCAGGCATATCTCCTGATCCTGAGAAGGTCAGAGCCAGTGCCGACATGCCGTCTCCTTTGAATGTGAAGGAGGTGCGCTCTTTTTTGGGGACGTGCAGTTACTATCGACGTTTCATTCCCCACTTTTCGGAGATTGTGGCTCCCATAGTAGACCTCACCAAAAAGGGTCATCGGTTCAAATGGTCTCCAGTCTGTCAAATGGCGTTCGAGTCTTTGAAGGATCGCCTTGCGAAAGTACCGCTTCTCTCGCATCCTGACTTGCATAAGCCACTTACATTGTATACAGATGCTTCCAATGTTGCGGTTGGAGCCTGTTTGGTGCAGACGGCTTCTACTTCTGATGGGCTCTCAGTTGAAGAGCCATTATATTTCCTTTCGCAGAAGCTGTCGCGCTCGCAGACTAAGTGGTCTACTTTCGAGAGAGAAGCGTATGCCGTCCATTACGCCACGCAGAAGTTGAGATATTTTCTGGCAAATAGACATTTCGCTGTGAAGACTGACCATAGACCCTTGGTGGACGCATTTATCAGCAAACAGGAGATGTCAGACGTCAAGTTGCAGAGGTGGTTTGCTAACCTCCGCACCCTGGACCTTCATCCAGGTGCGCGGGAGACAACGTTGGCAAGTTTCGATCGTGCCACTTCTCTACCAGTACCAGTTCACGTTCTTGATGGGGACGTCCCTCAGTCACAAGGATCTGAGACATATGTCGTAAAGTCAGTGAGCGTTGTGGAGGCCTATTCACAGGCAGAGCCCCCGCTTGTAGTAGATTGCTCTGTGCAGACTGACTTGCCGTGTCCCTGTCAGCAGAAAGAGAGAGTAGAGAGGGCGACTAATACATTGTGTCCTATGGTTCAGGACGTCGCCATTAATGTATCGTTGCCTGGTGAGACCTTTCAGAGGCAGTATCAGCAAGATCTTTGTAGATCTTACTTGCCACGTCCCATTAGACAGAGATTTTCTCTTCCGCCGCCTCCTCGTTTTGTTCCCAGGCTCCCACCGTGGTACCTGAAGGAAACCCAGCAGAGAGTGGTCCCAGAGCTCCTCCCTCCGACCACTATATGGAGGTGGATGCTTCCGCCTCAGCAGTTCCTATGTCGGTGGATGACTTGCGACCTCGGCATAGGCGGAAGAAACGGAAGAGAGCCGATATCTGCCATCAGTCTCAGAAGGAACACTGTCCTCACAGTGAAGATTATTTCCCTGAAGAGACTTCACCTAGTGCCGACTGCGATACGGAGATTGATCAGTTGTACGTCTCCGATCGTAAGCTCGTTGTGGCAATAGGGCAGATAATGGATACCGTGGACTTAGAAACGTTCACGATGAAAGATCTCCATAAAGCACTTATGGAAAAGTTCCCACTATTGGAACTAGATGGCAGGAAGCAGTTCATAGAACGTGTGGTGATCAACATATTAACTGCGATTCCTTCTACTGAATAGTTTGAAATCTATAGGGATTTCTAAAGAAAAGCACAATAGACACTAGTTGGGTAGTGTTCTTCGAAAAAGGAGTTCATCCTTTGCTTCTATCCTATTTCTATAGCAGTAGAAATAGATGGTGTAGTTCACAGAACTCAGTATTAAAAATGTAAATATATGTATATTTATGTTTGCACCACAAATGTTTAACGTACTTAATTTGTACAAATTGTGCGTGCATGAAGTTTTTTTTTTTGTAGCTGAATATTCAGCTTTAAATTCATTGTTATCGCTCACAGTTCGTGAGAGTTTTCTGTGCAAGTTCGCAATTTTTGTTGTTGTTGTTGTTTGGTTGGAGATATTTGATGGCCAAATATCTACCTTTAGGGGGTGGGGAGATATTCTGTAACAGAATAGCCATTCTGTTCAGAGAGTTTTTGTGTATTGCTAATAATTGTGTTGCGTAGACTACGTGATTAGGAAAGTACGTGTGCAAAGAAGTCGTTAGAAAGGTCCGTGTGAAAAAGCCGGTCGTTAGGCAGTCTTGGCGTGAATGTGTAACGGGATGGAAGTGTTTTGTGGAGCTGTGTGTTGGTCTAGAGAAATATGATAGAGATAGGAATGTAATTATTATGGTTTTAATGGAGACCACGTGGGATTATCTGTCTGTCTGTCTGTCAACATTCATTGTCTGGTTTCTGTCTGTGCCTTGCACATCCAGTGCTGAGACCGTAGGATAAAGCGACGGGAAACGGACATGTCAATAATTCCCCCCCCCCTTTCCCAACAGAACAGCCTTTAACCTGGAAAACAGCCGGCACAAGAAGTCACGAACACATTTGCTCACTTTCTTGCTAATTAGTTCTAAATAATGAAGCTTAATTTCTTGAAATAAAAACAAACTCAGTGAGCCAATCCCAGCGCAGGTGGCTCTCACCTTTATCCCATAAAAACGGGAAGTTTTTGTCTTGAAAGGTTGCTTCGCCAAAACAGAAATAACAGATTAGTTGAAACTGGCGTTTACGGGCTTTAAAATCTAGGTAAACAGCGCCTGGTCGTAGTTCCTTACTTAAGTTGAGAAACGTTCTACTGGTTACAATTTAAGTTCACGAGGAACCAAGACGAGATGAAGTGGACTATGAATGTTTTCATCATGATGGTCAGCATGGCTTGTATTCACCTGGACTTGTCTGCAACTTGTCCATACGATTCTGAAGTGAGTATGCTCTAAATTCGTGAGTCATCACAGACACACTAACACTGACGAACATGTATGGTTATTTCATTCTGAAAGATTATTGCGAGAAAGATTTGAAAACCACAAAAAGTTTTATTTCTTGTTTTTAAAATCTGATTTATATTGTAACATTTCAAACCATGGAAACATGTTCCATTTTACTCAAAGCCACTGGAAACGGTTATGGAGAAGACGATGCTGAGATGTATACAAGAAAACTATGTGATTAATCTGATCTAACCGTTACAAGCACACGGCTCTCATTAAAATAGCAGAGAATGTATTTAAAACTATAAAAGACAATAATTAGTGCTACTTTCGCTAATTTCATGCAAGTATTCGAAAGGATCGACCACACATTTCTTGTAAAAATTGTTAAACATCTGTAAACTAATTATTAACGAAACAAGCTAATTTGTTCTATCATTTTCTCGGGTATATTACGCTGCATATTTCAAAAGATAAAGATGGCCCCATAGCAAATGCCGTAGGGGGATGAAGCGTTAGAGACCTCATTATGCTGTGTGATCAGCGCTGCCTTTCCTTCCCAGATTTTCTCTGGTACCCATTTTATGAGGCTTGGTCGACCTTGGGGGCCGGATTGGTCTGAAAAAAAAAATCGCGCTCAGGTGGGGATTAGAACCCTCGACCGTTTGGTTGCTAGACAACTGTTTTAACCACTACGCTAGCCGGTCCCAATATTTCAAAAGGTTCAATTAAAATTTTTTTTTATGTTAATACTGGTTTACTGCAAAATGTTACTGGTAATCCTCTACACTTCGCCATTCACAGAAATGATTTACCCAGTTCAAGTTAACGGACTCTTCACATTTTTCCGACCGTTTAACGTCTACTAAGTGACAGTGTCATTCTCTAATAATATTCTGTGCTTGTTTTCTCTACTCCCTCTGGTAAAATGTAGGCCCTTATTTTAGCAAGAAGAAGAAAAAAAAATTCTCCTTAAAAATGTTCTCGGCCTGTTATAGGTTGCAGATTCTTAAGTGGGTTTAAATGTCCCATTCTATATAAATGTAATATCCTGTATAAATGTAATATTCACCTATATAAATGTAATATACACCTGTATAAATGCAATATACACCTATTTAAATGTAATATCCACCCTCATTTATGCATGTAAAAGCTGGAAAATAACTAAAGGAAAAGAGAACAAATTAGACTCCTTTGAAAACGAATGCCCACGGAAAATACATGGTATAATGTGGAATGAATTCAAGAACACTGCAGAGATAAGACAGATGAGCAAACAACAACCTGTCTCATGGGTTATCAGAAAAAGGAGATGGACATATGTCGGTTACGTGATGAGAAGAAACAGTCAGAGAATTCAAAAACAACCTATCAAGTGGAACACAACAGTCCGAAGGAAAATAGGTCGACCACGTGAAACTCTAAAGAGGACACTTATAAGAAGCCCAAATTAGTAGGCACACAATCTCTTAATGAGGTTGAAAAGTTCGATAGTACCTGTTAGCCTCTTTTGTATGTTACATAAAGTTTTGCTGTCTTCTGTTTTTGCTGCTTTCTCTGCCTCTTTGCCATATTGTCTATGTATTCTCTTTTATCCCTTGTAGGTGAACTTTTTACTTTCTTGTCTATTTCTTTGTATGTTGCTTTCGCCAGATCTTTTCCAAGATGTCTAGTTTGGCTGCTCGTTTTTCATGTACTTAAAGGTAAATAGATGTGTACGGTGCAGTTTTACAAGGTGGCAGAGGGAGTGAGTCAAGTGAGAAAAAACAAACAAAAAGTATGAGAGTGAGATGAGAATGTATAAATCAAAAACATACAACATCCGATATTTCGGCGTGAGCCTTTTTCGAGGATTACATACACAAACGAGACAAAAAAAAACAAACAAACTAAACGAACAAACTTATCTTAATGTGACATCCTCCAAAAGTAGGGAACCACAGAAATGTGTGTCCATTAGACGAGGCATAGAGACCACGCGGGGCCACACACAGGATAAGCCGATAGAGCCAATCGTAAAGAAGAGGCAGAGAGAGGGAGGGAAACAGGTGGGTGAAGGGCAATAGAAACAGACGCTAGAGGAGAAATTGTCGGGGGGGGGGGAGGGGAAGCGGAGAGATAATGAGTGAAGATCATAAACGCCTGAAGTGAGAAAATGTGAAACTGGTGAATAGGACAAGACCCTAGTACAAAAAAGAGAAGGGTGGAAAACTAAAACAGTTAAAGGAAGATGAAGACATTGTTAACTCCAGATTGATGGAGACAGCCATCCTGGAAAATAAGGCGCTGTTCTAGGACCCTCCGAAATCGTACATCAGCAGAAAAAGAACGGACCGCACTAACAGAAATGTTCCGTTTTACTCTGTGGTTGCTAAGGCAAAAATGTTTAGCCACAGGTGTCCAAGCTCTCTTAGAAATATCCTTAAGATGTTGGCGAAAGAGATCTCCTAAGCAGAAACCGATCTTACCTATATACTTCATACCACAACGTTTGCACATAATAGCATAATTAACATTGCTTGAAGTGCAGGTGAAACCCTCCTGAACTGATAACGTGGACTTAGGGAAGTAGATGTGGCTAGCCTCGACAACAAATGGGCAAGTGTTGCATCTACGGCGTCCGCAACGTCTGGTACCACTAAAAAGTGTCATCTGTCTTAAGGCGATTTCGAACTAGAAGGTCCCTAAGGTTCTTGTCCCGTTTGTAGGCCACCAATGGGGGTTCCCCAAAAAGTTCACATGTATCAGGCTCGGTCTGGAGGAGATGGATATGGCGAAACAGTATTCTTTTAACTGCCAAACTATGTGAGTGGTGCGTGAGTACCAGTTTAACTCTGCCCGAGCTACAGTGCGGTTTAGGAGTGAAGGCTTGTTGCTTATATCGTTGTCTTCTCTAGCGGCTGTTTCTATTGCTCTTCCACCCACCTGTTTCCCTCCCTCTCTCCGCGTCTTCTTTACAATTGGCCATATCGGCTTATCCTTTGTGTGGCCCCGCGTGGTCTCTATGCCTCGTCTAATGGACACACATTTCTGTGGTTCCTTGCTTTTGGAGGATGCCACATTAAGATACGTTTTTTTCATTTACTTTTTTGTCTCGTTTGTGTATGTAATCCTCGAAAAAGGCTCACGCAGAAATATCGGATGTTGTATGTTTTTGATTTATACATTCTCATCTCATTCTCATACTTTCTATTTGTTTTTTCTCACTTGACTCACTCCCTCTGCCACCTTGTAAAATTGCACCATACACCTCTATCTACCTTTATTATTTGAACCAGTTTTACTGCAGTCGCCATCCCTTTTATCTTTCATGTATGTACTTCCAAGTGTTTTATGACATCCATGCTTTTCTATTTGTTTTTTTTAGTCCAGCGCTTGCTTTTGCTGGTGTGATTATGGCTGTGCTGTAAGAATTCCATAATTCATCTATACCTATCTCCTCTACTTCACTGGGTGTTATGGAATGATTGGCAAGTTCCTGATTGAAATTACTGTTTGAATTCTCTTCTTGTAGACTGTAGCTGTTTATCTTTCTGTGTATTGATTTCTTGTGTTGTATTTTCAGTTTTAGTTTTATTTTCCCTATACACAGATTGTGATCACTGTTTACATCTGCACCCCTATATGCCCTTACATCTATCAGAGATGCTCTGTATTGCGTTTTAATACAAAAATGATCTATCATGTTTCTAGTTCTATCATCTGGAGATTTCCACGTTGTTTTATGTATCTCTTTGTGTGGAAATATTGTGCCTCCAATGACCATGCTCTCTGTTAGACATATTTCAATTAATCTTTCTCCGTTCTGATTAACCATGTCAATTACTTCCTTTCCCATTACTTTTTCAACGTCGGTGTTATCTTTCCCTACCGTAGCGTTGAAGTCCCCCATAGCAGTTAGGATGTCGTGTTTAGGGACTTTGTTAATGATTTGTTGTAATTGGTGATAGAAATCGTCTTTCACCTCATCATCTGCATCGTTCGTGGGTGCATAACACTGTATTATTGTCATTCTTCCGGGTCTTAGGATGTATCGTGCTTTTATTATACGACTGTTCACTGGTTCACCTCTTTGCTGATATTTGACATAATTATACCTACCCCTTCTTGATGTTTACCGTCGTCTCTGCCTGAATGTAGTACTTACAGTTTTCCGCCGATCTTTTACCTGCTTCTGGCCATCATATTTCACTGATGCCCAGTACGTCTAAGTGGTATCTCTCCATTTCTTTGATGACCTGAGTAGTTTTTGTTGGTGCTGCCATCGTTCTTACATTCCAGAATCCAATCTTTGTCACGTGTTTGGGGCCGACGAATGAGCTCTTTGGAGTTGGCATCCCTGATGCTCGGTTGGTTTCTGTGCGAGTTTCCATAACGATATCTTTTTTTCCCGTCTGGAGTTGCCTCTAGATAGGTCCCAGGATAAGGTTGTTAGCCTTATGCCCAACTCCCGGTACAGGATATGTGACAAATCAAGCAGAATTCCGCTGATTTCTGCATGCCGGCGGGAGCGTTTAAAAAAAAAAGTCCGCCATCTTGCACGTCACACCGTACTAAATAAGTGTGATCCAGGAAGCTAGCAACTGTTTATTACACAAGCTGAACAAACAACACTGGTCATCAGAGACATTAGCGGCGACACACACAATACATAAAACAGTTACATTCAGCAAAAGGAACACTCAAATCAACACAGCGCTGGAAATTACCCATCATTCCCCAACTATAGAGTCCAAATTAATTAACTCATATTGTAAAAAGGTTCTACCATCTAACTAATCACTAAAATAATATGATCTCATATTGGTCAATTAACCATCATAGATATATTCTGTATTGCTTACGTAACTTTCATGGAGATATTATGTTTATTATGTATAAAACAGGAAAAAGTAGGAGCAGCTTTATTACTTAGCGATTACAAAGTTGTGACGTTTCGGCGTGAACCTTAATCATACAAAAATATTCAGGACGAAGAAGTAGAGAGAGGAAATAAAGTATGGATCCACATGAATGCTATTTAAAAAATAATAAAAATAATAATAATAAAAAAATTTTTTTTCTAAAGAGTACTTAGCTGTAAATTGTAAGATATGGCTTGTCCGGCGGTTTGTGTCAGGAATGGATTTAGTAGAACGTGGAGACTTTAAATAGAGACCTGTGACATGTGGTCGGTGGGTTGTAACTGGGGGTGGTGGATGGGGAACCGGGGAAGGCAGAGAGAGTGTGTGATGCAATATTGAGCTAGCTAGGAGAAGTTGAAACAGATGATTGAGGAAGAGGGGTTGCAGAGTGATGCTGTGAGGACGTTTGAAAAGTAAGAAGGGGTGGACTTTGTGGAGAGGTACTGTAATGATTGAAGAGAGTGTTACGTGTAACTAAACAGCGAGTTTAACCCATGTGGTTCCAGCGTCCCATAATTTTGAATG
The DNA here is from genome assembly GCA_009760885.1 of Achatina immaculata. Lineage (NCBI taxonomy): Eukaryota > Metazoa > Mollusca > Gastropoda > Stylommatophora > Achatinidae > Lissachatina > Lissachatina immaculata. The sequence continues at coordinate 14,841,255 of CM019716.1, forward strand.
CAGCGGTTCTCAAGTGCCAGGCGGCTTGTGTCATCTGCGTGACATTGTTTGATGGCTGTAACCGGAAAGTCAGATTTGCCTCTGTGGTTGGGGCCATTGAAATGATTTGGGACTGGTTTCGAAGCATGCTGGGTGATGTCGTACAGATGTTTTTGCATGCGGTCCCCTAATCTGAGGCCAGTCTCACCAATATATGTTAATATATATTTTCGACTTCAACAGCGAATACTTCGAGCAAATCAGTGGTGTTGCCATGGGAACGAAAATGGGTCCCAGTTATGCTTGTCTATTTATGGGCTTTCTGGAAGTCAAATTATGGGAAACCTACACTGGCAGACTTCCAGAATTCTATAAAAGGTACATCGATGATGGCATCGGAATCACAAGTATGCCACAGGAAGACTCTCTGATCCACCCCTATTGGCATACAAACGTGAGCCAAACCTTAAGGACATCCTCGTCCACAGCCACCTAAAGCAGAGCCTTACGTATGTTGGCACCAGAAAATGTAACTGCCCCCGCTGCGTTACCTGCCCTGTAGTCTGGGAAACGAAAACAATCACCTTTCCCAAAACTATCCTCACCCTTCATGAGGGATTCACATGCGAGTCCCGTAATGTGATATATGTCATCGTTTGCAAAAGATGCAGGATAACATATATTGGTGAGACTGGCCTCAGATTAGGGGACCGCATGCAAAAACATCTGTACGACATCACCCAGCATGCTTCGAAACCAGTCCCAAATCATTTCAATGGCCCCAACCACAGAGGCAAATCTGACTTTCCGGTTACAGCCATCAAACAATGTCACGCAGATGACACAAGCCGCCTGGCACTTGAGAACCGCTGCATTCAAAATTATGGGACGCTGGAACCACATGGGTTAAACTCGCTGTTTAGTTACACGTAACACTCTCTTCAATCATTACAGTACCTCTCCACAAAGTCCACCCCTTCTTACTTTTCAAACGTCCTCACAGCATCACTCTGCAACCCCTCTTCCTCAATCATCTGTTTCAACTTCTCCTAGCTAGCTCAATATTGCATCACACACTCTCTCTGCCTTCCCCGGTTCCCCATCCACCACCCCCAGTTACAACCCACCGACCACATGTCACAGGTCTCTATTTAAAGTCTCCACGTTCTACTAAATCCATTCCTGACACACACCGCCGGACAAGCCACATCTTACAATTTACAGCTAAGTACTCTTTAGAAAAAAATTTTTTTTATTATTATTTTTATTTATTTTTTTAAAAATAGCATTCATGTGAATCCATACTTTATTTCCTCTCTCTACTTCTTCGACCTGTATGTTTTTGTATGATTAAGGCTCACGCCGAAACGTCACAACTTTGTAATCGTTAAGTAATAAAGCTGCTCCTACTTTTTCCTGTTTTATACATTCTAGTATCACAGCTTTACTGCAGTGCTTCGTGTATAGTTATATACTTATACACTAATTATTATGTTTATTATGGTGCTTTCGCAACCTTCTTCCTCAGTCACAACATATTCATATCTAACCATCGAGACTATAACAAGTCTCCCTGATAACCGCAGGAACTTGGTGTAACATAAATATTAGAAGCACCAACACATACAATTATCATATCAAATTTGGGTTACAAAATTAGTCCTCACAAAAATATTACACTCATAAAACATCTACAACAGAACAATAACTCACATTATTGAGGGTGGCGCGGGAGCACAATGCAATATCACAAAACATATCACTACTAACAACAAAACAAATCAAAACGTCGATGACAACACAATCACAAATTCCCGGCCGTACCTCACGAAAACGGAAAGAAGGCTAACTTATTTTCTCTCTCACTCACTGGGCAATCACATGACCAATGGCAAGGCGCTCACCCTGACCCCTTCGGCCGGTCGGAACTTGCAACCTCACCATCCACACATAATTAATTTTAGAGATTTTCGAGGAAACCACTATTTTTCAAGAGCACCTTACATTTTGGAGATCTTTCTGAAAATCTCATTTTTGTGCCTCCGTGATGATCTTTATATTTCTCAGTAAAAAATTAATTCACTAATTAATTAACTCATTCATTCATTCAATCATTCATCTGCAATTCCCTTGCCGAACTTTGTCTCCCTAACAGCTCTCCTGTAGGCCTCTCAGCTGTGAGCACGATGGCCTGCTGCTGATGCATCCATTTGCAGACTGTCAACGATGTCTTGCAGCCATCTTCGCCATGGTCTTCCTCTCTTTCCTTTTGCCCATTATGTACCCTTTCAAGACGGTCTTCTCTAGATTATCATGACGTTTAATGTGTCCAAAATTTTTAAGTTTTCTCTTTTTAATCCTCTTTACTAGCCAACCTTCTTCAATATTAAGTTCTTGTAGTGTGGATATATTTATTCTTTTTGTGTCCATGATATTTGAAGAACTCTTCTGTAGCATTTAACTTCAAAGGCATTTATGTGTTAGTAGAAAATTGCGTTTGTAAATTTATTTTCTTCCCTGCTTTTGATATTTTAGAGATTGCAATTTTTAACACAAACACAGATCTCTGTAGCTTTCATTTAAAATGATAAATAAAGAATTTTGTTAGATTTAAATATGCGTAAAAATTAATTATAATCTACAGCAATTTAAACACAGCAACTTTATCATTTAACATAGTGAAAGATGTATTGTGTTCACAGGTCTGCACTTGTCAACCTCCGAAAATGGAATGTAAAAATTTGCAAAATATGCCACAGCTGAGAAATGAAAGTAACAGCACTGCTTCGACCGTGTATTTTACTGTAAGTTCACCAGAAAAATAATCACAAGTTTATGAAACGAGTAGTCATAAATGTGGGAGAAGAAAAATCATCAGTTTTTCCGAAGAATTATCATCGGGTTATTAGAACAATAATCATGTTCTACAATAATCATGTTCTACGATCGTCCTGTTGAAATAATAAAATAAGTTTGCTAAAAAGGATGTATTCATAAAGAACAGGAAGTATTTAAAAAAAACAGGAAGTACTCATAAAAAACAGGAAGTACTCATAAAAAACAGGAAGTAGTCATAAAGAACAGGAAGTACTCATAAAGAACAGGAAGTACTCATAAAGAACAGGAAGTGCTCTTAAGGAACAGGAAGTACTCATAAAGAACGAAATGAATTTTTGATTATAACCACGGTCCTTTGAAATACATCAAATGCTTTGTGAAGTGAATGTAATACGTGCGATGTATACCTTACAGTCTCTTGCAGGAAGGACAGAATGAGAAGTCAGTATGGATATCTTCAACAAACTAACAAAAAGAAAGGTGAAACAACTGTTGAAGTTCGTGTATGCTGGTTTTCAAATAAGCTCTTATATTTGAATGTCTGAAAAGATGCTGCAACATCATCTTTCAGTTAATATTGTCAAAGTTGTTCTGACCCACGAACCATATCATTCTCACTGAAACCGTATTCTGTGAAAATAAGTTATCGACCGGTCTTTCCACTGCTTCCAGCGTCAGTACTTGCTTTACCCATAAGATCAGTCGTTCAGTAGCTGGTGGTAATGAACACTACAGCTGCAATAACAGATTAATGATCGATCAGCTTATAAATCAATAAGTTTACTTACAATAGGCTCTGCGATCGTTCGAGTTTGTTTTTAAGCAAAAGAGGTAACTTCTGATGATTTGTTTCAGAGACACAACTTAGCAGGGTAAATTCTGATCATTTGATTCAGAGACGCAACTTATCAGGGTAAATGCTGATCATTTAATTCAGAGACACAACTTAGCGGACTAACTTCTGATGATTTGATTCCGAGACACAACTTAGCGTACTAACTTCTGATGATTTGATTCCGAGACACAACTTAGCGTACTAACTTCTGATGATTTGATTCCGAGACACAACTTAGCGTACTAACTTCTGATGATTTGATTCCGAGACACAACTTAGCGTACTAACTTCTGATGATTTGATTCCGAGACACAACTTAGCGTACTAACTTCTGATGATTTGATTCCGAGACACAACTTAGCGTACTAACTTCTGATGATTTGATTCCGAGACACAACTTAGCGTACTAACTTCTGATGATTTGATTCCGAGAGTGCGTAAATTACCACTTTTATAATTTCACACAAAATGACTACTCGTTTTAACAACAAATATTACAGTCTTGATGGGGTTCCTCTGGTCCAAAAATATATAGCAAACAGATAGACAGACAGACAGATAGACAGACAGACAGACAGACAGACAGACAGACAGACAGACAGACAGACAGACAGTTAGACAGACGGACAGACAGACAGACAGACAGACAGACAGACAGACAGACAGATAGATAGATAGATAGATAGATAGATAGATAGATAGATAGATATAGTTATCTGGGAGTCTAGTTTCCTAAACTGATTTAGTGAGATGAATCTTTGTTTTCTTTTTCTTCTAAGGGCGGAAACATAACTGACCTACCTGGCAACAGTTTACCTGCTGGTATGGGAGTCATCCAGTTCACAGGTCACCCCCTCACTAATATCTCGGATGATGCATTCCAAGCCTCGGCGAACACTCTGGGAATTCTCAGATTCAGAAATGCAGCGTTTAGAAAACTACCGGCGGCACTGCTTCAGTTAAACAGTCTCATTCTTCTAGAGATATCTGATACTTACATCGAGAGCTGGGACGTAGACATAGTGAAGCATATTTCAAACAAGCTTGAGAGACTTTTTTTACTGGACGTTGGTTTGCTCTCATGGCCAAGCTGGTTTTCATTCTTTCACGCTCTAAAGTCAGTAGACCTATCCCGGAACCAGTTAATATCTGATGCGCAAGACGTTTTGAGCTTATTGGAAGATACGTTAACAAATCTTTATCTGGACAGGACCGGCATGACGCAGTTACCGTTTACAGCTGAACTATCTAGACTTGGCATTTTATATCTTGCGTATAACCAGATACAACAGATAACATCTGACAGATTGTCGATCAGCATTAAACGTCTTAATCTGCAGTATAATCGTATAACGGAAATAAGAAACACAAGTTTTCCATACAATTCTTCTATAACAGAACTAATTCTATATGGAAATCCCATTAGCATAATCTCGGATTCGGCATTTATGCCACTTTCAAAAATCCGTGATCTTTATCTTTCTTTCACAATGCTGAATGAATTTCCTCTGTCTGTAACATCGATTACTACTCTCACTTCTTTACAGATAAGAACATACCCACCCGTTTCTTGCCTCTGCGCCAAACAGCAAGAACTGATCCAGTGGTTTCAGTCGTATAATGGGACTCTCAAAGTATATGGCGATTGCCTTGGATCTTCTTCTACCCTGGAAAACTATTTGACGGGTGTTTACTGCACAGCAGTTAAAACTACTACAGTTAAAAACATTACCCCTTCAAACGTTACCCGTTCAAACGGCACCCTTTCTCTTAAATTCTCTATGCGTTATGCGTACCCATTCCTGTTTTTATTATTTACTTCTGTTTTTTCAGACCGTAACTGTTTCCTCAGACTGTAACTGTTTTCTCAGACTGTAACTGTTTTCTCAGACTGTAACTGTTTCCTCAGACTGTAACTGTTTCCTCAGACTGTAACTGTTTCCTGAGACTGTAATTGTTTCCTCAGACTGTAACTGTTTCCTCAGACTGTAACTGTTTTCTCAGACTGTAACTGAATAATGTTAAATGAAGATTATTTTTTTTTGGTTAAATTCTTTGTCATTTGTTTCTTTTTTAATCGAGCAGTTTACGAAAAGTTAACTGTAGAATTCACGAAAATACAATTTTGAACTACTATGTGAACATATACAAATGCCTTTGAATGTAAATGCTACAGAAGAGTTCTTCAAATATCATGGACACAAAAAAAAAAAGAAATAAATATATCCATACTACAGGTATTTAATATTGAAGAAGGTTGGCTAGTAAAGAGGATTGAACTTAAATATTTTGGACACATTAAACGTCATGATAATCTAGAGAAGACCGTCCTAGAAAGGTACATAATGGGCAAAAAGAACGAGAGGAAGACCAAGGCAAAGATGGCTGCAAGACATCGTTGATGATCTGCAAGTGGATGCATCAGCAGCAGACCATCTTGCTCATAATCAAGATACCTACAGGAGAGCTGTTAGGGAGGCAAAGTTTCGCAAGGGACATGCAAATGAATGAATGAATGATTGTGAACATTTATTCTCGTTCGTCCGGTAACAGTCTAACAAACCAGTTAAAAATATATCTTTCTGTGTTTTTTTTAAATGCAACAGTGATATCAATTGCGGTGAAGTGAAGTGAAGTGAAGTTCTGACTACTGCATGATTCAAATATTCCGCATTTCATAAGAGCAAACAGATCTAATCTTAGATGTTACTATTTTATATCGGAAATGTCAGCTTCCATCTATGATGTCAATTTACAGTTGTGATGTCAGCTTACGGCTATGATGTCAGCTTACAGTTATGATGTCAGCTTACGGTTATGATGTCAGCTTACAGTTATGATGTCAGCTGAGAGTGAGAGTTGAAAATAAACTCAGTCTCTGTGCCACGAGCCGCCAGCTATATGACAGATGTGTTTTATTCTTTCTTTACAAACAAAATAAAATCCCCACATCAATCAAATAACTTCTCTCTTTCCGTCTTTTCCTGAATTCAACCTAAAATTTTGTTACGTCACAAACGACACTCTCTTCCTTCAGTCATTGAAACAAAATGAACATTTAAAAAATCCCCATGGAAAACAATGTTTTAAAAATGCCAGCTTTAGCATTACAATCTGCAGAACCGGATTAAATGTATGGAAATTAAGAAATGTATCTGAAAATACAAGAAAAGATAAAAGACATACATTTTTATATGTCCTTGTGTCAGTGACATAAAATTTATGAGTTATTCTTTATTTGTTTACTTTTCTTTCTGAAAGTCTAGACATGCAGATAAATACTGACACGATTATTGTGTTTATGCTATTTAATCAAACTACAAATACATTTTAAAAAGTAATAAAGAATTATGTTGTGAAATGAGATATTTCACTTTTACACAGTCTTCCGGTCTAAGATGGCGGACAGTGCAATCGGCGTCTGTGCCTTCTGTCCGAGTGCGTGAACGATTGTGCTTATTTTCGTCACGGACTGGGGGTCCCCCGGGAAACTGACGTGGATTACCCCATGTCCAGCAATCCTGTGAGTGATTCCTTCGATTTTTCATGCAAGCAGCGGGATCCTTTCTCCGGTAGGTGCTCGGGCAGGGACGCCTTGGTACGTTCTGCCATTATCGATAACACGAGGTCAGCCAGGCTGCCGAAGACGGAGCTTGTTAACCTACAAATGGCTCAGTTCGGAAAAACCAGGACACTTACGCAACAACGAGAAACGGTCACAATGTATTCTGAAGAAGTCATTATATGACAAAATGCTCACCTAGGATCTTCTGATTTGTGCGTGTGTGTTATCGTAAGAGCTTTAGAAGTACAGAAAGATCTCTACTTATGCTTCGTTGATTACCTCAAGGCATTTGACAAGGTGAAACATAATGAAATTATTAGAATGCTTGAAGACATAAATATAGACGGCAACGACCTGAGGATTGTAAAACATCTATACTGGCAACAAGAAGTAGCAGTTCGAGTTGAAAATAGAATTGGAAAATATCAACCTATAAAACAAGGGGTGCGACAAGGATGTGTACTATCTCCAGACCTTTTTTCTCTGTACAGCGAGAATATTCTAAGAACGATCATCACAGATCCAGGCATAAAAATTGGAGGATACAATATTAACAACCTTCGGTATGTTGACGAAACAGTACTGATAGCTGAGAACCAACAAGATCTGCAAAATCTCTTGGATAAAGTGGCCAAAGAAAGTGAACAGAAAGGCCTTACTTTGAACATCAAAAAGACAGAGACTATGGTTATATCTAAAGACGCTGGCGATGGTTGGGACATGTGCTCCGAATGACTGACAACTCACTACCAAAAATAGCACTAAGATGGACACCACAGGGGAGCAGAAGTAAGGGTAGACCAAAAGAGACATGGAGAAGAACAACAGAAAGGATGTTGAGCAATAGAGGGCTCACCTGGGCAAGAGCAGAAAAAAAGGCGAAAGACAGGCATTTGTGGAAAACCCTTGCGGAAGCCCCATGTGCCCTGGGCACTTAAGGTTCAGAGAGAGAGAGATGGTTATATCTAAGATACAGAATCCACCAGCATGCAGTATAAAATTAAATGGAACTATTCTAAAGCAGGTGCAGAAATTCAATTACCTTAGAGCAGTAATAACTTCAGATGGGAAATGCAGAACAGAAATTAGGAACAGAATAGGCCAAGTAAAGATTGCATTTCAGAGAATGAGAAACATATTAACCAACACATCCTTATCAATGAGTGTTAGAAAACGAGTCCTAAAAATGCTATATTGAACTTATCTTGTTATATGGAAGTGAATCTTGGACAATAGGCAAGTCCGCACAAAAATCATTGGAAGCAGCAGAAATGTAGTTTGTTAGAAGAATGTTGCGAATCCCCTGGACAGCAAAAATAACTAATGAAGAATGTATGAGAAGAGCTGGAGAGACAAAAAACCTTATCAAAAAGATAAGAGAGAGATAATGTACTTTCATAGGACATGCAATGAGAAGAGGGGGCATTGAAAATATTATAACAACAGGAAAAATAGAAGGAAGAAGATCAAGAGTAAGATCAAGAGAACTGATACTGGACAGTCTGACGGAATGGTGTGAGAGGAGATCACCAACTGAGCTGATGGCCTGCATGAAGGATCGTGTACTCTGGAGCAGCATAACAGCCAACGCCAGTCGGCACGGCACCTGATGATGATGATGATGATGTTATCGTTTGTGTTGTTGCTTCAATTTTGGTGGAAGGATTAAAAATACTACACTAACAGAGTTTTTCATTTTATTGAGAATGTTAATAGTTTCCGGATGTTAATGGCAAATTTATTTGTATCAGGCGGGCTTGAAGCCGGTAGATTATTATTATATATTCTACTTTGCTCGGGAAACTTGGATGGAAACTGTATCTAGCTAGTTTTACACTTTCCCTGTCTCGGATATGTCAGTCAGCTCCAGTGAAAGGACATGGAACTTTCCTTATGAAAAGCAAACAGAATTTACAAAGTAGATCACAAACTGGGTCATGTAGACAAACTGGGTTATGTAGACAAGTTGGATCATGTTGACAAGCTGGGTCATGTAGACAAGCTGGGTCATGTAGACAAGCTGGGTCACTTAGAAAGCTTCACCACCAGCTGTGCCAAGACCCCTACCTCAACATTTATTTTCGTTACTGACCCAGCAGCACTTGATCCTCCCACTCCATCCAGAAGGGAGTGGTTCTGACCAGAACTGGCTGTACTGACCACTCTCATGCGACCACAGAAGAGAGTGGGTCTGACCAGGACTGGCTGTACAGCCCACTCTCATGCGACCACAGGCCAGCATCATCTGCGGAATAATTTATAGTCATAATAATAGAACTTTTAGATAGACATTAGTTCATGTGTTTGTTTTCTGTTTGTTCGATTATTTGTTGTTCTATATTTAAAATATACAATATGGCAAAATCGTTTGAATATTTATAGCGTAAAATTATACCTTGCTTTTACAGGATTATATTTTCATTTCGCCCTATATATCTTCATTTCTGTTTTTCAGACTCTTCAGAACTGAAGATCACAATTTCTCTTATAATTAAAAGATTATGGACAACTCGGTGACACTTACAGAAATAGTTTATGCCAAAAAAGTTCTTTATTTCGGTTATCTAAAGAAATAAATGAGTGAAATCATTCTCTTAAAAGAGCAGTGCAATAAATAACTTAGTTATTCAAAACAAAATCTGATTATTGCGAAAACTAGAATGTTTTATAATTAAAAAAAAATCTACCTGTACTTCTTTCTTGTGAGAGTAATCCCTTATGGAGCGTCTTTATATATTATATTCCAATCTCCGTGTTGCCAGATTTATTCTTTCGACATAGGATATTTATCATGTAACAGTATTTGCTATTGCCAGCTACCACACCTGGATGAAGCCGGGAACTGTAGATGAGGTTTAAAAAAAAGACTTCTTAATGGCTTATCAGCTGATTTGATATATAAAAGACTTTCTTATAATACAAGAAGATATTAGGGGGAAAAAGCTGAATATTGTCAAGCATCGAGAATGTCTCATGTGTCTGATTCTACCACTATGCCACGGCAACAACAGACTAAGTTAGTCCTGCTGTCAGCCACTGGCAATATTAACTTCGAGTCAACTTTCTGAATGGTCTTATATTTCATTAATTGGATATTGCATAAAGCTCAGTGAAAAAAAAAACACACACACACACACAGACACACGCACGCGCACGCGCACACACACACACACAAACTCTATTGCTGCATCTATTTCGTGTGTCTTTGTTGTTGTTATTTATTGTATGTTAACTCTAAGGAAATCTGATGATGGATTCATTTTCTCTTTTATTTCGGAGTATACGCACTTTTAAACCTCCTGTCTTATCTTGTCTCTTCCTAATATATCGTTCAGTGTTGATGGAGTATATAGACTTTTGAAGTGCTCGGCAGCTTTCTTCCTGTAACAACTTTCTTCCTGTAGCAACTTTCTTCCTGTAGCAGCTTTCTTTCTGCAGCAACTTTCTTCCTGTAGCGGGACATTTAAGATGTCTGCACTTGTCCACATCTTGTTGGCCCGTCTTTCTCACTTCGTCCACATCTTGTTGGACCGCCTTTCTCACTTCGTCCACATCTTGTTGGCCCGTCTTTCTCACTTCGTCCACATCTTGTTGGCCCGTCTTTCTCACTTCGTCCACATCTTGTTGGCCCGTCTTTCTCACTTCGTCCACATCTTGTTGGCCCGTCTTTCTCACTTCGTCCACATCTTGTTGGCCCGTCTTTCTCACTTCGTCCACATCTTGTTGGCCCGTCTTTCTCACTGGTTCCTACTTTTCTTATTATGAGTGTTTTCTGCGGTATATTGTCTGGGGGTAGTCTTGTGGCGTTGGCCAAAGCGTCTGACCTGTTGGACATCGTAATGAAGCCGCTACCAGAGCTAGCAACAGAGCTAGGCCCTTCTTGACAGTTTACAGTTTTCTTGGATATGGTGTAATAACCGGTATTGCTGGAGTTAAATCTCTGATCGTTTTAACTTCCTCTGTAGGCCAAATTTACACAAGATACTGTCCAGTGTCTCTATAATTTCTGTTATCTATTACAAATTGGAAGATAAATATTATCGGAGACTTTTTATTTCCGATCGCCTGCAACAAAAAGTAATGATGGTAAGAAAATGAACTAGTCAGACCTTCCCATATTTTATTAGAACATATAACAGTTTTTGTAATTCTTTACTTTCTCTGCTTGTAAAATGAGTTATATATTTAATTTGATAGATATTTCCGAGTTTAATAAATATGTCTTGTATGTATATTCTGAAAGATGTAACGCTGTTGTGCATAAATGTCGTAAATAAATAGAATGAAAAAAATGTCTGTTCTTGTGTTCTCCCAGATCTACATTTTCTTTTCATAGGCAATTCTGTGCTTGCCTAAACTGTAAACATCTGGCCTCCTTATATCTTTTGTTACCGACAATATACATATATATATATATATATATATATATATATATATATATATATATATATAAGTAAAGGTAACCCTGTCATACCTTAGAGGCACATAGAGATATGGTGTTAGTGCGCATATTTTCCTTGACCTGTCAGCACACTAGAGGGTGATATGGTCAGTATCATGCCTGGCTGCCTTTCCTTCCCCAACTCCAGACGAAGTCGGGTACCCATTTCTACAGCTGGGTGACTGCGGTGCCGCCGGCTGGATTCGAACCCCCGACCTTCGCCATGAGAGACCAATGCACTAACCACTTCGCCACTCAGACACCCATATATATATATACACACACAGAAAACAAAAATGACAGGGTAAGAATTTAAAGTAGAAACTAGCACATCAGCTATGGGTGCCTAATCGGAGAGCGCCTTCACTCCTAGCTTTACTCGCTGAAGGAACACACATAGCATCACTCTGTCTTAGGCCTTACTCTAAATATACAGAACGGGACTCTTGTCATAAAATAAGTTTTGATCTTTCGTCTCCACCATTCATATTTGTTATATATCGTACAAGTAACTCCCCCACCCCCCCCCCCCAATTTCTTCGCGTCGTAAATTTTTGTATGAATAAGGATAAATCTGAATGTGTGCTCCGTTGATGAGTAATGCTGCTTCAACCTTGTTATTCTCAGTTAATCTAAATAAGTTAGACTAGTGCAGTAGAGAGAGCCTGTGATTTAAATGTTGTCAGTAATGATGGACACTTAACAAAACAGCTGAGAAGCACATAAATGCCTTTGAATGTAAATGCTATAGAAGAGTTCTCCAAATATCGTGGACACAAAAAAGAACAAATATATCTATACTACAAGAGCTTAATATTGAAGAAGGCTGGCTAGTAAAGAGGATTAAAGAGAGAAAACTTAAATATTTTGGCCACATTAAACGTCATGATAATTTAGAGAAGACCGTATTGGAAGGATACATAATGGGAAAAAGAAAAAGAGGAAGACCGAAACGAAGATGGCTGCAAGACATCGTTGATGATCTGGAAATGGATGCAGCAGCAGCAGGCCATCTTGCTCACAACCGAGAGGCCTACAGGAGTGCTGTTTGGGAGGCAAAGTTCCGCAAGGGACATGCAAAGGAATGAATGAATGAATGATGATAATTACTTCTGGAGATTATTTTCCTCTTAAAATGAAACTCGCAGATATCCTCTTCTTCTTTTACAGAGCTTGCTCTCAAAAGAGAGGATTGCTTGTGTTGTGACATGGTGTCCGGTTTGTTTTTTTTTTCAGGTCGATAAATGTATCTTGAGGATAGTGTATTTTTTAGGAGCAAAGTTGCCTTATCATCTGTGTCAAGTTCTCTTGGTCAGACTATTGTTAATTACCAGAGATGTCACGTAGAGATGGAACAGGGTCTATGTCAGGCTTTTTACGCCAACACAGACACAAGCAGCTTAACATAGATCGCTGTCCACAATTTCACTTTAAAATTCAAACTTAAATGTCTGTAAATGTCAGAATTATGCATTTTCAAGTAATATACATTTTAGCTGGTTTTTAAAACTAAATGTATAACTATACACAAAGCCACTGTAATAAGCTGTGATTCTTCTTCTTCTTCTTCTTCTTCCCCCTTCTCCTCCTCCTATTTTCTCTTCTTCTTCTCCTCCTCATTCTTCTTCTTCTTCTTCTACGTTCTCTTCCTCTTCTCCTCCTTCTCATTCTTCTTATTCTTCAACTTCTTCTTCTGCTTCTTCTTCTTCTCTTCCTCCTCCTCCTGCTTTCTCTTCTTCTTCTCCTCCTCCTCCTCCTCCTCATCTTCTTCTCTTCATTCTCCTCCTACTTTCTCTTCTTTTTCTCCTCCTTCTTCGTTTTCTTCTCCTCCTCCTCTTCATTCTTCTTCTTTTTCTTCTTCTATCTCCCTGAAACTGCGAGTTGATGTTCTTTGCGGTCGACTCGCGAAGATTTTGAAGGACAGCATCGTGTCCGACCAGAAGAAGGTCAAGGTTGCTACTTCTTTAGCCCCCGAGTGGCGATAATAAAATGTGGGATGTGCGATACTTGATTGACAGATTTCACAGCCGTGGAGGCTACGTCGATCCCTGCCCCTTTAGACAGACTGTTGGTAATTTACTGGGGGTAGGTGTGAAGAGGTGGTAAAGGGACTTGGCAACAGAGCAGACGAACGCAGCCGGGGTAGAAAGTTTGTAACAGAGTAAGATGAAGAAAAGAGTAGAAATTAGCATGGAGAGAATACGATTGTGGAGACGTGAAAGGTTAAGTATAGTTGATTTTGAGCTCAGTGTATGCGGTTCCAGTTTTTCATATTCCTGTACGAAGAGATTTTCAAATGCCAACCGGTTTGTGTCATTACAGTCACATTATTTAAAATCTGCTACTTCGAACTGCACTTTCTCAGTCACAGTTTGAATTATAGAACTTGGATGAAATATTTTGGCATGGGACATAGAGAGCAACAAACACCATTGTATAAGCTACTGTCATTTCATTTATTTTAACAAAATAATATGCATCGTCGTGAATGCAAATTTTAACAAAGTTAAGTATAATAGAAAGTCAGTCAGCCATTTTGCATGTCCCTTGCAGAACTTAGCCTCCTTAACAGCTCTCATGTAGGCCTCTCAGTTGTAAGGAAGATGCTCTGCTTGCTGATGCATCCATTCTCAAATCATCAACGATGTCTTGCAGCCATCTTCGCCTTGGTCTTCCTCTCTTTCTTTTTCCCTTCCAAGAGGTCTTCTCTAAATTATCATGACATTTAATATTTCTAAAATATTTAAGTTTTCTCTCTTTAATCCTTTTTACTACCCAGCCTTCTTCAATATTAAGTTCTTGTAGTATAGATATATTTGTTATTTTCTGTGTCTATGATATTTTAAGAACACTTTCTGCAGCATTTACATTTAAAGGCATTTATGTGTTTCTCAGCTGTTTTGTTAAATGTCCAGGTCTCACAGGCGTATGTTGCGATGGGAAAGATGCATGCCCTTAAAAATCTTATTTTTGTAGTTCTGTCTGATCCTCTCCACAGACTCTTTAGTTGTTTTACTTTCTGAAGAGCGACATATTTCCTCCTTTTAATATCCCCTTTGTATCTCCATTATTAGTTAGTAATGATCTAAGATATTAAAAACTCTCCACTTCTTCCAATTTTTCCTGATTGATATATATTTCAGCTGCCTTATTTGTTTTGTCAGTTGTCATCAATTTAGTTTTCTTCGGATTAAGATAGAGGTTTTGCTCTTCGTTGTTCTTACGGACTCTCATAATTAGTTTTTCCATTCCTTTTTGTGTTGTGGACAGTAATACTGTGCCACAGCATATCTAATCTCTGGTATTTCATAACCTCCAATTGTTATGGCATCGCAATATTCTTTGTCTACATCTTCTCTAACATTCCTTTACCCTTTAAAAATAAAGATTATTCATTCATTCATTCATATTCCTCATTATATTTTCAGTGTGCAAGTTAAGTAATTAAGCCGACAATATGTAACGCTGACGGACCCATAGTTTTAACTCAAACCAAGTTGTTTCACCATTTATTCTTACTGCTGCTTGTTGGTCTAGATACAGCAGTGATGTTAATTGTATCACATGTGTTGGAAATCCCATTTTTTCCCATTATTTCCCAAAGTTTCTGGTGTTGTGTACAATCAAATGGTTAATACGATAATAGCATGTAAGAAAACATCCGTTTCTTAATAATTTCAAAAATAATGTTGTTTTGCATAAAATTAATTCTTTACACTTTACAACACTGAAAATTAAAACGTAGTATGATAGTGCAGTAGCTCACAAGAGCTGAGTTCAGCATCGCTACAACAAAGGGGGACAGAAGAAAACAAAAGATTCTGGATTCAACGATAGGTCTAGGAAAAAAGAGTAAGGATAGGGAAAAAAAGACAAGTGTCATTGACTTGACTCATTAAACTGGGAAGGCAGATAATTACCGCAGTAATCTTCCAAGGTATTTTATAATGTTTCTTACAAAACTAACACACACACACACACAATCACACACACACACGCACAATCTACCAGTCAAGGAGAGCTTAAGTGATGACAATGTAAGAAATTAATGGGACGCCCATATATATATATATATATATATATATATATATATATAGAGAGAGAGAGAGAGAGAGAGGGGGGGGGGGGCAACCATGTTGACCAAGCACCAAGAAAAAGCCAAACTCCAGTGGTCCTGTGGAAGAGAGATGGGGCAGAGATTTGTGACATGGGATGTCATAAAACGGTAGTCAAGGATAATGACAGAGCACTTGACAACGGGAGAGCACTTGACAACGGGAGAGCGCTTGACATATTTTTTCAGGGTAAGTATGTGCGGGGAGACATCAGAAAAACTGAAAACGTGACAGCAGAAGAAGATGATTAAGACAGAACGTGACTTTTCAGCACGAGGTAGTCATTCAAATAATGCTTCTGGTTGTGTTTTCCTGCTGACACGAATCCATCCATCCATCCATCCATCCTCCATCCATCCATCATCCATCCATCCATCCATCCATCCATCCATCCATCCATCCGTCCGTCCGTCCGTCCGTTCGTCCGTCCGTCCATCCAGTCTGTCCGTATCCCGGGTTACGCTAGTCTTACCATCTGCTTTAGACTCATTTGCCCCTTTGAGTATCTCTACCATGGAAAACAAGGCTATCGAAAACTTGACATTTCGCTCTCTTACTCACTAACAATAGCGGAAAAAATAATTATGGACACATTAAACGTCATGATAATCTAGAGAAGACCTTCTTGGAAGGGTACATAATGAGAAAAAGAAAGAGAGGAAGATCAAGGCGGAGATGGCTGCAAGACATTGTTGATGATCTGCAAATGGATGCATCAGCAGCAGGCCATCTTGCTCACAACTGAGTGCTGTTAGGGAGGTAAAGGTCCCCAAGGGACATGCAAATGAATGTATGAATGATATGTGGGTCGGTGAGTGTATGGTATAAGGGTCGTTGAGTGTGTGGTATAATCTCTGTGTACGTATATGTGGGTCGGTGAGTGTGTGGTATAATCTCTGTGTACTATATATGTGGGTCGTTGAGCATGTGGTATAATCTCTATGTACGTATATGTGGGTCGGTGAGTGTGTGGTATAATCTCTGTGTACTGACGATATCTCAGGGAAAAATGTTTATGTTTTTTTTTAAACTTCGCCTCTAATAGCCTAAACAACGAAAGAAACAATGTGTCTGGAAATTAAGATAGTTTTATTTACTATTTAAACACACAGATCTGTTAAACACAAAGATATGTTATATACGCAGATCTGTTATATTAAACACAGAGAGCTGTTATATGAAACACACAGACCTATTGTATTAAACACAGAGAGGTGTTATATTAAACACACAGAGCTGTTATGTTAAACACACAGAGCTGTTATGTTAAACACACAGAGCTGTTATGTTAAACACACAGAGCTGTTATGTTAAATTCAACGCGTTAAATACATAGGGCTTCATATAAACATATACATTATTTTTTAAACACTTAGACCTGTTTCTTTGCATATTTAGTTTTAGATATTTCTTAGTTTATAAACAGCTTGTATGTATTTTTCGTTAACTTTCTAAAACATGTGTACGCCTTGTAACAAATAAGAGAAAATGAGAGACGGTATTGTGCTAAGGGAAATAACCAAAAGAAAGATTACGCCAGGAAGCCCAGACAAAATTCACACTCCTGACTTTGGTTGTATATTCTCTTCAAAACGCAATGTTTGGGTAGAGTGCAGTATCTCCGTTTCTTACACAGGATGACAGAGTCACAAGCACGCACAAAGATTATAATTAGAAAAAAAAAAACTTACAATATTAATGTCGTATTAGATGGCGCGAGGAGTTTGTTGACTTTGCGAATTTTAAGAGGGGAAGTAAAAAAAAAAACCCTGTCAATTCGGGGTCAAAACACTGCGATACTCGCCCTTTTTTGCCATGCCTAGATAAAACGCTATGAGGTGGAAAGTAAGTCGGACATTTTTTTAGTTTAGTATATGCAACATCTGTTAATGTAACCTTCATCATTTAAGTAATAGATTAAAATTATAAACACACATATTTATAATAACGTGCCATACATTTCAAAATATGAGTTGATTTCACTAACTAATCTATAAAACTTAAATATTTTGGACACATTAAATGTCATGATAATCTAGAGAAAACCGTCTATAGAAGGAAAAGAAAGAGAGGAAGACAAAGGCGAAGATGGGTGCAAGACATCGTTGACGATCTGCAAATGAATGCAACAGCAGCAGACCATCTTGCTCACAACCGAGAGGCCTACAGGAGTGCTGTTAGGGAGGCAAAGTTTCACAAGGAACATGCAAATGAATGAATGAATGAACTAATCTATTCTTTTGTTTTCATTCATTCTGACATTATTTATAATTCTCTGGTCTAAGGACTGTTATTGCCGGAGTTGGGGTGGAAAATTCGCTCTCCACTCCAGTGGCGTGCGTCTCAAACAGCCTCTGGCAGTCAAGTCCAGCTCCTGGCCTTCTCGTGGCAGAACTGTTTAAACTGACAGGAGAAGGGGTGAAGGCGAATATCTGGCGCCTGAGAACCAGATGCTTCGGGTAGATGTTTGGTAGCTCATCTACCGCTGCTGGCGAGATTCTTCAACTGCTGTGCGTGGAGCGGTGCTCCTCCCGGCCAATGAAGAAATTTGCAAATGAGGTTGTCGCGCGGCACCACTGCGAAAAAGGTGGTAGAAAGGATAAAGCGAAGCAAACAGTCAAATCACGGCACCTCTGGTCTTGAGGTAGGCCACATCCTAAGTGCACTCATATCGGGTGAAATGCCTGAACCGGCTTAACCCAGAGGTTAAGACACTGCTGGCGAGACTCTTCGAATGCCGCGCGTGGAGTGAAGCTCCTCCCGGTCAAGGAAGAAACTACGAAAAAGAAGTAAAGGTTGCTGTACGGCGCCGATGTGAAAAGGTGAAGGAAAGGATAAAGTGAAATTTGATTGGTATGTCCAGTAGTATCGCTGCGAGAGCTACACATACCACGGCGCCTCTGCTCTAGAGGCCGGCCGCGTCCGAAATACACCTACACTGGTGAAATATGCCTAAACCGGCTTACACCAAAGGTGAAAATTGATGGCTAGGCATTTCACGCTACCCTCGCTCTAGAGGTCGGTCACAACCAATATACACTCATACTGGTGAAATATGCCTAAACCGGCTCACACCAGGGGTGAAACTTGAAGGCTTACGCATGTCACGGCACCTCTGCTCTAGAAGTTGGTCATGTCCTAAACACGCCCATACTGGGATATGCCTAAACCGCCTCAATCTAGGGGTGGAAATCACTAGTGGCGAGGATTCGTCCTCCTGGACAAAAGGGTAGTGGCCACGACCACAAGATGCTGAAGTCGTAGACTCTGGACCAGGGCAGCAGTCTAGAGAGGCAACCACCTCTCACCCGGGGGGGGGGGGGGAATGTATGCGTTTCCTAATCACGCTGAGGTTTTCCGGTGAGAAAGTCCAACACTGGACTGGATGGGCAACCACCTCTCACCTGGCGGTGACACACGGGTATCTCAAAACACGTCGAGGTTTTCCTGTGAGAAAGTTCAACTCTGGCCTGGGTGGGCTACCATCTCTCACCTAGCGGGGATATACTGATATCAAAAAGACGTCGAAGTCTTCCTGTGAGAAAGTCCAACTCTAGATTAAACTGGTGCAACGAAAACCACGGTGTCACGCAATCCCGCTTCTGAGGCCCACCAAGAATACAAGCTCAAGCCCTGCGATACTCTGAACCTCTTGTGGTTCTCTCAGGGATCTCGTGTGGTCCTTTCGGGGACCACACGGGGGACCACGGGACTTAACGAGGACCACAGGCGTAAATTCAGTAGGATCACAGGGCGGTCTTGGTGGTAGAAGCGAACGAAGAAGAAGAAGAAGATTTATAATTCTACATACAAGGGTTGCATTATAAATGAATGTCTTTATTCCTTACTATACTGGCATCTGTGTGTACAATGTACTAATTTACACTGCCGTATAGACAGATTTTATTTATTTATTTTTCGACATGTTTCTTAAAACAAAATGTATAAGATGGCCACTTCACGTAGCATGGATGCCTGGAGTCCAGCAGATCCGAACCCAGGCTACTACCTTCGTTTGTGACCAAGCTGACTACACAGGATAATATTCATTCGTTCTGTCTAAAAATAAAAATCTCATTGTTTATCTGTTATTCGTTCGCTCATTCTCTGACCCATACATACTTACTAATCTGAGCAGGAATCTAACTAGACCCTTACTTTACTTTCACAACATTCTCCTATTTACCCATCCCACCTTTGTACCTAATCTTACCCACCCTGCAATCTACCTACAGTCCTGCGTCTACTCACCCACCCACCCACCTACTTACCTAACCATTCACCTAACAACCTATATACCCCCCGCCCCCCCAAGTTGCTTATATACTTACCAACTATGTACCTGCTAAGCCAACTATTTGTGTATGTACTATACTTCACAATCTGTATATTTCACTATCTATACAGTTACGTTCATATTTACTACCCACCTACACACGCCTACCTACTAAGTTATCGTTTATATTCTTAATTACCTAAAGATACCTACCCCACCTTCACATCTACCTCTAACTCAAACAACCTCTCTTCAAGTTAAGTTGTAACTTAGACTGTGAGCGATGTGACGAGCAACATATTTTTGTTCGTCTCTGTCAAAGTCGTATATCTGGCAGAGTTTAATAACTAAGAGAAAAGTCAATAACAGAGAAGGAACGGCTTTGGTTCTCACACAACCTGAACGTTGCAGACGAGGGAGGACACGCTTGAGTTTTTGTTGGTGATTTCAAAGCCTGTATGAATGTGTGCACGTGTCTGGTGTGCGGCCGCGCTGTGCATGTGTGTCTGTGTGTGTTTGTATGGGTGTGTATGTATGTGCGTGTGTGTGTGCACGGTGATTATCAGCCCACAAAATAGCAACCATATCTCACCAGTCGTAAATTGTAGGATATAAATTCAGCGAACCAATCACAGTAAAGACGTGGCCTCGATTATAAAAATAGAACAATGATGGCAACTTTCTGTTTGAAAACTAGTCCTGCTGTAAGGTAAAAAAAAAAAAAAAACGATTAACCATTGGCTAGTTACAGCAGTCTGAACTTCAGTAATTCTGAGAGTTTGGGGCAACGATTATATCAGACTCTCTTGGCAGACGCTCTCTGAGCTTTGCTGTCTGAGGCGCACGCTCTCTGTATGAAGAATATGAGATGAATTCAAACTTGACTCTCATTTGTTTGATCATCATCACCAGCTATGTCATATTAACCGTGACGTCTTGTGCTTACAAGGTAAGTCTGTATGTGCTGATGGAATCTGATAGGAGACATGAACTTCGAGACAAGGTAAGCGAGAGTCAATGTCTCGTCCTATGTATCAAGACTAAACTAGCCTCGACAGCCGCTAAGAAACAGTTTTTATTTGTACAGTTTTATGCAGACTTTAAAATAATTTTTGTTGTAGT
Organism: Achatina immaculata; assembly: GCA_009760885.1. NCBI lineage: Eukaryota > Metazoa > Mollusca > Gastropoda > Stylommatophora > Achatinidae > Lissachatina > Lissachatina immaculata. Next base: position 14,862,426 of record CM019716.1, read on the forward strand.
AGTCATTAATTTTTTTTTAACGTTAATCAGGTTAGTTTTTAACTGTTTGGGGATAAAAGGGAAATGCGGGTTGAAAAAAAGGGGGTGGAGGGTTGTGGAGGAGTAAAAGTAGTTAACCACGTAATCTAGGGCTATAGATCTTACCTACAAGACGTTAGATAATCTGGCTTTGTCCTGCTCTGCAAAGAAAGCCGGGTCTCTAACAGTTGGTATAGTTATTATTAACTATGAGATAAGCAAGTGTCCTTCCACCAAAAATGAAAAGTTACCGGAGATGTTTACGATGAAACAATGAAATCTTGTTAACTACTGACTTAAATCAGTGAATACCTTCACATCCTCCAAGAGAATAATAATAATAATATGCGGGTGTCAGAGCGGCTGTGGAATATTAAGTAAATGAGACATAATAAAGACTCTCCCTAATATATACATATATATAAGACGGCACATCATTCAAGACAACAACAACTTAGAATAACAAAACCTCAGTGCAACAAGAACGATAGCAGTTAAGTCACAAAGATAGACAATGATCAACGAGCAATATATATATATATATATATATGTATATATATATATATATATATATATATATATATTCACGGTGAATCTCATTCATATTACACTTCCCAGTACTTGGCTAGGCCCTTTATTACCAAAAGCCTCACCAAGAAAAAAAACTCCATCACACTAATCTTAAACTTTTTCTTCCTCTGATATTTCTGAACTTCCACAGTCATATGAGTCATTGCTGAGCAAGTCGCACTAATTCTTCAACATTATCTTCCACGGTCATGTGAGTCATGAAAAAATGTTGCAGTTACACAACCGCAGCGTGTGAACAAAATGATAATCAAATGAAAAGAGAAACTCATCTCAACACGTACATACAAATAGATCTCTGTGCATGAAAACACGTGAAATACATCTATGTATAAAAATCGTCAACACAAAAGCATACATGAGCAAGAATTCAATTCGAAAAAATTCACTTGAACGTTTTAACATCATATATGAGTAAATTATCTATTTTGAGATAACTGATGACTTTAAAATGTAAGCTTGAAAAGAATGGAAAAATTTCAGTTGACAAAATCAATAAACGTAACACATAGCAATCTCAATAAGCACAATAAATCAATATTGTAAATTGCATAATAATAATACTGTTATGACCCACATTTAATGTAGCGCATTGAAAAACTTGACAGTACACTGAGGACTTCACCTACGATACGAAACAGTGTTCTCTACACAATTTGTAAGAAAAACCTACAAATGACTCACTTAATACGACATCCGTAGCAGTATATTAGAATAAGTACAGAGTGATCGGAAAAATCCGATCCTCTGGCGGTCGCTTGGGGAGAAAAAAAAGCACCGTGCGGCATTTTAACTAGCAGACGACAAGGACTAGCAGACGACAAGAATGAGCAGACGACATAAGGGGTAGAGACGAAGGGGACGACATGATTAAAAACGGTTAGGACAGATAGAGATAGATAGAGAGAGGCTGTAACTATGTTAATTGAAATGTAGTTTTTTTAGGAGACAAGGTTGTAAAGTTATTTAAGTAGTGTTGTAGTTGATTGTTCTTTTTAGGACAAAAACGTGAATCTGTGTTGGAAGACTGTGTTAGTAGTTTTCACTGTATATAATTTACGTTATTTTTGGATATTGTATGGTAGTGAGGATCCCATAGCAACGCTAATAGCTCGGGCCATTTTTATATCCTCATGTTAATGTTCCATCAGTTACACTACATCCATAGCAACAGGAATTTAACAAATGGGAATTCGGCATTAAACTGTTGTGATTTTACTTGTTGAATCCTGTGATAATTGGTTTCATGTTGAGTGTTAACTGTGGTATTGAGTGAGCCAGTTACGTGTAACTGGTCATGTTCGTGCACGAGAATGTAGTTGTTGTTGTCTTGGGTTGTTGTTGTCACACGGTGTATAACAATGTGACGTCTGCTGTGTCACTTGTGTAGAAGTAAAGTAAATCTTCTTCTGTAAATAGTGATGTTGTAATAATGAATGAAGAGTTCACTAGTTTAAGATAGTTAGCCACACACACACACATACCACCACATTACAGTACCGTGTGTGGGCAAACCACGTGTTTAATGTTTAGTGTTAGCAATTACACTAGTACAAAAATAGGCATACGAGTAAACATCAAAGCACAGAAAAACCTACATTAAATAAAGCAGGCGCAGGTGGAGATCATTAGAGGAGACAAACTTACAAAATGTCACATTAATATCCGTAAACCAGTTACGAAAACACGCTCCTCCACTTCCTGGTCGTACCTCAACAACAGCACAAACACGAAATGAATTAAATCAGCAACACATCACTGACCTGACATACCCACTAGACAGACCTCGTGAGCAATACGAGGCCCTTACCTTGACCCTTCGGGTCGGTCACCCCAAAGGCTAAAAACCAACCACCTTCACACACCGCCATTACTGTCAAAGAGCCTGACACAGGTAAAGGCTCGTGTCTTTGCCATGGCTGTTCTAAAGGTACCGAGACAGTCGAAGCTTACAACATGGCTAATGTTCTAAAGGTACTGAGACAGTCGAAGCTTACAACATGGCCAATGTTCTAAAGGTACTGAGACTGTCGAAGCTTACAACATGGCCAATGTTCTAAAGGTACCGAGACAGTCGAAGCTTACAACATGGCTAATGTTCTAAAGGTACCGAGACAGTCGAAGCTTACAACATGGCCAATGTTCTAAAGGTACCGAGACAGCTGAAGCTTACAACATGGCTAATGTTCTAAAGGTACCGAGACAGCTGAAGCTTACAACATGGCTAATGTTCTAAAGGTACCGAGACAGCTGAAGCTTACAACATGGCCAATGGAAAATCTATAACGGTTACACGATGATGGTGAAGTTTGTTCCAAAACCCATTGTTAATATGCACTATTAAAATAAGAAAAAAACAATTTTCTCTCTATTAATTCACATCTTTATTGCGAAAGTCATTTTGTTCATGATAGAAAATAGTTAATGGAGTAGTCGCTTTATAACCACTATAAGAGGAGCAGTCCACACTGGATCATGACAAAACTGACACTTGAATGCTGTCTCCATGGAAACAGTAAACAAAAGACCCTGATATAAATTAATCCACATTATAAAAAAAAATGTGCTTACAAGGAAACGGCCTGTAGCATACAGTATTCTTTGTCTTTTCAATGTCACCTGGCGTTTAATTCAAGAACTATTGATACTTCTAGTGTTATGATAGCTTCTGTCCTTGTACAGGTAGAAAGTAGCTTATGATAGCTTCTATCCTTGTACAGGTAGAAAGTAGCTTATGATAGCTTCTATCCTTGTACAGGTAGAAAGTAGCTTATGATAGCTTCTATCCTTGTACAGGTAGAAAGTAGCATGATTTCCTGATCAAAGAGAGAAAGCCCTGGATTCTCACATAATACGAGTAAGCTCTTTGTGTAGTCCCCAGCTGCGACGCAGGGCTCTTGTTTCACCAGCTAAGCCAGCTATCGAGACTCAGTTTCAAGGGCTACCCCCCCCCCCCCCCCCTTCAGTTTGGGCCTAGCCTGAATGATACGGCACGTGTGCTATTTTCTCTGCTGTTTGCCAGCTTCACAGGCCATCTTCAAGCTCACGCTGAAAGCGACGAAAGTTTAAAAGTCTCCCAAACGACGTCGTTTTAAAATCCCATTTCCTTGCGATTCTCCCGTTTCAGAAAGCAGTCCTTACTTGACAAATGAAGACCTTAACACTGAAAAGAATTCTTACGTCAAAGCTCGAGCAATTGAATCGTAACACGTTAATCGTTTACCAGAACAAACGAATGTTTCCTCCAGGGGTGTTTCTGCTGGAAGGGAGCCTCTACCTGCGAGAATTTCCAAACTATACCGCCGCTGCTGGTTGGACCTAACGTCACTAGTACTTCCATTTTACGCTTTATGGTAGGTACACCACCGTAGAGTCTTAAATTACTACAGCATCTAGTAAGTCATATAAGTCGGTGTAGTAATATTCAGTTACAGCAAATAGTATAAGCGCTGGGTAATGATCATAGATTATACTAACTCTGAATATGATGAAGAAACAAAAGCTGAACTAATATTAATAAACAAGTGGATCATAAAGGGAATGCTATGATAAGAATCACAAACGTGGATGTTATTTGTTGCAGCAATTTAATTAAATTTAGATTCTGTGTTGTATGAATTGTGCTCTTCTCCTTCAAATTTGTTTTATAAGAGTTTATCATAGGTTTCTTGTTCATTAGTAAGTATTCAAGTATTCAAATATTATTAATGATCTGTTATATGTTTCACTGTTAAAAGTTGAGTATTTTCAAGAAATGGAAAAGCAGATGGTCAAAAACTTGATGTTGCTTATTGAGCTGATGTAGGCGTGGCGGTTCGTATGATCTATATGTTGGTGGAGCTTATCAAGAAGTTTGCTTGTGAGAAATAACAACTCAAATTCACTTCCCATTCTACCCTGTGTGTTTGATCTTCACCAAGAAGAAACTTGAAGTTAATAGTTGCAGGTGAATACAACAAGGTTATAATTAATAGCTGCAGGTGAATACAACAATGTTATAATTAATAGCTGCAGGTGAATACAACAATGTTATAATTAATAGTTGCAGGTGAATACAACAATGTTATAATTAATACCTGCAGGTGAATACAACAAGGTTATAATTAATAGCTGCAGGTGAATACAACAAGGTTATAATTAATAGTTGCAGGTGAATACAACAATGTTATAATTAATAGTTGCAGGTGAATACAACAATGTTATAATTAATAGCTGCAGGTGAATACAACAATGTTATAATTAATAGCTGCAGGTGAATACAACAATGTTATAATTAATAGTTGCAGGTGAATACAACAAGGTTATAGTTTCAAGGACATACAAAAAAGTCGTAGCTGGAGAGAGATACAACACGTTTATAACTCAATGGTGGTACAACAACCTCGTAACTACAAGGAATTACATAACGGTCATAGTTAGAAAGACATTTAGCAAAGTCATATTTGCAAGGAGGTACAACAAGGTCATATTTGCACGGAGATACCACACTGTTATAGTTGGAAGGAGATAAAACAAGATGATAATTATGTGTGAATAGAACAAGGTGTTAGTTGCAGGTGAATACAACAAACTTGTAGTTGCAGGTGAATACAACAAACTTGTAGTTGCGGGTGAATATAACAAAGTCACAGTTATGCAGGGGCATAAAAAAAATCTAAACTCCAAAGACAAGGTCACTGTTGCAAAGCATTATAACAAGGCCATAGCTGGAAAGAGATAAAACATTTCATAGATGCAACGTTAAGTATCAAGATCATTATCCTGATCAGATAATTCGTTCCATTAATTGGTGTCATGCAAAATGTACTAAAGTAATGAACTGTTCCAATTCTCTTAGAATATTTGGTCGTTTAAGGCACTTGCATATCGAGTGCTAGTAGATTAATATTAACTCATTCCAGTGTAACCATGTGTAGTAAAACTTTTCTCTTTCTCTTCTAGTACGGCAACATAATCGACGTACCCAGTCACAGTCTACCTCCAGGACTCTTAAGTCTTACATTCAATGGCCACCCACTAACTAACATATCACCTGATGCGTTTGAAGACTCCCCGACGTTACAAGTGATAGAATTCAGAAGAGCAAAGTTTACTAAGCTTCCAGAGGCACTGGTCCAACTGAGAAATGTATCTTCGTTTGAGATAAATGACACGCATATAGATATGTGGAACACCACCATATTGGAACATATCGGGAGCCCGATAGAAATACTGACTTTACAGAACGTTGGTCTGTCCTCTTGGCCCAGCTGGATTCCATTCTTTCATTCGCTCGAGATCCTTGACCTTTCTTTCAATCCATTAATACGATCTGTTCCTGATGATGCTTTCAGCCATATTGAACAGACACTGAAAAGAATACATCTTTCTGACACTGGATTGACAAAATTGCCAAATACAGCTAACATATCTGGACTTGTCAGTTTGAGGGTATCAAATAATAAAATCTCCCAGCTTACATCTGACAGGCTTTGGCTGAATATTCTCGAACTTAACCTGAAAAACAACAGCGTAACTGAAATCACAAACACAAGCTTCAGAAAGAATTCCTTAATACAGACATTAAATTTAGATTACAATCCATTAACTACAATTTGGCTGTCAAGTTTCGAAAACGTCCTTAATCTATCTGATCTTTCTCTTTCATATACAGGATTGACTGAAATTCCTCTGGCTCTGACATCTTTGACCACACTGAAGTCTTTGGGTTTGACAAAAGTTGCTCAGATATCTTGCCCTCATCCTCCTCGCGAAGAACTAGTTCAATGGTTTAAGTCATACAATGGGACGCTCCGTGTGTCTGGTGCTTGTCCTAGCGGTCAGGGGTTTGAAAGTTATTTAAACGGTTTTAGTATTACAAGTACAGTCCATGGTAACAGTGTTGTGTCTGTTTTTATGTGTGTGTTTCTATTGCTGTTTGAAATAGTAATTTGAAAGAAAGATTGCTCGCTGTGTTTACGTGCACCTTCTTTACATTATATAGAAATGACTAGGGTAGAGTTTACCTGAAATTAAGAAGTAAATATCGAAATGAATTGTCTAATTTAAGAAAAAAAAAGATCTGTCTGCATGCTAATAACCACCATAAAAATAAATCTTTGATCGCTACAAATAGAACTTCTGAAGGCACAAATGTCAACCACGAGCCACTTTTATTTTGAAAATTCATAGATAATTTTAAAGAAGAAGAAAGAATATTTGTAACCATAAACAAACATATAAAACTAAGATCTTTTCTGTACAAACGTCACAGCAAAGTACAATTTTTGGCTAATAGTTCTAAATAAAGAGAGGGAGAAGAACAAAGATGGACAGTGTGGGGATGGTGGGGGATGATGCAGGGACTGGAGATTTCAGAGATAGAAATACATTTATATTACCCCTTCACTGTTTGAAATAGTATTCCAACGGTATTTTGAGAGGGAACTGTAAAGAAGTAAAATCTACATTCTTCTTGTCAAGCTTAGCAAGCTGTCATCGTAATAAACTTACCAAGCGATCATTAGAAGCTTAGCAAGCTGTCATTAGAAGATTAGCAAGCTGTCATTAGAAGCTTACCAAGCGATCATTAGAAGCTTAGCAAGATGTCATCATAAACTTACCAAGCGATCATTAGAAGCTTAGCAAGCCGTCATCATAAACTTAACAAGCGATCATTAGAAGCTTAGCAAGATGTCATCATAAACTTACCAAGCGATCATTAGAAGCTTAGCAAGCTGTCATCATAAACTTACCAAGCGATCATTAGAAGCTTAGCAAGCCGTCATTAGAAGATCAGCAAGCTGTCATTAGAAGTTTAGCAAGCGGTCATTAGAAGCTTAGCAATTTGTCATTAGAAGCTTAGTAAACGGCCATTAGAAGTTTAGCAAGTTGTTATTAGAAGAATGGGAAGCTGTCACTAGAAGCTTAGCAAACTGTCATTAGAAGCTTAGCAAGCTGTCATTAGAAGATTAGCAAGCTGTCATTAGAAGCTTACCAACCGATCATTAGAAGCTTAGCAAGCTGTCATCATAATAAACTTACCAAACGATCATTAGAAGCTTAGCAAGCTGTCGTCATAAACTTAACAAGCGATCATTAGAAGCTTAGCAAGCTGTCAACATAAACTTACCAAGCGATCATTAGAAGCTTAGCAAGCTGTCATTAGAAGATCAGCAAGCTGTCATTAGAAGTTTAGCAAGCGGTCATTAGAAGCTTAGCAAGCTGTCATTAGAAACTTAGTAAACGGTCATTAGAAGTTTAACAAGTTGTTATTAGAAGAATGGGAAGCTGTCACTAGAAGCTTAGCAAACTGGCATTAGAAGCTTAGCAAGCTTTCATTAGAAGCTTAGCAAGCTGTCGTTAGAAGCATTCCAATTTCAATAAAACAACTGCCTCTTTTAAAAAATGCGTCTGTGTTTTAAAAGATAGTGATGTCGTTATAGACAATAATGATGTGTTATTGTAAACAAATCACTTTGTATGGAATTATCTCACCTTTAGCTCTTGTATGTGTTCATGCTTTAGTCAGAGACATCATTTAGATAGTGAGATTATTTGGAGAAAGATTTTTATGTGACAGATCATTAGGAGAAATGTTTTAGTTCAACACATTGTGAAGTCTTTAATAAAGATTATTTCTATTTCTTGTTCTTCTACACAGTGTCACAGATTTAATCTAGTCAGTTATAAACTGGAGAGACATAGTGAGGAAGAGAAGTAAAGCAGGCGAAGAATCAACTTTTTAACTTGTGATATTTTGTTAACAGCTCTTGGATGTTCCAACAAATTCTAAGTTATTATTTGGTTTGACCATGTTGGCAAACTTTTCCAAGATGATACTCTGAACTTTCAAAACTGCAGTTCATGATTTTAAAATCCTTCAGGATTATTTTTAGAGCAACGAAATCAATGACCCGTGAATAACTCGAAGCAAGGTCAAAATGACGAAAGGAACATTCAGTTAGAAGATGCGCCTAAAATTAACACCTGTATACAAATTTCACACATGCAACTTACTTCTCTTAGAAACTTATGAAATGAAGTGTCATTTAAAAAGTGAATAATACTTGCATGTATGAGGATATAAGGTTATATAATTTATTGACAAATATAAGTGAGATATTTTTAACAGTAGAGGCGCAATCTGTTCTTCTTAATTGTTTTAACCTTTTTTTTATTTTTAATAATGGCGTTATACGTAGAGTGGCTTATGCTGAGGAATTTATTTGAATAAAATAAAATGATTCCCAACTGAGAGATGGGGAGGAGACAGTTATAACATTTCTAAACCCAGGGACTGATGTTAGACACATGAAGCATCATTCCCTCCATTCTTCACACTGGGGAAAAAAAACGGGGCAAACTGGGCGAGGGGAATGAAATGTTAGAAGATTGTATGTGCTTCAATAGCCTGAAACAGCTTTGGAAGACAGCATAACAAAGATGAATTAGAAATAAGAACTTACAGGTATCAAGTCTTGGGATAAGACAGCATAACAAAGATGAATCTGAAATATAAACTTACAGGTATCAAATTTTTTTTTTTTTGGGGGGGGGGGAACAGCATAACAAGATGCATCAGAAATAAGAACTTACAGATATCAACTTTGGGGGTGGGTGGGGGGGGGGGAGACAGCATAATAAAATGCATCACAAATAAGAACTTACAGGTATCAAATCTTTGAACAAGGGGGGGGGGGCAGGGGAGACAGCATAACAAGATGAATCAGAAATAAGAACTTACAGGTATCAAGTCTTGGGGAAGACAGCAGAAAGAACAATATAGAAAGATGTTTTAATTCTCTTAGCCGTTCCAGGAGGAGAACAATCGATAACAGGGCACACAGTTCCGTTCTTCCAAGAACATGACTGAGGTTTCTGAAATACATATTTATTGTGATATTGGGTACTGGAAAATTAACAGCTTTAGGTATCTCTATGTTTCAAGAAAAAAAAACACAAATAAAGCCTATTAGAATTCAGCACATATTTCCTGCTTCCCTTGTGTATGATCCACCCAGTCTCATGAATTTTTTCTCTCATATTCGTGTTATCGTGAGTTTTCTCTCTTTTATGTACGACTTTAAGTCGAGCCCATGTATTTTTATGATGTCTCTCTTGTTTTGTACAAAAAACTGTCTATGTCTTAAATGTTTGTTTCACCATCCACGAATTGTCTCTCTTTTTGTGTCAGAATGATTTTCTTTCTCAATATTATCTGTTTATGTCATGTGGTTTAATTATTTTTTTTTAAAATCTGCAATAGAATAATTTTTTCTCTCTCAGTGCTATATACTTTATTCCTACTCTTCTTCTTGGAACTACGAACTGGTTTTTTGTTTCTTATAAACCGACCAATGCATTGAAGTCCTTCAAACATAACTCCATCCATGCGGATTTTGAGCCGTTGTTCTATTCCTTCAGTACACCGGTTGAGCTAAAAAGCAGGGGATGTGCAAAACTTCTTAACAGACTCCACCGGCATGGGGACTATCCCTGCCCTGTTAGCCAGGTTAGAGCTTTATTGGGAGTCAAAACGAGAGGCGGGAGAGGGTCTTGGTCATCTATTGTTCACCAACCCTGATGCTAGCATGTCAGCTACTGGTCACTGACTGCCAACCCGGACAGCGTCTTCTCCTCCTTCACTCTCACGAGAAGTTATACCACAGTCGGAGGAAAATGTCTTCTACTCCAAGGAAACCTGAAAAATGATCCTTTAGTGAACACGCAGATGTGAGTGACAGGAAAATAATGATGATGATGATGATGTGCGCAAATGTCCGAAAGGATATCTGTATAGGTTTGTGCAAATTCCTAGAATTACAGTTTCATTGCGTGTTCAGCATCGTTTGAACAGGAAGTTAGGAGATATTAATTATTTTATTATTAATGCAATCAAGATTAATTGAAGGAAAATACCTCAGGAAAATTGTAAGAATACGCTGGGAAGAACGTATGACTAACGAGAAAATAACCAAACGAACGGGCACTGAAAACATCACTCAGTCAATCATTTGCATGTCCCTTGTGGGACTTTGCCTCCCTAACAGATCTCCTGTAGGTCACTCGGTTGTAAGCAAGATGCCTTTCTGCCGATGCATCCATTTACAGATTATCAACGATGTCTTGCAGCCAACTTTTGTCTAGGTCTTAATCTCTTTCTTTTTCCCATTATGTACCCTTCCAATACGGTCTTCTCTAGATTATCATGACGTTTAATGTGTCCAAAATATTTAAGTTTTCTCTGTTTAATCTTCTTTACTAGTCAGCCGTCTTCAGTATATTAAGTTCTTGTAGTATGGATATATTTGTTCTTTTTTTGTGACCATGATAGATAACATTACTAAAGATATCAAAGAGGAAAAAAAACAAGATGGAAAAGACTGGGTCATGTACTACAAATGGAAAAGATGACACCCCTATACCGCCTAGTCTTGGATACCTCAAGGGAAAGGAAAGGGAAACAGAACACAGGGGACGTGAAGCCATACAGGACAGGAAGAACTAAAGGAAGAGAGAAAGACGTGGTTTGAGGTATCCCTACTTGCTAAAGATATGTCAGATACGCTAACGCCATCATTTCAAAGATAGTTACTCGTGGATGAACTTACGGCACATTCAGTCGTTCTTATGTTTGCCACGTCTGTTACGGAGTTTGTAGCGAAGTCAGATGGCATTGCTAAGTTGGATATCATTACACAGCTAAAACTGATAACCTCAAATTTAATTCTCTGTCACGGTCTAATTCTTACATTGCGCACAGATCTCTGGACAGAGAATATGTCGACAAAACTGTTGAATGAAATTACGAACTATATCAAACATGCGCGTCTCATTATTAAGATGACATCTGAAAATCTTCACGGAGTAATTTTCAGTTTCATCTCAGAAGCATAATGATGACAGGAACCACGAAACAAGCTATAGAAGCAACTCTTTTCTAAAATAGCAAATTCAGATTTCACTTTCATGTATACATTCTCGTCTTCTGCTATCAAGTCTATAATTTCGCCTTCAGCTTTCATGTCTACATTCTCGCCTTCAGCTTTCCTGAATACACTCTCGTCTTCATCTTCCCTGTCTATATTCTCGTCCTTATCTTTCCTGTCTTATATTCTTATCTTCAGCTTTTCTGTCCATATTTTCGTCTTCAGCTTTCAAGTTTATATTCTCGTCTTCAGCTTTCAAGTCTATATTCTCGTCTTCGTCTCTCCTGTCTATATTCTCGTTTTCAGCTTTCAAGTCTACATTCTCGTCTTCAGCTTTCAAGTCTACATTCTCGTCTTCAGATTTCAAGCCTACATTCTCGTCTTCAGCTTTCAAGTCTATATACTCGTCTTCAGCTTTCAAGGATTTTGTTATTCTGAGCAGTCTTTCTATGTTTTACTTATTTTTGTCTATTTCATATTGAAGGAAACAACAAGGTATGTAAAAAGTGTAAGAGCTGGAGAGACAAAAAACCTTGTCAAAAAGATAAGAGAGAGACAATGTACTTTCATAGGACATGCAATGAGAAGAGGGGACATTGAAAATATTATAACAACAGGAAAAATAGAAGGAAGAAGATCAAGAGGAAGACCAAGAGAAATGATACTGGACAGTCTGATGGTATGGTGTGAGAGGAGATCACCAACTGAACTGATGGCCTGCATGAAGGATCGGGTACTCTGGAGAAGCATAATAGCCAACGCCAGTCGGCACGGCACCTAATGATGATGATGATGTAAAAACAGTTTTCTGTCTGTCATTGTGACGTTATTTTAATAACAATTAATCCTTGACATGAACGTAAATTTTGTCTCTTATAACTTCTACAATAAAAGGAACAAAGTATTTAACACATAGAGCTGTTTTGTTAAACACATAGAGCTGGCATGTTAAACATGCACAGCTGTTATGGTAACCACATAGATCTGTTAGCTAAACACATACAGCTGTTATATTTTAAACTCATAGGACATGTAGGTTAAACATATACGTCAGTTTTTAAACATATAGAACTGTTATAATCTTTGCGTATTTGGTTTTAATTTTTTCGAAAAAAAAGACAGACTCACTTTTCTGTCATATTTATCTTCATAAATAGCTTGTACGACTTTTTTTTCCCCTGACATCCTAAAACATGTGCATACCTGTAACAAAACGAAGAAAATGAGAGATGATGTTATGCAAAGGGAATAAGCAAAAGAAAGATTATGCCAGACAATCATGAAATAATTTACGATTCAAACTTCGGACACTGTATTTTTCACGACACAAGGTTTGAGCAGAGTGTAGGCTCTCATTTTCTTACCCAAGACAAAAGAGTTAATGGAACGTACAAAAATTACGTACAAAAAAGCACTATAATAGCAACGTCGTATTAGATGAAGTGAGGAGTTCGTTGACTGCTACTTTCAAGAGGGGAAGTAAAAAGTTAGGCTCTCTGTTCTTGAAAAAAAAACAACTGTGATACTCGCCCTTTTTTATTTTTAACCATTCATTCATTCCTTTGCATGTCCCTTGCGGAACTTTGCCTCCCAAACAGCACTCCTGTAGGCCTCTCGGTTGTGAGCAAGATGGCCTGCTGCTGCTGCATCCATTTCCAGATCATCAACGATGTCTTGCAGCCATCTTCGTTTCGGTCTTCCTCTTTTTCTTTTTCCCATTATGTATCCTTCCAATACGGTCTTCTCTAAATTATCATGACGTTTAATGTGGCCAAAATATTTAAGTTTTCTCTCTTTAATCCTCTTTACTAGCCAGCCTTCTTCAATATTAAGCTCTTGTAGTATAGATATATTTGTTCTTTTTTGTGTCCACGATATTTGGAGAACTCTTCTATAGCATTTACATTCAAAGGCATTTATGTGCTTCTCAGCTGTTTTGTTAAGTGTCCAGGTCTCACAGGCATATGTTGCGATGGGAAAGATGCATGCCCTTAAAAATCTTATTTTTGTGGTTCTGTCTGCACCTCTCCACAGATTCTTTATTTGTTTTACTTTCTGAAGAGCAATAGATGTCCTCCTTTTAATTTCCCTCACTGTATCTCCATTATTAGTTAGTAGTGATCCAAGATATTCAAAACTCTCCACTTCTTCCAGTTTTTCCTCACTGATACATATTTCAGTTGCCTTGTTTGTTTTGTCAGTTGTCATCACTTTAGTTTTCTTTGCATTAAGATAGAGGTTCTGCTCTTCGCTGTTCTTGCGGACTGACATAATTAGTTTTTCCATTCCTTCTTGTGTTGTGGACAGCAATACTGTGTCATCAGCATATCTAATCTCTGGTATTTCATAACCTCCAACTGTTATGGCATCGTAATATTCTTTGTCTACATCTTCTCTAACATTCCTCATTATATTTTCAGTATACAAGTTAAATAAGTAGGGTGACAATATTTTTAACCAGACTACATAAAACACTATGAGGTGGAAAGGAATTCGGGCAGTTTTAGTTCATTATATGTAATATCTGTTACTATAACTTCCAGAATTTCAGTAATAAATTCACATTTTAAAAAAAATACACATATTTATCATAACATGTCATATATTTCAAAATATGATTTGATTTCACTAACTAATCTATTCAATTTGTTCACTCTTTCTGATATTAGGTATATTTCTACATACAATCGTTGCCTATAAATGAACGTCTTTATTCCGTACCATGCTGGCGTCTGTGTGTACAGAGTTTTAGTATACACTGCTGTATAGACAGACTTTATTTTTGCCGCGTTTTCTTAAAATAAAATGTATGATGTATTCATTTAATGTAGAATGCTTGTCTGGAATCCAGTAGATCAGAGCCCACCCTACTACGTTCTTTTGAGACCAATTTGACAGCGAAAGACAATATTCTGTCCTTCTGTGTTATCAGAGAAATCTTAATCTTTGTTTGCCATTCATTCGATCACCCAGTCATGCTTACCTGCATACAGACCTAACTAAACCCTGCTTTACTTTCGTACCATGCTACCTATCTACTCATCCACCATTTCACCTACCTACCTACCTACCTACCTACCTACATACCTACCTACCTACATACCTACCTACCTACATACCTACCTACCTACATACATACCTACATACCTACCTACATACCTACCTACCTACATATTCAGCCAACAACCTTTCTAATTACCTACATACCAGCCTATATTAACTACTTATCCATTCACCCCCACCATCTACTTACCTAACCAGGCCACCATCCACTTATCCTTCTTCTTACTTACCCTTCTGCTCATCCGACCGCCTACGTACCCACTCACCTACCTTCTCATTCATCTATCTTCCTTAACACCCACCCACCCACTTACCTACTCACCCAGTCACCTACCTTCCTGCAAATCTACTTAACAACCTACGTACCTTTCTACCCACCTACTTGCTTACCTACTTACCCAGTCATCTACCTACCTTTCTATTTATCCACCCACTCATCTACTTACCTACCAACCTACCTGAATACTCACCCAACCACTCACCTACGAATCTACCTACCTACTCCCCAACCTACCAAAGAACTTATTTACCTCTCAGTTGCTGACATATTTACTAAATATGTACTTGCCTACTCAGCCATTTAGCTACATACTTCAGTCTCTACAAATACGTGGATATTTACTACCTACTAAGTATTGTAATTCATGTCTGTATTGTATGTATAGTTTGCCACTTTCCATTATACTCATGGAAAGTGGCAAACAACAAGAAGGAGGAGTATAAATCTTTAACAAAAGAAGTACGAAGAAACATAAGAAAAGACAAAAAAACAATACACACAAGATTGTTGTGAAAGAATAGAAGATATCAGGAGTGTGGAAGAGATAGTGAAATATTTAAAGAAATGAAGACATTGACAAGAAATGTTACACCTAAGCTAAATGTTATTTGTGACAAGATGGGGAATACCTTGACAGAGACAAAGGAAATTCTAGAAAGATGGAACGAATATTGCAGAGGAATGTATGAAACAACTGACTGTGAAAGCAGAAATCAACAGTGTGAATTATTATTGGAGGAGAAAGAACCCGAACCGACAACAGAAGAAGTTTTATGAGCAATAAAGAATCTGAAAAATGGTAAATCATCAGGATGTGATGAGATAAAAGCTGAACTTATTAAAGCAGGAGGAAAGGAATGTGCAACAATCTATCATGCACTATGTAAAAAGATATGGAATTCTGGTATTTGGCCAAAGGAATGGAAAAGAACTGTATTCATACCACTGCCAAAAAAGGATAACCTGAAATTATGCACAAACTACAGAACTGTTGCCCTGATTAGTCATGCCAGTAAAATTCTGTTAAAAATCATAATGGGTAGACTTCGTAAGAAAATAGAAGAAGAAGTCAATATGGTCCAAGCTGGTTTCAGGTTAGGAAGAAGATCAAGAGATCATATATTCAATCTAAGATTAATAATAGAGAAATGCAGAGAAGTGTTTAATGTGAATCTATATTTATCCTTTATAGACTACTCAAAGGCATTTGATTGTGTACAACACCAGAAACTTTAGGAAATAGTGGAAAAAATGGGAATTCCAACACATTTGATACAATTAACATCACTGCTGTATCTAGACCAACAAGTGGCAGTAAGAAAAAATTGTATAACAACAACTTGGTTTGACATAAAACAAGGGGTCCGTCAGGGGTGCATATTGTCACTTTACTTATTTAACTTGTATACTGAAAATATAATGAGGAATGTTAGAGAAGATGTAGACAAAGAATATTACGATGGCATAACAATTGGAGGTTATGAAATACCAGAGATTAGATACGCTGATGACAAAGTATTACTGTCCACAAAACAAAAAGAAATGGAAAAATTAATTACGTCAGTCTGTAAGAATAGTGAACAGCAAAACCTCTATATTAATGAGACGAAAACTAAACAGATGACAACTGACATAAAGGCAGCTGATATATGTATCAATGAGGAAAAAAATTGGAAGAAGTGGAGAGTTTTGAATATCTTGGATCACTAATAACTAATAATGGAGATACAGTGAGGGAAATTAAAAGGAGGACATCTATCGCTCTTCAGAAAGTGAAACAACTAAAGAATCTGTGGAGAGGAACAGACAGGACCACAAAAATAAGATTTTTAAGGGCATGAATCCTTCCCATCGCAACATATGCCTGTGAGACCTGGACACTTAACAAAACAGCTGAGAAACACATAAATGCCTTTGAATGTAAATGCTATAAAAGAGTTCCTCAGATATCATGGACAAAAAAGAACAATAACTTAATATTGAAGAAGGCTGGTTAATAAGGAGGATTAAAGAGAGAAAACTTAAATATTTTGGACACATTAAACGTCATGATAATCTAGAGAAAACCGTCTTGGAAGGGTACATAATGGGAAAAAGAAAGAAAGGAAGACCAAGGCGAAGATGGTTGCAAGACATCGTTGATGATCTGCAAATGGATGCATCAGCAGCAGGCCATCTTGCTCACAACCGACAGGCCTACAGGTGTGCTGTTAAGGAGGCAAAGTTCCGCAAGGGAGATGTAAATGAATGAATGAATAGGTATTGTCTATTTTTAAAATTATCTAAATATACCTAACCACCACCATATCTACTTGTAACCCAACCAACATGTCTTCTTATTTATTAGTAGCATAGAATGTGCTGCACGTGGCGATTTTTTTTTTTTTGTGTTCATTCTGAGAGGAAAGTCAATAAAAGCTTATAGAACGACAAGACAGGCACTGACATGGAATCCTCAAGGAAACAGAAATCTAGTGTGACAGTCTGGAGGAAGTCACACGTTATTTTTAAGAGAAAAGGAATCCTTGTCTAAACTGTCAAAGAAATTTAACGACGAAGCAGGCCGTAGTTAAAAAAAAAAAAACTACGATTGGTCGAAGCGAACTGGCGCGAGACGCACAAGCGAGATCACGTGACTTCAGACCAAAGAGGAGAGATTTTCAATCACCGGCTCTAGAAGCGAGGGGAGCTCAGCTGGGCTCAGATCAATAATCTGACTAAGCCTGGGGTCACAGTGCGTGGCCAGTCTCCACTACAATAAACGAGAGTGAGAACTCTATCAACAACACACGGTGTTAAGTCTGTGAAACATTTTAAAACTTCGCAGCGAAGAAACTATGTAACGGATCATGATAATTCTTACAAGAAGAGAGAGAGGTAGAGAGAGAGAGAGAGAGAGAGAGAGAGAGGGAGGGAGGGAGGGAGAGAGAGAAACTCTTCAATTCATTTTTTTAAAAATAAAGCCTGCACGCAGAGCCTCCGTGGTTTGTCGCTGGGAGGCAGCTAGGAGAATTTGCCGAGCTGTTAACTGCGAGGCTCCTAGCTGTAAGCTTGCACGTGTAGTGGACTTGCTGGGGTTTCGCTGGTAAACTTCTCTAACACGATTCACAGTTTCTTCGCTTGGTCCTGGACGTCCATGCCGAGGAGCTGTGCACTGACAGCATTCCTCCCGGAATCTGTCATACCACTTCTTGATACTGTTGATAACAGGTGCTGCCTTCTGGAATTCCGCTAGAAATCGTCGCTGCACAGTCACATCTGACGAGGTTCGTGGTTATTCCAAAACACAAAATGACTGCTCACGTTTATGGAACGCCATATTTGCTACTGCTGCCTCCTAGCGGCAAACCGCGGAAGGTCTGAGCGCAGCGCTTATTTAAAAAAAAACTTGAAGAGTTTCTCTCTCTCTCTCCCCCCTCTCTCTCTCTCTTGGCATAAGAATTATCATGACCCTTTGCGTAGTTTCTTTTCTGGGAAGTTTTGAAAATTTTCACGGACTTTCAATACTTCCCTGTATTTTCATTTAAATGTGTATTTAGAATATTTTAATGTAAATACGCTAGATTTTTTTGTAGAAATAGTTTGTCAGTGTTAGTCTGATGTTAAGATAAGTCACGTTTAAGGTTTAGTTAGGTCGGCATCTAATCTTTCATAATGTTTCAGAACTATATTTCCTATTTGATTTTACATTAGATATTATCTAGTGATTTGAAAGAGTTTGTAGGACCCAGTATTTTGAAATCTTCATTTATCAAATAATTAGGAATAGGTTTTCCAACAGTGATTTTTTCTTACAATATGTTGTCGAAATTAGGTGATTGTCTGGTATGCTTCAAGCATTTGCTTCTTTAAGCTAAATTTATACCATGTAAACTCTTGCTAATTTAGGAGATTACTAATGTATTGAACTATAAGATTTATTGGACGAAACCTAAGGTAGCTGTTTATTTGTTTCCAACTTTTAAGACAAACTCTGATTAATGTAGCTCGCAAATTATATGTCCTGGGTGTTTGGATAGAAGGAGAAAACTATGTTAATTATTAGGAGAAGATCGTCATTTTTAGTTTCATGAGGAACTATGTTTAGTTAAAAAGAGAATATACCATTTCTGAGAATGTTTTTCAATGTTTGGCTTTATGACAATCGATCATCATTTAGAAAAAAAATAGAGTTATGAACAATTATTGTTTCATTGAGAGTACTGGCTAAATTGGGTGCAGGTCCCTGTTAATCAAATTAAACTCTGTTGCCCCTGGCAACGATTCTTTTCATTCATTTTAATCTACAGTTTTTGTGTTATTTATTATTTTTATGGTAGTCTAGCGCAAAGGAGAGTGAAATCGCGTTGGGCTATGACACGGATAGGAACAGAAAGGTTACACACCTGAGTTCTCCTAGTTAGGGATAGGCAACGGGCACAATTTAATGTGTCAACCCCCCCTCCCAGCATGTAGTAGATGTCACAAGTCGTCAGTCCTTGTCCTTCTATTCGTCTTGTCTACAAAGTCTCCACAACCACAGTCGACACTCATTGGCCACACGACAACGTCAACCATGTGCTCATCTGTCTCTCTCCCTCCTAGCGCATTCATTCATCTCCCACCACCATACGAGGAAGACCTAGAGCTATTTGGAGAATAGAAATAACATATTACCGTGTAAATAAGGATAGTATTATTATTACTAGTGTTATTAGAAGAACGGTATTCTTACCGCTGCCAAAAAAAAGGGTAACCTGAAATTATGCACCAACTACAGAACTGTTGCCGTGATTAGTCATGCCAGTAAAACTATGTTAAAAATCATAATGGGTAGACTTCGTAAGAAAATAGAAAAAGAAGTCAATGTGGTCCAAGCTGGTTTCAGGTAAGGAAGAGGATCAAGAGATCATACATTCAATATAAGATTAATAATAGAGAAATGCAGAGAAGTGTTTAATGTGAATCTATATTATTCCTTTATATACTTCTCAAAGGCATTTGATTGTGTACAACAGCAGAAGCTTTGGGACATTATGGAAAAAATGAGATTTCCAACACATTTGATACAATTAACATCACTGCTGTATCTAGACCAACAAGTAGCAGTAAGAATAAATGGTGAAACTTAGTTTGACATAAAACAAGGGGTCCGTCAGGGGTGCATATTGTCGCCTTACTTATTTAACTTGTTTACTGAAAATATAATGAGGAATGTTAGAGAAGATGTAGACAAAAGAATATTACGATGCCACAACAACTGGACGTTATGAAATACCAGAAATTAGATATGCTGATGACACAGTATTAATGTCCACAACACAAAAAGGAATGGAAAAACTAATTATGTCAGTCCGTAAGAACAGCGAAGACCAAAACCTGTATCTTAATCCGAAGAAAACTAAATTGATGACAACTGACAAAACAAACAAGGCAGCTGAAATATGTATCAATGAGGAAAAACTGGAAGAAGTGGAGAGTTATATCTTTGATCACTGCTAACTAATAATGGAGATACAATGATGGAAATTAAAAGGAGGACATCTATCGCTCTTCAGAAAGTGAAACAACTAAAAAATCTGTGAAGAGGAACAGACAGAACTACAAAAATAGGATTTTTAAGGACATACATCTTTCCCATCGCAGCATATGCCTGTGAGACCTGGACACTTAACAAAACAGCTGAGAGACACATAAATGCCTTTGAATGTAAATGCTATAGAAAAGATCCTCAGATATCATGGACAAAAAAAGAACAAATATATCCATACTAAAAGAACTTAATATTGAAAAAGGCTGTCTAGTAAAGAGGATTGAAGAGGAAAACTTTGGACACATTAAACGTCATGATAATCTAGAGAAAACCGTCTTGGAAAGGTACATAATGGGAAAAAGAAAGAGAGGAAGACCAAGGCGAAGATGGCTGCAAGACATCTTTGATGATCTGCCAATGGATGCATCAGCAGCAGGCCATCTTGCTCACAACCGAGAGGCCTACAGGAGTGCTGTTACGCAGGCAAAGTTCCGCAAGGGAGATGCAAATGAATGAATGAGTGTTGTTATTATTATTATTATTATTGCTGTTAGTATTTTTATAGTTATGATTATTATTAATAAGTAGAATGTAGTCAAGGAACAACGGAAAATTTGAGAACCTGTGGGGTAAAAGTACTCCCACGGTAGTATTGTTATGTAAAACTTCGCTGGTTGCGAAGTCCACATATTGGGACAATAAAGGGTGATACAAGACAAAAAACACAACTGCAACTCCAAAACCCATGGCTTATGTACTACCGTACTGGGGGGCCATTCCTAAAACCAACCTACAACCCAGGACTTTCCCTCCAAGGATACTGTATGCCAGTCGTGCAGTGAATCACACACATTCATACAAACTACACGACATGTATTACACAGTACAAAGTCAAGCATTTAAATCAACCAATATTTTATTATGCACAACGGACACATCATGTTAAATGTCACACAGACTTACATACATAGAACGACGACACCTATCATGGTAACAACAAAGCATGACATAATTATAATGCATCTTCATGAACAAAAAAGCACAAACCAGTGGACCACATTGGTCCGGCCTCCTTTGGCCATCCTAAGAAAGTATATCTCCATCTCAATTATTATTATGCGCCATTGAACTGATATACACGCTCTATATCTCAAGTATTATTTTGTGCCTTTGCACTGGTAAACACAGTCAGCCATGCTGACCTGAAATCCCCGTTTCCACCTCCCCCAATCTCACTTAAAACACATTGTGCCAATTGCACACAATTATATATATATATATATATATATATATATATATATGTATATATATATCCTCATGGGTGCCCAGGCACTGAATATGGCACAGCTGCCCTCCGTGCCCCCTCAGATCATCGAATCACCGGTGCCATGTACCTCATTGGTTGTGTAGCCGATGCTGCCGGGCTTTGGGCATCTCCATATCCTACTCCAATAATAATCACATGACAGGAATGCACACGATAGACCTTGGTGTGCCCATCAATACGACAAGACTTGACGGAATTACCGACAATCTCCACGAACGATGACAGTTAGATATTCCACAACACAGATATGATTTCCATATCATCATACAGGAATGATTTCCAGGACACAATATGATAATGATTTCTCACGACACAATATTAGTCAACAGTGTGAATCAGCTGGACTGAGTATATCACGATACATGGCCGACAACATGACTCAGCCGCCATTGATTCTAAATTCTCCGTGTCCCGTGTCTGCAACCTTTCCCTTATATATAGCAATCAGAATATTCGATGCGATGACGTCATACCACTCTCTCGCTCTATTCAGAGCCATGCGTTGTCGCCCACAATTATTACGATGGAATTAAGTAGATACTGAGAAATACAGGACACAGAGACACAGAAAATGAATAAAGACTAGGAGGATTTACTCAGATAACAACAGTACATATGGAGACAGACAGGTGGACACTGTGTATAAACAGATACGGACTAATCTCCGACAGGTATCGCAAACACCTGATACTGGATAAGAATAGTTTATCCAACGCGAGAAAACTGAACAGACGGATTTGACGAAACAGACTTACTGACATGTGAAGCATATTTTTCTTATCTTAGGAATCAATTTGGACACATGAATAGTCCAGAAAACCAATAAGGTGACCAAGAGGACCGACTCGTACCTAAGTTCAGTCATAACTCAAACAGTATGTAGTCGACAAACTGACCAATAGAAAAACAACGAAAAAAACTTAAGAGTGAGAGAACGTCATAGCTCAAATGCCTCATCTAAATGACGTAATTTGCCTCCAAGTGTTGCACGTACACTCTACTCAGACTATGGAACATTAGGAACTATGCGCCCTATAAAAGACATGATCAGTGGTAGTGTCAGCTGAAATAACACAGCAGTATTATACTCAGCTGAAATAACACAGCAGTATTATACTCAGCCGAAATAACACAGCAGTACTATACACAGCTGAAATAACACAGCACTATTATACTCAGCCGAAATAACACAGCAGTACTATACTCAGCTGAAATAACACAGCACTATTATACTCAGCTGAAATAACACAGCAGTACTATACTCAGCCGAAATAACACAGCAGTATTATACTCAGCTGAAATAACACAGCAGTACTATACTCAGCTGAAATAACACAGCAGTACTATACTCAGCCGAAATAACACAGCAGTACTATACTCAGCTGAAATAACACAGCAGTACTATACTCAGCTGAAATAACACAGCAGTATTATACTCAGCTGAAATAACACAGCACTATTATACTCAGCTGAAATAACACAGCAGTATTATACTCAGCCGAAATAACACAGCACTATTATACTCAGCTGAAATAACACAGCAGTACTATACTCAGCTGAAATAACACGGCACTATTATACTCAGCTGAAATAACACAGCACTATTATACTCAGCTGAAATAACACAGCAGTACTATACTCAGCCGAAATAACACAGCAGTATTATACTCAGCTGAAATAACACAGCAGTACTATACTCAGCTGAAATAACACAGCAGTACTATACTCAGCCGAAATAACACAGCAGTATTATACTCAGCCGAAATAACACAGCAGTACTATACTCAGCTGAAATAACACAGCAGTATTATACTCAGCTGAAATAACACAGCAGTATTATACTCAGCTGAAATAACACAGCAGTATTATACTCAGCTGAAATAACACAGCAGTACTATACTCAGCCGAAATAACACAGCACTATTATACTCAGCCGAAATAACACAGCAGTACTATACTCAGCTGAAATAACACAGCAGTATTATACTCAGCTGAAATAACACAGCAGTATTATACTCAGCTGAAATAACACAGTAGTATTATACTCAGCTGAAATAACACAGCAGTATTATACTCAGCTGAAATAACACAGCAGTATTATACTCAGCTGAAATAACACAGCAGTACTATACTCAGCTGAAATAACACAGCAGTATTATACTCAGCTGAAATAACACAGCACTATTATACTCAGCCGAAATACACAGCAGTATTATACTCAGCTGAAATAACACAGCAGTACTATACTCAGCCGAAATAACACAGCACTATTATACTCAGCCGAAATAACACAGCAGTACTATACTCAGCTGAAAAACACAGCAGTATTATACTCAGCTGAAATAACACAGCAGTATTATACTCAGCTGAAATAACACAGTAGTATTATACTCAGCTGAAATAACACAGCAGTATTATACTCAGCTGAAATAACACAGCAGTATTATACTCAGCTGAAATAACACAGCAGTACTATACTCAGCTGAAATAACACAGCAGTATTATACTCAGCTGAAATAACACAGCACTATTATACTCAGCCGAAATAACACAGCAGTATTATACTCAGCTGAAATAACACAGCACTATTATACTCAGCCGAAATAACACAGCACTATTATACTCAGCTGAAATAACACAGCACTATTATACTCAGCTGAAATAACACAGCAGTACTATACTCAGCCGAAATACACAGCAGTACTATACTCAGCTGAAATAACACAGCACTATTATCTCAGCTGAAATAACAGCAGTACTATACTCAGCTGAAATGACACAGCAGTATTATACTCAGCTGAAATAACACAGCAGTATTATACTCAGCTGAAATAACACAGCAGTATTATACTCAGCTGAAATAACACAGCAGTATTATACTCAACCGAAATAACACAGCAGTATTATACTCAGCTGAAATAACACAGCACTATTATACTCAGCCGAAATAACACAGCACTATTATACTCAGCTGAAATAACACAGCACTATTATACTCAGCTGAAATAACACAGCAGTACTATACTCAGCCGAAATAACACAGCAGTACTATACTCAGCTGAAATAACACAGCACTATTATACTCAGCTGAAATAACACAGCAGTACTATACAGGCAGGACAACTCTATCATTACAAGTCTGTCACTCAAGGGCCAGCAGTGTAAAGCAATCCTATAAGAAAGACAGTAGTTAACTAGACAGTGGCAATATTATAACGGTGGCGTTCAACAGTAAATAATTAGACGACATATCTCATTCAAGGGCCAGCGGTAGTAGCAACTGAGGAGTGTTAATCAGAACGTTTTTTTTTATATTAAAACTTGGAGAAGACAGAGACAAGGGACACACATGGAAGGAAGCAGAGAATAAATCCCAGAACAGGGAGGACTGGAGAGCATTTATCCATGGCCTATGCTCCCAGGGGAGTGAAAGATGATGATGATGATGATGACGGACTTTAATCTAGTGCAAACGCCAACGTTGGAGACATCTGCTGACACACTTGAATTCTTGTTACAGTAGCAACAGCGTGTATGTGGGAGTGTGTGTGTATGTGTGTGAGTGGTGTATGCATGTGTCTATCGGTGTATGTTGGGATGTGCGCGTGTGTTTATGTGTTATTTGCGTCGTATAAAACTGCTAGCTACGTCCACGTATCTTAGCATATAAATTCAATGAACCAATCATTGGCCTCGACTCTAAAAGTAGAACTGCTGTGACAACATTGGTTGGCTATAACAATTGGGACACTCTCCCCCCCCCCTCCCTCCCCCTAAAAAACTTCAATAATTCTAAATTTGGGTGAGTATTTATATCAGATTCTCTTTGTCGACATGTCTGAATTGCGTGCTGTTTATGTAAAGAAAGTAGGATGACTTCAGGAATAAATTTCATTTGTTTCATCATCAGCATCAGCTGTGTCAAATTAACCGTGACATCTTGTCCATACGACGTAGGTTCATTTGTGTTCAGCTGGAATCTGATAGGAAAAATGATCTTCGAAATAAGATAGAATAGATTCAATATAATCTCTTTGAAATACATCATTTGGATTCAGGGCATATGCTATCGTTAGACCAGACTTGGTACACTTCAATGAAGCATCTGGGAGGAGCTCATCACAGAGTGCACAGTTTTTCTTTTTAAAATACTTTTCTACGACTCATCAGTTCTTCAAAAAACTGAAGTAGGCAATTATTATTTTTGTTTGTTTGGGGATAAATAAAAAGAAGTGAGGGGTGGGGGAAGGGGTGAGTAGAGAGGAATAAAAGTACTTAACCTTGTCTAAGGCACAACATAGCCTAGCTTTGTCCCGCTTTGCATGTCTCTGATTATTGGTAGTTATTTGTTACTACAAAATAAACAAATGCCCTTTCACAGAATGTGTGTTACGCGAGATATTTAAAAGGAAGCAATGCAACATTTTTCATTACTAACTCAAATTAGTCTTTGAGGGCCCTGAGATTTTCTCAGAAAAAAAAAACAAACTTACAAGCGGGAGCCAGGATGGCTCTATATAAAGCAGACATATAAAGCAGACTCCTCATATCCGGCAGCTGTGGGACCAGACTCGTCGGCGGATAAACATAGGACTGGTTAGTAGGAAATCATGTTCAAAGTATCTTTTCTGGGAAATACATTAAATAAAAAATATTAATAAATGTATTCGGTGATTCTTTTTATTATGAAATAAAGCAACATTGCTACAACACATAAAAATACATTCATTCACAGAACTCAGTGGTTTTCTTGAGTATGATCATGTGTTACAATATCGTAACAGACTTCAGAAGTATGATCATGTGTTACACTATTGTAACAACCTCAAGAAATATGATTATGTGTTACAATGTTGTAACAGATTGAAGAATTATGAACATGTGTCACAATATTGTAACAAACTCAAGAAATATAGTCGTGTGTTACAGTGTTGTGACAGACTCAAGAAATATGGGCATGTGTCATAATATTGTAATAGACTCAAGAAAATGGTCATGTGTTACAATATTGTAACAAACTCAAAAAATATGCTCATGTCTTATAATATTGTATCATCATCATCATCATCATCATCATGGCGTTGGCTATTATGCTTCTCCAGATTACACGATCCTTCATGCACGCCATTAGCTCAGTTGGTGATCTTCTCTCACACCATACCGTCTGACTGTCCAGTATCATTTCTCTTGGTCTTCCTCTTGATCTTCTTCCGTATATTTTTCCTGTTGTTATATTTTCAATGCCCCCTCCTCTCATTGCATGTCCTATGAAAGTACATTGTCTCTCTCTTATTTTTTTGACAAGATTTTTTTTTTATCTCTAGCTCTTCTCATACATTTCCCATGAGTTATTTTTTGCTGTCCAGGGGATTCGCAACATTCTTCTAATAAACCACATTTCTGCTGCTTCCAATGGTTTTTGTGCAGACCTGCTTATTGTTCATGATTCACTTCCATATAATAAGATTTTTATGACTCGTTTTCTAACATTCATTGATAAGGATGTGTTGTTTAATATGTTTCTCATTCTCTGAAATGCAGTCTTTGCTTGGCCTATTCTGTTCTTAATTTCTGTTCTGCATTTCCCATCTGAAGTTATTACTCCTCCAAGGTATTTGAATTTTTGCGCGTGCTTTAGAATAGTTCCATTTAACTTTATACTGCATGCTGGTGGATTCTGTTTCTTAGATATAACCATAGTCTCTGTTTTTTAGATGTTCAAAGAAAGGCATTTCTATTCACTTTCTTTGACGATTTCATACACAAGATTTTATAGGTTTGTTGGTTCTCAGCTATCGGTACTGTGTCGTCAACATACCAAAGGTTGTTCATATTGTATCATCCTATATTTATACTTGGTTCTATAACGATCGTTCTTAGAATATTCTCGCTGTACGGAGAAAAAAAGATGTCCGAAGATAGTACATAAATCTGTGGCACTCCTTGTTTTATTGATTGATATCTTTCAGTTTCGAATAAAACTGAAAAATATCAGTCAATAAAACAAGGAGTGCCACAGATTTTGTACCATCTTCGGACATTTTTTTTTCTCTGTTCACCGAGAATATTCTAAGAACGATCATAATATAGCTACTTCCTGCTGCCAGTATAGATGTTTTACAATCCTCAGGTCTTTGCTCTCTATGTTTATGTCTTCAAGTATTTTAATAATCTCATCATGTTTCACCTTATCAAATGCCTTGGTGTAATCAATGAAGGATAAGTAGAGATCTTTCTGT
Organism: Achatina immaculata; assembly: GCA_009760885.1. Taxonomy (NCBI): domain Eukaryota; kingdom Metazoa; phylum Mollusca; class Gastropoda; order Stylommatophora; family Achatinidae; genus Lissachatina; species Lissachatina immaculata. Next base: position 14,890,363 of record CM019716.1, read on the forward strand.
ACTTCTAAAGCTCTTTCTGTTAGTGTTGGTAAAGCACAAATGGCATTGCATGTTCCCTCTCTTTCAACAAATCCAAACTGTTCATCTGCTATTTCCCATTTTTATCTTTTTCCTTGTTCTTCTCATAATAATTCTCAGAAATAGCTTTCTTATGTGACATGAGAGGCTGATAGTCCTGTGGTCATCACATTTCTTTACACCTGGTTTCTTTGGTAGTGCTATAAACGTGGATTTAAGCAGGTCACTGGGCATATAACCACTGTTGTAAATGTCATTCAGTAACTTGGTTATTATTTCTATTCCTATTTCCTCTATCGCCTCTATTTCTTCTATCGTTATATTATCAGGCCCAGTCGCTTTTCCTTTCTTCATGTGGTTGATGACATCTATAATTTCATCTTAAAGTAAAAGTGGTCCATCACAATTTTCAATATCTGGTGTTATTTCTGCTCTTTCTCCTCCATATATCTCACCAATGTAGTCTGTCCACAATATCTTTTTTTCCCATTAACATTTTACCTTCTTTCGATTTCAGGCATCCTGTGATATAAATTGTCCTCCTGCCTGTGATTCAGTAAGTCGTCTGTGCACGTTTTTGCTGTATTTATTATGGAAGTCCTCTATTTGTTTGCACCGTTCATTTAACCACACTTCCTTTGGTTCTCTGCATTTGCGCCTTACGTATTTCTTTATTTATCTTGCTATATTTTTCTTGATTGTCTTTACTGCCCCTTCTCTTGTCCATCAGTCTTAAGATGTCGTCTGTCATCCATTTATTCTTGGAGGCTTCCTTTTTCTGTTGTATTATTTTATTAACAGTTTGGTGGATAGAATCTCTTAACGTTGTTCATCTATACTATTTATCTTTGCTATTGCATTGTATCTATTTGTTATAATAATTCTGTATTGTTCTCTCAGTTCTTGGTCATTTTTAAGGAGTTCTGCATTCAGTCTGATGTTTCTCACCTTTCTGCATGCTTTCTTTAGCTTTATTCTAATTTCTAAAAAAACTGGGTCGTCTCTATGGCAGTCAGCTCCTGGCATAGTTCTTGTTGTCAGTAATGCATTCCGCAATATTTGTTGTTTAATACGTAGTCTATCTGGTTAAAAGTCTTTTTGTCGTGGCTGCACCACGTTGACAGTCTTTAGGGATGTTGCTTAAACCAGATTTTTCCTACAACCATGCTACGTATTCCTGTCCATTCGATTAATTTACTACCTCTGTCATTCCTCTCCCCCTGTCCGTAGTCACCAACGATGTCTGAAGTTCTTCCTTTACCAACTTTGGCATTAAAATCTCACATCACTGTAGTAACGTCATGGGAGGCAAAGTTCGGCCTACAGGAGAGCTGTTAGGGAGGCAAAGTTCCGTAAGGGGCATACAAGTGAATAAGAGACTGACTGTGAGGAGCTGATAAGGTTGACCTGACTTAGATACTGTTAAATACACCTTCCCCTGTGGAACTTTGCCTCCCATACAGCTCTCCTGTAGGCCTCTCGGTTGTGAGCAAGATGGCCTGCTGCTGATGCATCCATTTGCAGATTATCAACGACGTCTTGCAGCCATCTTCGCTTTGGTCTTCCACTCTTTCTGTTTCCCATTATCTACCCTTCCAAGACGGTCTTCTCTAGATTATCAAGACGTTTAATGTGTCCAAAATATTTAAGTTTTCTCTCTTTAATCCTCTTAGCTAGTCAGCCGTCTTCAATATTAAGCTCTTGTAGTATAGATATATGTGTTCTTTTTTGTGTCCATGATATTTGAAGAACTCTTCTGTAGCATTTACATTCAACGGCATTTATGCGTTTCTCAGCTGTTTTGTTAAGTGTCCAGGTCTCACAGGCATATGTTGCGATGGGAAAGATGCATGCCCTTAAAAATCTTATTTTTGTGGTTCTGTCTGCTCCTCTCCACAGATTCTTTTTAATATACACTATAAAAATAAGAAAAAGCCACTTTTCTCTATCCTAATACAAGTATGACACTTTTACTGCAAAAGCTGCTGAAATCATTCTGCTCGAAGAAGAAGAAAAAGAAGAAGACGAAATAGTTAATGGACTATCAACTTTATATAATTACTATAAAACCAGCAGTGCACATTGGATCACGACAAAACTGACTATTGAATGTTGTCTCTAGTGAGACAGTAAACAAAAGGCTATGACATAAATTAATTCACATCAGACTAAATGTGGTTGCAAGAAAACCATCTGCAGAATGCAGCATTCTTTTTTATTTTCATTGTCACTTGGCGCTTTATTCAGATATCAGTGATACCTGCAGTGTTTGTAGTACTTTATATCCTTGAATAGGTAGAAAATATAGCTTGTAGAAAGTAGCATGACTGTCTGACCAAAGGGAAAAAAACCTTGAACTGTAACATGATACCAGTACGCTCCTTGTGGAGGAATGAATAACGTTGTAACTCTTGTTTTAGTCATCTAAGCCAACCATTGAGACATCATACTTTCAAGAGTCTAACCTCCTTCCTGCCCCCCTCCCCCCGGGATTAACCAGAATTATTTGATCTGTACACTATTCTCTCCGATGTTTACCGACGCTTAAGTCGTCTTCAAGGTCACACTGAACGCGACGAAAGGTTAAACAATATTCAAATTGACATGAACTGAGATTGAAACACCTTCCTTGATAAAACGCAGTCATGGCTTGACAAATGGAGATCGTAACACTAAAAAAAAAAAAAAGGAAGTCTTATTTCAAAGCTCCAATAATTGAAAAGTAAACGTTTTCATTCGAGTAACTGAATCGTAATCGTATGACTCTGCTGACTGAATGGTAATGCAATAATCATTAATCATTTACTAGAACAATCTAATTTTTTTCCTCTAGTGCTGTATTTGTTCGGACAGAATTGCTACCTGCAAGAATCTCCAAACGATACCCCCGCTGCTGACTGGACCTAACGTCACTGATACTTCCATGCTAATTTTTGACGTAAGTTCATCACCATAGTATCATAAACATCACCATAGTATCATAAACAGCTTTTAGTAAGTCATTTAACTCAGTGTAGTAATATTCATTTACTGCATATAGCATAAGCGCTGGGTAATGATCATAGATTTGCATTATTTCCGAATAAGATAAAGAAGCAAAAACTGTTTAAATATGAATTAACACGTGCAACATAAGGAGATAAGAAGATAAGAGTCACAGATGTGAGTGGGAAATTTGTTGTAACAATTTAATTAAACTTAGGTTCTGGGTTGCGTGATTTTTTTTTTTTTTTTGCTTTCTCTTTAAAATTATTTGCACAAGGTTCACTGCAGGTTTTTATTCATCACAGGGCATTGGATGTGCGGGCCTGAAAATATTGTTCAGAACTTGTTATATATTTCACTGACAAAAGTTGATTATTTTCAAGAAATAAAAAACCAGAGGTCCAAAATCTCGATGTGGTTAGTGTGATGATGCGGTGGATATTATCTATACTACAGTGCAGTGTGTCGAGAAGTTTTCTTGTGAAGAATAACCACTCGGATCCATTTCCCATTCTGTCCCGTGTTTACTGTCTTCAACGTGAAGAAACTTCAAGGCCATAATTGCAGTTGAATAGAACAAGGTCATAGTTGCAGGGAGATAAAAAGAAGATCGTATTTCCAGAGAGGTACAACAAGGTCACACTTGCGTGTGAATAGAACGAGATCTTATTTGCAGTGAATATAACAAGGTCCCAGTTGCATGTGCATACAAATGGGTCGTAGCTGCAAAGACAAGGTCATTGTTGGAAAGTCATAGCTGTAAAGATGTAAAACAAAATCAGAGATGGAGGGACACGTAACAAGGCCATTATCCTGGCACGCAGAAAGCGCTAAAGTAATGCACCGTTAAATTCTCTTAGAATATTTGGTCGTTGAAGGCACATGTATATCGAGTGCTAGTAGTTGAAGATTAATTCATTCCAGTGTAACTATGTGAAGTAAACGTTTTTCTTTCTCTCTTAGTACGGCAACATAAACAACGTACCCAGCCACAGTCTACCTCCAGGACTCTTAAGTCTTACATTCAATGACCACCCACTAACTAACATATCACCAGATGCGTTTGAAGACTCTCCCAGATTAAAAGGGTTAGAGTTCAGAAGAACAAAGTTTACTAAACTACCGGAGGCTCTGTTCCAACTGAGAAATTTATCATGGCTTACGATAATTGACACTCATATAGATATGTGGAACACTACCATATTGGAACATATCGGGAGCCCGATAGAAATGCTGACTTTACAGAACGTTGGCCTGTCCTCTTGGCCCAGCTGGATTCCATTCTTTCATTCGCTCGAGATCCTTGACCTTTCTTTCAATCCATTAATACTATCTGTTCCTGATGATGCCTTCAGCCCTCTTGAGCAGACACTGAAAAGTATATATCTTTATGACACTGGATTGACAAAACTGCCAGATACAGCTAACATACCTGGACTTGTCAGTTTGAGAGTATCAAATAATAAAATCTCCCAGCTTACATCTGACAGGCTTTCTCCGAGTATTCTTGATCTTGACCTAAGAAACAACAGCGTGATTGAAATCACAGACACAAGCTTCAGAAAGAATTTCTTACTTCAGAAATTAAATTTAGATTACAATCCGTTAACTACAATTTGGCTGTCAAGTTTCGAAAACCTCCTTAATCTATCTGATCTTTCTCTTTCATATACACGCTTGACTGAAATTCCTCTGGCTCTGACATCTTTGACCACACTGAAGTCTTTGGGTTTGACAAAAGTTGCTCAGATATCTTGCCCTCATCCTCCTCGCCAAGAATTAGTCCAATGGTTTAAGTCATACAATGGGATGCTCCGTGTGTCTGGTGCTTGTCCTAGCGGTCAGAAGTTTGAAAGTTATTTAAACGGTTTTAGTATTACAAGTACAGTTCATGGTAACAGTGTTGTGTCTGTTTTTATGTGTGTGTTTCTATTGCTGTTTGAAATTGGAATTTAAAAGAAAGATTGCTCGCTGTGTTTACGTGCATCTTCTTTACATTATACAGAAATGACTAGGGCAGAGTTTACCTGAAATTAAGAAGTAAATATCGAAATGAATTGTCTAATTAAATAAAAGTAATAGGTGTACATGCTGATGCCCAGTAACAAAACTATATCTGTGATCATTGTAAGATATAACTTGATAAAGACACAATAATCAACCAGTTCCATCTCCGTTTTGGAAATTAATAGATAACTTTAGTGAAGAAGAAAGAATATTTGTAATCTTTGACAAACATAAAACTAGAAACTTTCGCCTACAAAAGACATTTTATTAGTACCACTAAATAATGAGAGAAATTAGAGGAAAAAGATTCACTGGAAAAGAAGGTGGAATGACGGCACAAAAAAAAGCACAAGATAAAAACATTCTACCTTTCATGCATATAAATACATTTATATTAACGCTACACAGTTCGATGTGGTTGTCCCATCTTCTTTAGAGAGCAAACAGAAAAAACAGTTCTACTTGTTGTTGACAAGCTCAGCGAGCGATCATAAGAAGCTTTCAAGTTCAGTAAAGCAGCTGAATACTTCCAATAGTGTTTGCAAGTTAAAATATAATGATATGTTATTATAGAGAATAATGATATGGTATTATAGACAGTAATGACATGTTATTATAGGGAATCACTTTGTAGGGAACTGCTTAACCTGACCCTAGTATATGTTCATGTTCTGGCCAAAGAGACAGTACTTAAATAGTGAGAATATTTAAAATGATCTTTCTTTGACAAATCTTTAGGAGAAATGTTTTAGTTCAACACATAGTGAAGAGTCTTAAGTAAAAATGAGTTTACTTTCATACTTTCTGCCATTTCATTTACTCATTTTCCTCATTCCCTCTGTCGTTCTTTAAAGCTGAACCATACACCTCTATCTACTTTTATAAGTAACAATTTTTTTTTTTTTTTTAAATTCATCTACACAGTGTCGCAGATTAAACGTAGTTGTTTATAGACATGAAAGACATAGTAAAGAAGAGAAGTAAAGCAGACGGAGAGTCACATTTTAACTTAATGATATTGTATTAATTTTTCTTGAACTTTCGAACAAATTCTTTATTGTTATTTGAATTGATCAAGTTAAGAAATCTTTTCAGAATGGTACGCTGAACTTTCATATTACTGTTTATGATTATACAATACCTCCTGGTTATTTGTAGAGCGATTAAACCATTGACCCTTGAATTACTTGAGGCAAGGTCAAAGTTGCGAGTGGCATATCCAAGCAGAAGATGCATCTATAAATAAAATATATGTTCTAAGTTTCAATAATAATTTTATAAATGGGCATTACTTCCTTTGGAGACTTATGAAATGAAAGGTCATTCAAAAAAGAATAATATATATGACGATGCAATGTTTTAAAATGCATAAATGAGAAAACAATATATCAGTTTCATATTTTAACAATAAACGTGTATTAAAAATTGTTTTAACCTTTTTTTATGAGTTATATTATGGCATTAAATGTACAGTGGTCTGCGCGAGGCATTTATTTCATTAAATGAGAGTTAGGATGAAGAAAGCTTAAACATTTCTAAACCCAGGGATTGATATCAAGCCATTCCTCCACTTAGTACCATTCCCTCCATCTTTCACACAGAGCACCATTCCCTCCATCATTCACACAGAGCACCTTTCAATCCAGCCTTCACACAGAGCACCATTCAATCCATCATTCACACAGAGCACCATTCCCTCCATCATTCACACAGAGCACCATTCCCTCCATCATTCACACAGAGCACCATTCAATCCATCCTTCACACAGAGCACCATTTAATCCATCATTCACACAGAGCACCATTCCCTCCATCATTCACACAGAGCACCATTCAATCCATCCTTCACACAGAGCACCATTCAATCCAGCCTTCACACAGAGCACCATTCACTCCAGCCTTCACACAGAGCACCATTCACTCCATCCTTCACACAGAGCACCATTCCCTCCATCCTTCACACAGAGCACCATTCCCTCCATCCTTCACACAGAGTACGAGGTCACTGACAGGGAGAACATGGGGAAGGAAAAGCTGGAAAAACTATAAGTGACTGGACAGCCTGAAATAGCTTTGGAAGACAGCATAACAAGATGAATCAGAAATAAGAACTTACAGGCATCAAGTCTTGGGGGGGGGGGGAGACTGCATAGCAAGATGAATCAGAAATAAGAACTTATAGGTATCACGTCTTGGGGGGGGGGGGGGGGGGGAAGACAGCATAGCAAGATGAATCAGAAATAAGAACTTATAGGCATCAAGTCTTGGTGGGAAGACAGCATAACAAGATGAATCAGAAATAAGAACTTATAGGTATCAAGTCTCGGGGGGAAGACAGCATAACAAGATGAATCAGAAAAATAAGAACTTACAGGTATCAAGTCTTGGTGGAAGACAGTATAACAAGATGAATCAGAAATAAGAACTTACAGGTATCAAGTCTTGGTGGAAGACAGTATAACAAGATGAATCAGAAATAAGAACTTACAGGTATCAAGTCTTGGGGGGAAGACAGCAGAAAGAACTATCTAGAAAGATGTTTTCAGTCTCTCGGCACAGCCAGGAGGAGAACAATTTATAATTGGGCACACCGTCCCACTGTTCTAAAAACATGAATGAGGTTTCTGAAAAATGCTTTTATTGTGGTACTGGGTACTGGAAAATCATCATCATCATCATCATCAGGTGTCGTGCCGACTGGCGTTGGCTATTATGCTTCTCCAGAGTACCCGATCCTTCATGCAGGCCATGAGTTCAGTTGGTGATCTCCTCTCACACCAACCCGTCAGACTGTCCAGTATCATTTCTCTTGGTCTTCCTCTTGATCTTCTTCCTTCTATTTTTCCTGTTGTTATAATATTTTCAATGCCCCCTCTTCTCATTGCATGTCCTATGAAAGTACATTGTCTCTCTCTTATCTTTCTGACAAGGTTTTTTGTCTCTCCAGCTCCTCTCATACATTCTTCATTAGTTATTTTTGCTTTCCAGGGGATTCGCAACATTCTTCTAATAAACCACATTTCTGCTGCTTCCAATGATTTTTGTGCAGACTTGCCTATTGTCCATGATTCACTTCCATATAACAAGATAGGTTCAATATAGCATTTTAGGACTCGTTTTCTAACATTCATTGATAAAGATGTGTTAGCTAATATGTTTCTCATTCTCTGAAATGCAGTCTTTGCTTGGCCTATTCTGTTCCTAATTTCTGTTTTGCATTTCCCATCTGAAGTTATTACTGCTCCAAGGTATTTGAATTTCTGCACCTGCTTCAGAATGGTTCCGTTTAATTTAATACTGCATGCTGGTGGATTCTGTTTCTTAGATATAACCATAGTCTCTGTCTTTTTGATGTTCAAAGTAAGGCCTTTCTGTTCACTTTCTTTGGTGACTTTATCCAAGAGATTTTGCAGGTCTTGTTGGTTCTCAGCTATCAGTACTGTGTCGTCAGCATACCGAAGGTTGTTAATATTGTATCCTCCAATTTTTATGCCTGGTTCTGTGATGATTGTTCTTAGAATATTCTCGCTGTACAGAGAAAAAAGGTCTGGAGATAGTACACATCCTTGTCGCACCCCTTGTTTTATAGGTTGATATTTTCCAATTCTATTTTCAACTCGAACTGCTGCTTCTTGCTGCCAGTATAGATGTTTTACAATCCTCAAGTCTTTGCCTTCTATATTGATGTCTTCAAGCATTTTAATAATTTCACTATGTTTCACCTTGTCAAATGCCTTGGTGTAATCAATGAAGCATAAGTAGAGATCTTTCTGTACTGCTAAATCTCTTTCTGTTAGTGTTCGTAAAGCATAAATGGCATTGTGTGTTCCCTTTCCTTCAACAAATCCAAACTGTTCATCTGCTATTTCCATTTTTATCTTTTTCCTTGTTCTTCTCATAATTATTCTCAGAAGTAGCTTCGTTATGTGACATGACAGGCTGATAGTCCGGTGGTCGTCACATTCCTTCGCACCTGGTTTCTTTGGTAGTGCTATAAACGTGGATTTAATCAGGTCACTAGGAATATAACCACTGTTGTAAATGTCATTCAGTAACTTGGTTATTATTTTTATTCCTGTCTCCTCTAGTGCCTCTATTTCTTTTATTGTTATATTATCAGGCCCAGTCGCTTTTCCTTTCTTCATGTGTTTGATGGCATCTATGATTTCATCTTCAAGTATTGGCAGTCCATGACAGTTTTCAGTATCTGGTGTTAATTCTGGTCTTTCTCCTTCATATAGCTCACCGATATACTCTGTCCACCTGTCCACAATGTCTTCTTTTCCCATTAACATTTTACCTTCTTTCGATTTCAGGCATCCTGTGGTATATTTTGTTTTCCTGCCTGTGAGTTCATTAATTTGTTTGTGCATGTTTTTGCTGTCTTTATTATGAGCGTCCTCTATCTGTCTGCACTGTTCATTTAACCACACTTCTTTTGCTTCTCTGCATTTGCGTCTTATTTCTTTATTTATCTTGATATATTTTTCCTCGTTATTTTTACTCCTCCTCCTCTTGTCCATCAGTCCTAAGATGTCGTCTGTCATCCATTTATTTTTAGGGGCTTCTTTTTTCGGTGGTATTATCTTCTTAACAGTTTAGTGGATAGAATCTCTTAACATTTCCCATTGTTCATCTATACTATTTATCTTTGCTATTGCATTGTATCTATTTGTTATAATAACTTTATATTGTTCTCGCAGTTCTTGGTCATTTTTAAGAAGTTCTGTATTCAGTTTGATGTTTCTCACTTTTCTGCCTGCTTTCTTTAGCTTTATTCTAACTTTTCCACAGAGTGGATCATGGTCACTATTGCAGTCAGCTCCTGGCATGGTTTTTGTTGTCAGTAATGCATTGCGGAATCGTTTGTTGATTAATATGTAGTCTATCTGGTTAAATGTCTTTTTGTCTGGGCTGCACCACGTTGCCAGTCTTCGAGGATGTTGTTTAAACCAGGTGTTTCCTACAACCATGCTATGTATTCTTGCCCATTCAATTAATTTATAACCTCTGTCATTCCTCTCCCCCAGTCCATAGTCACCAACGATGTCCGAAGTTCTTCCTTTACCAACTTTGGCATTAAAATCTCCCATGACTATGGTAACTTCATGTGACTTTGTGTGTTTTAGTGCTGTCTCTATGTCATTATAAAATATCTGTACATCTTCTTCAGAGCTTTCAGATGTTGGAGCGTACACTTGTATAATATTTATGTTTATTGGTTGTCCTTTCAGTTGGCTAGCAGGACTCTGTCCGAGATGTTCAAATATCCTACAATTGTCCTTGCCGTTTGTTCATCAAATATAATTCCTACTCCTCGTTCATGTTTCTCACTTCCTGAATATATTATTGTATATTTATCTGAGTTTATCTTTCCTGCACCTGTCCATCTAACTTCACTCATTCCTAATATGTTGATCTTCATCCTTTCCATTTCCATCTTTACATTTTCTAATTTTCCAGCCTGGAATAAAGTTCTTACATTCCATGTTGCTATTTTGAACTTGTTAGTTTTGCCACCAGTAGCTTGATGACGATCTGGCCTCACCTGTGGCTCGTGAGCTGCCCTACCGGACGAGGCTGTTCCAGAGGAACATCCGTTAACGTCGTTCATGATGAATCTATTACTCTGAATAAGCATAATTGTTCTTGGGAGCTACAACAGTGGTTTCCCGTTGCCTTCTGCCGGTTTGTGTACGTACTCTTCGCTAGCCTTTGGACACCCTGTCCTACCCGCAAGGCAGCGGGAGCGAGAGTTTTTAAGGCGCCTCTGACCCGCCTGGTATTCCCTTCACTGAGCACCTGAGGCACTTTTAGGAGTAGTAGAGCCACCTACTACCCCACCTCGCTCTCTGAGTCTACCGCCAGTTGGTCCGCGCCTGCTTATTTGGACAACTCCTTATTCACAGGGATCCTCCATATCTGGAGGACTTTCACCATCCGCCACCTGTGACGCGCTGGGTTGGGGATGGTCGCCCCAGCTTTACCCAGTTTACTGGAAAATACCACATAATAACTTCAAGCATCTCTGTATATTTCAAGAATGAGAAAAAAAAGCAAAGTTTATTACAGTTAAGTAACATATTTTTGTCTCGGTATGCAAATATGGGGATACCATTTTTTTATTTCTCTATCATACACTGAGGCGTTAGTTTTCTAGTTCAGTTTTGTGTGATTCGCCCAATCTCATGATTTTTTGTTCCTCTCATATTCGTGCTATCGTGAGTTGTCTCTCTTTTATGTATGTGTAGATACCACGTATTTTTGTGATGTTTCTCTTTTTTTTTAATACAGCAAATCTGTCTCTTTCTATATTAAATGTTTGTTTCACACAGCCACGTGTTTTGTCTCTTTTTTTTTTTTGGACCAGAATGATTTTCTTTCTCAATGTTATCTGTTTATCTTATATGCGTTGATGATATTTCTGTGATGTGTTCCAGAATAAGTTTTCACTCTCAGCGTTACATCCTTTCTTCTTCTTCCTGGAACTACGGCGATGTAGTGAAGTCCTTCAGGCATATCTCCATGATGGCTGCGAGCGGTTGTTCTATTCCTTCAGTACACGGGTTGAGCTAGAAAGCAGAGGGTGTGCAATACTTCTTAACAGACTCTATCGCCTTGGGAACTATGGCGGTACCTGTGCCCTAAGACAGGTTAGACATGTATTGGAAAGGGGTGAGACAGGTAGGGTCTTGATCAGCTATTGTTCACCAACCCTGATGCTAGCATGTCAGCTACTGGTCACTGACTGCCAACCCGGACAGCGTCTTCTCCTCCTTCACTCTCACGAGAATTTATACCAAAGTCGGTGGAAAATGTCTTCTACTCCAAGGAAACCTGAAAATTAATCATTTAATAAACATGCAGATGTGAGTGACAGGAAAATGATGATGATGGGGACATATAGCAAATGTCTGGAAAGATATCTGCCTAAGTTTTTGTTAATTTTTAAAATTGCAACTTCAATGCGTGTTCAACATCATTTGTACAGTCAGTTCATTATTTCATTATTAATGTAGTGAAGAGCAAAATCTCTATCTTAATACGAAGAAAACTAAATTGATGACAACTGACAAAACAAACAAGGCAACTGAAAAATGTATCAGTGAGGAAAAACTGGAAGAAGTGCAGAGTTTTGAATATCTTGGTTCACTACTAAATAATAATGGAGATACAATGAGGGAAATTAAAAGGAGGACATCTATCGCTCTTCAGAAAGTAAAACAAATAAAGAATCTGAGGAGAGGAACAGACAGAACTACAAAAATAAGATTTTGAAGGGCATGCATCTTTCCCATCGCAACATATGCCTGTGAGACCTTAACAAAATAGCTGAGAAACATACAACGGATGAGAAAAGAAAAACAAGACACCCCTATACCCTTTTCACTTTGACACCTCAAGGGAAAAGAAAGAGGGGCAGGCCATTGGGGGAGATGGAGAAAAGGGATAAACTTACCATCTTATCTTATCTTATATATCATTTCAACGATAGATACTCAGGGATAAACTTACCATACATTCAGTCATTTCGCCATGTACAACGTCTATTGTGGAGGCTGCAGCTAGGCCAGATTCCATTGCTGATGTGGATATTATGACAGCTAAAACTACTAACCTCTATTTTAATTCTCTGTTACGATCTAATTTTTTACATAGCACACAGATCTACGGATAGACAATATATCCACAAAACTGTTCGATGAAATTATGAAACATATCAACATGTGTCTCCCATTTAATCTGCCAATCAATCCAATGTTACAGACTTACCTTAGTCTGCCAGTCAATCCAATGTTATAGACTTACCTTAGTCTGCCAATCAATCCAATGTTATAGACTTACCTTAGTCTGCCAATCAATCCAATGTTACAGACTTACCTTAGTCTGCCAATCAATCCAATGTTATAGACTACCGCTGACAATCTTAATGGAGTAATTTTAAGCTTGATTTCAGAAACATAATTATCATAGGAACCACGACGGGATTCTTTATTAAAGCGCGAAAATTAGATTTCACTTTCTACGTTCACCTTTCAAAGGTTTTACTGTGCTTTGCAGTCTTTCTGTGTTAAACACATCGAGATGTTATATTAAACACGTAGAGCTGGTATGTTAAACACGTTAGAGACACAGAGCTTTATAGTAAACACATCGAGATGATGTGGTAAACAAGTAGATATGTACGAGGGATGATTAATAACTTCGCGGCGTAGGTGCAACGGGTTGTTTGTGGAAATCTTTTTAGGGTTATTTCTCAACATAGTGCCCTTACAAGTTTATGCGCTTAGTCTAGCGATCCTGGAGCATACGGATCCCTTCTTTGTAAAAGTCAGCATCTTGTAGATGATTTCCAGTACAAAGTGGTCTACAGCATGAATGACATCATCATCTGAAGCAAATTTGCGACCACTGAGCTCCTTTTTGCGTTTGGTAAACAGATAATAGTCTGAAGGGGCCAAATCTTGGGAATAAGGAGGATGATCAAGAAGCTGGAAGCCGCATTCATGAATGGCAGCCATTGCCACCGTCGACTTGTGAACTGGAGCATTGTCTTGATGAAAGATGACTCATCTCGTCAATTTCCCTCGATTCTTTTCCTTCAGTTTGACCCGCAGCTACTTCACAAAATTAGCGTAATAGGCCCCGATGACAGTTCTGCCCTTTTGAAGATAGTCTACCAATAGCACACTTTCTGAATCCCAAAAGATGGAAGTCATCACTTTGCCTGCAGACAGAACCATCCTTGCTTTCTTTGGAGTTGGGGACCCATGATGTTTCCACTGCTTTGACTGTTCTTTGGTTTCTGATTGAAAAATGATGAACCCAAGTCTCATCCATTGTCACAAATTGCTGAAGAAACTTTTCAGGTTCTGCAGAAAAATGGCCAAGATTTTATCTTGACATGTTGAGACGCTATCGTCTGTGATCAGCTCCAAGAAGTTTCGGGACTTATCGAGCAGAGACCTTTGTCATTTGACGATCATTGTGAATAATGGCATGAACACGTTCCTGGGAGATGCCCAACTCAGTAGCAATGTACCACTCAGTTAGTCGTCGATCCTCCATTATCATGTCATGGATTCTGTCGGTGGTTTCATCGGTGGTTACCGTTCTTGGTCTTCCTGGACGGGGATCATCTTCCAGACTCTCCCTTCCATGTTTGAACTGAGCTGCCCATTTCTCCACTGTGCTGTAAGAAGGGGAACTCTCCTCTAGAGTCTCTACCATAACCCCATGGATCTCCTTCGATGATAAGCCACTGATGCAGAGGTAGCGAATGGCTGCTCCATGAAAAATGTTATCCATTTTTTCACTTTCTGCCACCCTTACCACTTCAGTAGCCTGTAAAAAATTGGTTGCATTTAATTTCTTGAAACATTAATCTGATCTAATATCAACTGTGGGTTTCAAGTATTTGTACCTTAGGCCGCGAATTTATCAATCAACCCTCGTATATTAGAGCTGATGTTTTAAACACGTAGAGGTGTATATTAAACACATACAGAGCTATCATGGTAAACATTTTAAACACAAAAGGCATCACTGTTAAAGGCATACTTATTTTTTACACATAGTTTCGAAGTAGTCTTCGAATAATTCAGTAATAAATTCACATTTTAAACACACATATTTATCGTAAACTGTCATATATTTAAAAATATAGTTTAGTTTCATGAACTACTCTATTCATCTTTTTCATCCATTCTGACATAATGTATAATTCTACATGCAAATGTTGCCTAGAAATTACCGTCTTTATTCGCTACTCTACTGTCATCTATGTGTACAATGTACTAGTGTACACTGCTATATAGACAGACTTTATTTTTGCTGACATTTAACATAAAATAAAATGTACGAGGTGCCCATTTCACGTAGCGTGGTTGTCTGGAGTCCAGCAGATCCGAACCCAGGTCGTTACCTTCTTTTGAGGTCACAGACAATATTTATTCGTTGTATCTAACCACATAAATCTCACTGTTACTCTGTCATTCGTTCGCTCATCCTCTCATACGTAAATAATTACTTGTCTCATTACAAACCTAATTAAACCCTTATTTTACTTTCAAACCATTCTACCTATCTACGCACCCACCCATCCATCCACCTACCTACAATTACTACCCACCCAGCCTTCTATCTATCTTCCTACCTACTTAAGTAACAAGTCAGGGATCTGTCTATCTTCCTACCTACCTATTAGCCCATACACCTACGTACCTTTCCACCCATGTATTTACCTACCCTCCTACTTACTTATTTACCTACTCACCAACGAATATACATAACCACCTACTATTCCTACCTATCTTCCTACTCACCCAAATATCTACCTACTTTCCTCATTATCCATCTACCCACACACCCACCTAAGTACATTCCCACCCAGATACCTATCTACTTTCCTAATACTTACCTACATACTCACCTAGCCACCTACTTATCAACCTACCTTCCTATCCACCCATCTACACATCCGTCTTCCTACCTTCGCATCCCCCCCACCATCTTACACACCCAGCCACCAACCTATCTTCTCACCCAATAACCCACTCACCCATCTACCTACGTTTCTTTCTACCTATTCACCCATTCACCTACCTCTTCACCCAACCACCTACATAACCACCCATCTAACAACCTATCTACCCTCCAGTTGCTTACAAACTTGGCATCTGTATACCTGACTACTCAACCATTTACTTCTCAATATATACAATTACGTGCATAATTATTATCTACCTACCTACCTACCTACCTACTTACCTACCTACCTACCTACCTACCTACCTACCTAACTACCTACCTACCTACTTACCTACCTACACACGCCTGCCTACTAAGCTATCGTTTATTTTCTTAATTACCTAAGGATACCTACTCACCATCACACCTACCTCTAATCTAAACAACATGCCTTCCTGTCATTTAGTAACTTAGACTGTTGGCGATGTGACGAGCAACTTATTTCTTTGTTTGTCTGTGTCAAAGTCGTACATCTGGCACAATTTAATAACCAAGTCCGTCAGTCATTTGCATGTCCCTTGCAGAGCTTTGCCTCCCTAACAGCTCTCCTGTAGGCCTCTCAATTGTAAGCAAAATGCCCTGCTGCTGATGCACCCATTTGCAGATTATCAACTATTTAATAACTAAGAGAAAAGTCAATAACAGAGCACGGGACGACTCTAGTTCTCGCACAGCCTGAACGTTGCAGACACGCTTGAGTTATTGTTGCATTGTGCCTGTGTCCCCGAGTGTGTATGTTTGGGTGTATACGTGTGTGTTTACGTCTGTTTAGTGTGTGTTTACATGTGTTTTTACGGGTATAAACGGTGATCTACAGCCTATAAAGTAGCAGCCGTGTCATATATTTTAGCATATAAATTGGATGAACCAATCAAAGTAAAGGTAGCTTCGACTCTAAAAGTAGAACAAAGATGGCGATATTCTAGCTGAGAACTAGCCCCGCTTACGGCAAAAACGATTAGTCATTGGCTGGTTATACCAGCGTGAAAAAAAAAAACCTGAGAGTTTGGGGCAAGGATTTATTCAATATTCTCTTAGGCAACGTTCTGTATGTTTTATTACTTGTTTTATGTGGTGTCTGTGTGAAGAAAACAAGATGAATTCAAACATAAATCTCATTTGTTTGTTGATCAGCAGCGCCATCTGTGTCACATTAACCTCGACGTCTTGTGCTTACGAGGTAAGTTCCTTTGCACTGTTGGAATATGATAAGAAAAATGATCTTCGAGATAACATAGATAAGATTCAAAATAATCTATTCCAGATATGTCATTTAGTTTCAGTGCATACGCTGTCATTAGACCGGCCGTGACAGTCGCAAATGAAACAGATCACAGAGGGGCTCATTACAGAGTTTTTAGGTTCACAGTTTTATACATATTGTGGTTTTTAAACAAAAATTTCCTACGAATTATCAGTTTTTAAAAACTGAAGCAGGTGATAATTATTTTTGTTTGTTTGTGGGAGAAATTGAAGGGGGCGGGGGTAGTAAAAGTAGTAACAGTCCCTAAGGCACAAGATAGTCCTGCCTTGCAACTAAAAGGTAGATCACGAGCAATATACAGCCAGCACAACACTGGAATCATTTCTCTATAAAAACTAAAGAACATCCTAATGTCGAAGGTCGAACAAGTATGACCACGCCCCTAGTGTAATGAGGCTACTCTCCAGGATAAACGTAAATAGAAGTATATGGTGCAGTTTTACAAAGCGGCAGAGGGAGTGAGTAAAATGAGGAGAAAACGAGTAGAAAGTATGAGAGTAAGATGACAACGTATAAATGAAAAGCATGCAACATCTGATATTTCGGCGTGAGCATTTTTTCGAGGATTACATGCACAAACAAAACGACATATAACTATCTTAGTGGCGTCCTCCTGAACAGGAAACAACACAAGAATGCGTGTCACTTTGACTAGGCATAGAGACCACAGGGGGCCACAAAGGAAACTAAAGGAAACCAGGAAACCTACTTTTAGGAGATCGTTTTTATCTTAACGACATTTCTGTGAGGACTTGGACCGCTGTGGCTAAACATTTTTGCCTTAGCAACCGCAGGGGAAAGCAGGACATTTCTGTTAGTGCGATCCGTTCTTGTTCTGCTGATATACGATCTCGGAGGGTCCTAGAACAGCGCCTTATTTTCCAGGCTGGCTGTCTCCACTCAGCAGGAATTACCAATGTCTTCAGCTTCCTTTAATTTCTTTAGTTTTTCACTTTTTTTTTCTCGGTGATTTACACTCTACGTTCTTCTTTCTTTCTCCTAGCTTTCCACCCCCCCCCCCCACTTCTCTGGCGGCCTACAGGTGTTTTTGCTCCTCCGGGTCTGGTCCCATTCACCAGGTTTATTATCTCCCTGCTTTCCTCGCTCCACTACGCTTTGCGTCTCTAGTGCGCTACGTGTGTTTATGGCACGTTCTGTTCATTCCTAACTCTTCTTTCATAATTTCTCCGCTTCCCCCTCTTCTCCACTCCCCCTCCCCCCTTCGATACTGGTATCTATTGTCCTTCCGTCTCTCCTTTTCCCCGCCTCCTATTTCCTATTGGGTTCTCTGGTTTCCTTTGTAGGGCCGCCCATCCCCCGTGGTCTCTATGTCTAGTCAAAGGGACACGCATTCTTGTGTTGTTTCCTATTCATGAGGACGCCACTAAGATAAGTTATATGTCGTTTTGTTTGTGTATGTAATCTTCGAAAAAGGCTCACGTCGACATATTGGATGTATGTTTTTCATTTATACATTCTCATCTTACTCTAATACTTTCTATTCGTGTTCTTCTCATTTTACTCACTTTCCCTGCCGCTTTGTAAAACTGCACCATACACCTTTATTTACCTTTATTATATGAACCAGTTTTACCGCAGTCGCCATCCCTTTTATCCAGGATAAACGAATGGCTGGTTATTTCGAAAACACATTCATGTACCTTTTCAGGGATATAAATTATTATACGATTTTTAATAAAAAAGAGTATTAATGCAACATATTAGGAAACACCAAGATACAGAACCCGATGGTTTTCTCCAATTTGACTGTATGTTAGGTTGTTGTAGCAGACTCGAGAAATTTGATTCATCCCTGGACAAACCGAGACGGGATAAACCGAGATCCGGTTAAAGGGAGACCGGATAAAAGGGAGTCTGCTGTGAGATACTGATGAGATGAACCCTAACTCTGATACTATTAAATACACCTTCCTATTCGTCTGGTCAATATTTCGCTGGAAAGTAGACTTATCAATGAAGAAAGTAATATTAATAATAACAATAACATTTATCAACTGTTATCCTAGTCTTCAGTACTGCTGGACTTTGCATGTTTCATACTGTATTCTGTAGTGGTTTAGATAAAGATGATGATGATGATTTTCAAAGCAAATCTACGAAACGCCCTGGAGACTTCAGACCAGCTGATCAAAGTACTCTGTTCTTACTGAAATTCATGGTCTGAATGTTTCCTGCAACTCTGTCTGGATGTAATAGGAAAGACAGACATTTTTTTCCCCTTTTCTTCTTCTTCTTTACTTTCTAGCTTACTCATTTCTGACATTTGTTTCACTGGAAAGACTGAAACGTTCTATCTGAGGCCTGTGTCCCGGTCGGCCTAGGTAGGTCTAAGGTAACATCTGGTCTGAATGCCAAAGGGTGTTTTTTTTTGTTGTTGTTGCTATTTTTCTTAATGGACTATCTCCATGTTATGATCTTTAATTTATTCTTAATCTTGTTAAAACAAAAAACTCCTGACAACAAACTGTTGATGGCAGAATGGAAGAGACACCCTGACGGAGCACTTCCTTTTGAGGAAAATGTAAGTTTTAAATAAACAAAAGAATATTACTTTCTCACCACACATTTAATCTGCCATAAATACGATTTCTCCGGCAAGCGAAGGCGACCATGTTAAAACAAGTAACGCCATTAGCGACAAAGAGACTGAAACAGGTCAGGACCCGCGCCTCTCTCATAAGGTTGTACTGAAGATACCCAGACTGCTATAGGAAACATCCAGGCTAACAGACAAGGACTAACGTACTCACGATGATGGTGAAGTTTGTTTGAAAACCCGCTTTTAACATCCACTATAAAAATAAGAAAAAGCCACTTTTCTCTATCCTAATTCACGTAAGTCATATTTATTGAAAAATTCTTTTTTTTTCATGATAGCAAACAGTGTTAATGAAGTATCAGCTTTATGTAACTGTTATAAGACGAGGAGTCCACACTGGATCATGACAAAACTGACTACTGAATGTTGTCTCTGGTGAAACAGTAAACAAAAGAGCATGAGATAAATTTATCCACGTCAGACAAAACGTTGTTAGAAGAAAACCATCTGTAACATCTTATATCTTATATCTTATATCCTTCCCGTGCCGTTAGACGTCA
Organism: Achatina immaculata; assembly: GCA_009760885.1. NCBI lineage: Eukaryota > Metazoa > Mollusca > Gastropoda > Stylommatophora > Achatinidae > Lissachatina > Lissachatina immaculata. Next base: position 14,910,287 of record CM019716.1, read on the forward strand.
CATAGGGCTCGCAAAGTAGTTCGCCAATTTTTCCTGTCTTCGGCGAGTCTTTCAACCTCATCAAAGGATTTTATGCCTGTTAACTTGGCCTCTCTTAATAATGTTCTCTTCAGAGTTTCACGCGGTCTGCCCCTTTTTCTTCGGCCTGTTGTGTTCCACTTGATAGCTTGTTCTGTAACATACAGTGTTCTTTTTATTCTCAAGGTCTATGCAAACTTTATTTACATATTAGTGAGTGTTGCAGTGTTTGTGATAGTTTCTGGTCTTGTATATGAAGAACAAGTAGTTTGTAGTAAGTGGCACGGTTGTCTAACGAAATGGAGAAAACCTTGGATTCTCCCATGATACCTGTAAGCTCTTTGTGTAGTTGCTAAGAATGTGGCAGGGCTCTTGGTTCGCCGGCTAAACCAGTCATCCAGAGATCACAGTTTCAAGGGTTACCCCCACCTCCTTCCCTTCTACTCGGTTTGGGCCTAGCCAGAATGATACGTCCCGTGTGCTAATCTCTCTGATGTCTGTCCACTTCGTAGGTCGTCTTCAAGTTCTCGCTGAATGCCATGAAAGTGCGGAATTTTCTAAACGACATCGACTGCTAAGATTTTTATGTTTGTTTTTTAAATCCCGTTTGCTTGAGACTGAAGATTTCCCAGGACAAAACGCAGTAACTGTTTGACAAATGGAGACCTTAACAATGAAAAGAACTCTTATGTCAAAGCTGGAATATTTGAAAAATACAAGTTTTGACTCGTGCAACTGAATGGCGTAAGTTTCGCTAGGGCGACCGAAGAGATAATACAATGACCATTTACCAGAACAAACCAATTTTTTCCTCTAGGACTGTTCTTGCTGGAACGGAATTGCTACCTGCGAGAATTTCCAAACGATACCCCCGCTGCTAACTGGACCTAACGTCACTGATACCTCCATGTTAACTTTTAACGTAAGTTCATCACCATAGTATCATAAACTACTACAGCATTTAGTAAGTCATATAAGTCAGTGTAGTAATATTCAGTTACAGCAAATAGCATACGCGCTGGGTAATGATCATAGATTATACTAACTCTGAATATGATGAAGAAACAAAAGTTGCAGTAATATAAATTCATACGTCCAACATAAAGTGAATGCTGTCACAATAGCCACAAACGTGGATGTGAAACCTACGGTAATAATATAACTTAGAACCTGGATTGTGTGATTTTTGTTTTTATTTCATTCATAATTATTTTCTTAAGAGTTCATCATACATTTTTATGCACCAAAAATGCTCAACGTGCGGAATTAAGAAAATACGTAATTTCTGATTTATTTCTTTGTTAAAAGTTGATTACTTTCAAGACATGACAAAACAGAGGGTCAGAATCTTGGTGTTTGCTTAATAATTTGATGAAAGGCGGGCGTGGGAGTTGATATGATCTGTATGCTGGTGGAGCGTATAAAGAAGTTTGCTTGTGAGGAAAAAACTAGCCGGTTTCACATTCTATTCTACCCTATGTGTATGACCTTCACCATGAAAGCACAAGGTCATGGTTGCAGGTGAAGAAAACAAGGCTATAGTTGCAGGTGAATAGAGCAAGATCATAGTTACAAGGGGATACAAAGTTATAACTGCAGGGAGATACAACAGTGTCATATTTGCACGGGGATACAAAGTTATAACTGCAGGGAGATACAACAGTGTCATATTTGCACGGGGATACAAAGTTTTAACTGCAGAGAGATACAACAGTGTCATATTTGCACGGGGATACAAAGTTTTAACTGCAGAGAGATACAACAGTGTCATATTTGCACGGGGATACAAAGTTATAACTGCAGGGAGATACAACAGTGTCATATTTGCAAGGGGATACAAGATTATAATTTCAGGGAGATAAACAATGTCATAGTTGCAGGTAGATGCAAAAAGTCATATTTTCATGGAGATGCAGCAAAGTTCATAGTTGGGACATAGCAAGGTTATAGGTGGGGGATATACAAGATCATAGTTGTATGTGAATAGAACGAGGTCTTACTTGCAGGTGCATTATGTACGGCGGCTCTCAACAGAGCACACACACGAAGTTGTCACGGAAAAACTAGATTCCAAATACCAGTACAAGATCAGTTTATTCACTCATCAGTTGGCGAACACACCGTCACTTATTACTTCAAATGTCACCTTATTCATTGTATATGACGCAGGTCTCTGAGATTTAGCCCAGATACTCACGAATAGCAACAGTTTGTACAAGTGACACACTTTGCTAGTGGCCTCCATGCATTTCTTTCTCTCTCTCCCTCTCTCCTTCTCTCTGTCTCTGTCTCCCTCTCCCTCCCTCTCTCCCTCTCCCTCTCTCCTTCTCTCTATCTCTCTCTCCCTCTCTCTCTCCCTCCCTCTCTCTCTCCCTCCCTCCCTCTCTCTCTCCCTCCCTATCTCTCCCTCTCCATCCCTCTCTCTCTCCCTCTCCCTCTCTCTCCCACTCTCTCTCCCTCTCTCTCTTCCACTCTCTCTCACTCTCCCTCTCTCTCCCACTCTCTCTCCCTCACCCTCCCTCTCTCTCCCTCTCTCTCCCACTCTCTCTCTCCCTCGCGTCAGTCTCTGACGTCATACTTCCGCCAGCCGCTCACAGTCACTCGACACGTTCCCCTTACACGTGAAACAAAATGGTAGTTGCAAGTGAACATAACAAGGTCACAGCTGCAGGGACATATGAAAAAAAGATCATAACTCTAGAGACAAGGTCACTGTTACAATGAGATACAAGGCGATAAGGTGTAAAGAGATAACAACAAATTCATAGATGGAACGACACAGAGCAAGCTCAATATCCTGATTGGATAATTTATTCGGTTAATTGGTTTCACGCAAAGTGCACTAAAGTAATGCACTGTCTCGGAATACTTGCTTGTTAAAAACACATGTATATCAAGTGCTAGTAGATGAAGATTAACTCATTCCAGTGTAACCATGTGTAATAAAACGTTTCTCTTTCTCTTCTAGTACGGCAACATAATCGACGTACCCAGCCACAGTCTACCTCCACGTCTCTTCAGTCTTACATTCAATGGCCATCCACTAACTAACATATCACCAGATGCGTTTCAAGACTCTCCCAGGTTACAAGTGATAGACTTTAAAGAAGCAAAGTTTACTAAGCTACCAGAGGCACTGTTCCAGCTGAGAAATTTATCATGGTTTACGATAACTGACACTCATATAGATATGTGGAACACCACCATATTGGAACATATCGGGAGCCCGATAGAAATGCTGACTTTGAGGAACGTTGGTTTGTCCTCTTGGCCCAGCTGGATTCCATTCTTTCATTCGCTCAAGATCCTTGATCTTTCTTTCAATCCATTAGTACGATCTGTTCCTGATGATGCTTTCAGCCATATTGAACATACACTGAAAAGTATATATCTTTCTGACACTGGATTGACACAAATGCCAAATACAGCTAACATATCTGGACTTATCAACTTGGATGTAGGAAATAATAAAATCTCCCAGCTTACATCTGACAGACTTTCGCCGAGTATTCTTGATCTTGACCTAAGAAACAACAGCGTGACTGAAATCACAAACACAAGCTTCAGAAAGAATTCTTTAATACAGACATTAAATTTAGATTACAATCCATTAACTACAATTTGGCTGTCAAGTTTCGAAAACGTCCTTAATCTATCTGATCTTTCTCTTTCATATACACGCTTGACTGAAATTCCCCTGGCTCTGACATCTTTGACCACACTGAAATCTTTGGGTTTGACAAAAGTTGCTCAAATATCTTGCCCTCATCCTCCTCGCGAAGAACTAGTCCAATGGTTTAAGTCATACAATGGGACGCTCCGTGTCTCTGGTGCTTGTCCTAGCGGTCAGGGGTTTGAAAGTTATTTAAACGGTTTTAGTATTACAAGTACAGTTCATGGTAACAGTGTTGTGCCTGTTTTTATGTGTGTGTTTCTATTGCTGTTTGAAATTGAAATTTGAAAGAAAGATTGCTCGCACTTTTTACGTGCACCTTCTTTACATTATACAGAAATGACTAGGGCGAGTTTACCTGAAATTAAGAAGTAAATATCGAAATGAATTGTCTAATTAAATAAAGGCGTGTTTGATGATGACCAGTAACAAAACTATATCTGTGATCATTGTAAGATAGAACTTGATAAAGACACAATAATCAACCAGTTCCACCTCCGTTTTGGAAATTAATAGACAACTTTAATGAAGAAGAAAGAATATTTGTAATCGTTGGCAAACATAAAACTAGAAACTTTCGCCTACAAACACAGAAATTTTACTAATAATGCTAAAGAAAAACATGGGAGAAGGACAACAAATGTTGGCAATGTGGAGGGGGGAGAGATTAGAGAATGAGGGAGTGATGTAGGGAATGGAGGTGAAACGACTGCGGAAAAGTAAAGAAGTCTATATTTCATACAATAATTACATTTATATTATCGCTATATTACATTTATATTACCGCTACATGATATTTATATTACCTCTATATTACATTTATATTACCGCTATATTACATTTATATTACCGCTATATTATATTTATATTACCGCGACAAAGTTTGAAATGGGCGTTCCATCTTCTTGCGAGAAACAACAGCAAAGGAGAAAAGCTTCACCTTCTTCTTGACCAGGCCAGCAAGCGGTGATGATAAGTATGTCCAAGTTCAGTAAAACATCCGAATATTTCAAAGAGTGTTTGTGTGTGGAAAGATAGTAGCATGTTAGTGTGTGAAAGGATAATAGCATGTTAGTATGTGAAAATATAGTAGCATGTTAGTGTGAAAATATAGTAGCATATTAGTGTGTGAAAATATAGTAGCATGTTAGTGTGTGAAAATATAGTAGCATATTAGTGTGTGAAAATATAGTAGCATGTTAGTGTGTGAAAATATAGTAGCATGTTAGTGTGTGAAAATATAGTAGCATGTTAGTGTGTGAAAATATAGTAGCATGTTATTATAGATAATTACTTTGTACTGAATTATCACACCTGTGCTCTCGTATACGCTAATGTTTCATTCAAATCACATTATTTAGATATCGAGACTATTTAAAATGATCTTTCTTTGACAAATCTTTATGAGAAATGTTTTAGTTGAACACGTTGCGAAGTCTTAAGTAAAAATTATTGCTATGTGCTTTTCCCCTACAGTGTCACAAATTAATCGTACTTAGTTATAAACCGCTGAGACATAGTGAAGCATGAAAGCTAAGATGACGGAGAATCACATTTTAACTTGTGATGTTTTGTTAACTTCTCTTGAATTTTCGACCAAATTCTCCTTAAATTACTATTTGACTTGATCATGCTGTGAAACTCTTCCAAGATGATACAGTGAACTGTCGAACTGCTGTTTTTGATTTTAAAATGTTTCAGGATTATTTATTGAGCAAATTATTTGAGAAATATATTTGTGAGCAAAAATTTATTGACCCGTGAATTACTTGAAGCAAGGTCAAAGTGATGCAGAAGATGCATCTATAAATAAAATATGTAGTCTAAGTTCCAAATAATAATTTTATAAATGGGCATTACTTTCTTCTGAGACGTATGAAATAAAGGGCCATTTAAAAATGAAGAGTATATACGAGGAGATGTTTTAAAAAGTTGTAATAAAATATAAATGTCATATTTTAACAATAAACGTGTATTTTGTTTCTCTTATTTGCTTCAATCTTGTTTTGTTTTAATTATTTTTATAATGACGTTGCATGTATAGTGTCCTGCGCTGAGATATTTCTTGTAATAAAATAAAATAGTACCCCACAGAGAGTTAAGCAGAAGAAAACTTAAACATTTCTAAATCCAGGGATTGATGTCTGGCCATTTCTCTATACATCATCAGTTCTCCACTCACCTCCATTCTTCCACTCACCTCCATTCCTCCACTCACCTCCATTCCTCCACTCACCTCCACTTACCTCCATTCCTCCACTCACCTCCATTCCTCCACTCACCAGATGCGAGGGGGGGGGGAGAGGAAGCCGTGGGGAATAGTTTATTCCCGTAACAAGACGCTACTCGAGCAGACAGCGAGAGCTTTCTTTCAATGTGTTACTTGAAGCCGTATTTAATGCACGCGTGTATATTTTACAGAGAAGTTTATCTACTATATATATATATATATATATATATATATATATATATCCCTTACGTGATGTCTGTAATCAATAGCCGGGCATCTGTTTGGTTTTTTCTTTTATTGGCTGTTTGGTTTATGCTCACACACACACACACACACACACACACACACAAAAGGGTTTTAAGGTAGTGTGAGTTCAACAGCTAAAGATCCACTACGTACAATTAGGCTGTCTTGGTTATTAGTGAGCTAACCTATAATTTAAAACAAAATCAGTCCCCTCCATCACAAAAATAACTTCATTTCCTTAGGCCCAGCTGTCCTGTGTTTAAATAGAAAATCTGTTTTTCCTACTTATGTGTGATGCTTCTTCTGTTACTTTCAACAGCTCTCTACTAGGAAACTGTCTCATGAAAACACTGAAACCTCATAAATACATTCGTTCTGTTTGGAGACCTTGTAGAGAATCTGATCCTTCAAAGTTTATTCCCGTCACAAAGTTCAGACAAGCGATGATATTTCTGGCACCATCAAATCAATACTTACGTGCTAGCTTTCACCTGCGTTGACCTGTCGAGAGACGCTATGGCAAATATAGATCAAAACAGCCCAGTAGTGCAAGGTATTGTTTCTGTTTGAGATAGAGCACAATCAAGACTCTATATTCCAGCTAGAACTACTTGGAATGAAACTGAACAGAGCTAATATACTAGCAGGCTTTTACGAGCATGTCAGAGTCCATCTTGCCTAAATAATTCTCTCTCTCTCTCTCTCTCTCTCTCTCTCTCTCTCTCTCTTTCTCTCACACACATACACTCATACACACACAATATCCGACAATATGTACTCGGCAGTATATTTTCCACAATTAACGACAGTAAACCGGTATGTTGCAAAATGTCTGCAAGTGTGTCATGGAAGTTTGGTGGAGAGCTGAAAAAAAAAAAGCAATATTGCTCAGTTTTAAATGAATCATTCATTATCATGTCCCGTGCAGATCTTTCCTCCCTAACAGCTCTCTTGAAGACCTCTCCGTTGTTAGGAAGATATCCTTCTGCTGATGCACCCATTCGCAGGCCATCAATAATGTCTTGCTGTCATCTTCACCTTGGTCTTCTTCTCTTTCTTTTTCCCATCATGTACCCGCCCAAGACTGATTTCTCCAAACTCAAAGGACGTTTAATATGCCCGAAATACTTAAGTTATCCCTGTTTAATCTTTTTCTCTAACCACCCTTCTTCAACATGTAATTCTTATAGTATGGATACATTTGTCCTTTCTTTGTGTCCATGATATTTAAAGGACTTTTTGTAGCATTTAAAGAGACGAAAAATGTTTCTCAGCTGTTTGGTTAAATGTCCAGGTTTTTCAGGCATATGTTGCAATGGGAAAACTGCATGTCCTTAAAAAACTAATTTTTCTACTTCTGTCTGCCCACAGCTTCTTTTGTTGTATGTTTTGAAGAGCGGTAGATGTCCTCCTTTTAATTTCCCCCACTGTGTCTCCATTATTATTTAATAATTATTCAAGATATTAAAAACTCTCCCCTGCTTCAAGTTTTTCCTCGTTTGATATATATTTCAGTTGCCTTATGTGTTTTGCTACATGGCATCAGTATTTAGTTTTCTTTGCATTAAGATACAAGTTTTGCTCTTCACTATTCTTAGGTAGGGATGGTAAAGGTAAAATTTCAGTTTCCATACCATTAAGGCATATTGGGGATACGGTGTTAGGCCCGTATTTCCAAGACTTTCGGCACATGAAAGTCTGAGGTGGTCAGTATCAGGGCTGGCCGTATTTACCTTCCCAGATTTCTCTGGTACCCATTTTTAGAGGCTGGATTGGCCCCTGAGCATTTTTTATTTTTGGTGTGTACCAGAAAAAAAGTCCCACTGCTGGGACTGAACCTGGTACCACCGGATTAGTAAACCGAGCATCTAACCACTCAGCCAACTAGGCCACCAAATATCCTTAGGGACTGACATAATTAGTTTCTCTATTCCTTGTTGCATTGTAGACAGTAATACTGTGTCGCCAGCATATCTAATCTCCAGTATTTCATAACCTCCAAATTTTCATTGCATCGTAATGGTCTTTATCTGCAACTTATCTGACATTTCTCATTATATTTTCGGTATAAAAGTTAAATACCTAAGTTGACGGCATATGATCCTGAAGAATCTTCTGTTTTATATCAAACCAGTCTGTTGTCTCACTATTTATTTCTACTGCTGCCTTGTTGGTTTAGATACGGTACTGATATTAAGTGTACCAAATGTGTTGGAAATCCCATTTTTCCCCCATTATTATCTGAAGATTCTGGTGTTGACACAGTTTGAATAGTCTATGAAAGATAAATATAAGGTCACATTACATTCTCTGCATTTCTCTATTATTAATCTCATAGTGAATATATGAACTCTTGCTCCTTTTTCTTGTCTGAAACCAGCTTGGACCATAAAGACTTATTCTATCTTCTTATGAAATCTTCGCATTATGATTTTAAATAGAATTTTGCTTGTCTATGAGTATGCTTCTACAATTTCCGTTTTCATGACAAAAAAAAAAATAATACAACTTTCTTTGTTCTATATGGCCAAGAAAACCAAATTGTGAGCAGCCAAGTTTTGCCTTTAGGAAAAAAAAGAGAAAGCTTGAAAAACTGTTTTAAAATATTTCGGTCACATTTCAACCATTCTGCTGCTTGGATGCCTCAGCTTCTACCAACTACCTTCTTGTAATGGCGGCGCTGTTGTCGTTTGTTTGTTTGTAGACGGTTGTGATGTAATGGAGATTCATCTAGTCAATCGTTTTTTTTTTTTTTGTTGTTGCTTTTTTTGCATTCGCCTGGTATCTCTCTGTCAATCATGCCATGAATTTCTTTGTCCTGTTTATAGTGTGTTAATTTCAGTATCTTTTCTTTAAAAAAGATTGTAGAGAGACATAGTGCAACAAATCATTAAAATAACATAACTTTGATAGCGAATTTCCTCTCAATCCTGACATAGACATAGACTGAAGGCTCCTATATCATCAAAATTAGCACTACAACGATCTATGTTTTCAAAGCCTGTTCAGCAATTAAGCAACGTGAAAGTGTCATCTTACAAAATCTATTTGTTAGCTAAAAGAAAGAAACCATTCAGTGACTGAGAAATATATTAAAGAAGCGATGACTTAGATTGCTGCCATCTCTCTTTGATGGTTGCAGAGATAAATCAGAAATTATGTCTTCTATTCAAAACGTTTCAGCTATTGCATATGCAGATACTTGTCCTAGGTGCTTTGTTTTGTTAGGAGGTGGAGATAACCCCTGTTTCTTGAGGTGGATATTACCCGTGTTTTTGAAGTGGAGATAACCCATGTTTCTGAGGAGATAACCTGTCTTTTTTTTTGAGGTGGAGATAGCCAGTGCTTTCTATGTGGAGATAATCCATGTTTTTGAGGTGGAGATAACTCATGTTTTCGAGGTAGATATAACCAATGTTTTTGAGGTGGAGATAACCAATGTTTTTGAGGAGATAACCCATGTTTTAGAGGTGGAGATAACCCATGTTTCTGAGGTGGAGATAACATCTGAGATTCGATTATTCGTCAAAGCTAATATCTATAGTCGCAACAAATTAGCTGTTAACGATATCAAAGTCAGACCAGTGCTGTCTAGGTATAGCTCTTCCAATGTGTTCTCCACTGAACCGAAGGCCTCATCATTGATAAATTTTATTGGATTCCGTGCGAGGTCGAGTATCTTAAGTGACTGAAAAAAGAGAAATCCAGGTGGGCCATGAAGGCAAAATCACATTCTGCAACGTACGTTCAAGTGTTGCAATATTGTCGGATTCCAGTTGTCAATACGTAGAAGTGTGGTATATCTCAAGAGCAGAAAGATTATTTAACTGGAGCAGTGCCTTTGATAGTTCAGTAAACGCAGCGGTTCCGATTGATAATGCTTTCAGAGTGTTACCTGAGCCTTGAAAAGCATCGTCCGATATTTCTGTTAGTGGCAGGTCAGTGAAGGCAAGGATAGTCAGATCAGAGGGTAGACTGTTGCCAGGTACAATTTTTTTTTTTTATAAATAGGAAACTACGAGGCGTTGGTACGGTAAAGTAAGAGATCACAGTTTTGTAGGATTAGACCTCGAAAAGATCGTAGACAAAGCACTTTAGTGAGACGTGAGAGGAAGAAAGAAAAATCACAAGAGAATTACCTGGGATTCGAACACGGACTCCGGTAGGACGAGCAGTCATCTAGCCACGAGAGAAGAGCGTACTATCCACTTAGCCAACTAGCATCCCACGTCTCACTAAAGTGCTTTGTCTACGATTTTTTTCGAGGTCTAATCCTACAAAACTGTGATCTTTTGCCAGGTTCACTAGTTATGCTACATCCCTAGTAACAAATAGCACGTTAATTCTGAAGTTAAGCAGATTATTTGTTTGGGCTAAAACATATATTCCTCAGCAGACAACAATGTACTCAGAGTAGATAACAAGTTAGTGGAGGAGGTCAACGAATTTGTATACCTTGGCAGCAGAGTAGTAGAAAATGGAGACAGCACAGAGGACATCAACAGCAGACTTACTAGAGCAAACCAGGCTTTTGCAATGCTGCAGAATATATGGAAATAAAAAAAAAACTAAGCATAAATATGAAAATCAAGGTATTTAAGAGTAATGTTCTAAATGTACTACTCTATGGAAGTGAATGCTGGAAAATCACCAAAACCATAGAAAACAAGTTAAATTCTTTCCAGATTAAAGGTTTACGAAGAATTAGAAAAATATTTTGGCCAAACACCATAAGAAATAACATCTTGTTGGCAGAAATGCAGATGAAGCCACTGACAGCAATTATTGAGGAAAGAGATGGTTGGGACATGTGCTCCGAATGACTGACAACTCACTACCAAAAATAGCACTAAGATGGACACCACAGGGGAACAGAAGTAAGGGTAGACCAAAATAGACATGGAGAAGAACAACAGAAAGGATGTTGAGCAATAGAGGGCTCACCTGGGCAAGAGCAGAAAAAAAGGCGAAGGACAGGCATTTGTGGAAAACCCTTGCGGAAGCCCCATGTGCCCTGGGTACTTAAGGTTCAGAGAGAGAGAGAGAGAGAGAGAGAGAGAGAACAATTTACACATTCTAAAACAAAAGGCACACATACGAATAGGAGGAACGTAAACCCACTACTAAAGCTCAATGAGGCAGCGATCTCCGACCCACAGCTAACTGTGGCTGACCAAGATTCTACGACCCACAGCTAACTGTGGCTGACCAAGATTCTACGACCCACAGCTAACTGTGGCTGACCAAGATTCTACGACCCACAGCTAACTGTGGCTAACCAAGACTCTACGACCCATAGCTAACTGCTAATTGTGGCTGGCCAAGACTCTATTCTTCCTTCCAGTGGTGTTCCAGGAAACAGACAGTAGTCACTACAAATATGCGCCATAGTTTACAGATTCTGCAAAATGTTTACACTTTTGTTGTGGATACAGGTCAGTTATAAAGACCCGCTTTTTACCTGTTTCTTATAAAACCCAAATTACAAATTCATTCTTGGTATGTAAGAAATTGTTTGTATCATATAAACCGAAAACTTTTTCATCACCTATATACGTATTGTGTAAAGTAAACAGTTCCCTTCGTTACAACAGTAAATATACTCTTAATAAGATAACCATAAAACGAAACAAAACGTGGATGTATGGCATATAGAAGGAGTGCGAGAGTTATTGCAATAATTGTGTTTGTAAGAGGACTATCAGCGCTGTCAGGATACATTCCATCTGCCTTTCTGTCTGCCTTTATTTTACCTATTTGTTTGCTAGGAGATGTACATAATTGTTATTACGTGTATTACCAGGAGGTGGTTACCGAGTGGGCTGGGGTTGTCTGACATGAGTCTGTACTTATATATGTGTCATAAGGTATATTACCTGGACAAACAGCAACATTTGAAGGTTACCTTTGTGTGACTCGTACCACTGGACTAATTCCTGCCAACGCAGGCAGGGGCAAGAGAGAGATGGAACTGACGCCATAATTAGAGATGTCAGTGTAGTAAGTTTTGTCACAGCTAGAGGAACTTCAGTCAGGTTGGAATAGGAGAATTCAAGGATATTATTGTTCTCGAGAGGCTGAAATGCCGAATTTGAAACTGTAGATAAGGGATAAGAATCAAGACACAACTCTTTAAGGAAGGAATTTCTTGGGAAGCTTGTGTCCGTGAGTTCTGTTATTTTATTGTGACCAATAAAGTGGTAATACTCGTCGTGAGCTTGTCTGAGGTCATCTTTGAAATCTGATTTCTCTGCACAAGGAAAGAAGCCAGTTTGGGCAGGTAAGACGTCTGTGGAAGCTTAGTCAGATCCGTGTAGTCTAGGTAGAGTGATTTCAAATCATCTTTCATTGGGAGGAAAGCGTCATTGGTTATACATTTTATTGGATTTCCTGAAAGCTAGATAATCTCAAATGAGTGAAAGAACAACATCCAACTTGGCCAAGAAGATAAACTCACATTATTAAATATAATTTTTGAAAGAGTTCTCCGGATGTGCTGCATTATTGTATCATCCCAGTAAGTTACATGAGTAGTGGATATAGCAAGGCCGTCCAAACCGTTTATCTGAAGTAAGGCATTGACCATGGCTGAAAATGCCGGCCTTATAAATGTCAGATCCTTCAGTGTGTGTCTGCCGATGACTGAAATGCATTGTTGGAGATGTTGGTGAGGCGATGGCTAGAGAAGTCAATCCACAACAGACCAGTGGGTAAACTATTGTCAGGTATGCTGGTCATATTTCCATACTGGAACAGAAGAGAAACAATATGAACTCATACCGTATGTCAACATTATGTTGCATGAAAATAAAACAATTGCCGTCTGTTAATTATACATGTCTTCCTACATATTTTTAACCTAGTTTCTGGTCATAATAGTTTGTATGGGGTTAATTAAAGCAGAATTTAGTGTCACTAATCATCAGGTACTTTTGTTATGTCCTTTAACCGTGGTCAAATGAGAATTTTCTATTGAAAGTTAAAACTCTGTACAGACTCTTGCATTCTGAAAAAAAAACTGCTCTAGTCCCTGTTCATAGAAATGTAAAGATAATTAATTGTTGTAAAATGTAAAATCATGAAAAAGAAATTCGAGTAACTTGAAATGTGGACATACAGAAGAATAGAATGAATATTCCACGTGCAGAAAATCACCAAAACCATAAAAAACAGGTTGAATTCTTTCCAAATTAAATGTTTACGAAGAATTAGAAAAATATTTTGGCCAAACACCATAAGAAATAACATCTTGTGGCAGAAATGCAGATGAAGCCACTGACAGCAAATATTGAGGAAAGACGCTGGCGATGGGTGGGACATGTGCTCCGAATGACTGACAACTCACTACCAAAAATAGCACTAAGATGGACACCACAGGGGAACAGAAGTAAGGGTAGACCAAAATAGACATGGAGAAGAACAACAGAAAGGATGTTGAGCAATAGAGGGCTCACCTGGGCAAGAGCAGAAAAAAAGGCGAAGGACAGGCATTTGTGGAAAACCCTTGTGGAAGCCCCATGTGCCCTGGGCACTTAAGGTTCAGAGAAAGAGAGAGAGAGAGAGAAAAGAAAAGAAAGAAGTGCTAAATCAACTGATATTGAAAAGAAGAGTAAAGATAAACTTTAGAAGAACAGAATTAAAATTTCTAGGCCATATCAATAGGCATTATATAATAATGAAAACTAAACTAGAGGGAAAAGGAGAAGAAAAAAAAGAACTAGAGGTCGACATCGACACAGATGAGTGGGCAACAAGACTTGGCTGAGCTTTTGTGAGAACGAAAGAAAGAGCAAGATGATTGGTTAATGCAGTCAACCTGTTATAGGAATAGGACACAAGATGAACAGGAAATATTTTTGCTTGTTAGGAGCCATGCTAATTAGATACTGCAGGTTTCTCTTACCGCTGCGAGCTATATTATGCCTTATTTACTTTAACGTGAGCGTAGGAAACAGAGGTGACGTTAGCCCCTGTTTTTAGTCCTGGCATAGCTTGCAGGTTATTACAGGTCACATCTGCGCCTTTGCAATAGCAGGGCTAGAAATACAAGGTTTAATTTAAAAGAAAACATTGACACAAATAATGAGTGTACTGTGATAAAAGAAACACAGAAGTTTTTCAGTTGTGCTGGCTGGTACTGAAATGACAAAGTGCCAACGTTATCGTCGGAACATTCATATACACTTAACTTAATACTGCTTGAATTTTCTTCACATTTTATTTATTTATTTATTTATTTATTATCATCATCAGGTACCGTGCCGACTGGCGTTGGCTATTATGCTTCTCCAGAGTACACGATCCTTCATACAGACACTTATGTTTTAGCATTACATTAACAAATTCTCAGTACTTATAATTTTAATAATAACTGGATCATATTATTTCAGAACATGTTTTACTAATTCCTGAAACCACTGGTAGATTGCCCATTAGCCTGAATAGCCTTTAGCCCTGGGTGCCCCAGGAGGGCTGTGGGGGTCTGTCAAGGAATATTTAAAAATACTTAGCAAAATCAGGCTATCGTTTTATGGATTCTAATATCAGGAGATGAACGGTGCAGGTCGGAGGAGGTGGGCTACTTGCCTAGGGGCCGGGGCTGTGGTTAATTCTCCACTGACTAAAACTATATGTGCATATGTATGTATGTATGTATGTATGTATATGTGTATGTATGTATATATGTATGTATGTATGTATGAATGTATGTATGTATGAATGTATGTATGTATGTATGTATGTATATATGTATGAATGTATGTATGTATGTATGTATATATGTATGTATGTATGTATGTATATATGTATGTATGTATGAATGTATGTATATATGTATGTATATATGTATGTATGTATGTATGTATATATGTATGTATGTATGTATGTATGAATGTATGTATGTATGAATGTATGTATGTATGTATGTATGTATGTATGTATGTATGAATGCATGTATGTATGTATATATGTATGTATGTATGTATGTATGTATGTATGTATGAATGTAGGTATGTATGTATATGTACGTACGTATGTATGCATGTATGTATATATGTATGTATGTATGTATGTATATGTACGTATATATGTATATATGTATGTATGTATGTATGCGTGTATGTATGTATGTATGTATGCATATGTATGTATGTATGTATGTATGTATGAATGCATGTATGTATGTATGTATGTATGAATGTATGTATGTATGTATGTATGTATGTATGTATGTATGTATGTATGTATGCATGTGTGTATGCATGTATGTATATGTATGTATGCATGTATGTATATGTGTGTATGTATGTGTGTATGTGTATATATGTATGTATATGTATGTATGTATGTATGCATATGTATGTATGTATATGTATGTATGTACGTGTGTATGTATATGTATGTATGTGTGTATGTATGTATGTATGTATTATATATAGCAAAAAGAAATTCAAAATAGCCTACGGAATTTACAAAATGGGCAACTGGATATACAAAATAGCGTATCAAATAAACCGAATTTATTAAAAAAGACAATACAATTTTTTTAAATAAGAGAAAACCTAAACAAAAAAACTCACTCACAAGCACATATACTATCTGATAAAGATTATTCGTCGTTAACAACTCTGACCGATAAGTCTGAACTTACGTGGACGTAAGGGCACATCGTGTCTGCCATCAGTACAGCCACGGCGGTGCTCAGAATCAAAGCTAAAATGGCCCTTTCTGGATTCATCCCGTTCGCTTGGTTCGTATTTGATGGGAACAAACGTGGAAGGAAAGCGTGGAGAAGACAGAAACACTTGATGTGAACCCTGCGCCCAGCCACAACCTGGCCGTCGTCTCTGCTCCCAGGACAGCTGTAATAGATACGGTAAAACATGCTTTAACTACTTCTTTGTCTCAGGAGCATCGAGTGTCATTTCTTTTGCTGATATTGCATATAAGAGTTTCTTTAACTTGTAGAAATAGTAAGAATAAGACAGAATTAAGGGGTTGGAAACAACCACCCCCAACCCTTCTCCCTCTGAGACCCAGTATCAATACAGAAACGAGACCTCAGGACGGTATGCTACTGCGCATGTCCGGTAAGTATATAGATCACAAACTAGCGCCGTTCTCTGCTGCAGTCGAGCTTTCTTCAGTGTTGCGCAGCCGCGGAGTAGAACATGTCAATGATTACTAGAGGTTAAAAATAGATAGATAGATAGATAGATAGATAGATAGATAGATAGATAGATAGATTTTAAAAATATGACAGTGTTTAAGGCCGAGAAAGAACAGAAGAAGAAAGGCCATAGACGAAATGAATTGAAAGAAAAAAAAGTAAATGTACCAGGAATGGAACTCAGGTCACTGCATAGAATGAGGGCTTTAGACCCCTACGTGAATTACCCTGGCATAGTTTGTAACACTAAACACTGTCCAACAGCAAAAAAAAAAAAAAAATTACAAATTTTGGAAATCTTTCGATGTCAAAAAGCGACAAATCGTGCATGAAATACGTGATATTTGTTATTATATTTTATTATTATCGTTAGAGAACTGGGAAGAAAAGATACGTTTTATGAAAATGTGACATATAATGCGAAAATTTTATTGATTTTTAAACTTGACAAACGTCCTGTAAAAAAAAAAGCGCAAATTGCATACATTTCTGTAGTTTTAACACACGTGTGAAACCGTGTCTAGAACTATAGCGTAATTTGGTTCTTGTTTACAAATACAGATTAATGACATCGATATGTTTTCACAGTTAACGTTTTTTTCTTCTATAGGTCGTGGCGGAATAGTTCCCCAGTTTTTGACCACACACTTTGAACTAATTCTCACACGCAGAGCTTTTTTTGTTGATCTTGGAAGACCTAGCACTAGTTAATGTGGGCCGGTTCTGTTGTAACCCGTGACATAAATATGGTCATCAATGCCAAGATATTGACATTCCATGTTACCAAAGTTCGTCACCCAGTTTGTTCAGTGATCAGACTTGGAGATAGGACAAGATTTTTCTTTCTTTTCTTTGTTGAGCGCTTGTGAAACGACAAAAATAGATCAGAAATTAAAAAGATAAGACAAGTCTCAAGATAAAAATGAAAGAAGCAAACGCCACATCAAGGGTGGGCCAGTAAGAATCCGTGTCCTCTTTTGGTTAAGCGGTTGCTAGTCATACTTAGGTTCGTAGTTCGAGACGCTTGACAAATTCTCTGGTCATTTTTATTTCTCTCCAGTCTAAAGTCCTCTGTCTACTATTTTTAGATTAATCCTGCAATCTGTGCTCTATAACTTTACTAGACCAGGCTTGCAAAGTTTCTTAAGGAGGTATGCTTAAACTACAAAATTTCCACACAAAAAAATTCATTTATATCTCCATGTCGGATTAGGAACTTTTACGAGCATGTCTTGTGAATTTTTTTGGGTTTTGAAGTATCTAAAAATTTGATTTTTTTTTTTTTAAGACAACGAAAACAACAGGCCGTGACCCGGTGGTACTGCAAACCGGGTCCACCCGTAACGAGATGTGGACCATGCCCCCGGCATTCAATGTGCAGGGCAGGCCTCGGGCATCTCGTTTAGTTCAAAAATAACGACGCTTTTGTTTAACCAAAGGGCATGTTGATCAGGGTACCTGCTAAGAGGACACTTTGACCTCAGCCACTTTGATCTTAGCCAAAAGGCCGAGAAGCGATTTTCTTCCTATTTTATCTGTAAAAAGTAACAAATATCACAGAGCTAAAAATTTGATGTGAATGCATCATTTGGCATTTCTGAAATGAGTTCACTTCTGTTGCACTTAACGGTCAGCAGGTAGACATTCTGTTACTCACAGTGCATATTTTTGTAGCTTGGAAGAAATTAATAGATATAGAAATGTTTTTTTCTGCACTGAAAAAAAAAGCCAAACAACAAACAAACCAACAAACCAACAAACAAGGAAACCTCTCGGTTGTATTATGCCCTGCTGCTGACGTATCAAATAATCAACAGTGTCTTGTTGCAATCTTCGCCTTGGTCTTCCTCTCTTTTTTCGGATTACATACCATTTCAAGAGTGCCTTCTCTCATGGCGTTCAATATGTCGGGTATACTTAAGTTGTCTCTCTTTAACCTGTTTTTTTAAACTATTCAGCCTTCTTCAATATTAAATTCTATAGTATGGATATACTTATTCTTTTTTGCGTCCATAATATTTGAAGGACTCTTCAAATTTTAGACGCAGAAGAAAGGAAAATAAAAAGAGAATGGCCATGACTCAAACTATAGACTCCAGTAGAATGAGCAACCGCTTAGCCTTAACTTAAAAGGGCGAAGGGAAACTATACTACATTACTGTCTGTCATCACTGGCGTAAAACGTATCACACATATATGTGTCTGGTATACGTGTTTGTACGCATGTGTATATATACATACATACAAAGTCCGACAATTAAGTAATTAGACTAATTACATTAAAAATAAAATAAAAACAGTTGAAGATATAACCTGTATTTTATTCAAAGTAAGCTTCTTGTACATTGATACAGCGAGTGGCACGATTTAACAAACACTGGAACGACCTCTGCAGTTCTTCTGTTAGTATGACCCTTAAACTCAGTGTCACTGCCCTTTGGGTGTCATCAATATCGTCAAAGAAGCGTCCTTTCAATAGCAACTTTAATTTTGGGAAAAGAAAATAGTCGCAGAGAGGCAAATCTGTGGAATAGGGTGAATGGTTGAGAACGCACACTTGTTTTTGGGCCAAAAATTCCTGTACAACTACTGCCCGGTGAGCAGGTGCATTATCATGAAGAAAGAAAAAAACTGCCAGGTGTTGAATACTCGGGTCGGACTCGGAGAATCCTTTTCAATAGACGTTCCAAAATACTTAAATAAACTTTGGCAGTGACAGTCTGGAATAAATTCTTTGTGAATAACTTTTTGCTGTCGTAGAAGCATGCCAACATTTTCTTCGCTTTCGACTTCTGAAGACGAATTTTGTTTGCCTTTTGGTGATGACATTGTGGACAGGTGGACAGAGTATATCGGTGAGCTATATGGAGGAGAAAGACCAGAATTAACAACAGATACTGAAAACTGTCATGGACCACCAATACTTGAAGATGAAATCATAGATGCCATCAAAAACATGAAGAAAGGAAAAGCGACTGGGCCTGATAATATAACAATAGAAGAAATAGAGGCACTAGAGGAGACAGGAATAAAAATAATAACTATGTTACTGAACGACATTTACAACAGTGGTTATATTCCCAGTGACCTGATTAAATTCACGTTTATAGCACTACCAAAGAAACCAGGTGCAAAGGAATGTGATGACCACCGGACTATCAGCCTCTCATGTCACATAACGAAGCTACTTCTGAGAATAATTATGAGAAGAACAAGGAAAAAGATAAAAATAGAAATAGCAGATGAACAGTTTGGATTTGTTGAAGGAAAGGGAACACATAATGCCATTTATGCTTTACGAACAGTAACAGAAAGAGCTTTAGAAGTTCAGAAAGATCTCTACTTATGCTTCATTGATTACACCAAGGCATTTGACAAGGTGAAACATAATGAAATTATTAAAATGCTTGAAGACATCAGTATAGATGGCAAAGACCTGAGGTTTGTAAAACATCTATACTGGCAGCAAAAAGCAGCAATTTGAGTTGAAAATAGACTTGGAAAATATCAATCTATAAAACAAGGGGTGTGACAAGGATGTGTACTATCTCCAGACCTTTTTTCTATGTACAGCGAGCATGTTCTAAGAACAATCATCACAGAACCAGGCATAAAAAATGGAGGATACAATATTAACAACCTTCGGTATGCTGACAACAGAGTACTGATAGCTGAGAACCAACAAGACCTGCAAAATCTCTTGGATAAAGTGGCCAAGGAAAGTGATCAGAAAGGCCTTACTTTGAACATCAAAAAGACAGAGACTATGGTTATATCTAAGAAACAGAATCCACCAACATGCAGTATAAAATTACACTGAACTATTCTAAAGCAGGTGCAGAAATTCAAATACCTTGGAGCAGTAATAACTTCAGATGGGAAATTGCAGAACAGAAATTACGAACAGAATAGGCCAAGCAAATACTGCATTTCAGAGAATGAGAAACATATTATGCATCACATCCTTATCAATGAATATTAGAAAACGAGTCCTAAAATACTATATTGAACCTGTCTTGTTATATGAAAGTGAATCATGGACAATAGGCAGGTCTGCATAAAAATCATTGGAAGCAGCAGAAATGTAGTTTATTAGAAGAATGTTGCGAATCCCCTGGACAGCAAAAATAACTAATGAAGAATGTATGAGAAGAGCTGGAGAGACAAAAAAACCTTGTCAAAAAGATAAGAGAGAGACAATGTACTTTCATAGGACATGCAATGAGAAGAGGGGGCATTGAAAATATTATAACAACAGGAAAAATAGAAGGAAGAAGATCAAGAGGAATACCAAGAGAAATTATAGTGGACAGTCTGACAGGATGGTATGAGAGGAGATCACCAACTGAACTGATGGCCTGCATGAAGGATCGTGTACTCTGGAAAAGCATAATAGCCAACGCCAGTCGGCACGGCACATGATGATGATGATGATGATTTTGCTGCTGATTATGACTTCCACTGAGCACTTCGGCGTTTATTTGTGCGATCATAGCTGTGAATCCATGTTTTATCCTCTGCAACAATCAAATTTAAAAATGTTTATTTCTGCGACACGTTTTTATGATGTCTTTTTGTGTACTCAACACGCTGATGTCACCAGACATTGAATATGGTACAAACCGGCAATAAACTTTTTTCTTGCCCAAATCTTCCACTAAAATTTTACGAACGGTCTCTCGGTTAACTCAAAATTCATCTACCATCATTCTCACAGTCAAACAACGATCTTCGTAACAACTTTTGATACGATCACACTCTCTCAACACCACACCTATCATATCTTTCTCCTTGATGTATGCTCCCTATACACTTCTATCCCCCATGAGGATGGACTTTTAGCACTCCGCTATTTTCTCGACAAAGACCCTCACCCCACTACTAGCACTGACACCATAAACAGACTTACACGGCTAGTACTAAACCTAAATTCTTTCGAATTCAACGGCGAATACTTTGAGCAAATCAGTGGTGTTGCCATGGGAACGAAAATGGGTCCCAGTTATGCTCGTCTATTTATGGGATTTCTGGAAGTCAAATTATGGGAAACCTACACTGGCAAACTTCCAGAATTCTATAAAAGGTACATCGATGATGGCATCGGAATCACAAGTATGCCACAGGAAGACCTTAAAAAATTTATTGAATTCGCCAATACACTCAATAACAACATAAAATTCACTTATGAAATTTCTGACAAGTCTGTTAACTTTTTAGACATTAAAGTCTCTATTGGCACAAACAGGCTTGTCACCTCTGTATCTGACAAACCCACCGACAGCCACACCTATTTACTTTACACCTCCTCCCATCCTGAAGCCTGTAAGAACTCCATCCCATATTCCCAACTCCTCCGTCTTCGCCGCATTTGTCAGGATAATTTGGACTTTATAGATCTGTCCAACAAGTTATTAGAATTTTTTCGTCATCGCCACTACCCAGAAAAGGTCCTTCGTGAAGCCTTCAACCGTATTCAACTAGTGAGCCGCAAAGAAGTATTCAGGAAAAAGTCTGTTACTCCATCTGACAGAGTTAAGTTAGTACTACCTTTCCACCCGCACGGTCAGATGGTTAAGAAAATTCTTTATCGTCATCTGCCGATAATCCAGCTCGACTCCGACACTCGGGACATTTTCTCGGATCCACCCCTATTGGCATACAAACGTGAGCCAAACCTTAAGGACATCCTAGTCCACAGCCACTTGAAGTAGAGCCTTACATATGTTGGCACCAGAAAATGTAACCGCCCCCGCTGCGTTACCTGCCCTGTAGTCTAGGAAACGAAAACAATCACCTTTCCCAAAACTATCCTCACCCTTCATGAGGGATTCACATGCGAGTCCCGTAATGTGATATATGTCATCGTTTGCAAAAGATGCAGGATAACGTATACTGGTGAGACTGGCCTCAGATTAGGGGACCGCATGCAAAAACATCTGTACGACATCACCCAGCATACTTTGAAACCAGTCCCAAATCATTTCAATGGCCTCAACCACAGAGGCAAATCTGATTTTCTGGCAACACCCATCAAACAATGTCACGCAGATGACACAAGCCGCCTGGCACTTGAGAACCGCTGTATTCAAAATTATGGGACGCTGGAACCACATGGGTTAAACTCGCTGTTTAGTTACACGTAACATTCTCTTCAATCATTACAGTACCTCTCCACTAAGTCCACCTTTTCTTACTTTTCAAACTTCCTCACAGCATCACTCTGCAACCCCTCTTCCCCAATCATCTGTTCCAACTTCTCCTAGCTACGTCAATATTGCATCACACACTCTCTCTCCCTTCCCCGGTTCCCCATCCACGACCCCCAGTTACAACCCACCGACCACATGTCACAGGTCTCTATTTAAAGTCTCCACGTTCTACTAAATCCATTCCTGACACACACCGCCGGACAAGCCACACCTTACAATTTACAGCTGGGTAATCTTTAAAAAAAATTTTTTAAAAATAGTATTCATGTGAATCTATACTTTATTTCCTTTCCCTATTTCTTCGTCCTGTATGTTTTTGTATGATTAAGGCTCACGCCGAAACGTCACAACTGTGTAATCGTTAAGTAATAAAGCTGCTCCTACTTTTTCCTATTTTATACATTCAACGATCTTCTTGTATCAGTTTTCTGACTTTTGCTGTGAGTTCCTCATTACGAACAGAACGTGGGCGTCCATGTCTGGTTGCGTTTGTAATCGTTTCCATACCACTTTTGAATCGTGAGTATCACCTGAATATCTGTGCACAAGATAAACAATTATCCCCATAAACTTGTCGCGTCAATTCAGCTTATTCAATGGCATGTTTTCCGAGTTTTAAACAGAATTTAATGTTAGCTTTTGCTCCATGCTGATTACGTAACAATGCACCTCTGATTAGGTCCACAAAATGGCGGCTTGTTTGTAGTTCTCTTATTGTCCATCTTAGTGCTATTTTTGGTAGTGAGTTGTCAGTCATTCGGAGCACATGTCCCAACCATCGCCAGCGTCTTTCCTCGATAATTGCTGTCAGTGGCTTCATCTGCATTTCTGCCAACAAGGTGTTATATATATATACATATTATTTTACCGTTTCTTGGTTAGTGCCCATTTTTGGCATTAATAGCATAGCGTTGTTATAAATAACATATTAATTAGCTGTATCTTGGCTTCGAGTAGTATGTTAGGATGAGAAAGCAGCGGGGATAGCTGTTATTTAATGGCATTTGTCCTAAGTCTTTCTTACATACCCAGTAGGTCTTTCCAGTGAGAAGTTGAGATCAGGCCCCAAGTGCAATACCGGCCCGTCCGACAGCTTTGAGACAGTTTCACAGAGACACTCCGACTTTGGGATGAGGGATCTGATGGTGCTTCAGTGATGTCCATTCCCCACCACCTATAGTCTGTTGGCTGCTGTGTGCCTCATTCTGATAGCTATTGCTGTAGAGATCCACAAGCTTGTCACGTTCTGGACTTGTTGATTTCCACCAGACTTTCCACCATCCCGAACAGCCCAGCGTTGCCCCAGGCCAAGATCTCAGCTCCACTTATTGACGGGTGTGTAGTGTCCAAAGCTGTAGGGCCTTCTATCCTAGGAGGGGTATTTGTGCTTGTCATTTTTCCCGCAGGCAAGTGGGTTGTCTTAGCGTACACATGTCGTAGAGACCAATGCACAATTTTCAGGTTGAGAACAGGACACATCATCCTCAATAAGCACTTACACAGAGTGACCGCTGACCACACACCATACTGCATGCACTGCAACAGACAAGAAGAAGAAACTGTTAAGTCTGTTGGGCTGCAGTGGATTGAAGGACCTTCAGAAGAATCTACCACCAAACTCCTCAGTCACCGACATTCTGTATGGAGATGTAGAACAGCTGAAGAGGACCTGTACGTTTCATTATCTGACTCAAGGGAGACAAGAGTGAAAACTCGTAAACCCGGGGATCGGAAAAGTCAAAAGTCAAAATCATGCCCAAGTTAATGTTATGCCTAAGTGTACCTGTAATTTACCTGTCAGGTGCACATGATTCTCCGGCACCAGTATTAGAACTTAGTAGTACTGATAGCTTTCAAGCACTCCGCGAACCTAGTATTTAAGGCGAACCTCAGTTAGTTTAATGGGTGGCGGGGGAGTGTGGGAGGAGGGGTCGTTTGGAGCGAGAGAGAGAGTGAGAGAGAGAGCGAGAGAGAGTGAGAGAGAGAATGAGAGAGAGCGATAGAGAGTGAGAGAGAGAGCGAGAGAGAGTGAGAGAGAGAGGCAGTTAATGTGGATGAGCTTGACACATTATAGAGAGGTTTAACTAGCCGCTGTTACCTATAACTACCTGTATACCGCTCCACCAGTGGTCTGTTAGGTGAGTACCTAAACTACCTGTATACCGCTCCCACCAGTGATCTGTTAGGTGAATACCTAAACTACCTGTATACCGCTCCACCAGTGATCTGTTAGGTGAGTACCTAAACTACCTGTATACCGCTCCACCAGTGATCTGTTAGGTGAGTACCTAAACTACCTGTATACCGCTCCACCAGTGATCTGTTAGGTGAGTACCTAAACTACCTGTATACCGCTCCACCAGTGATCTGTTAGGTGAGTACCTAAACTACCTGTATACCGCTCCCACCAGTGATCTGTTAGGTGAGTACCTAAACTACCTGTATACCGCTCCCACCAGTGATCTGTTAGGTGAGTACCTAAACTACCTGTATACCGCTCCACCAGTGATCTGTTAGGTGAGTACCTAAACTACCTGTATACCGCTCCACCAGTGATCTGTTAGGTGAGTACCTAAACTACCTGTATACCGCTCCACCAGTGATCTGTTAGGTGAGTACCTAAACTACCTGTATACCGCTCCACCAGTGATCTGTTAGGTGAGTACCTAAACTACCTGTATACCGCTCCACCAGTGATCTGTTAGGTGAGTACCTAAACTACCTGTGTGTGAAATTTTAATTGTTTATTTGCTATGTCCGTCCAGGCAGCACTAGATATTTGCAGGAGACCTGGGGTGTATGTTCGTGTATCACACTTGGTTACGGCGGGAAACTGAATTTAAGGGACAGAATTTCTCTCTCACGGCATCCTTTCTTTTTCAAGAATCATGATTTTCCGCTGATGAGATCTTGGCAATTCAAAGGCGTTTTTTTGCAGGTATAAGATGGCCAAGTGGATAGCACCCTGTTTCTCCGGCGAGGCAGCTGCTTGCTCAGCCGGAATCTCTGGTTCGAGTCCCAGGTAATTATCTCGTCATTTTTTTTTCTCTGTTTTTCAAATGCTGACCATACAACACTGTGCTAGATCACTTTACTGTGCGAGAACTTAGTTGTTTCTCACATGAAAGATTTGTAATGTTTCGTAGAGTGTCTAATGGATGCCCAGCACAATGATGTTCATACGAGCTAGTTTTTATGCCCACTGTGCTAATTTTTGTGTCAAAGATTCTCTATATATCTTACGATGACTTCCTGCTCACTTATTTGGGTGCTTGTGGTGCTGAAGTTATCACTTCGAGTTTTTTCTGGGACTAAAATGGGACAAGCATGATGCCACTTCCAAGAATACGTCCAGCGGCCTAATATCTCCCTACATACGAAGATACGACTATCCATCTAGGATTCGTCTAAAGCTGTCAGTAACACTGTTAATTAATTGTTCCACTGCATTTTTTATTTTAAAAATAGGATTTATTTAGATACTGAAAACTGTGATGGACCACCAATACTTGAAGATGAAATCATAGATGCCATCAAACACATGAGGAAAGGAAAAGCGACTGGGCCTGATAATATAACAATAGAAGAAATAGAGGCACTAGAGGAGACAGGAATAAAAATAATAACCAAGTTACTGAATGACATTTACAGCAGTGGTTATATTCCCAGTGACCTGATTAAATTCACGTTTATAGCACTACCAAAGAAACCAGGTGCAAAGGAATGTGATGACCAACGGACTATCAGCCTCTCATGTCACATAACGAAGCTACTGAGAATCATTGTGAGAATAACATGAAAAAAGATAAAAATGGAAATAGCAGATGAACAGTTTGGATTTGTTGAAAGAAAGGGAACATACAATGCCATTTATGCTTTACGAACACTAACAGAAAGAGCTTTAGAAGTTCAGAAAGATCTCTACTTATGCTTCATTGATTACACCAAGGCATTTGACAAGGTGAAACATAATGAAATTATTAAAATGCTTGAAGACATCAATATAGACGGCAAAGACCTGAGGATTGTAAAACATCTATACTGGCAGCAAGAAGCAGCAGTTCGAGTTGAAAATAAAATTGGAAAATATCAATCTATAAAACAAGGGGTGCGACAAGGATGTGTACTATCTCCAGACCTTTTTTCTATGTACAGCGAGAATATTCTAAGAACAATCATCACAGAACCAGGCATAAAAATTGGAGGATACAATATTAAAAACCTTCGGTATGCTGACAACACAGTACTGATAGCTGAGAACCAACAAGACCTGCAAAATCTCTTGGATAAAGTGGCCAAAGAAAGTGATCAGAAAGGCCTTACTTTGAACATCAAAAAGACAGAGACTATGGTTATATCTAAGAAACAGAATCCACCAGCATGCAGTATAAAATTACACTGAACTATTCTAAAGCAGGTGCAGAAATTCAAATACCTTGGAGCAGTAATAACTTCAGATGTGAAATGCAGAACAGAAATTACGAACAGAATAGGCCAAGCACATACTGCATTTCAGAGAATGAGAAACATATTATGCAACACATCCTTATCAATGAATGTTAGAAAACGAGTCCTAAAATACTATATTGAACCTATCTTGTTATATGAAAGTGAATCATGGACAATAGGCAAGTCTGCACAAAAATCATTGGAAGCAGCAGAAATGTGGTTTATTAGAAGAATGTTGCGAATCCCCTGGACAGCAAAAATAACTAATGAAGAATGTATGAGAAGAGCTGGAGAGACAAAAAACCTTGTCAAAAAGATAAGAGAGAGACAATGTACTTTCATAGGACATGCAATGAGAAGAGGGGGCATTGAAAATATTATAACAACAGGAAAAATAGAAGGAAGAAGATCAAGAGGAAGACCAAGAGAAATGATAGTGGACAGTCTGACGGGATGGTGTGAGAGGAGATCACCAACTGAACTGATGGCCTGCATGAAGGATCGTGTACTCTGGAAAAGCATAATAACCAACGCCAGTCGGCACGGTACCTGATGATGATGATGATGATTGATGATGGTGATGATGATTATTATTTTGTGAGTTTCTGATTTGATAACAATAAGCACAAGCTTCTCATGTTTTCCTTATCTTTTATATGTTACAGTGCACACATACATCTTGGAATCAGAGATCAGCTCTTACAAGTGAAACACTCGAGCTCTGTAGTGCTAAACAAAGAAAGAGAGAGAGAGAGAGAGAGAGAGAGAGAGAGAGAGAGAGAGTGTGTGTGTGTGTTCTTCCACGATATCAGCCATCAGGTCAAGATCCTCAGTAGAACTTATCAGTTTCCAAATTTTTCTTCGGAACACAGAGACCTTTTAAGATCTTTTAAAAAATGAACGTACAGGGCTGGGTATGCTTTTCACACCGCTTTTGTGGTTTTTACACAGTAACTCAAGTTGACCCAAAAAAATCTCCCACTGTTTTAAGGACTCAACCTCCAAGATCTTTGTGTTATTTAATGCTATTTGATTTTTGTTTGATGTATGGTAGAAGCAATAGATTGTATCAATGACTCGAAATAACTGACTGGGGTCCTTGACTTATTCGCATTTTGCAGTACCAGATGAACTCTATGACTCAGACAGTACGAACCGAATTTTGTGACAAGAATCGTGCCAGCTGAACTCTGTGATAAGGATAGTGTCACCTGAACTCTGTGTCACCTGAAATCTGTGACAAGAATAGTGCCACCTGAAGTCTGTGACAAGGATAATGTCACCTGAACTCTGTGACAAGAATAGTGCCACCTGAACTCTGTGATACGAATAGTGTCACCTGAACTCTGTGATAGGAATAGTGTCACCTGAACTCTGTGACAAGGATAATGTCACCTGAACTCTTTGATAAGAATAATGCCACCTGAACTCTGTGACAAAGACAATGTCATCTGAACTCTGTGATAAGAATAGTGCCACCTGAACTCTGTGATAAGCATAGTGCCACCTGAAATCTGTGACAAGGATAATGTCACCTGAACTCTGTGACAAGAATAGTGCCACCTGAACTCTGTGATAAGGATAATGTCACCTGAACTCTGTGACAAGAATAGTGTCACCTGAACTCTGTGACAAGGATAATGTCACCTAAACTCTGTGACAAGAATAGTGTCACCTGAGCTCTTTGACAAGAATAGTGCCACCTAAACTCTGTGACAAGAATAGTGTCACCTGAACTCTGTGACAAGGATAGTGTCACCTGACCTCTGTGACAAGGACAGTGTCACCTGAATTCTGTGACAAGGATAGTGCCACCTGAACTCTGTGACATGGATAGTGTCACCTGAACACTGTGATAAGGATAGTGTCACCTGAAGTCAGAAACTCGAAAGACAGTGACTTCAGAATTCTGTGTCTCAGGCAATGCCAACTAACAGCTCAATGAAAAAGGGAAATAAGTCTGGACGTAACTCCTGATTTCCGTCCGAAATGCTTTTTGCACCGTCTGAACATTTTTTAAAAGTATGCCTTAGAAAGCTCTCCGAGAGTTCATACTTATTAAAAGCTAACAACAGTGTCTTACTCACTGTTTCTCCACCTATCAAGTCCAGTTCTATTAAGTCATCAAAAACAAAACCTGGATCTTCAAAAATGAGTAATCTTACTTCTTTAGGACATCACTAGAACATTTTTATGAAAAACAAAACTATGCTGGCTTCGTCAAAAATAACACAGAGGTTTGATTGTTGGGAAAATTATCTTCGAAAAAAAAGACTTTCACAACTCTTGAGGAATGTTTTGCATGTTAACGTTGCTTTTTGCCATGGATGTAAACAGTTGCCAAGATTTAACCCATTTCTGTTTTTTTAACATTCCTTCTTCGGCTATCTTCAACATTTGAATGATTACGTTTCATAAAACTTTATACTGGGTTGGAAACACTTCCCTGTAAAATTTCAATGCTTTTCAAATCATTTATCAATTCCCGATGTTAATTTATGTAGCTTACTTTCCCTCAGTGATTTGCAGTTCTATGATGAGATAAACAACTGCGAATCTCACACAGCCTCTTACACGCTGATGCCTGATGAATTTCTTTAGTGGAGATACATGCAGCTTCGTGCGCTGACCGCCAGTCAGAGAGGAGGTGAGCATGCTTATTTGTGTAGACTCACGCTGTTGTCACTTTTAAACGTGTAATACAACCACTTTCACCGCCCAAACAGGCGATCATTTCTTGGTCCTTTCCGCAAGAAGACGTTGGTTTGTATCTGTATGTATGTTGCAACACTCTCTCTCATAGTAATCGGTTACTTGTAGACACGAGTCCCCAGCTCGAATAATAAACAAACATCTTTGTTACGCTGGCCTTCATAGGAAGAGGCAGGCATTTCAAGTTCCCCTTAGTTACCGAAAGCGTCGTAAGAATGCAGGAAGAAAATCAGTCGACCAAAGGATGTGTTGAGTCCCGGGTTCAGACTTCGACAAGTACGTAAGTCGACAAAGTGAATGAGGTTTGTCAACTGTGATGTCGTCTGAACCTGATATATACAAAGAAGGCAATCGGACTGTCTGGTGCAGAAATGGGCACTTGAACGTCATGAAAATCTTTATCACAAGATTTTTTTTTTTCGCTAAGTCTTTATACTTTTTTTTATTTCACAAAGACCTCTCTAAACTGATGAATGTAGCTTCTACATTTTCTTATTCACTTTATATAAATGGTTTAAACAATGTCCCGGCCGCAGTGAACTATCTCCAGAGATAAGCCACTGATAATTCATCAAATCGACAACGAAAATTAGGAAGAACACGACGTTACAAAGAGAGCATCTGTGTTTAAATATGGCAAGAAATGTACTGCACTGTAATATGTGTAATTCTTATTTAATCAATGAAATTAATATCAAAAGATTAATTTACACAAAGTCATTCATTCATTCATTTGCATGTCCTTGCGGAACTTTACCTCCCTAACAGCATTCCTGTAGGCCTCTCGGTTGTGAGCAAGATGGCCCGCTGCTGATGCATCCATTTGTAGATCATCAACGATGTCTTGCAGCCATCTTCGCCTTGGTCTTCCTCTCTCTCTTTTTTTTTTTTTGGTTTCACACAAAGTAGGTTCAGCATAAACAATGCTGACCCTCGATTTTAGGAGAACAGTTTTCCGGGCTGGGAATTTTCACACAAAATCAAAATTCATAGGACGCACGAGAGATAATATTTTTTTAAATTTTTCACATAATATATTTCTTACATTGCATATTCATTAAGTACAGCAAACGTATTGCGTGTGTGCCATAAATATTATGTTAATCATGGTCACTATGGGATTTCTACGTGTTAAATGTTTCGTTAAATATTCTCTGTGAAAATTTAGAGGCCTGGATATCTCAGCCGATCCTCCTCATCGTTAGTGTGTCGAAGCAAATGCCTAATGTATCCATATTTTGCCAGAATTAAAAATCCAAAGAATTCTAGAGTATAGTACGCATTATGTCATAGTTATCTACTCATTCATTCATTCAGCTTTCCGAGCCATTGAGGGTCATTGCTGCAGGCAACACTTGTCTCTATTCCTCTCTCTATGTTCTTACTCTTCTCCTGCGCTCCTCCGAGAGCTCGTAGTTCTTGTTCCAGGCTGTCACGCCACCTTTGTCTCCGTCTGCCTCTTGGTCTGTCTCAGTTAATCACTTCGTCTGTCTATTCTCATCCATCCTCTCCAAGTGCCCCGGGCCATCTCAATCTACTATTTTTCCTAACGTTAATTAGAAGTGGAGAATGGAAAAGCGTGTGTATTTCTGTGATATTTCTAATTTTCCATTTTTGTGACACAGGATCTCTAATTTGCCAAAATATTAACTCGTGGTTATCTATTAAAAATCTATATTTATTATTTATTTTATATTAGCGAGTACATAATAGTGGTCCACAGTTATGTTAATAAAATGAATTGAAGCTAAAATTATTGAGTTAGGAAGTCAATAAATGATAATTAAGGATATATTAGATGCCAGAAAAAAACCCTGTTTGCAGAATACACATTATAAAACCAATAGACGTACTATCATCGATAAGTACAAGTCTACATCGTAGACTTGGCTGTGGTGAGAGATGTGGTTCCAACTGTTTGGCAAGTTTCACCGTTCAAGTACAGCTTCATGTGCCGGGAGTTGTTGCAGAAGGCCGTCAGGGAGAGCGTTCCGTTAAGTGACTTATACCACTGGACCAGCTCCTGGGGCGGAGGGCACGGGCAAGATATAGGGTAACTATAATCGCTTATCCAGACGAAGAGATACAGATTTGGCAGAGACGCCAAAGCGAGAGGAATGTAAGTCAGTTTTGAATGCCAAAGGTAAATCCTGTTGAGCTGTTCAACGTTCTGGAAAGCCGACGGCGAGACTGTAGATATCGGATTGGAATTTAAGTCGAGTGAAATTAACTGAGAATTCTTAGGAAAGCTCGTGTCGGAGAGAGTTGTTATCTTGTTGTAGCTCAGATACAAAAGTATAATACTTGGGGAGAGCCTGCTGGCTGTAATCTCAGAGATTTCATTATGTGGCAACTCCAAAACTTCAAGTCCGGTTATGTTATACGTGGATGGCAATTGGTTCAAATGAGCGTTTTTCACATCGATTTCCTGCAGTGCCTGCTCTGCAGTTTCAAATGCGTAGTCAGGTATCATTTTTAACGGGTCGTCTTGTATGAGTATAAACTGCAATTCGTGAAGGAATGAGAAGGACACAGGCCATGAAGACAGATTCACGTTATACAAGTAAAGTTCAAGAAGCGTTCTTCCCAGGTTCTGTAGAATGTTATTGTCCCAGTACTGAATATGCGTGTCGGATATCGTAAGTTTGGTTAAGGTGGCTAACTGGAACAGTGCCCGTGGGAGTTCGTGAAATGCTGCTCTGTTAATTAACAGTTCAGTCAAAGTGTAAGCCGAGGTTTGAAATGCGTTATCCGAGATGTTTGTGAGCGGGTGGCCGTAAAATGAAACTACTTTCAGTGCTGGGGGTAGGCTGCTGATGGTTATGCTGGTTATGTTTCCAACCTGGAACAGAAAAAGGGAAAAGGTTTTAGCGTGTTTCTGACAGCAACAGATTTACGTGAAGCAGGAATGATGTTGTCTATGTGATTGTTCTATCTTCTGGAACTGCGAGTTTATGTTCTTCGTCGTCTTCTCCTTCAATCTCCCTGGAACTGCGAGCTTGATGTTCTTCATCTTCTTCTCCTTCAATCTCCCTGGAACTGCAAGCTTGATGTTCTTCGTCCTCTTCTTCTTTCAATCTCCCTGGAACTGCAAGCTTGATGTTCTTCTTCTTCTTATCTTTTAATCTCCCTGGAACTGCGAGCTTGATGGTTTTCCTCTTCTTCTCTTTTAATCTCCCTGGAACTGCGAGCTTGATGTTCTTCATCTTCTTCTCTTTTAATCTCCCTGGAACTGCGAGCTTGATGTTCTTCATCTTCTTCTCTTTTAATCTCCCTGGAACTACGAGCTTGAAGTTCTTCATCTTCTTCTCTTTTAATCTCCCTGGAACTACGAGCTTGATGTTCTTCATCTTCTTCTCTTTTAATCTCCCTGGAACTGCGAGCTTAATGTTCTTCATCTTCTTCTCTTTTAATCTCCCTGGAACTGCGAGCTTGATGTTCTTCATCTTCTTCTCTTTTAATCTCCCTGGAACTACGAGCTTGATGTTCTTCATCTTCTTCTCTTTTAATCTCCCTGGAACTACGAGCTTGATGTTCTTCATCTTCTTCTCTTTTAATCTCCCTGGAACTATGAGCTTGATATTCTTCGAAGCCGATGCGGTAGGTGTTGAGGCACAGCATAGTATGGAATGGGGAAAAGATAACAGCAGCTATTTCTTCAGTCCCTATGTAGGAATTAAACGATTTTAAATGGGCTACTAACTGTCTGTAAATTTATAAGATGCTACATCGTATTTTTATTGTTGGTATCTTATCTGTACAGCTATATGAAGATTGAAGATTTGCACAGACTATCTTATCTTTATAGCCACACGAAGACTGAAGATTCGGACAGACTAACACATTCACACATTACACCAATGAAAGAAAAAAAACACAGTCAATACTGCTGTTGCAGTCTTCAATTAATCATAGATTTATATTGTTGTTAAATCATCTGTTTACACTTTTAGCAAATTCAACAAAGGATCATCATATATATGTTGTTATTTATCAGCTTAAATTGTTATCAACAAAAACAATTAAAACGAATGCATTACCTATCTAGGTTCTATTCAGATTGTAACAAACATGACTAACTGGCGAGAATATAGTCACATTCATATGCATAAAAAATCAACAATATGGACGCTATAGAGATCTCTGACCTCGTTAGCCAGGTTTGCTCTGCTACTGGGGGTACCAAAAGAAAGCTGGGACAGGGTCTTGGCCAGCTGTGGTTCGCCAGCATTGGCGTAATCATGTCAGCTCCGGGTCGCTGACCTCAAGATTGGACATTGTCTTCACCCCCCGAACAGGAATGACAAACAGACCGCACTTAAGACGCCTATGTCAATTATGTGATAATGCTCATTTCTTTTATTTTGGAAGAGTAGCTCTTTACCTGCCCATCAGATCAAAACTTACATCAAAACTTGCACTAGTAACTGCTGTCACGTTAATTCCTGTGTGCAGTGTAGGTAATTCCTGCAGGCCATGGCAGCTTACAGAGTTGCGATCACAGGAGCAGCTCTGAGAAAACATAGGAACTGTGTAATACTATCATGATTTAATTACATATTTGGTGTAGCAACTCTTATGTCTTCACAATAATATGTCATTGCTTCATTTATACAAAGATGCTACCTATTAAGGCGTCCTACGATGCATTGTGATAACATATCGTATAAAATATCAGTATCATCCACATCTTTGGCTCACCCTTAGATCGATCGTTCGTTCACCTTCTTATCCCTCGGAAAATAGTTTCTTCATAGTCAGAACAATCTAAAGTCATAGCTACTCTCCTCCTCTCGCACCCCCTACCCTTTTAATTACCACTTCATACAGAGTCTGCGACAGTTTCCGTTGTAGATTTCCAAGAATCTTGCCCCTGTCAGCGACCATCTGGTCTACTCTTTTTTTGTTGTTGTGATTTACAACTGCCAATGGAACTTTTTTTTAAATGAATCATCTCATTCTTGAAACTCTTGAACTTTCGGAAACATGTTATAACAACCTCCACCTCCAACACGATTGACTGCGATTCAATCCAGATAACGACGTTGTAGGCTGCAGACAAGGAAAGTACCGCCCCAAAGTAGACTAAGGATTCAATCCAGATAACGACGTTGTAGGCAGCAGACAAGGAAAGTACCGCCCCAAAGTAGAGTAAGGATTCAATCCAGATAACGACGTTGTAGGCAGCAGACAAGGAAAGTACCGCCCCAAAGTAGACTAAGGATTCAATCCAGATAACGACGTTGTAGGCTGCAGACAAGGAAAGTACCGCCCCAAAGTAGACTAAGGAGCTAGAACGATGAGTTTCTACAAGTCAAACATAAAATGTCAAAGAGAACAAGAGTACGTTCTAAAATGATTAACTTAAAAACAATTATTTAGGAAGTGAACAAGCAAAGTCTACTACTCTTGATGTTGTCATAATTTGTAGAACTGCGTGTAAACATCAGCAATATTAGAGAAACACGATAAAAGGTATTGCAGTTTTGAGATTAAAAAGATTAATACCTACCCACCCCCCTTAGAAAAAACAACAAAAAGTAGATAGTTCTGTAAACGCTGAGGTCTGTCAGATGGACAGTATGTCGGTGGGTTGGTATGAGACTCAGTCAGCCATTTGCCTGTCCCTTGTGGAACTTTTGTCTCTCTAACAGCTCTCCTGTTAGGTCTCACGGCTGAATGTGATAAAATTCCGTGTTAACAGATCTTTATTTGACTAAAATTACACAATGTGTAAACTAGCAATGTTATTTACCTTAGCTTGGTAAGGGCAAGTTAAAGCTGTGATGAATTTCATGCAGTTTATGTAGAGCAATATTGTTACAAGAATC
Organism: Achatina immaculata; assembly: GCA_009760885.1. NCBI lineage: Eukaryota > Metazoa > Mollusca > Gastropoda > Stylommatophora > Achatinidae > Lissachatina > Lissachatina immaculata. Next base: position 14,945,823 of record CM019716.1, read on the forward strand.
TTTGTTGACTCCATATTCTGCTTCGTTGACTAGAAAATACAGAAACAACATAAGAAGAAATTAAAATGCGAATTTTAGTATGAAAAAAAAGATAACGCATCACCAAATTTTTGTATGTATCGTTAAAAATGAGATTTTAAGAAAAAAAATGCGTTAAAATAATTATTATGAAATTATACTGAGTTTTATGTAACATTTATGTAAAGAAACGATATAATTTTTTTATCTTGTCCTAAGAATTTTATTGTTCCAAAGAAACACATTATAGGGCTGTCTGTGAAGGTGAAATGTGTGACAACCATCCAGTGGTTGTCACGCTCTGGCAGGGCCGTACTTTGGTCTTCGTGCTCCTGTTTTCTACGCATATGAGATAAGAAACAAAAATCGAAATTAAAAGCTAGCAACATTTTTTACCTCATTTTGTCGTAAAATTTGCTGAATGGTTGATTTGCTGTTTAAGGTAACTTGCTGTTTGCATAGTTCCTCCTTTGCTCTTTGTTTGAGCAATGAAAAGAATGAAAGATCGTGGGATGTCTATTATACATAGCACAGTAGAAGAGGCAACTAAGCAGATATTCTAGCAGACAGACTATAGATAGATAAATACGTAGACAAACAGATGAATAGACAGACAGACAGATAAACAGACAGATAGACAGATAGACAAACAGATAGATAGATTCTTTTAAAGAGTTTGCTTACGAAACATTCTTTTCATTATATCGTATTTTCCTTCCACTTTGGGAAAATCCAGTACTACATTAATATCTGCCTTCACACCAATATCTGCTTTACACTGTCTTTCTACCTTTACACCACTGTCTATCTTTACAATAGTGTCTACCTTTACACCAGTATCTCCCTTTACATCAGTATATACCTTTACACTAGTACCTACCTTTACACCAGTATCTACTTTTACACCAGTATCTACCTTTACACCAGCACCTATCTTTACACTAGTATCTATCTTTACACCAGTATATACCTTTACACCAGTATCTACCTTTACACTAGTATCTACCTTTACACTAGTATCTACCTTTACACCAGTACCTACCTTTGCACTAGTATCTACCTTTACACTAGTATCTACCTTTACACTAGTATCTACCTTTACACTAGTATCTACCTTTACACTAGTACCTACCTTTACACTAGTAGTACATGTTTTGCCGCTGTCTGAAGGACTGGCATTTATCAAAATTCTAGATAACTGAGTTTTTCAGATCAAAATAAATGTATTACAAGAAAATACTCCTATATTAAAAGTGACTGTCTGTGTGGTATGTGTACAGGATCACACTACAATTTAGAGAACAACTAATTAAAGAACAAGAGGTGCAAACAATGACCATTAAAAATGAATGGATCTAAATGCTTTCTCACGTGATGAAACACTAAGTGTTTCTGTTTATATCTCTTGTTGCGACAGATTCATAAAATGTGAAATAGATATGAATGTCTTTCACATCTGTTAGACTGAACACCGCAACATTAGACTAAACACCACAACATTAAACTAAACACCGCAACATTAGACTAAACACCGCAGCATTAGACTAAACACCGCAACATTAGACTAAACACCGCAACATTAGACTAAACACCGCAACATTAGACTAAATACCGTAACGTTCTGTTACATAATACACAATCGAAGGAATGAACTAGTATTAGGCAGACTGGATTTTCTTGCACTCTTTACTTCTCCCTAGCTTTGATGTAATCTGCTGCGAACCCATGATTAGAATCGTAGTCTCGTATATTTGAAACTTCGAGTATATAAAATAACGACCGTCAAAGTTCTGTAGGCGACAAATTTATTTCTTTAGTTTCTGTTAGGTGCAATATAATCAGAGAACTTTGTCATTTTGTCGTTGCTTTATCTGCTTCACTTTACAGTTTTCTTTCAGTGTTCATCCTATGTTTAGTTCTGTCAATTTTGTTTTTCAGAAAAACACTTTCAGCTGAAATGATAAATGCATTTAACACTTTTACTGCTTCTTACTCTATCGAAAATTACCACTTTTTTGGTACATACTGCACATCTTCCTTCTTTTATACTTATAGTTCCTCTAAAGAATAAGGAGCAAGCAAATGTTTTGTTTTTAATTCACTTATGCAAACCTTGAGGTATTCGTCGTTTAAGAACAAGAGAATGATATTTTAGAGTATTCTAAAAGACATAAAATTCACATTCCGTTTGTAGGAGTATGGGAGATAATTTGTTTTTTTCTATATAGAAATGGCATTTCTCGCCTTATGAGGCTTTATTGTGAACGAGAAGGTCACGTGGTTTGAGAATCCCGTGACTGAGAATTGTGGGAGAAAGCCTGAGCGATTTTAGTCTTCGTGTGGATGTCAACCGGTGAGGACGCTTTGTGCGATGTCTCCGTGGAGTACATAGACGTTATATCTGTTCTTGACTTTTGTAGTGTGAATGGACTCTCCACGTGGCAGGGGTTTCGGATTATTGTCATCTCCATCAGCATTATCATCATTTCCGTGGATAAGATCCTCATGTCAAGATTACCCAGGACAGTCTGGTCTGTAGCAATTGGTTGCTAACGTGAGGTTTTGTACGGGCCCGAAAGTGAAACATGACTGGAGAAAGTGTTTAGCTAATCCAGAAAAGTGAAGCTGACGGCTGTAATTCTGTCCATAAGAAATCCAACAACACGGCTTCAAGATGATTGTACAACTCGGTATCCACGTACGCAAAGGCAGCACAGCGCCACGACACGGCCTTAGTAAAGAGTGCCCGGCCGACCACAGAAAACACAAGAGAAAGACAGACGGTCTCCTTACGTCTTCACGTTAAACCAGGCTTGACTGTAAGTCTTCATGTTAAATAAGGCTTGACTGTAAGTCTTCATGTTAAACCAGGCTTGACTGTAAGTCTGACAAAGTATACGATCTCAAGTTTCCAGCCGCTCTTCAAAATTTAGCTTATCTTCTAGGAAGCTAGTGGCCGTAATAACTAAACATAATGTCACTTGACTCTATGCATACAGATGCCATCAACAGATCTTGTACATAAATCTAAGTTATTGTAGGCAGCGTAGTTTTTTGGCATACACATAAATCTATATAATGAACATCTGGTAAATATCTCCGTTCTGCTGCATGGTTCAACAGCTGAATGGTTCAGCTACTGCACAGTTCAGTTACTGCATAGTTCAGTTACTGCACAGTTCAGCTACTGCACAGTTCAGCTACTGCATAGTTCAGCTACTGCATAGTTCAGTTACTGCACAGTTCAGCTACTGCACAGTTCAGCTGCTGCATAGTTCAGCTGCTGCATAGTTCAGCTACTTCACAGTTCTTCTACTGCATAGTTCAGCTACTGCACAGTTCTTCTACTGCTTAGTTCAGCTACTGCACAGTTCAGCTACTACATAGTTCAGCTACTGCACAGTTCAGCTACTGCACAGTTCAGCTACTGCACAGTTCAGCTACTGCACAGTTCAGCTGCTGCACAGTTTAGCTGCTGCATAGTTCAGCTACTGCACAGTTCAGCTACTGCATGGTTCAGCTACTGCATGGTTCAGCTACTGCACGGTTCTGCTACTGCATGGTTCAGCTACTGCATGGTTCAACTGCTGCATAGTTCAACTGCTGCACGGTTCAGCTACTGCATGGTTCAGCTACTGCATGGTTCAACTACTGCATGGTTGACGTGCTGCACGGTTCACCTGCTGCATGGTTCAACCGCTCCATAGTTCACCTGCTGCATGGTTCAGCTACTGCCTGGTTCTGCTACTACACGGTTCAGCTACAGTACAGTTCAGCTACGGCACAGTTCGGCTACTGCATGGTTCAACTACTGCATGGTTCAGCTACTGCATGGTTCAGCCACTGCATGGTTCAGCTACAGCATGGTTCAGCTACTGCACAGTTCAGCTACAGCATGGTTCAGCTACTGCATAGTTCAGCTACTGCATAGTTCACCTGCTGCATTGTTCAGCTACTGCATGATTCATCGACTACATGGTTCAGCTACTGCACAGTTCAGCTACTGCATGGTGCACCTGCAGCATGGTTCAGCTACTGCATGGTTCAGCTACTGCATAGTTCAGCTACTGCATAGTTCAGCTACTGCATGGTTCACCTGCTGCATGGTTCAGCTACTGCATGGTTTAGCTACTGTATGGTTCAGCTCCTGCTGATCTGTCCGTAAATGTTTTTACTCAAGTTCTTTACATTGGAAGTCCTGATGGTGTTTAAAAAACACATTTTAAATAAAGTATCTCAAGGGCAATTATCAAGTCAGATGCGTTAAAGTCAGTCGTCGAATCAGATACATCAAAGTCAATTGTCAAGTCAGATATCTCTCAAAGGCCAATTATTATTCAAATATCTCAAAACCAGATCAAATCCAAAATCTCTAATGTCAATTGTCAAGTCAAATATCTCAATGCCAAATCAAATCAATTATCTCAAATGTCAATTATCAAATCAAATATATGAAAAGCAAATATTTAGTCTTATATCCCTGAGGTAAGTAACAAATTAAGCACCAGTAGCCAGTTATATGTTACTTTTTATAATATAAACTTTTTCTTTTTTGTTGTTGACAGTTCACATTCTTGAGAACTCTGCAGACAGCCAAAGTCTTGAGAACTCTGCAGACAGCCAAAGTCTTGAGAACTCCGCAGACAGCCAAAGTCTTGAGAACTCCGCAGACAGCCAAAATCTTGTTTGCTATGACGTCTTACTGTTCTTGTTATCAAAACTCGTTTACCACTGTCATTTACAACTGCAACGAATGTGTTAGTAAAAAGGAATTTCAGTGGGACGATGTGGTTACGAATGGTAAATACAAAATCACGGACAAGAGCAGAAACAACAGAAAGGCGCGTTGAAGAAGCAAGCAGTGATTTCAAGGATGACAAAATACCTGCACTTCAGATCCTTCTGTGGCAACATTGCTGGATTCTTCACCTGTCTGACACGTTGTGTAGCTTAGGTATTCATCAAAAGAATCCAAGTTTCCGCAGTAACCGAGGAATAACAGAGTCCTGTTATATGACTGAAGCTGTTGGGTGGAGCTCTTGTAGAGCAGAGGCATGAAATGGGCTATTTAAAATGAGGTAAGAAATCAAAGGAAGCCTGTGACGTCAGAAATGTTTCGGCTAATGGAATTTCATTTAGGCTTGAACTTACAAGAGAATTCACGTTCAGATTAACAGGAGTCTTGAAACCTAAAGGGGGAGATTCTGGAAATAGGATTGTAATCTCTGTTCAGTTTGTTAGCATGCAGGAGTTGGCAGGAAATCCTGTGTCAGTGATTTCAGTTATATTATTGCAGTTCTAAGTAAGATACTGAATCCTCGGGGAAAATCTGCTGGCTGTGGTTTGAGATATTAAATTATTTGATAAATCTAAAACTACAAGTTCAGATATGTTGGCAGAGAATGACAGCTGGGTCAAACTAGCGTTCAACTTATGGATTTCCTGTAGGGTTTGTTCTGCTGGTCCAAATGCATCGTCAGGATTATACTTCACTAGATTATATTGAATGAAACCAATTTTAGTTCATGAAGGAAGGCACATAATAAATCCCATGAAGTCTAGCCCGCGTTACGTAAGTACAGTCGAAGAAGTGTTCTTCCAATGTTCTTTAATATGTTATTGTTCCCAGTAGTGAATATGTGTCAGATGTCTTAAGCGTGGTTAAGATGGTTAACTGGAACAATGACTGTGGGAGTTCGGTAATTTCTGCTCTTTCTATTGACAGTTCGTTTAAGCTGACTTTTTTTGCTTCAGGATTGGCGAGCCATAGCCGGCCATGACCCTATTATACCTCTCACTGGTGCTTCGGATACAGACAGTAGTCTGGCCACGTGAATATGAATCGCAGTGGAAAGACGAACTTGGTCTTCAAAATGGGGCGAGCCGAACTTGGCCGAAAGGTGCGTAACTTGAACACAACGCAATCAACACCCTTTTGAGGACAACGACGACGATGAATAAGAAGACAACGGCATCATTATCGCCATAAGAAGAATCCTACACATGAGATCATTAAATTTGATGTGTAAATATTAAATGATGTAAACTACTGTAATACTACTATAATACGGGGCTCAAGCTGATTAAAAAAAGGATATTGACAGCACACACAAAAATGGACAACTCAGATTTTTCTTTTTAGCACGCATACTTATTTAAGATTAAAAAAAACAAGGACACTTACATCAGACATTTATAACCTCTGTACTACTTCCAGGTCTTTACTGAAACAGTCTTCGCCAATCTTCACATGTCAGGTCATGCCAATGAAGAGTAATCTATGGACACAATTCATAGTTTGTTCTAGATTAACTATTCAGCAGCTAAAATGTTTAACTCAGATCCAGATCCAGTGACCTGGTTTGACTGAGCAGGTGAGTATGTCAAACCCACATGGAACACATGTTCTGAAATATGACTGTGTTTTACCTAACAGTTGTAAACATTTATACTGTAGTATGCTAGTTATTAAAATATTTTTAATAAAATAACAGGCGGGGTTAATAATGATTAATACTGGTTATTCGAGCTTTATATTCTCTTTGCTGACCAACAGAAATATAAACGCTGGAACTACCAGTTTTAAGACTGGATTTACATATATACAGTAATGTATAACAAATAAGAAAGGGAGGAAAATATAATATTTAGATTGTGACCCGATGACTGCTGGCTATTTTACAGAAAGTTTCTGTTTCTGGGTGCATCTTTTAAAATTATTTGTTGTAATTAACCTTAGATTTAGCTGGAAAACTGTTTGGTGCATTAAACTTAGATTTAACTGGAAAACTGTTTGGTGTAATTAACATTAGATTTGACTGGAAAACTGTTTGGTGTAAATAACTTTAGATTTAAGTGGAAATCTGTTTTGTGTAATTAACCTTAGATTTAACTGGAAAACTGTTTGATGTAATCAACATTCAATTTAACTAGAAAACTGTTTGGTTTAATTAACCTTAAATTTAACTGTAAACATTTGGGTTCAAGACCTCATTCAGCATCACTGTGGGTCCTCCGAGACGGTAGTATATATAGATGACTCAGTGACTCGGAACAGCAGAAGTGGTTGGGGTTTTGTTGCCTACCGAAATGGAAGAACAGTGGCACAGGGTTCGGGAGATTTTGAAGTCAGCACATCAAGCATGTGGGTGGAAGTTGAGGATGTGTCGGCGGGAATGGAATGGTTAGTTGCTCATGCTGTGGTTAATGGTGTCATTGTGACGGATTCACAGAGTATGATTAGTAAGATTGAGAAGAAATTGCTTGGAAAATAATGGGTTCATTCGTTAAGCCAGTCAGGTGTGACAAGCCTAATGTGGCTTTACTGTCTATGGCATGCGGGAGTACATGGCAATGATGTGGTAGACAGACTTGCTGGACATACAACACCTGTACAATGGACAAGGTGGACATTGCTAGGGCTGTACTGGACAGACTGCGGGAGAATGAAGACCGGGAGTGGAAGAACAATGTAGCTGTGAGGAGACTGCTGGAGCTAGGACAAATTAAAGGTGCTGGCAGGAAATCCGAACTGTGTGGCAGAAAACGCATCGTAAACAACCAACTTTTGATCGGTGAGCATATACGGGGTTGTCCTGAATGCAATGAAGCCGGAGTCTGAATTGTGAACTTTTAACTTTAACTGGAAAACTGTTTCATGTAATAAACCTTAGATTTAACTGGAACCATTCAATTTGTTGCTTTTTTTTTGTCAGCCATTACAACGATATTCTTGAAAAGACACGCGTCATGTCAGATGAGAAATGGATTAGTGTAATTTTCTTTAAGAAGCGAAGCGGGGCACAGACAAGAAAGGTTTCTCAGTAGATATCTACGCTCATGGGACAGAGCTGAGCCTCACCACGTAAGTCAGGCTAAGGGACTCTACTAATGTATGAGTCGTAGTGGATGAGGTCTCACCACATCTGGTTAGCTCACCCAGAAAACCCTGACCTTGCTTGTAGTGCTGACACCTTCTCTCCTGTCTGGATTTCCTTCATGTAAACATACTACCCACATTCTTAGCCACCTTCTCCTGTAGCAAATACTGGGTGCACGCTTCACTAGGGTCATAGGGTGAGAGGTCACACTCAGTACAATGGACGCTGTGGTAAGAACCATCAGAAGACCTCTGGACTACTTCATCGTTTCTTCTCGACCTGGAAACACAAATAAGAAGAGAATTTAGTAGGATTCTAAAAAAAAAGTAAACTACCAGAGAAAAAATGTATGCGATATGGCGATGTCGATTTTGTAGCTATATTACTTATGCTGAGGCAGGTACACATAAAATAAAGCCACGTTTTCTTTGGTAGCGAGAAGAAAGTTTTTCTTTTTCTCTGTCAGATCAGTGTCTTCCCGGCAGATAGAAGAGTCCTGTCTCTACTCTAACACTGTTAGAGCAGATTACGTATGATTAGCCACGAGAAAGAAAGAGCTTTAGGCATGAGAGGAAAAAAAATATCATTTTGAATCGAACCCATGACACCATTAAGAGGAGCAAGCAGCTAGTAGAAGACGACCATGCACTATCAGCTCGGCCTCCTAGTAACACTCGACCTACCTGGTTTTAAACGTACCACAAGGAACTGAAAACGAGGCTATGCAAGCACATAAATTCCCTCACTAGAAATCGAGCTATAGCAAGTACCAAATTTTACTCATAAAGAGCTTTAATCTGCATTACTTCCAGGTCGGCTGTGATCATCTTGTTATTCACAAACCTGGCTGTTTCCATCCGTTCTGAAAAATTTCCCTCACTCGTACTATAAACTACCTGCCGTGTTTTCATCAGCCTCAACAACTGGGCACAGGGGAGAGCATTCTTCAAGGTGATGGAGCTAGCTGAGAGTGTTGATTTGGGAAGCATGCTTCGGGATGTTTGAATGCTCTTTCACATTCCGCCTTGATGTCTAGCTCCGAAACACTCATCGCGCGGTGAGTCGAAGGGGACAGAACCGGCACATAGCAGCAAGAACATCAGTCAGCCAACACAGAAAACAGTTATCTCTCTTTGTTTCACCAAGCAACTGTTGTACACCTGAATCAAGCAAGAGCAGAAAGTTTGAACAATCTAAACTGATCCTATTTGTTCGCGGCACATCAGAACATCACAGATGAATCAAAGCAAATACAATATACAAAAACAAATATTATTCTTGGTGTCCGTCCTTGCCATAATTTGAGTGCGTATCCATGGTAACGGCTCTGTTTGGCAGTTTGTTGAATGTCATATGATATAACACTCCATAATGCATATGTAAAATTTCAGTGCAAGGATTTTCCCCCAGTTATCTCCCCCAGACCAAGAGATACAGATACAAACACTAGCGATAAGCCTCATATAACATACCAACACAACCCTTCAGTTATATTCTCATATCTCTAGTTTTGCTTTTCATAATAAACTAATTGCTGCACGGTTTTTATTACTGGTATTTTCCTTTAGAGTTTGTGTTTAACTTTTTAAAAGTAGGTTTTTCACTGGCCATAAAACATACGTTTTTTTCTTTCTTTTTTTTTGTTTTGGTAACTTATTTCACACAGGAACCCACAAATAGAAAGCAGACTAATATGAGCATAGATATTGAAAGTGATCAAGGAACAGACATGTATGCACAGACATAAACAAACAGACAGAAGGACCGAAGGACAGATGGATGGATAAATGGACAGAGAGCAGACAGATGAATGGATAAATGGACAGAGAGACAGACAGACGAATAGACAAACAGGAGATAGACAGACAGACAGACAGACAGATAGATAGATAGATAGATAGATAGATAGATAGATAGATAGATAGATAGATAGATAGATAGATAGATAGATAGATAGATAGATAGATAGATAGATGTTCTGCAGCGTCCACTCGGCTTTGATTACATAACTTCATACTCTCTGTTACCAGAGTCTCTTCCTTGTCCAAGAGAACGTTTTTTTTTCGTTTTCCTCTCCATGTTTCTATAACGCTAAGATGTTTTTCTCGGGTGTAACAGGTGGTTGGCCTATCCTCCAACCCTCTTAGTAGCCTCTTAGTGGAAGGTGGCTTCTCTTTTCTCCCTAGAATTAGACCTGGAGCCACTTAACCACACGAGTGAAAGATCGTACAGCGTATACAGACTTCGGCTTTTAACTTCTACGCGCAGCTATACTTTAGAATAAATAAAGTAAATAAAATAAATAGTTTTCTATTGTTTATATTTCTTAGTGTTAAAGGAGATCAGCCAATCATTCACATGTCCTTTGCGGAACTTTGCCTTCCTAACAGCTCTCCTGTAGGCCTCTCGGTTGTAAGAATGCATCCATTTGCAGAATATCAACGACGTCTTGCAACCATCTTCGCCTTGGTTTTTCTCTCTTTTTCCCATCATGTACCTTCCAAGACAGTTTTTTTAGATTATCATGACGTTTAATGTGTTCAAAATATTTAAGTTTTCTCCGTTTAATCCTCTTTACTAGCCAGCCTTTTTCAATATTAAGTTCTTGTAGAATGGATATATTTGTTCTTTTTTTTGTTTCCATTATATTTTAAGAACTTTTCTGCAGCATTACATTCAAAGGCATTTATGTGTTTCTCAGCTGTTTTGTTAAGTGTCCAGGTCTCACGGGCATATGTTGCGATGGGAAAGATGCATGCCCTTAAAAATCCTCTGTTTGTAGTTCTGTCTTTTTTTTTATTATTTCCCAAAGTTTCTGGTGCCAGCGGATGCAGGATACAGGAGATAGGTCACTGTATATTCTTGTACGGGTGATTTACCATATTAAGTCTGATCTACTTCTCATTCATTCGTACACGTCAAAATATGACTCGTACAATAAAGAAAGAAAAACATATATGATGAAATCTACATCAAAAGTTCATCAGTATATAATATGAGTGAAGAGATCAACCGTTATCAGTTTCTTCAACATTTTAAAATTTCTTCATAATCACAACAGTAAAATAGGAGCACAAACAATGGAACATCTGAAATCTGTTAACATCTCGTACATATTATGGGGTTAGTATGATTAAAATGAAATCGTCCCATATATTTTTTCAAATATTGTCCTCAATTATTAATTGTCTAACTGTAAACAAAGAAAACTTAATTGTCTAACTGTAAACAAAGAAAACTATTGGTATGAAAATATAACAAAATACTTAAATATAAAGTTCAATATTACATAAGTGTCATTTGCACACATAAAACCCTCAATGCATATTAACAATCCAAATTTTACATAGAACATATACATTATAAAAGAAACTCTGATTATTCATACATCATTCATCTATCAACACTATACCTGCATCGGTCTCGATGGATCAGAGGGAATGATAGCACAGCTTGCATGCGCCCATATCACAAAATATAATCAAAGCATATATATATATCGACGAATTACACAATCATTCGTGCTTAAACGAAAACATAACCCCCTCCGATCTTCTAGCACTTTCCTACGTGCTCGACGTACAATTTCTCGACCGATTCAAGTTCTCTCACATCTCCTATTTATACTGTTTCAGTTGGTAAGGATTTACTCAGAGCTGGCACTCTCTGAGTTGAGAGCTCTGTGACTTTATTTACTCTATATTATGGCTTCTGGTATTTAAAACAAACTTAGCTTTCATAATATATCCCTATTCCTACATATACTACATATGTCTGCCCATGACCATCGGCCGTTCTTAAACTATGAGCGGCCATTTTGAGAGCAGTTATTGACGTTGCTTCACATATCAAAGATTGCTTAGTAACTGCTCTGTCACAAAGCTTCCTGCTACAACTAAAGATATTCATACCTTACAGATAACAGACGACTGGTTGGATCTCTTGACCGTTGTATGTGACATATAAGAAAGATTATTTTACACTTTTTGTTTCATATTTGTAATGGTATCTACCATTCAGAATGATGGCAATCTGGGGAAGCATTTCCACATATTACAAGCCATACGTATTATCAACACACCTTTATCAATGAATATTACAAAACGAGTCCTAAAATGCTATATTGAACCTATCTTGTTATATGGAGTGAATCATGGACAATAGGCAGGTCTGCACAAAAATCATTGGAAGCAGCAGAAATGTGGTTTATTAGAAGAATGTTGCGAATCCCCTGGACAGCAAAAATAACTAATGAAGAATGTATGAGAAGAGCTGGAGAGACAAAAAAACCTTATCAAAAAGATAAGAGAGAGAGACAATGTACTTTCATAGGACATGCAATGAGAAGAGGGGGCATTGAAAATATTATAACAACAGGAAAAATAGAAGGAAGAAGATCAAGAGGAAGACCAAGAGAAATGATACTGGACAGTCTGACGGGATGGTGTGAGAGGAGATCACCAACTGAACTGATGGCCTGCATGAAGGATCGTGTATTCTGGAGAAGCATAATAGCCAACGCCAGTCGGCACGGCACCTGATAATGAAGAATGATGATGATGATGATGTATGGAGGTGGAGTGGTATTCTTCAAGGAACTGCTTCTCAGAAAGCTCCATCTAAATGAAAAAGAAATAACAATACTTGAATATTCTCAAGGTGACACATATTGAAACCAAGGTTAGTGTTTTGCCTCTCCTGCCCCGACACAAGAGCTTACAACTGAAGAGTGAAGTTTATTTGAAGGATTAGGACAGCGGTTCCCAAACTTTTTAAAAGCGTCTCCAAACCAAAAATTACATAAACAGTTGTAGCATTCTTGTTATAAATGTCTCTTTACCTTTTAAAACAATTTCAGAAATTTTCTGTGATAATTTGCTACATATAAACTTCACCCGCATTCACAGATTGTTATATTCTGGACATTACACATATATAAATAACTGGTAGAATTGACGTAACATAACGTATAAACTATGAAAAAGTAGAAACAGCTTTATTACTTAACGAGCACACAGTTGTGACGTTACGGTTTAAACCTTATTCATACAAAAACAAATAGGACGAAGAAATAGAGAGAGGAGATAAAATATAATTTCATATGAATGCTATGTAAAAAATAAGAATGGAAAAAAAAGAATAAAATAAAATGAATGGATCACTGAGCTGTGACTTGTAAGACGCTGTGACGTGTAAAAGACTGTGTTCAGAAGTGCGCATGGTGGAGTGTAGAGAATGTTTAAATGAAGACTTGTGATGTGTGATAGATATACTTCTCTAACATCACTCACCAACAAAGACTTTCTAGAAAGAAATAGAAAGAAATGATTTATTCTTCTTTCTTTAACCTCTAGCTCTAATGTACAACCAATGGCAAATACTTATCAACAACTCGACTCATTCATTCATTCATTCATTTGCATGTCCCTTGCAGAACTTTGCCTCCCAAACAGCACTCCTGTAGGCCTCTCGGTTGTGAGCAAGATGGCCTGCTGCTGTTGCATCCATTTCCAGATCGTCAACGATGTCTTGCAGCCATCTTCGTCTTGATCTTCCTCTTTTTCTTTTTCCCATTATGTATCCTTCCAATACGGTCTTCTCTAAATTATCATGACGTTTAATGTGTCCAAAATATTTCAGTTTTCTCTCTTTAATCCTCTTCACTAGCCAGCCTTCTTCAATATTAAGCTCTTGTAGTATAGATATATTTGTTCTTTTTTGTGTCCACGATATTTGGAGAACTCTTCTGTAGCATTTACATTCAAAGGCATGTATGTGTTTCTCAGCTGTTTTGTTAAGTGTCCATGTCTCACAGGCATATGTTGCGATGGGAAAGATGCATGCCCTTAAAAATCTTATTTTTGTGGTTCTGTCTGCTCCTCTCCACAGATTCTTTATTTGTTTTACTTTCTGAAGAGCGATAGATGTCCTCCTTTTAATTTCCCTCATTGTATCTCCATTATTAGTTAGTAGTGATCCAAGATATTCAAAACTCTCCACTTCTTCCAGTTTTTCCTCATTGATACATATTTCAGTTGCCTTGTTTGTTTTGTCAGTTGTCATCAATTTAGTTTTCTTTGCATTAAGATAGAGGTTCTGCTCTTCGCTGTTCTTGCGGACTGACATAATTAGTTTTTCCATTCCTTTTTGTGTTGTGGACAGCAATACTGTGTCATCAGCATATCTAATCTCTGGTATTTCATAACCTCCAACTGTTATGGCATCGTAATATTCTTTGTCTACATCTTCTCTAACATTCCTCATTATATTTTCAGTATACAAGTTAAATAAGTAGGGTGACAATATGCACCCCTGACGGACCCCTTGTTTTATGTCAAACCAACTTGTTGTTTCACCATTTATTCTTACTGCTGCTTGTTGGTCTAGATACAGCAGTGATGTTAATTGTATCAAATGTGTTGGAAATCCCATTTTTTCCATTATTTCCCAAAGTTTCTGGTGTTGTACACAATCAAATGCTTTTGAGTAGTCTATAAAGGATAAATATAGATTCACATTAAACTCTCTGCATTTCTCTATTATTAATCTTAGATTGAATATATGATCTATTGATCCTCTTTCTTGCCTGAAACCAGCTTGGATCATATTGACTTCTTCTTCTATTTTCTTTCGAAGTCTACCCAGTATGATTTTTAACAGAATTTTACTGGCATGACTAATCAGGGCAACAGTTCTGTAGTTGGTGCATAATTTCAGGTTACCCTTTTTTGGCAGTGGTATGAATACAGTTCTTTTCCATTCTTTTGGCCAAACACCTGAATGCGATATCTTTTTACATAGTGCATGATAGATTGTTGCACACTCCTTTCCTCCTGCTTTAATAAATTCAGCTGTTATCTCATCACATCCTGGTGATTTACCATTTTTCAGATTCTTTATTGCCCATAAAACTTCTTCCATTGTCGGTTCGGGTTCTTTCTCCTCCAATAATAATTCACACAGTTGATTTCTGCTTCCACAGTCGGTTGTTTCATACATTCTTTTGCAATATTCCTTCCATCTTTCTAGAATTTCCTCTGTCTCTGTCAGGGTATTCCCCATCTCATCACAAATTACATTTAGCTTAGGTGTGACATTTCTCGTCAATGTCTTCATTTCTTTAAACATTTCACTATCTCTTCCACACTTCTGATGTTCTTCTATTCTTTCACAACAATCTTGTATGTATGTTTTTTGTCTTTTCTTATGTTTCTTCGTACTTCTTTTGTTAAAGTTTTATATTTATCTTTGTTGTTGTTTGTCACTTTCCATTGCGTCTTCATTTCTCTACATTGTTTTATCAGTTCTAGTGTAGCTGCTGTGATCCATCTATTCTTTTGTGTTTTCTTTACTGGAACCATGTCTTTAGCTGTTGTTACTAAGATATCTTTGGCCTGCATAGCCAATTCATCTGGTGTCATCTCCTCCTGTACAGCCATCAGGATTTCGAAACGGTTCTTCACTTCTATACCGTATTGCTCTGGTATATTTGTAAGGTCAAAGCGGAGTGGTCTTGATCCCGTAACTATCTTTTTCATCTTTATCTTCATGTCTGCTATTAATAACTCATGGTCCGTGTCACAATCAGCACCTGGTAAAGTTTTTGCTGATGTTATGCTTGACCTCCACCTTCTCTGCACTAAAATGTAATCTATTTGATTCCTGGTTTTCCCATCAGGTGATGTCCATGTGTAAAGTCTTCTTGGATGTTGTTTAAAAAGTGTGTTAGCGATCATTAGCTCATTTTCCATGCAAAACTCGACTACACTAAGCAAAAACAAGACATACACACGCATGTGCCAGGACTCTCCGGCTCTGCTTCCCGGCAGCCACGTGACAACAAGACTTTAGCACGTACTGGACACTGACCAGCACAACAGCCAATTAGGTGTTCTGCCTGACTGCGAAAAATTCTAACATAGCAGTTCACAGTACGAAACACAGAACATTCACCATACATAAGTCTAACATCATAAAGGTACATCCCAGCTGAGAGACTGTTGCCTCCTGGAACTTAACCATTGTCGTCTAAAAATATCCTGCCGGACCACCTGCTCGTAGAGACAGCAAAAAAGCTAAATTTAGCATAATCGTAGTGACGTCATCTCTGCGCTCTATACACAGGTAAAAGGAAAAAAAAACCCATTATATTCATGAATTGGCGACCATTCTTCCGTGCAGTGTATCAGGAGACCGACCCTCAGTCTCACACCGATAACGATAAAGCATTAATCAGTGATATACATCATCATCAATCAGTAACATACAACGAAAACATAACATAAATAATCCTTTACACATTTGAAGTTAAAAATTATCACAGCACAAAACTTCGTACAATCTTCTTCTTCTTCGATGCATTCTCCGAGTCTCCTCGTTGTATCACCTGAATCTCCAACTTTATAAGTGAGCAGTGGAGTAGGAAAAAACATCGGCACCTACAAAACTCCAAACTCCAATCCCCAATCCCTACTTTTCTCGGAAACTAGTCCTTTACAGACCACAACCGGTGATCGACACATGGCCACACAAACTTTACCGGGATCTTCCTATCCCAGAGCCTCAACCGACAGTCCATAAGTCTACGGCACGACTTCCAACGTGATTCCACGAAGTGTCACAACTGGACAACTATCGGCCCCCATCTCGGACCTCTGACACCCGGCGACTGAGAAGAGTTCATAATTTTACCCCGAACCCCCACACACTTGTCCGTGCCCACCAGTTCCACCTACTTGACCCCCTCTGTCCATTTGGCCACGTTGTACACATACATCCACACAACCTCCAGGATAAATGTGCAAGGCTGTCTAAACTGGGGCGAAGTGGCGGGTCCGATGTGTCCAGTCTGCAGCGGTCAGCAAATCTTGGGGGCATGTTATTTCAGCAAGCATGGGAGCACTAATACAAGACCCGCTATCCATGCCGACATAGCATGAGATAATCGTTATCGTGGGTAGGGCGACAGATGCGAGAAGCACCAAGCAACTCGTCAAAACCTTTCCCAAGTAACTCACCGACGCTGGAAAGTATTATATCTGACACCAAAATGTATATGAGAAAAATGAACAATTTTAATCATTAACAGAGCACACAGTTGTAGCGTGTCCATGTACACTTTAATCATAGAGAAAGATACAGATAAAGAAACACGGAGGGAAGATAAAATAAACATTCAGATCAGCGATAATACAATTAAAAAAGGAGAACTTTAGCGTGATTTGCAAGAAGCATTCTCTGACAGTACTTGTGGTTAAGTATTGTGAATGTTTAAATGTGATAGTAATCTGCCTGGTTGATAGTAAAGAGGGTGTGAGGAAAGGTGGAAGGGGAGGGAGAGAGAGAGAGAGAGGGATACAATGGTAATCGTCGATACAAAGAGTGAGTGGAACAGATGAACACAGGTAAGGTAGTGGGTTTGTAAATACACTGCCGTAACGGGGTTCTGGAATACCAGATGTAGGCGAGGAAGGAACAGAACCTAGTAAAGAGGAGACACAATAGGGGGAGAAAGGAAAGGTTAAGTATAACCTATTAAAGAGGAGACACAATACGGGGAGAGAGGAAAGGTTAAGTATAGATGAATTCAAAGCCCCCGGTTCCAATGTTTAAAGAGGGGAAGAAATAAGGACATAAATAAAAACTAAAAAAATCAATTCATTCATTCATTCATTTGCATGTCCCTTGCGGAACTTTGCCTCCCAAACAGCACTCCTGTAGGCCTCTCGGTTGTGAGCAAGATGGCCTTCGTTTTGGTCTTCCTCTTTTTCTTTTTCCCATTATGTATCCTTCCAATACGGTCTTCTCTAAATTATCATGACGTTTAAGGACACAAACAAAAATTTAAAAAACCCAGGTGTAAGGAAATCTGACTTAGCAGCAACATTTGCTGGATTTTTATGTGCCCGGTTATACATATTAAACATTGATATAATCAGCCATGCTCAGCAAGATCATGTGTGACAGAACCTTCAACAGACCACGTCTGCCTGTTTATATATATATATATACATAGACACACATACACACATATATATTTATATAAAATTGTGTAAAGTTTCTTAATTATAATAATGTCAACAGATAACATCGTTCTCACTTAATTATAGTAATATCAACAGATAAAGTTGTTCTCAATCTCACAGTTCATATGCAATTGAAAAGTATGAACAAAAGTTTATCAATCTCAATAAACAAAGGTAGATAGAGGTGTATGGTACAGTTTTACAAGGTGGCAGAGGGAGTGAGTCAAGTTAGGGGGAAAAACAAATAGAAAGTATGAGAATGAGATGAGAAGAGAATGTATAAATGAAAAACATACATCATCATCATCATCATCAGGTGCCGTGCCGACTGGCGTTGGCTATTATGCTTCTCCAGAGTACACGATCCTTCATGCAGGCCATCAGTTCAGTTGGTGATCTCCTCTCACACCATCCCGTCAGACTGTCCAGTATCATTTCTCTTGGTCTTCCTCTTGATCTTCTTCCTTCTATTTTTCCCGTTGTTATAATATTTTCAATGCCCCCTCTTCTCATTGCATGTCCTATGAAAGTACATTGTCTCTCTCTTATCTTTCTGACAAGGTTTTTTTATCTCTCCAGCTCTTCTCATACATTCTTCATTAGTTATTTTTGCTGTCCTGGGGATTCGCAACATTCTTCTAATAAACCACATTTCTGCTGCTTCCAATGATTTTTGTGCAGACTTGCCTATTGTCCATGATTCACTTCCATATAACAAGATAGGTTCAATATAGCATTTTAGGACTCGTTTTCTAACATTCATTGATAACGATGTGTTAGCTAATATGTTTCTCATTCTCTGAAATGCAGTCTTTGCTTGGCCTATTCTGTTCCTAAAACATACAACATCCGATATTTCGGCGTGAGCCTTTTTCGAGGACTACATACACAAACGAGACAAAAAAAAAACAAACGAAAAACTTATCTTAATGTGACATCCTCCAAAAGGAGGAAACCACAGAAACGTGTGTCCATTAGACGATCCATAAAACCACGCGGCGCCACACAAAGGATAAGCCGATAGAGGCAATCGTAAGGAAGAGCGGAAAGAGGGAGTGAAACAGGTGGGGAAAGGGCAATAGAAATAGCTGCTAGAGGAGGTGTGGGGTGGGGGGGGGAGGAGAGCGGAGAGATAATGAATAAAGAACATAAACACCTGCAGTGAGAAAATGTGAAACTGGTGAATAGGACAAGAAACTGTCACAAAAAAGGGGTGGAAAAGTAAAGAAGTTAATGGAAGCTCAAGAAATTGTTAATTCCAGCTAGGCGGAGACAGCCAGCCTGAAAAATAAGGCGCTGTTCTAGGACCATCCGAGATCGTACATCAGCAGAACAAGGGCGGATCGCACTAAGAGAAATGTCCTGTTTTCCCCTATGGTTGATAAGGCAAAAATGTTTAGCCACAAGTGTCTAGGCCCTCTTAGAAATGTCGTTAAGATGTTGGCGAAAACGATCTCCTAAGCGTAAACCGGTCTTACCTATATACACTCTCATACTTTCTATTTGTTTTTTCTCACTTGACTCACTCCCTCTGCCACCTTGTAAAACTGCACCCATACACCTCTATCTATCTACGTTTATTACGTGAACCAATTTTACTGCAGTCGCCATTCCTTTTATCTCTCAATAAGCAAAGAGCAGGTAGCTAACAAAAGGAGTACAAAAACCATATGTAAAATATACGTTGCCCACAGTGGAAAGTGCTGTGTTTTTGCTGGTGGTGGTGGTGGTTGCAGATGTTGTAGTAGTCGCAGGAGGTGTTAGACAAGCACTCCCACTTAAGTATAGATCTAAAATGTAATTATTACAGTTACCATTCACTTGAAGAGTCCCGTTATATGAGTCGTACCAGCTGGTTATAACTCGTCGCGGAGGACACGGGCAAGAGAAGAAGGAGTCAAAATATATTGTCAAATCAAGGGAATTAAGTGCTGTCAGTGATGTCACAGCAATAGGTATTTGAGTGAGTTTGGTAAATGAAAGAGACAAATGACTGAGGTGTACAAGTTTCTCGAAAGATGAGCTAGTAATCGTCGAAATGGGATTATAATCAAGATGTAGAGTTATTAATAAGGAGTTATTGGGAAAGCTGGAATAAGTAATTTCTGTCAGTTTATTGTTGTCTAAATATAAATACTGAAGATTCCCTGGCAGCCTGTCAGAGGTAATCTCTGAAATGCTGTTATATGACAAATATAAAATGACAAGTTTGTCAAGTTTGTGGTATTTCGATCAAGTGACTATTTATAACGGAGAGTTCTTGCAGTGAATGTTCCATGAGACTGAAAGCATCATCAGGAACAGAACTTAACAGGCTCCTTTCTATGTAGATCTGTGTCACAACTTGAAGGGTTGAGAACGCGTCTGGCCAGGAGGTCAAACCTGCATTAAATAAAGAAAGTCTGAGCAACGAACTTCCAATGTTTTGTAGAGTCTCATTACCCCACGACTCAACGTTAACGCTGGCTATTTCTAATGTAGTCAGACTTGTTAACTGGAGCAAAGCGTTCGGTAGCTCAGTAAATGCGGCGTCCGATATTGAAAGCTCTTCTAGCGTGGTTGCCGATGATTCGAAGGCGTCGTCCGAGATGTTTGTAAGGGGGTGATGATTGAACACAAGCTTTTGTAGACCTGGAGGCAAACTGTTGTTGAATACGTTGACTATGTTTCCATCCTAGAACAGGAAACGGCAAAAAAATAAAATAAAATAAAACGTTCAAACGTAAACAACCTGTAAAGATTGTAAAAACAATCTAAGTAAACAATCTGTTTACATTAAAACATATTAACCCTTATGTTTCTTTAATATTACACTGCACCCGTGCAATACACTTCTGTATTAGATTTTGAGTGGACCTGTGCACGCATGAATGTCTTCTGTTTTCAATCCCTGAAATGTAATCTTTGTACATTTATTTTCTCATTCTTCTTGATCTGCAACATCGTATTCCTTTTCTTTATCAGTGTGTTAGATCTGATTCTTTACTTCTTGGAATGCTACATTTAATTTCTTTTCATTCTTCATGAACTCTATCTATTTATTTTTCTTTCTTGATATACTAAATCTACTTTGTCTTCTGTCTTGATATACTACATCTATTTTAATTTCTTTCTTTATATACTATATCTACATTATTTTCTTTCTTGATATATTACATCTACTTTAATTTCTTTCTTGACATACTACATCTAATTTATTTTCTTTCTTGATATACTATATCGTCCGTGTTTTATTTCCTTGATGTGCTGCATCTAATGTTTTCTTTTTTTCTTGTTTTGGCATGCTAAATCTACTTTCTTTTGTTCTTGATGTGCTCTGTCTACTTTCTTATCATTCTTGATATGCTCATTCATTCATTTGCATGTCCCTTGCGGAACTTTGCCTTCCTAACAGCACTCCTGTAGGCCTCTCGGTTGTGAGCAAGATGGCCTGCTGCTGCTGCGTCCATTTGCAGATCGCAACGATTTCTTGCAGCCATCTTCGTTTTGGTCTTCCTCTTTTTCTTTTTCCCATTATGTATCCTTCCAATATGGTCTTCTCTAAATTATCATGACGTTTAATGTGTCCAAAATATTTAAGTTTTCTCTCTTTAATCCTCGTTACTGGCCAGCCTTCTTCAATATTAAGCTCTTGTAGTATAGATATATTTGTTCTTTTTTGTGCCCACGATATTTGGAGAACTCTTCTGTAGCATTTACATTCAAAGGCATTTATGAGTTTCTCAGCTGTTTTGTTAAATGTCCATGTCTCACAGGCATATGTTGCGATGGGAAAGATGCATGTCCTTAAAAATCTTATTTTTGTAGTTCTGTCTGCTCCTCTCCACAGATTCTTTATTTGTTTTACTTTCTGAAGAGCGATAGTTGTCCTCCTTTTAATGATATGCTACTCCTACTTTTTTGTATATGCCTAAGTATTTCTTTTCTCCATTTGCTGGGCGCATTTAGCCCTCCTTGAACAAAAGTTGATGTTTGTGCTTATTAAATGGCATGGGTCTCATTTCTAATTCTCCGAGTGCAATAAGCACGTTTCATAGTCTTTTGTCAAGTAATCTTATGTTCTGACAAGTGACTGATTATTTGTATAATTAATCCATGTAGAAGAAATTCTCGTATATTCTTTGTTCTGCGTCACAGAAATCAAACCACTCCCAAATCTGTTCTGCTGTCCAATCCCGCAAACTGAGGTGCACGTACCGATTGTACCAATCACCCGAAGCTTGTGGGTTCTCCACATCCGTCCCAAGAGGAAACTTATTCTTCCCTCATCTTGCCTCAGTTCTTCATTCTACCGATGTAGAAGTTATTCTCCTACTACAGCTCTTCATTCTACCGATGTAGAAGTTATTCTCCTACTACAGCTCTTCATTCTACCGATGTAGAAGTTATTCTCCTACTACAGCTCTTCATTCTACCGATGTAGAAGTTATTCTCCTACTACAGCTCTTCATTCTACCGATGTAGAAGTTATTCTCCTACTACAGCTCTTCATTCTACTGATGTAGAAGTTATTCTCCTACTACAGCTCTTCATTCTACCGATGTAGAAGTTATTCTCCTACTACAGCTCTTCATTCTACCGATGTAGAAGTTATTCTCCTACTACAGCTCTTCATTCTACCGATGTAGAAGTTATTCTCCTACTACAGCTCTTCATTCTACCGATGTAGAAGTTATTATCATACTACAGCTCTTCATTCTAGCAAAAATTGCCCACACCAGTCTTCGAGATTTCCATCACGTCCAGTCTCAAAATACAAACTTAATGTATTGAAAATATCTATTATGACAAATGCACAGAAGTAGGAAAAAAAAATAACTAAACATGTATGGAAATACAGTGAACTGAGAATGCTTCTAACATTTAGAAACAGAAACATTGATAAACCTATAACCTCATCAACAGAAACAGCCAGTGTGGTTAACCTAGAATCGCAACAACAGAAACAGTTTACTATATGTGGAATCTCAAGAACAGAAAGTTTAATAAATCTGGAATTTGAACAACAGAAAGATTTTTTGTGAATCTATAATCTCAAGTCTTCTAGCTGTCTGAGGTATTTCCCAAATATCTAAGAAAGACACTCTGATAAAGAATAGACAAAAATGACAGGATTAGGAGAACCTGTTTAAGATAAATCAAAAACGTTTGGCTTCTAGAGATAATATACGTTTTAATAGCATTTATTTTCTTGTCCAAAAACCACTAAAGACAGATGGGAAACGATGAAGCATATTTTCAATTATAATTTCAGTGGGCTTCGAACTACCTGAAATATTTTTGCTACAAAAATGCAGCAGAGTAGTAGTGTCACTTACATACTAAATTTCGGACAGCTGTTACAGTGCTCCGTCTATGGAAAGTTGAGTCTATCGTTCTGAAATCAGGCTAACATCAGCTAAGACCCTACATCATTTCTTAGAAGGGTCTGATTGTAAAAGTTAAGTATCATAAAAGCCTAACAAACGTGGTCAGAGGTCGACGTTGTTTCTACAGTGATGGAGCTTACAGAAAATCTCCTCATTGCAGCACACTAATACAGTATCTTTCCACCTTCTTGATAATGTCTAGGTTCATGAATAAACAATCATTCTCAGCCACCGTTACAGACACACATTGTCACCAGCCAGGGGCATATAGCAGATTTCATTTAAATAGTTTTCGGAATGCATCGTTTTCTCTTGATTTACAACTTTGCTTCACAGAATCGGTTGCTTCATATGTACTATTCATCACTTTAAAATATGTGCTAGTGATATTTGTTCTTAGACATTTACTTTAAAATGTGCACTAGTAACATTTGTTGTGCGGCACTTACTTCAAAACATGCACTAGTAACATTTGTTGTCCGGCACTTACTTCAAAACATGCACTAGTAACATTTGTTGTGCGGCACTTACTTCAAAACATGCACTAGTAACATTTGTTGTCCGGCACTTACTTCAAAATATACACTAGTAACATTTGTTGTCCGGCACTTACTTCAAAATATACACTAGTAACATTTGTTGTCTGGCACTTACTTCAAAATATACACTAGTAACATTTGTTGTCTGGCACTTACTTCAAAATATACACTAGTAACATTTGTTGTCCGGCACTTACTTCAAAATATACACTAGTAACATTTGTTGTCGGGCACTTACTTCAAAATATACACTAGTAACATTTGTTGTCGGGCACTTACTTCAAAATATACACTAGTAACATTTGTTGTCCGGTACTTACTTCAAAATATACACTAGTAACATTTGTTGTCTGGCACTTACTTCAAAGTATACACTAGTAACATTTGTTGTCCGGCACTTACTTAAAAATATACACTAGTAGCATTTGTTGTCCGGCACTTACTTCAAAATATACACTAGTAACATTTGTTGTGCGGCACTTACTTCAAAATATACACTAGTAACATTTGGTGTCCGGCACTTACTTCAAAATATACACTAGTAACATTTGTTATCTGGCACTTACTTCAAAATCTGCGATAGTAACATTTGTTGTCTGGCACTTACTTCAAAATATACACTAGTAACATTTGTTGTCCAGCACTTACTTCAAAATATACACTAGTAACATTTGTTGTCCAGCACTTACTTCAAAATATACACTAGTAACATTTGTTGTCCGGCACTTACTTCAAAATCTGCGATAGTAACATTTGCTACGTTAACGCCTGTTTGCAGTGGCGGTATTTTCTCCAAATCGAAGCACTTCACAGTAGTATCTCTACAGTTACATTCCTGAAAAGTATAACATAGATCTCCAGTGTATTACAATTATCGTATTCTTAATTATATAACAGTTTAGCAAAATATTGGGTCTGTTGATATGAGCCAGAAAAACTATATGTATTCTAAATGAACTGAAATAAAGCGAGATATAAGGAATAAATTTTGATATAAATTTACTGTTACAGATCTAGAACTTCAGGGTCGATTTACAGGGAATCAAAGCGGCGACATCACTGTATTGATGTGCAGTTCTTCAAGTTAAATGAATGAAAACTGTTCAGTATGATATTGTTTAAGAGACAGTTAATATTTTATTGAATTTAACTGCGAAAAAAAAACACTACCTTATAAAGTTTGTATAAAAATTTATTATTATAAGACATCGGAGTATGAGCAGATGAAGTCCGGCAGCGTGAGATACAAAGTTGGAAAATGAAAAATTTAAGAAAGAAATACAAGTCTGAAGCTTTTATAAATACTGGGATAGATCGCTCGTGATATAAAGGCCAGTGAAAAGCGAATGATAGCTTATGGAAGACATAAAACTACAACACGAAGATTATATGGTCAGCATAGAAAGCTTATGGAAGACATAAAACTACAACACGAAGATTATATAGTCAACATAGAACTACATCACGAAGGTTATATAGAGCTTCATCACAAAGTTTATATAGAGCTACATGACGAAGGTTATATAGATCTTCATTACAAATTTATATAGAGCTACATGACGAAGGTTATATAGAGCTTCATCACAAAGTTTATATAGAACTACAGCACGAAGGTTATATAGATCTTCATTACAAATTTTATATAGAGCTACATGACGAAGGTTATATAGAGCTTCATCACAAAGTTTATATAGAACTACAGCACGAAGGTTATATAGAGCTTCATCACACAGTTTATATAGAGCTACATTACGAAGTTCATGGCGATATACATTTTTTTTTTTTTTGCTTTATCTCTACATTCGTAGGTTGATTATTAGGTTGTATTCTTGTATTCAATATATGGATTTTATACTTGCATACTCTATTTTTATTTAACGCACTTACAGCCACATGCACTGTTCTTTTGATATGCATCTCCTTGCAGGCAAATACCAGTTTTCACAGACAGCTTTGCTGGCACAACCATGCCACGCTCACACTTTATACAACTCGGCTATTTGGAACGTAACAGTAACAGCTATAAGTATTCCTTGCTTTGTCGTGAGAAGACAGTACCTTTTAAACTGCGCCACACCATCTCTTGGTTATGAGATCGACGTTGGAGGCGCTAAAAATGTATTCATTACTTTTAAAACACGCACGACTCTATAGAGAAGTGCAAGGGCGGCGACTTATACTTACCCTACTGTCGTACGGACAAATCGTGGTCATCCTTTGAGCAGTCAAGGTCGCGGTGAGAGTAGTAAACAGGAAAAATCTGACGGAGTTCATATTAGCTTCAACTCTCAGAATGACAGGATGAGAAATATCCAGAAGTGAAATAAGAAAATACAAGATCAAACGTAGCCCGGAACCATTTACCAGATGCGTTGTAACTAATACACGAATTTTGTTATGATTTGTGTTACATGTACAGGTCAGAGATAAGAGTGTCTTGGCCACTTGAATTATCAGCCAACACATCGTTGTAAGATTAGTTTACAGCCAATATCTGTGGCGAGATGTGACTAAACAGACTTTATCTCGGCAAAGTTGCTGTAATTAAACATTGCAAAAAATATGTTTGCCTGTTAGAGATAGACGAATAACGACTGCAGAAAAACTGGTTCAAATACACACAAAACACAGCAGTTAAAAACACCAAAATATAAGAAAAAGATTAATCACTTAGATTTTTTTTTGTTGTGTTCAGTATTTTTCATCCGTTATATTGCTTTTGTAGGTGATACTTGAAAAAGGCTTTTACCGAAATATTGGATTGTTCATCATGTTTACTTGCCCTTCTTACTTTCTGCCATTCTTGTTTCTGCACACTTTCCTCACTCTTTCCATACTGTGGTAACATTAAACTACTCGCCTCTGTCAGCTTTGCCTACTGTTATGCACTTTGAAGTTTTTTGAGAGTCTGGCGTTTGTTTTATTATTTAAGAACTTTTCTAATATCAATGGATTTGTCTTGCTAGTGTTGAATTATCGATGAATACATACAAACTCTGGGAAAATGTTAGTCATTTCCAGCTAATTCCTATCTTTATCTTAAGAATATTACATGTGATTTTTTTTTCTTTCTGTTAGAAATCAAAAGAGACTACATATGATTGAACAACTACGCTGTTAGAATCTTCCTTTAGCAAACCAAATATTCCAGCCAATGGCTACCAGCATTCATGTCTTCTGAGTTATAATTAAACAGTCTGTAAAAATGACAAACATATTTTTTTTTACTGTGGCCTGCATATGTTCTTGCGCACTTTCAATCGACACCTGCCAGACAATGCCGACTTAAGCACCATTTTGTCCCCACGGGTTTCCTGCAAAGGAGGTCAAGTAAAGCAAAGATCCATCAGTAGTCGGGCTATCTCTGTTCAGTCGACAGTAGTGTGTTAGCGCGTTTATCAGGAACTGTCTTTAGTTCAAGTAACAAGTGTGTGACCCAACTCCTCCTCGTAATATAAAGGAGTAATTCTTTTCACTTTATCCAGCCAAGAACAGGTTATCTTCTGCTCCACCCACATCCACACCCAAATCCACAACCACACCCACACCCACAAGATAAAGATAGTTTTAGTGTGAGCTCCAAACCGAGCACATATTGAACTGTCTGACTCGTGGAGGGTGGGGGATCTGGTGGTAGGAGAGCGGTACTCACTGGATTTGTAGTGTGGCTTACAAACAACCACTTCATTTGTTCAGTAAACGTCTAAACGATGTGCTACATTTGAACAGTAAGACGTCTAAGCGATATGCTACAGTTGTTTAGTAAGACATGTAAGCGATGTGCTACATTTGTTTAATAAGACGTCTAAGCGATGTGCTATATTTGTTTAATAAAACGTCTAAGCGATGTGCTATATGTTTAGTAAGACGTCTAGGCGATGTGCTATATTTGTTTAGTAAGACGTCTAGGCGATGTACTAGATTTGGTGAGTTATAGAAAAAAGTGTTAAACACTTGTTCAGTTCTTTTTTCTAGGTTTTTGATCGGTGACAGGCTAAAATGTCTCCACGTAGTATTCCAAGTAGCCTGCACCTAGAGGGTGGTGGGTGTAGGCGACTGCCCCAGGAGTCGTGTTAAGGGAAGACGTCACAGCGGAGCATTCTTTCTTTATTAACCGTGGTACCCCCTGTACTACTTCCTTGCTACCTCCTTGCTACCATCTTGCTACCTCGTTGCTACCTCTTGCTTACCTT
Source organism: Achatina immaculata (assembly GCA_009760885.1). Taxonomy (NCBI): domain Eukaryota; kingdom Metazoa; phylum Mollusca; class Gastropoda; order Stylommatophora; family Achatinidae; genus Lissachatina; species Lissachatina immaculata. The sequence goes on from CM019716.1 coordinate 14,973,847, forward strand.
CTTACTACTTCTTTGCAAAATTGTTATGAATAATTGATGTGCATAAAGAAATAGAGTGTACACTTTTCTGGTTGTTTGGGGGTAGAGGGGGGAACTTTGTCTGGCTGGTCCTGGGCGCCGACGACCACTGGTACTAAGTATTCCTTGGGCCTCACGCAGATCACTAACAAACTCTCTGCACTTCTCATGGTCTGCAGTCAGCTCTTTGTTAAATCAAACATTTTTTCATTTACTTAACTCAACGCCGAAAAAGATTTCTAAACACGAAAAAGTGATATATTTATACCGGATACAAGACCTGGTTTAGATAATTAGTAGTTCATTACATTTTGTTAATAACATTTCACGTAACAACCACAGAAATTTCAGAAAATGCAAGCAGACCAGCCAGAAGATAACTACCAAAGCGAAGAAACAGATACTGGATTCTACAGAACTATTTCAAACTTTACTAACACAGAAAAGTGGGCTGAATGTGATGGAAAAATAAAACAAACATAACAGTTTTTTAAATTTCAGTGTTGTTTATTGTTCGTTATATACATATGGAAATATATCAAACCGATATTACATGTTGGTAGAGAGTTACATTTTAGGGATGAATGGCAGAATGACAGAAAGATTTGGGTTCCATTTCTTTTATAACAATTTGAAAATATAGCTCTCTCTCTCTCTCTCTCTCTCTCTCTCTCTCTCTGAGTGTCTGTATAAGATTTCCTTGATTAACGATCAGTGTAATCATTAAACCGTTACTCAGCAAATTTGCTATTATAGCGCAAAAATAAAAGATTTGTCAATAATCTCGCACAGAACAATTCTAGTTTTTAATTCATCGAATGTCGGCAGACATGCGCAGACGCGCTGTATCACATTTTAACGTTTGCATAAGCGACATCGCCATCTCATTACTGACACTTGTTTCCTAGTTATAAAACGACCAGCTCGACGAACGATTCGCTTTTCTTTGATACTAGTTACCATACAACACCTCTGTTTAAATTATAATCATGTATTTATGACTTTGTTCAGCTGACCAATAAAAATATTTTCTGAAGTCTTGGACTTTCTGACTTAGCTTAAACAACGTTGCGAATATGTTCCAGATAGCATTTTTCTTTTGTTCGGGAGGTTTTCACTCGTGTTGCTTATTCAATTTGAGGGTAGCTTGCCATTTTGTACTCTGAGTTCTCGCTCCAGGCAGTCGATATGAACTCAAACAGGAATCTCCTCATTTCGATTCTCATCCTCGCCTGGGCTGTGCTGGTCGTGGCCAAGATGTGCCCCTACAGTCAGGTGAATACAAATGTACTAATGATGTAAAAGTGTCCGCTTTGAATTTATAATAATAGCCATGGTGGAAATATAATTCTTCGAATGCAGAATGATTGTTTATTTTTGTATACTTTTATTTAAATGTTTATCGTTCTCATTTCAACACTGGCATGATTATAAAAGCTATCCGTCTTCTCTATTTCTATCTTTATATAAGGCCTGTCACTTCGTGATATTAAAGACAGCTAGTTAGGCCCTCAATGTTCAGCTTGCCAATCATAAACACGTTTTAAATTTCACCCAAACAGGATTTTTAAAACACAGGTTTGTAGGTTACTTGTCAGGAATGGTGCAAATCAAAGTAATAGAACAGTGAACTGAACTCAGGTTAACGATACAAAGCTGACAAGATTGCTGAAAGAGGTTTTCTGTCTTCTGTTCAAATTATCAAGTTTCATTGTCAAAACCGCTGCCTGTCTAACACCGACACCCAACTGCTTTGTCAAGTTATCTTCAGTTCTAACAACTTTTAAGTCCCCTAGCACAGATTACCTCCCCTGCTCCTTGGTGACTAGCGTAGCTAGATGAAAGTCCCGGGGATGAAGGGGCCCGATAAGGTAATCAGCGACACATAGCTGATATGCCAGCGTCAGGGTTAGCTATCCATAACTGACCAAGACCCTGTCCCACCTCTCCGTGGTATCCTCAGTAACAGGCATAGCCTGGCTAACGGGGCAGGGAACGCCATAGTCCCCATGGTGGTGGAGTCTGCTAAAGAAGCATTGCACACCCCCTGTTTTTTAGCTGTACTCCGGGACTGAAAAAGTACCTGCCATAACCTGCCCCCAAGACGATACGATGCTGTGCCTCAACATCTCTACAGCATCGGCTGCAAAAAACAACAGCTCGCAGTTACAGGGTGTTCGTACAAGTACAAGCAAGTACACGTACAAAATCAAAGCCACAGTTGTAAATATCTGGTCACAGAGGCATCAGATGTTCTTTATTAAACATCTCGACTAATGACATGTGTCATTCAGAGAAATGAACATATTTACTGCCACATCTTTTCTGGGCCAGTTGGAGCGGACAAAATATCAGTGGATATGACTGTAAAACAAGTAAATATGAATGTAAAACAAGTAAATATGAATGTAAAACATGTAAATATGAATGTAAAATAAGTAAATATATATATATAATGTGTTCGTGTGTGTGTGTGTACATGTATGTGAAAACAGGCTAGAAGGCCTTAAAAAATTTGACTATATTGTCATGAGTGGAGAGGAAACATAGAAATGTTTAAAGAAAGCAAAGTTTAAAGCGATTGTTATTTTTTAAACAAGTGTTGCGATTTAGATAATATCAATTTTAATAATTTTGATAATATCAGCATTTTTACTTCCATTCTCAAAATGTTAATTATGTGAAATATTTATCTACACCGACGATAAAAACAAAAAAGATTACGGTCTATAGACTTTACTATGTACACACTGCTTTCTGTGAGAGTGTCACAGTGCGCCGTTACACATCAGAAAAAAAGTTTGTCTGTTCGCAATCTTTGAATAGGCCCGGGGAAAGAACAAGTAAAGTAGTAGCCTCGATGACAGGTCAAAAGAAAAAAGTCATACTTAAAGCGAAGAGCAGCAAATCGAGTGAGAAAGAAACACAACCGGTAAACGACTTTCTATCTCTGGTGTGTTTTCTGGATTGTTGATGTTAGGTTTGACGAATTAGTCATGGAATTGCTGGACCAAAGGTGATTGAGTTTGTGTCATTAATGAAATCTTCGCTGTGCTTGTTTGTACGGCTCTACGTGGGGGGGGGGGGGGGGGGGAAGAAAAGCCATTAAGTGAAGAGATGTACGGCGACAACCGACCTGCTTTTCCGAAAATGTGAGTCTGATTTTTTTTTTCTCTCCGTGACCGATAACAGCAATAAAATACTTCAAGAGTATGTGCGGACCACCCTGATGTACATCGTTTTACTGGCATATATTTCACGTTCGATGTACTTCGTTTTACTAGCATATATTTCACGTTTGGTGTACTTCGTTTTACCGGCATATATTTCACATTTGATAAACTTCCAGCAAAAATGGGCAACTAATGGGGTAACTAAGAAAGCACGAGTCGCACGAAACAAAATTTCCCCGATTAGAAACGTGTGGTTTAAGTTAATAAATTATCTAGTGATAATTTGATCCCCTGGATCAAACTAAAAAAAAATAAGAGTAGGAACATGGAATGTAAGAAGTATATATGAGGGAAAGTATCAAATAATAAGTGACGAAATTAAAAGAACGGGGATACACATTTTGGGAATCTGCGAACATCGATGGAAAGGATCAGGACACTTTAAGAGCGAGAATGATAATGTCTTTATATACTCTGATTTAGAAGTAGGAGGAAAGAATGTAGTGGCTTTTTACTTGGACAAATTAACATCAAAAGCATTACTAGGCTACAACACAGTAAGTGATAGAATCCTCACAATAAGACTTAAGGGCACTCTTAGAAATGTAACAATTATCCAGATATATGCTCCTACATCGGCAGCAGAAGAAGAGGAAGTATAAGACTTTTATAACACACTGCAAACGACGATAGACCAGGTACGGAAAAATGATATTGTATTAATAATAGGGGATATTAATGCAAAGATTGGTACAGAAAGAGCAGAAGACGAAGGATATGTTGTGGGGGAAATTTAGCATAGGACATAGAAATGAGGCAGGTGACAATCTAATGGCGTTTTTCTTGGAAAATGAGCTAACGATCGCTAACACACTTTTAAACAACATCCAAGAATATTTTACATATGGACATCACCTGATGGGAAAACCAAGAATCAAATCGATTACATTTTAATACAAAGAAGGTGGAGATCAAATATAACGTCATTAAAAACCTTACCTGGTGCTGATTGTTACACGAACCATGAGTTGTTAATAGCAGACATGAAGATAAAGATAAAAAAGACAGTTAGGGGATCAAGACCACTTCGCTTTGATCTTACGAAAATACATGAACAATACGGTATAAAAGTGAAGAACCGCTTCGAAATGCTGATGGCTGTACAGGAGGAGATGACACCATATGAATTGGCTACGCAGGCCAGAGATATCTTAATAACAACAGCTAAAGACGTGGTTCCAGTAATGAAAACACAAAATAATGGATGGATTACAGCATGCACAATAGAACTCATAAAATGATGTAGAAAAATGAAGATTAAATGGAAAGTAACACACAACAATAAAGAGGAATATAAAGCTTTAACAAAAGAAGTACGAAGAAACATAAGAAAGAACAAAAAACAATACATACAAGATTGTTGTGAAAGAATAGAAGAACATCAGAAGTGTGGAGGAGATAGTGAAATGTTTAAAGAAATGAAGACATTGACGAGAAATGTCACACTTAAGCTAAATGTAATTTGTGACAAGATAGGGAATACCTTGACAGAGACAGAGGAAATTCTAGAAAAATGGAAGGAATATTGCATAAGAATGTATGAAACAAATGACTGTGAGAGCAGAAGTCAACAGTGTGAATTATTAATGGAGGAGAAAGAAACCAAACTGACAATAAAAGAAGTTTAATGGGCAATAAAGAATCTGAAAAATGGTAAATCACCAGGATGTGATGAGACAACAGTTGAACTTATTAAAGCAGGAGGAAAAGAATCAGTGTGCAACAATCTATTATGCCTGAGAAACACATAAATGCCTTTGAATGTAAATGCTACAGAAGAGTTCTTCAAATATCATGGACACAAAAAGAACACCTATATCCATAATACAAGAACTTAATATTGAAGAAGGATGGCTAGTAAAGAGGATTAAACATAGAAAACTTAAATATTTTGGACACATTAAACGTCATGATAATCTAGAGAAGACCGTCTTGGAAGGGTAGGTACATAGTGGGAAAAAGAAAGAGAGGAAGACCAAAGCGAAGATGGCTGCAAGATATCGTTGATGATCTGCAAATGGATGCATCAGCAGCAAAGTATCTTGCTTACAACCGAGAGGCCCACATGAGTGCTGTTTGTGAGGCAAAGTTCCGCAAGGGACATGCAAATGACTGACTGGTTTAATTCTGTTGAAAAAGTTATTAAAACTTAGTATGAATTATGCGCAGAAAAAATGTGTGAATCTGATTTTATGTAAAGTTAATTGTGTTCATCTAGGTCACCACTTGGTTGATGAACAGGCGAGAGTTGCCATAGAAAATGATTGACAAGGTATTTAAGAGCGATTTTTGTGATCAGAAAGTGCTTCTTTTTGTCTCTTAGCTATGATTGTCTGTGACTATGCTTGGTTGTTTAACACATATTACTGTAGTTTCTAGATATTTCTTCAAAGTAGAATGCTGCCCGGTTTTTTTTTTTTTTGCTTATTATTTTGTTCGTGGATGTGAGGCTTTTGGTTGAGACGAAATATCAAGAAGGGTCAAGACCCTTCCTCATTTTCCACTCAGTATTCCCTGGTGCAGAGTGTTTCGTAACAACCAAAGTATGGACAGACGAGGTCTCTAGAGTAGTGGAGCTTTCTAAGAATTTGGCATAAGGTCTCTGAACTAATACCACGACACCAAATCATCTGACACTTATATTCTACTGTGATAACCGACGCCACATTTGAATAGCCCATAGACTTACAGTCAATATTAAAGATAATGTCATATTTTTTAAAAAACGCATTTTTTTACTTTAGTCTGTAGTTCATCTATATGTCAATGTCCTTCGTGGGTGATCGACTAACCAATCCCCCCCCCCCCCCCCCCCCCCCCAGTGCGCCCTATGTCAACTCTTTATTTGCCCTGGTCAGGGATCAGTTTCTGAGTAGTTCTCCAGATTCTGGCTGTATGTCAGCGATCTCTGTTTCCACAACTCTTCGCCATGTTCTCTGTGATTTGCTTTCCGTTTGTCCTTCAGTTACCCACTGCATTTCTGGAAATGTTGCTGAGGTGTATTCGGAGTACACGAGAAATCCACATCCTTTTCTTTTTGTTATAATAACTTGTAGCTCTCTGTACTCTAACAAAACGCCCTCATAATGTCCGTAAATGCTGACTGAAAATACGAAACATGATTTTCTTTTTCTTTTCAAAGCGTCCATAAAAACAAGATAGAAGACTTGTTAGAGCTGGTGGAGTGTGATAGTCATTGGTGACTGCCAACATCAGTTTCATCGTTTATAACAATAAAAAAGTAAAGATAGTCCCATAGCATTTCAAATGCCGTAGGGGGTGAAGCGTTAGAGACCTCATTATGCTGGGTCATCAGCGTGTGAGGTAGGGTGACCAGTTCCTTTCCTCGCTGCCTTTACTTCCCAGATTTTCTCTGGTACCCATTTTACGAGGCTGGGTCGACCTCAGGGCCGTATTGGTCGGAAAAAAGATCCCGCTCAGCTGGGGATTCGAACCCTCGACCATTTGGTTGCTAGACGAGTGCTCTAACCACTACGCTAGCCGGCCCCCTTATAACAATAACAAGTTTTAAAAAATGCTGAAACGTTATCATCATTGCAGGTCTGACATAAGTGCTGCAGTCTTCTCTAGTGAAGGAGTATCTTCAATATGGTGCATGTACTTTGTAGCACCGGCGAGATCTCTGATGAGTGAGAAGTGATGGATAAAATTCGATCCCACGCCCCCAAGTCCGAGACTGACCGAGAGATGGCGTCTTATTATTAAGCCAAATCTGTATTTGTTTTCAGCCCTGCAAGTGCACACCTTACAAAGTGGAGTGTGATAATATGCAGGAAATGCCAGAATTACAAGCTGGAAATAACGTCAGCACAGTGTACTATGTATATTTTACTGTAAGTTAAATTTTACAACATTAAATTAAATTAATACTGATCATACGAGAAATAGAAGCTTAGGTTATAGTTCTTTCAGCATCTTACAGCTGTCATATCAAAGAACTGTTTTTTGTACCAATAGACCCATACAGCTCCAACAATAAATGCCAGACGATAATCAAATTAACACTAAGAAGACAGGTGAAAATGCTCATAAATGTTAAGGTCTGGCTTATAAACTACATGTGGAAATAGCGCTCAGAATAGCATGATTTCATTTAATATTCATCTTATTCTTAATAATTTTTACACTTTTAAAACACGTTTTTCGTAACAGTCTGTCTCGTTGTGTATATGTCTTTTTCTCACATTCTCTCCTTCTTTTTCTCTGCACAGTAACATTTACGCTGAGAGATGAAGAATGAAGACAGATTCTGGTGGAAAGAGTTCGATAGTCAAACACAGGCATTTTTTCTTGTTCTCACTGGTCCTACCAGCTAAGCCAACGTGAAATCAGTTACTCTACCTTAGTCACATAACGTTGAGGTTCGGTCTCATATCAAAATATATTAACAATTCTTTGCTAAACCTTCTAATGCCGATCTTCGTAAACACAGTCTGCTTTCACTTCTGTGTTATACATATATGTTTGTGTAAATACATTTCAGGTAGTATAAAGCTAATTTATTTTCATTCATCATTTGTTTATGACAGGAAAATGTGTCTTCTTTTTTTATTTTAGACTGGAAATATTTCCAATGTACCGAGTCACAGCCTACCTGGTGAAATGTACAAACTTGTGTTTGATGGTCATCCCCTCAGTAACATGTCAGACGACGCGTTCCAAGATTCATCTGCCACATTAAGTAACTTGTCAATTACGCACGCAGCTTTTACTGGGCTGCCAAAAGCATTGCTTGGGTTAAGCGAACTAGCTAGGCTGTCAATATACGACACTTATATTGAGAACTGGGATACAGACATACTGCAGCACGTTGGGATCTCTGTTATAGAACTGTATTTAGGAAACGTGGGACTGAAGGCATGGCCCAACTGGATTTCCTTATTTCGTTCATTGGAAGTTCTGAACCTTTCCATGAACTCGTTAAAGTCTATTCCAGAAGATGCTTTCAACTCCATGGAAAAAACATTAAAACATTTATACTTGCACAACACAGGACTGACCGAGCTACCGCCAGTAACAAAACTTTCTTATCTGGAATCTTTGTTCGCAGGTTACAACCAAATCTCAGAGATCTCCTCTGACAGGATTCATCCCAACGTTAAATGGCTTTTTCTTCAACACAATACCGTAACGGAAATCACCGATGCGAGTTTTCCTAACAATTCTTTATTACTTTTATTAAACATGCAGGATAATCCTGTTTCCACAGCCTGGCCTACGGCCTTCAAGAATGTTCCACACCTGAAAGATCTGAATCTTTCACGTACAAACCTGACTGAAATTCCACTTGCTCTGACATCACTGATGGAACTTCAACTCTTGGAATTGGAAGACATTCCTCTCACCTCATGCCCCTGCCCTCCCAGACAGGAACTGGTCCAGTGGTTATGGGTACACAGAAAACTGGGAATGTATGTACATGGTTCGTGCCCTGGTTCTGTAACTATTTTGGCATATTTAACCGGTGCTGCATGTCAGCCATCTACTGCCACAAGCATTAGTAGTACTAAGGGGAACAGCTCTGCGTCCTCTCTTGTGTCCACTGTTTATTTAGCCAACAGCAGTAGTTTTCTATCATCATCTGTTCTGACGTTGCTGTTTCTAGCAGCATGGTTCTAATTTATTTATTTATTTTTACATGAATATAAATAAACTGAAGACAGAAAAATGACCTGATATTTAAGAAACATTATGGTCGCTCGGTTACAAAATGAAAGAAATAACTGCAGGAGATTCAAAATTTAGCAGAAAGTCATCTGTACTTTGTGGAAATGTAATTTCTGTATGCATGTATGTATGAAAATGTGTGTGGATATCGGTATGTGTGCAAGTGGTTGCGTCGGTGAGTGTGTGTGAGAGTATGTGAGTATATATGAGAGTATCTTTGCGTGTGAAAGTGATGATGATCATCATTATCAAGAACGGAGATGCTCATCATAACTATCAAGAATGGAGATGCTGATCGTAATTATCAAGAATGGAGATGCTGATCATAATTATCAAGAATGAAGATGCTGATCATAATTATCAATAATAGAAATGCTGATCTTAATTATCGAAATGGAAATGCTGATCATAATTATCAAGAATGGAAATGCTGATCATAATTATCAAGAATGGAGATGTTGATCGTCTTATAAAGAATAGAGATGCTGATCATAATTATCAAGAATGGAGATGCAGATCATAATTATCAAGAATGGAGATGCAGATCATGATTATCAAGAATGGAAATGCTGATCATAATTATCATGAATGGAGATGCTGATCATAAATTATCAAGAATGGAAATGCTGATCATAGTTATCAAGAATGGAGATGTAGATCATCATGGAGATATATGTCCTACAACTCAGGAACACTAATAGTAGCTGGCACATGGAGGTAATCCAAGAAGACATCGCCAGTATAACAGAGATACGTTTATTGCACGACACATGATGATGATGATGATGATGATGATGATGAAAACAGTCCACAAGGCGAAAATATGAGAAGATACATTTCAAATTACACATCATCACATGAATAACAAATTGTTCGAGCGATTAACTAATTAAGAGCTAATACTATCGGCATAGGAAACAAAACCCTAACATGGATAACCTAACATGGATAACCTAACATGGATAACCTAAGAAGGATAACTACATATTCTTACAAGAGACACACATACAGCCTCAGTTCTAACCACTAACAACTCAATCCTCCTCACCATGCCGTCTTTATTAATCAAACATTTTACCCTTCCTTAAATTGCAGAAGAAGATTTCTAAACGCGAAAAAGTGATTTTAAATTTATGCTGGATATAAGGCTAGCTTTAGATAATCAGTAGTTCATTACATTTTGTTAACAACATTTCACGTAACAAGCACAAATATGTGAGAGCATACAAGCAGACCAGCCAAAAGACAACTACCAAGCAAGGAAACAGATACTGGATTCTATAGAAGTATTTCAAAGTTTACTAACACAGTACTGCTGAATGTGTTGGAAAAATAAAACAAATATAACAATTTTTTTCATTTTATTGTTGTTTATTGTTAGTTACATACATATGAAAATATATCAAAGCTATATGAAATGTTGGTAGAGAGTGACATTTTAGAGATGAATGACAGAATGACAGAAATACCTGGGCTGCAACTTTTTTTTAACATTTTGCAAATATAGCTCTTTCCTCTGTGCTTTCTGAGTGTCCGTGTAAAGTTTCCTTGAATTACGATCAGCGTAATCACTACACTGTTACTCAGCAAATTTGCTATTAAAGAACAAAAGTAAAAGATTTATCAGTAATCTCGCACTGAACAATCTTAGTTTTTAATCCACCGAATGTCGGCAGACATGCGCAGTCTCACCTGCTGTATCACAATTTAAGGCGACATCGCCATATTATAACCTAAAAATTGCTGGCATTTGTTGCCTAGTTATAAAAAGACCAGATCGGTGAACTCGCTTTCATTTGATACTATGTATATTAAATATTATATATTAGTTACTATATAACACTTGTGTTGAGATTATATTCATGTACTTATGACTTTGTTCAGCTGACCAATACAAATATTTTCCGAAGTTTTGGAATTCCTTACTTAGTTTAAACAACTTCGCAAATTCGTTCAAGATGGCTTTTTTAGGGTTTGCATTCCTAAAAATAAATGGATGACAGACGACATCTTAGGACTGATGGACAAGAGGAGGAGGAGTAAAAATAACGAGAAAAAATATAACAAGATAAATAAAGAAATAAGACGCAAATGCAGAGAAGCAAAAGAAGTGTGGTTAAATGAGCGCAGACAGATAGAGGACTCTCATATTAAAGACAGCAAAAACATGCACAAACGAATTAATGAACTCACAGGCAGGAAAACAAAATATACCACAGGATGCCTGAAATCGAAAGAAGGTAAAATGTTATTGGGAAAAGAAGACATTGTGGACAGGTGGACAGAGTATATCGGTGAGCTATATGGAGGAGAAAGACCAGAATTAACACCAGATACTGAAAACTGTGAGGGACCACCAATACTTGAAGATGAAATCATAGATGCCATCAAACACATGAAGAAAGGAAAAGCGACTGGGCCTGATAATATAACAATAGAAGAAATAGAGGAACTAGAGGAGACAGGAATAAAAATAATAACCAAGTTACTGAATGACATTTACAATAGTGGTTATATTCCCAGTGACCTGATTAAATCCACGTTTATAGCACTACCAAAGAAACCAGGTGCAAAGGAATGTGACGACCACCGGACTATCAGCCTCTCATGTCACATAACGAAGCTACTTCTGAGAATAATTATGAGAAGAACAAGGAAAAAGATAAAAATAGAAATAGCAGATGAACAGTTTGGATTTGTTGAAGGAAAGGGAACACACAATGCCATTTATGCTTTACGAACACTAACAGAAAGAGCTTTAGAAGTACAGAAAGATATCTACTTATGCTTCATTGATTACACCAAGGCATTTGACAAGGTGAAACATAATGAAATTATTAAAATGCTTGAAGACATCAATATAGACGGCAAAGACCTGAGGATTGTAAAACATCTATACTGGAAGCAAGAAGCAGCAGTTCGAGTTGAAAATAGGATTGGAAAATATCAACCTATAAAACAAGGGGTGCGACAAGGATGTGTACTATCTCCAGACCTTTTTTCTCTGTATAGCGAGAATATTCTAAGAACAATCATCACAGAACCAGGCATAAAAATTGGAGGATACAATATTAACAACCTTCGGTATGCTAACGACACAGTACTGATAGCTGAGAACCAAGAAGACCTGCAAAATCTCTTGGATAAAGTGGCCAAAGAAAGTGAACAGAAAGGCCTTACTTTGAACATCAAAAAGACAGAGACTATGGTTATATCTAAGAAACAGAATCCACCAGCATGCAGTATTAAATTAAATGGAACTATTCTAAAGCAGGTGGAGAAATTCAAATACCTTGGAGCAGTAATAACGTCAGATGGGAAATGCAGAACAGAAATTAGGAACAGAATAGGCCAAGCAAAGACTGCATTTCAGAGAATGAGAAACATATTAACCAACACATCCTTATCAATGAATGTTAGAAAACGAGTCCTAAAAAGCTATATTGAACCTATCTTGTTATATGGAAGTGAATCATGGACAATAGGCAGGTCTGCACAAAAGTCATTGGAAGCAGCAGAAATGTGGTTTATTAGAAGAATGTTGCGAATCGGCTGGACAGCAAAAATAACTAATGAAGAATGTAGGAGAAGAGCTGGAGAGACAAAAAACCTTGTCAAAAAGATAGGAGAGAGCCAATGTACTTTCATAGGACATGCAATGAGAAGAGGGGGCATTGAAAATATTATAACAACAGGAAAAATAGAAGGAACAAGATCAAGAGGAAGACCAAGAGAAATGATACTGGACAGTCTGACGGGATGGTGTGAGAGGAGATCATCAACTGAACTGATGGCCTGCATGAAGGATCGCGTACTCTGGAGAAGCATAATAGCCAACGCCAGTCGGCACGGCACATGATGATGATGATTCGATGTTGCTTATTCAATTTGAGGGTAGCTTGCCATTTTGTACTCTGAGTTCTCGCTTCAGGCAGTCGATATGAACTCAAACAGGAATCTTCTCATTTCGATTCTCATCCTCGCATGGGCTGTGCTGGTCGTGGCCAAGATGTGCCCCTACAGTGAGGTGAATACAAATGTACTAGTGATGTAAAAGTGTCCGCTTTGAATTTATAATAATAGCCATGGTGGAATTATAATTCTTCGAATGCGGAATGATTGTTTATTTTTGTATAATTTCACTTACATGTTTATAGTTATTATTTCAACACTGGCATGATTATAAAGATATCCATCTTCTCTCTTTCTCTCTGTCTATAAGGCCTGTCACTTCGTGATATTAAAGACAGCTAGTTAGACCCTGAAGTTTGGCTAGCAAAGAGGATTAAAGAGAGAAAACTTAAATATTTTGGAAACATTAAACGTCATGATAATCTAGAGAAGACCATCTTGGAAGGGTACATAATGGGAAAAAGAAATAGAGGAAGACCAAGACGAAGATGGTTTCAAGACAACGTTGATGATCTGCAAATGGATCCATCAGCAGCAGGCCATCTTGCTCACAACCGAGATGCCTACAGGATTGCTGTTAGGGAGGCAAAGTTCCACATGGGACATGCAAATGAATGAATGAATGAATGAATGTCTACACGCTGGATTTCTGTGAGCGTGTCAGTTATTTTAGACTGCTCTTACAGACACCGAATACAGTTACTGTAATTGTTTATTCTGAATAGTACCGAAATGTTTGTTTAGTAGATAGTCATTTATATATGTATGTAGTTACTTCTGTACTGAGTGAATGGATAAGAGCGAAACGTAAATGTTATATTGTATTTTATGTCTCTCAGCTTCAATGTTAGTTATGTTTGTTACATGAACAGGATATTTGTAGAATGTCTGGAATAGAGTGAAAGATGTATGATAAAGGGCAGGATGTCAGTCGGGCCTGCGTACCCATTTCTTAACCCTTTTGAAATGAAAATCAATCAATCAGTCAATCAATCAATCAGTCAATCAATCAACCAGCAATCAATCAGCCAGTCAATCAATTAATCAGTCAATCAATCAGTCTTTCAATCAATCAATCAGTCAATCAATCACAGAGCGCCGTTAAACTTCAGAATAAAATGTCCATTCGTAATCTCTGAATCGATCTGGAGAAAGAACAAAGGAAGTAGCAGCCTCAATGACAAGTCAAAAGAAAAAAAGTCATACTTACAGCGAAGAGCACCAAATCGAGTGACAAAGAAACACAACGGGTAAATGACTTTCTATCTCTGGTGTGTTTTCTGGATTGTCGATGTTAGATTTGACGAATTACAGTCGTGGAATTGCTGGACCAAAGGTGACTGAGTTTGTGTCATTAATGAAATCTTCACTGTGCTTGTTTGTGCGGCTCTACGCGGGGAAAGAAAAGCCATAAAGTGAAGAGATGTATAAACTAGGGAAAAAGTAGGAACAGCTTTATTTCTTAACGAGTACACAGTTGTGACGTTACGGCGTGAGCCTTAATCATACAAAAACATACAGGACAAAGAAATAGAAAGAAGAGATAAAGTATAAATTCACATGAATGTTATGTAAAAATAAACAAAATGAAATAAAATGAATAGAGCACTTAGATGTAACTTATAATAAGCTGTGGCGTTTCTGACGCTGTATGTTAGAAATGCGCATGGTGGAGTGTAGAGAATATTTAAATGGATCCACACCTATTTACTTTACACCTCCTCTCATCCCGAAGCTTGTAAGAACTCCATCCCATACTCCCAACTCATCCGTCTTCGACGCATATGTCAGGACGATTTAGAGTTTATATAAATCAGTCTAACAAACTATTCGAATTTTCCGTCATCGCCACCATCCAGAAAAGATCCTTCGTGAAGCCTTCAACTGTATCCAACTAGTGAGCCGCAAAGAAGTATTCTGGAAAAAGCCTGTTATCCCATCTGACAGAGTTAAATTAGTACTTCATTTTCACCCGCATGGTCAGATGGTTAAAAAAATACTTTATCGTCATCTGCCACTAATCCAACTGGACCCCGACACTCCGGGCATTTTCTCTGATCCACCCATATCAGCATACAAACGGGAACCAAATCTTAAGGACATTCTCGTCCACAGCCACTTGAAGAGGAACATTGCATATGTTGGCATTAAAAAATGTAACCGCCATCGCTGTGTTACCTGCCCTGTAGGCTGGGAAACGAAAACGATCACCTTTCCCAAAACTATCCTCACTCTTCATGAAGGATTCACATGGGAGTCCCGCAATGTGATATATATCATTGTATATAAAAGATGAAGCATAATTTATATTGGTGAAATTGGCATCATATTAGGGGACGGCATGCAAAAATATCTGTACGATATCACCAAGCACGTTTCTAAACCAGTCCCGAATCATTCACTGGCCCCAACCACAGAGGCAAAATCTGACATTCTGATGACAGCCATCAAACAGTGTCACGCAGATAACACAAGCCGCCTATCGCTTGAGAACCGCTACATTCAGGAATATGGGACTCTGGAACCACATGGTGTGAACTCTTTATTCAACTACACCTAATATTCTCAACAGCTAAGGTAAGACTCGAAACTAAAAAAAGTAAAGAAAGAGAAATGATTAAGAACATGCAGCAATCTCAACCTCAGAACTGAAGGAAAGAAGGCTTGGAAACTCTTAGATAACATGTCAGGAAAAAAACAAACTAACCCTAAACCAATGCGAAACTCTGGTCGAGTCATCTCAAGAGACTCAGACAAAGCCAGCACTTTTAACAAATTCTTTTGCTGCTACCAGCAAATCCTCCAACAGGAAAGTACTTGACAAGACGCTGGGAAAAGTTCTGAGAAGTAAAGAGAAAGAAATCTAGCTTGGCAAACATTCCAGTTTTTGAGGAAAACTTTACCATCCATGAACTCCAGAGTGCTATGGGTAATCTACAGCTAAGAAAAGCACCAGGACCAGATAAAATATCAAATGAAATGATCTTTCATCTGGGCCCTGTTGGAAAGTCCACATTGCTCAGCTTCGTTAACAAGACCTGGCAAAGTGGATTACTACCAAAATCTTTGAAGTCAGCCATAGTTAGACCTATCCTGAAAAAAAGGAAAGCCAGAAGATGACCTAAAAAGCTTCAGACCAATCTCACTGATTTCCAGCATTGGAAAGCTAGCAGAGCGAATGCTTAACAATAGGCTGTACTGGTGGTTGGAATCTTCGGGGTCCCTCAGTAACTTTCAGGCAGGCTTCCGCAAAGGATCAAGATCCGAAGACCAGCTATTTCTCCTCACTCAAAGTGTAAAAGACAGTTTATTACATACGAGAGAAACTCTGTAGCTGTCTTTGTAGACTTCCAGCAGGCATATGACAGGGTCTGTCAAAAAGGCCTACAGTTAAAGGTACAGAACATGGGTACACATTGAAAAATGTACCAAAGGGCTAAAAACTACCTGAGTAACGGGACCATACACACTCAGATCAATAGCAGACTGTCAAAGAAATGAACATTGGCGGAAGGTCTGCCATAAAGTTTTGATCTTAGCTGCACCTTGTTCCTAATCTTTATAAATGACCTTCCCGACCTATTGAACACCCACAAAGTCATGTTTGCCGATGACCTTGTCATATTGAGAAGTGGAACAGACAAATGCAGCTGGCTGCTGAGAGACTTAATAGAGCCCTCCTCACCATATCAGCCTAGTGCAATTTCTGGAAGTTGAAGATCAATGTTAGTAAAACTACATATACAGTCTCCACTATTAGCAACAAACTAGCAAAGACTGAACTGAAAATAACTCTTAATGGTGCTCAATTCATGAAAGAAAAAATCCAACATACCTTGGTGTGAAACTAGACAGAAAATTGAACTTTAAAGAGTTCATGGATGGACTAGCAGAAAAAGCATCCAAAAGACTAAACTTACTCAGGCGGCTTGCAAATACTATCCTGGTGTGCTGACAAAGCAACACTCGGACAACTGTACACAGGATATGTTAGATCTGTAATAGATTACAACCTCCCCTACAGGTCACAGCATCAAAGAGCTCTCGTACACAAGTAGACAGAATCCAGGACCAAGCCGTTCATTTCATTTGTAGGGCACTGAGATCAACACCCACAGCTGTATGTGAAATTGATGCAAACATAGAGCCATTAGATATAAGACGTGAAAAGTCAACCATTGAGCAGTAGAAAGATATAGACGCATGCCCCCAGACCATCCTAACAGAATAGTGGTTGATAAATGGAAGCACAATAATAGATTGAAACTGAAAACTCCAGTGCACATAGCAGAACAGTTAAACATAAGGCACAAACTCCCTGAAGACAGAGAAGAACTTACAAAACTACCAGACATCCCACCAAACACAAACTACACTTCTTCAAACTAACACCAGATTCAAGAATAAATTAGTGAACAAATCATCAGATCCCAACACCCTGAAGCTGTGTGCACTGAAGACCATAGAATCCTACCCCAAGGACTGGATCCATGCATACACTGATGACTCAGCATTCAAGGAAACAGACAATTTAGGATATGGGTTACACATAATCTTTCCAGACAAGACAATAAGGTACATTTCTGCTCCTTGTGGATCTTGCTGCTCCAGTTACGATACAGAGATGCAGCCCTGGCAATACAAAAACAGCACCTCTCACAAAAAAAAAACATTGTTATTTTCTCAGACTCCCAGTCTGTTCTCCAGCCCCTTGAAAACGGATACCATCAGCTGATCACATTACAACTGACATACTTAGTGCAATAAACCAACTCGCCTCCTATGACATCAAGACCACCCTATAGTGGATACCAGGGCACATAAATATCAGAGGATATGAAAGTGCTGACAGACTGGCAAAGAGTGGAGCCACCATGTCACAGCCACACATCTCCACCAACATGAGAACAGCTAAACACATTATACACAACAACTGCAAGCCACAGTGAATGGACAGCTGGGCCAGTAATCCAACTGGAAGATCCCTATGTACACACCTGCCAAAGCCTAACCCCAGAGACCACATCAACAGCTTATGTCGTAGAGACCAATGCACAATTTTCAGGTTGAGGACAGGACACATCACCCTCAATAAGCACTTACACAGAGTGACCGCTGACCACACACCATACCGCATGCACTGCAACAGACAAGAAGAAGAAACTGTTAAACACCATCTGCTGGACTTCAGTGCATTAAAGGTCCTTCGAAAGAACCTGATACCACAAAACTTCTCAATCACCGACATTCTGTATGGAGGTGTAGAGCAGCTGAAGAGGACCTGTACGTTTCATTGTCTGGCACGAGGGAAAAAAGAGTGAAAACTGGGGATCGAAAAAGTCAAAAGTCAAAGTCTCCTCTTCCACAATCATAATCCCTCCCCACTAAATTCTACTCCCTTCTCACTTGTTACACATAACTCAGAACCTCTTCACAGCATCACATTACAACCCCTCTACCCCAACTATAATCACACATTTCACCTTCTCCCGGCTAGATTTACCACTGTACCACTCTCTCTCCCTTCCACGGTTCCCCCACCCACCACCCTCAGTTACGACTCACCGACCACACATCCCAAGTCTCCATTTAAATACTCTCTACACTCTATTATACGCATTTCTAGCATACAGCGTCAGACAAGCCATAGCTTATTACAGGTTACAGCTAAGTGATCTATTCATTTTAACTGATTTTGTTTTTTTAAACATTGCATTCATGTGAATTTATATTTTATCTCCTCTCCCTATTTCTTCGTCCTGTATGTTTTTGTATGATTAGGGCTCACGCCGAAACGTCACAACTGTGTACTCGATAAGTAATAAAGCTGTTTCTACTTTTTGTCCTAGTTTATACATTTTGGTATCACAGCTTTACTGCAGTGGCTCCGTGTATAGTTATATCATCACCATCATCATCATCATCATCATCATCATCATCATCATCACATCATCATCATCATCATCATCATCATCGCCTTTCACTCCCTTGAGAACATAGGCCACGGATAAAGTCCCTCCAGTCATCCCTGTTCTTCAAATTATTCTCTGCTTCCTTCCATGTGTATCCATTGTCTCTGATCACTGTCATAATTTCTCTTCTCCAAGTAAGTCTAGCTCTTCCTCGTTTTTTTTATTTCCTTGAGGAATCCATGTCAGTGCCTGTCCTGCTATGTCGGTGTCGTGTTATATATAGTTATATACTAATACACTAATTATTGCGTGTTATTAAGTGAAGATTTGTACGGCGACAAAGTACCTGCTTTTCCGACAACGTGAGTCTGATTTTTTCCGTGAACAATAGCAGTAATAAAATACTTCAAGAGTTTGTGCAGACCACCCTGTTGTACTTCGTTTTACCAGCATATATTTCATGTTTGATGTACTTCATTTTACCAGCATATATTTCACGTTTGATGTACTTCGTTTTACCGGCATATATTTCACGTTTGATGTACTTCGTTTTACCGGCATATATTTCACGTTTGATGTACTTCGTTTTACCGGCATGTATTTCACGTTTGATGTACTTCGTTTTACCGGCATATATTTCACGTTTGATGTACTTCGTTTTACCGGCATATATTTCACGTTTGATGTACTTCGTTTTACCGGCATATATTTCACGTTTGGTGTACTTCGTTTTACCGGCATATATTTCACGTTTGATGTACTTCGTTTTACCGGCATATATTTCACGTTTGATGTACTTCGTTTTACCGGCATATATTTCACATTTGAGAAGCTTCCAGCAAAACTGGGGAGCTAATGAGGTCACTAAGAAAGCAGAGCTCATGAAACAAAATTCTCCGATTATAAACGTGTGGTTTTAATTTCTTTTGAAAAGGTGTCAATTTTGTTATTAATACTTAGTATGAATTATGCGCAGAAAAGATCATAAATGTCTGAATCTGATTTTATGTAAAGTTAATTGTGTTCATCTAGGTCACCGCGTGGTTCATGAACAGGTGAGAGTTGCCATAGAAAATGATTAACAAGGTCTTTAAGCGCGATTTTTGTGATCAGAAAGTGCTTCTTTTTGTCTCTTAGCTATGATTGTCCACGGCTGTGCTTGGTTGTGTAACATATATTACTGTAGTTTCTAGATATTTCTTCAAAGTCGAATGTGCCTTTTTTAATTTAATTTTTTTTTTTGCTTACTATTTTGTTCGTGGATGTGAGGTTGTTGGTTGAGATGGAGTGTCAAAGTGGGTCAAGACCCTTCCTAAATTTTCCTCTCAGTATTTCTTTGGTACAGAGTGTTTCTTAACAAACAAAATATGGACATACGTGGTCTCTGGAGTAGTGGAATGTTCACCAAGAAATAAAATCATCTGACATTTTTGTGTTCTCTTGAAAAATAACCAACACCACATTTGAATAGCTGGACTTGAATAGTGGCTTACAGGCACTGTAAAGATAATGCCATATAAAAAAAAACAACTTTTATTTGGTTTAGTTTGTAGTTCATCCATATATCAATGTCCTTAGTCGGTGATCAACTAAGCAATTCCCCCCCCCCCCCAACCAAGTAGGGCTTGTGGCGTCTCTCCACTTGTCCTGGTATGCGACCAGTTTCTGAATAGTTGTCCAGATTCTGGTTGCATGCCATTGATCTCTGCTCCACAACCCTTCGCCATGTTCTCTGTGATTTGTCGTTCTTTCTGTTTTTCCTTCATGTTCCCATTAGATTTCTGGAGATATTGCTGAGGTATGTTCGGAGTACATGAAAAATATACATCATTTTCTTTTTGTTATAATAACTTTTAGCTCTCAGTACTCTGGCAAAACGCCCCCATAATGTCCGTAAATGCTGACTGAAAATACGAAACATGATTTTCTTTTTCATTTCGAAGTGACCATGAACACAAGATAGAAGACCTGTTAGAGCTGGTGGAGTGTGATAGTCATTGGTGACTGCCAACATCAGTTTCATCGTTTATAACAGTAACAAGTTTTAAAAAATGCTGAAACGTTATCATCATTGCAGTCTTCTCTAGTGAAGGAGTATCTTCAATATGATGCACGTACTTTGTAGCACCGGCGAGATCTCTGATGAGTGGGGAGTGAGGGATAAATTTCGCCACAAACCCCGAAGTCCGAGACTGACCGAGAGATCGCGTCTTATTATTAAGCCAAATCTGTATTTGTTTTCAGCCCTGCAAGTGCACAGCTTACAGAGTGGAGTGTGCCAATGTGCAGGAAATTCCACGGAAACTCACAGCGTTCCAAGTGGAGTGTGCTAATGTGCAGGAAATGTCACGGAAACGCACAGCTTTCCAAGTGGAGTGTGATAATGTGCAGGAAATGCCACAATTACAAGCTGGAAATAACGTCAGCACAGTGTATTATATATATTTTACTGTAAGTTAAATTTTACAACATTAAGTTAAATTAATACTGATTATACGAGAAATAGAAGCTTAGGTTCTAACCCTTTCAGCATCTTACAGTTGTCATATCAAAGAATAGTTTTTTTTAGCAATAGAGAGAGACCCATAGAGCCGCAGCAAGAAATGCATTATAGCAATCAAATTAAGACAGGTGAAAATGCTCATAAACGGTAAGGTCTGGCTTATAAACAACATGTGGAAATAGCGCTCAGAATAGCATGATTTCATTTAATACTCTGTCATATTTTAAATAATTTTTACACTTTTAAAACACATTTTTTGTAACAGTCTGTCTCGTTGTGTATATGTCTTTTTCTCACATTCTCTCTTTCTTTTTCTCTGTACAGTAACATTTACGCTGAGAGATGAAGAATAAAGATAGATTCTGGTGGACAGTGTTCGATAGTCAAACACATGCATTCTTTCTTGTTATCACTGGTTCTACCAGCTAACCCAGTGTGAAATCAGTTAATCTACCTTAGTCACAAAGCCTGTAGGTTCGGTCTCATACCAAAATTTATTAACAATTCTTTGCTTAACTTCTAATGCCGATTTTCGTGAACAAAGTCTCCTTTCACTTCAGTGTTATACGTATCTCTCTCTCTCTCTCTGAACCTAAGTGCCTAGGGCACATGGGGCTTCCGCAAGGGTTTTCCACAAATGCCTGTCCTTTGCCTTTTTTTCTGCTGTTGCCCAGGTGAGCCCTCTATTGCTCAACATCCTCTCTGTTGTTCTTCTCCATGTCTCTTTTGGTCTACCCTTACTTCTGTTCCCCTGTGGAGTCCATCTTAGTGCTGTTTTTGGTAGTGAGTTATCAGTCATTCGGAACACATGTCCCAACCATCGCCAGCGTCTTTCCTCAATAATTACTGTCAGTGGCTTCATCTGCATCTCTGCCAACAAGATGTTATTTCTTATGGTGTTTGTCCAAAATATTTTTCTAATTCTTCATAAACACTTAGTCTGGAAAGAATTCAGCTTGTTTTCTATGGTTTTGGTGATTTTCCATCATTCACTTCCATAGAGTAGTACACTTAGAACATTACTCTTAAATATCCTGATTTTCGTCTTTACGCTTAGTTATACGTATATGTATGTGTAAATACATTTCAGGTAGTATAAAGCTAATTTATTTTCATTCATCATTTGTTTACTTATATTTATGACAGGAAAATGTGTCTTCTTTTTTTTATTTTAGACTGGAAATATTTCCAATGTACCGAGTCACAGCCTACCTGGTGAAATGTACAAACTTGTGTTTGATGGTCATCCCCTCAGTAACATGTCAGACGACGCGTTCCAAGATTCATCTGCCACATTAAGTAACTTGTCAATTACGCACGCAGCTTTTACTGGGCTGCCAAAAGCATTGCTTGGGTTAAGTAGACTAGGTATGCTGTCAATATGCGACACTTATATTGAGAACTGGGATACAGCCATACTGCAGCACGTTGGGGTCTCGGTTATAGAACTGTATTTAGGAAACGTGGGACTGAAGTCATGGCCCAACTGGATTTCCTTATTTCGTTCATTGCAAGTTCTGAACCTTTCCATGAACTCGTTAAAGTCTATTCCAGAAGATGCTTTCAACTCCATGGAAAAAACATTAAAACATTTATACTTGCACAACACAGGACTGACCGAGCTACCGCCAGTAACAAAACTTTCTTATCTCGAATCTTTGTTCGCAAGTTACAACCAAATCTCAGAGATTTCTTCTGACAGAATTCATCCCAAGGTTGAAGGGCTTTTTCTTCAACACAATAACGTAACGGAAATCACCGATGCGAGTTTTCCTAACAATTCTTTATTACTTTTATTAGACATGCAGGACAATCCTATTTCTACAGTCTGGCCTACGGCCTTCAAGAATGTTCCACACCTGAAAAATCTGAAACTTTCACGTACAAACCTGACTGAAATTCCTCTTGCTCTGACATCACTGATGGAACTTGAACTCTTGGAATTGGAAGACATTCCTCTCACCTCATGCCCCTGCCCTCCCAGACGGGAACTGGTCCAGTGGTTATGGGTACACAGAAAACCAGGAATGTATGTACATGGTTCGTGCCCTGGTTCTGTAACTATTTTGGCATATTTAACCGGTGCTGCATGTCAGCCATCTCCAGACACAAGCATTAGTAGTACTAAGGGGAACAACTCTGCATTTTCTCTTGTGTCCACTGTTTATTTAGCCAACAGCAGCAGTTTTCTATCATCATCTGTTCTGACTTTGCTGTTTCTAGCAGCATGGTTCTAATTTATTTATTTATTTTTACATCAAAACCTGAAGACAGAAAAATGACCTGATATTTAAGAAACGATTATCGTCGCTGAGTTACAACATGAAAGAAATAACTGCAGGAGAATTCAAAATTTAGCAGAATGTCATCCGTACTTTGTGGAAATGTAATTTCTGTATGCATATATGTATGGAAATATTTATGGGAATCGGTATGTGTGCAAGTGTTTGCGTCGGTATGTGTGTATGAGGGTATGTGTGTGTATGTGAGAGTATCTTCGCGTGTGAAAGTGATGACAGTCATAATTATCAAGAATGGAGATGCTGATCATAATTATCAAGAATAGAGATGCTGATCATAATTATCAAGAATGGAGATGCTGATCATAGTTATCAAGAATAGAGATGCTGATCATAATTATCAAGAATGGAGATGCTGATCATAATTATCAAGAAAAGAGATGCTGATCATAATGCACAAACACTAACAGTAACGTGGCACATGGAGGTAATCGAAGAAGCCATCGACAGTATAACACAAATATGTTTAATGCACGGCACATAATGATGATGATGATGATGATGAAAGCAGTCGACAAGGTGAAAATATGGAAGATACATCTCAAATTACACATCATCACACGAATAACAAATTGTTGGGCCATTAACTAATGAAGAGCTAATATTATCGGCATAGGAAACAAAACCTAACGTGGATAACCTGACATGGATAACCTAGCGTGGATAATCTAACATGGATAAGATAATATGATTACCTAACATAGATAAACCAACATGGATAACCTAACATGGATAACTACACATTCTTATACACCCCTACACAAATATCTCATAATTTTCACGTTCAAGACATTACCACTCCAGAGTTAAGCATAAATTCATGGAAGAGATAAGTAGAATGAACATAATTAAGCTCAAGAAACAATAAGGGGATTTAAATTACAAAACGTTAAATAAAGTTATGTACCTTGTAACATAATTTTGCTACAGTATGTGTGTCGGTATATTTTTTATATACTCTTTCTTATATACTCTTTTATAAATTCTGATAAATATACAATAATATATTCAGGAAGTGAGAAACATGAACGAGGAGTAGGAATAATACTTGACGAACAAACAGCATGAACAAGTGTAAGATATTTAAACATCTCGGACCGAGTCCTGCTAGCCCAACCGAATGGAGGGCCAACAAACATAAATATTATACAGGTGTATATCTGAAAGTTCTGAAGAAGAAGAACAGCTATTTTATAATGACATAGCCCTGAAACACACAAAGTCACATAAAGTTACTATAGTGATGGGGGATTTTAATGCAAACGTTGGTAAAGGAAGAACTTCAGACATCGTTGGTGACTATGGAGGGGGGGGGGAGAGGAATGACAGAGATTGTAAATTAATTGAATGGGCAAGAAAGAATACACAGCATGGTTGTAGGAAACGCCTGGTTCAACTACCATCCCCGAAGACTGGCAACGTGGTGCAGCCCAGATAAAAAGACTTTTAACCAGATAGACTACATATTAACCAACAAACGATTCTGGAATGCGTTACTGACAATAAAAACCATGCCAGGAGCCGACTGCAGTAGTGACCATGACCCACTCTGTGGAAAAATTAGAATAAAACTAAAGAAAGCATGCAGAAAAGTGAGAAACATAAAAATGAATACAGAACTCCTTAAAAATGACCAAGAACTGCGAGAATAATACAAAGGTATAACAAATAGATACAACTCAATAGCAAAGATAAAGAGTATAAATGAACAATGGACAATGTTAAGAGATTCTATCCACCGAACTATATGAAAATATTATAACAAGAGGAAAAATAGAAGAAAGAAGATCAAGAGGAAGACCAAGAGAAATGATACTGGACAGTCTGACGGGATGGTGTGAGAGGAGATCAACAACTGAGCTTATGGCCTGCATGAAGGATCGTGTACTCTGGAGAAGCATAATGGCCAACGCCAGTCGGCACGGCATATGATGATGATGATGATGATCCACCAAACAGTTAAGGAGATAATACCACCGAAAAAAGAAGCCTCTAAAAATAAATGGATGACAGACCACATCTTAGGACTGATAGACAAGAGGAGGAGGAGTAAAAATAACCAAGAAAAATATAGCAAGATAAATAAATAAAAATACGCAAATGCAGAGAAGCAAAGGAAGTGTGGTTAAATGAACAGTGCAGACAAATAGAGGACTCTAATAATGAAGACAGCAAAAATATGCACAAAAGAATTAGTGAACTCACAGGCAGGAAAACAAAATATACCACAGGATGCCTGAAATCAAAAGAAGGTAAAATGTTAATGGGAAAAGAAGACATTGTGGACAGGTGGACAGAGTATATCGGTGAGCTATATGGAGGAGAAAGACCAGAATTAACACCAGATGCTGAAAACTGTGATGGACCACCACTACTTGAAGATGAAATCATAGATGCCATCAAACACATGAAGAAATGAAAAGCGACTGGGCCTGATAATATAACAATAGAAGAAATAGAGGCACTAGATGTGATAAGAATAAAAATAACCAAGTTACTGAATGACATTTACAACAGTGGTTATATTCCCAGTGACCTGCATAAATCCACGTTTATGGTACTACCAAAGAAACCAGGTGTAAAGAAATGTGATGACAACCGGACTATCAACCTCTCATGTCACATAACGAAGCTACTTCTGAGAATCATTACGAGAAGAACAAGGAAAAAAGATAAAAATGGATGTAGCAGATGAACAGTTTGGATCAACCTATAAAACAAGGGGTGCGACAAGGATGTGTACTATCTCTAGTCCTTTTTTTCTCTGTACACAGAGTATTCTAAGAACGATCATCACAGAGCCAGGCATAAAAATTTGAGAATACAATATTAACAACCTTCTGTATGCTGACGACACAGTACTGATAGCTGAGAACCAACAAGACCTGCAAAATCTCTTGGATAAAGTCATTAAAGGACGTGAACAGAAAGGCCTTAGTTTGAACATCAAAAACACAGAGACTATGGTTATATTTAAGAATCAGAATCCATCAACATGCAGTATAAAATTAAATGGAACTATTCTAAAACAGGTGTAGAAATTCATATACCTTGGAGCAGTAATAACTTCAGATGGGAAATGCAGAACAGAAATTAGGAACAGAATAGGCCAAGCAAAGACTGCATTTCAGAGAATAAGAAACATATTATGCAACGCATCCTTATCAATGAATATTAGAAAACGAGTCCTAAAATGCTATATTGAACCTATCTTGCTATATGGAAGTGAATCATGGACAATAGGCAGGTCTGCACAGAAATCATTGGAAGCCGCAGAAATGTGGTTTATTAGAAGAATGTTGCGAATCAACTGGACAGCAAAAATAACTAATGAAGACTGTATGAGATGAGCTGGAGAGACAAAAAACCTTGTCAAAAAAAAATAAGAGAGAGCCAATGTACTTTCATAGGACATGCAATGAGAAGAGGGGGCATTGAAAATATTATAACAACAGGAAAAATAGAAGGAAGAAGATCAAGAGGTAGACCAAGAGAAATGATACTGGACAATCTGACGGGATGGTGTGAGAGGAGATCAACAACTGAACTGATGGCCTGCATGAAGGATCGGGTACTCTGGAGAAGCATAATAGCCAACGCCAGTCGGCACGGCACCTGATGATGATGATGATGATGATCCACCAAACTGTTCTACTTTGGAGAAGTATAATAGCCAACACCAGTCGGCACGGCATCTCATGATGATGATGTGTGTCAGTATATGTGCACAAGTGTATATATCAGTATGTGTATTGCAGTGTATTAGTTTGTAGTTCAGTGTGTATGTGCCAATGTTTATCAGTATGTTGAACGATGTTTGTGTCAGTTTGCATTCCAGTGTGTTCTATGTTATTGGGTATGTCAATGTGTATAAGTATATGTGTCTGTATTGGCGTCAGTGTGCGTTAATATATGTGTCAGTGTGTTTTAGTGTGTTTGTCAGTGTATGTTAGTATGTGTGTCAGTGTGGTTAGTATGTGTACCAGTGTATGTTAGTATGTGTGTCAGTGTGTGTTAGTATGTGTGTTAGCGTGTGTTAATGTGTGTGTCAGTGTGTGTTATTATGGGTGTAAATGTTTGTTAGTATGAGTGGTCAGTGTTTGTTAGTATGTGTGTCAGTGTGGTGATACTTATGTATCTAAAGATATATTATTTTTTAAAGAAAAGCCATTAAAATATATGTTAAAACACACATATTAAAACGTGTACGGTATATGTTCAATGGCTTTTAACTAGCATAGTGCTTTGACTGCTAGAATCGGATCTGCGTAACATAAACATATATGTAATTATTTTGTTTTTCATCACACGCTTTATTTTCTAGTACAAGATGGTGGTACTTCTTCCAACTTAGTTGTGTCTTTTTATTATTATACTTGTGTCTGGTGGTTCTAATAGAAAACTTACAGGCTCATCTAATAACCTTAATAACATTTTTGTCTACATAATACTACGGCTGTGTGTGTCCGAGAGAGAGAGAGAGAGAGAGAGAGAGAGAGAGAGACAGACAGACAGACAGAGAGAGAGAAAGAGAGAGAGAGAGAAATGACACAGAATGAAGAAACAAGCGAAAGTTTAGGAGGAAAGCACATTATACTGAATGCGAAGAAAACACGCTTCAAAGCATATAAAACCTGCAGCAGTCTTGACCAGACAATTGACACAGGAAGATAACAGAGCACAACATGGGCACCAATCATAAAATGAGCATCATTGGCAGACATGTATCAAAAAAGTTCAAATATACAATTGTATATACATTAGACGTGTAAAATCAAAAACCATATTCATTGATAGGTTATTTTACACTAATATTTTTTAAAATTATGTTTTGCATCAACGTAAATTACAGACTTGTGTAAACTGCATAGCACCTTGTACAGGAGAGTAAAGTGTTCTCTCTGCCTGATACTCCAGGTCAGGACGTAAGACTTTTATTTACGCGCTGGCCTCTTTTAGAATGTGACCATTTACCGCGCAAAGTGATACCCCAGCAAGAGGGGATTTTATTTTGTTTATTAAAATCAGTCTCTTATGGGCTTTATTTTGGAAAGTGAAGACAGACTTGTTAGCCTTGGATTACTTGTTGCTCAGAGACAACAGAATAAATGTAGAAGCTCAACTTCTGAGGTGAACTGGTTTCCTGAAGTTCATTATTTAATCTTTTAAAGGGCGCTGAGATATTTTGGAAATATGTCATTCTCTAGTTTGTCTAAGGCAGTGTCTGCCAGGCTTGCTTGGGCTACCGTCCCCTGTTCTCTCAGGCCAGATACTCAACACCCACTTATGTACTGCTCGCACAATGACTTACTAGTCTAGGACATGCATTGCACAACTAAAAACAGTTCTAGGATTTTTTAAAACTGGTAGAACTTAAATATTTTGGACACATTAAACGTCATGATAATCTAGAGAAGACCGTCTTGGAAAGGTACATAATGGGAAAAAGAAAGAGAGGAAAACCAAGGCGAAGATGGCTGCAAGACATCGTTGATGATCTGCAAATGGATGCATCAGCAGCAGGCCATCTTGCTCACAGCCGAGAGGCCTACAGGAGTGCTATTAGGGAGGCAAAGTTCCGCAAGGGACATGCAAATGAATGAATGGTAGAACTATAAAAAAAAGTAAAGGTAACCCTGTCATGCCTTAGAGGCACATAGGGATATGGTGTTAGTGCCCATATTTTCCTTGACCTGTCAGCATACTAGAGGGTGATATGGTCAGTAGAACTATGGTTGTCTTTTATTTTTCATGAAGCATTTTTCGAAAAACAAACCGGTTTTCTCAACACAAAGATTTTGGTATTTTATACCATTTAAAAAATGTAAACTTAATTAAAACATTCTTCACACATCAGCGGAAAGTAAATGTTTTTCGTGTGAATTTTTTTTTCTTATTTTGTGCAAGATTTACTCTTTACAAAAATTTGACAAACTGAAGAAAAGTCAAAACTGGCGGCTGATGCAGGCTGAGACCCTCGTCCTACCGGTCTGATTAGTCTCCAAACTATTCTCGCTGCTTGCTCTTTAAACTAGTTTTTTTGATAATATAAACCAGTTACGGTAATGACGACCTCCAAAACTTTGGGTTTTTCTCTTTTTTAATCGATAATTTACTGGTAGTTGTCGTTTAACGCGATAACTGATTATTTACATTATGTGAAATTTCATTGTTACCTGGAAATATTGATTGTTAACGTTAGTACATTGCCCTATTTATCAGAGTTTTCAGATAAAGAATAATTAAGCTGTTCTGGAGGACTTGTTTTCAAAATGGCATCACGACCTGATGTTCGACAAATACTTGATAACCTAAAAACCGATATTTTGCAAATGAGTACAAACCTCTTAAATGAACAAAGGTTGAATGTGGCAGAAACTTTTATTGACTCAGTGAAGTTGATAGACAAGTTAACTGTAAGGGAAAAGAGAAGTCCTAGTGTAGTAGGTAAGATCGCCTTAGATAATGAAGGAGATGTATGGTGCAGTTTTAAGAAACAGAATATACAGCCAGTAAACTATAATTGGTCCCATATCCCTGTGCTTGTTC
Organism: Achatina immaculata; assembly: GCA_009760885.1. Classification (NCBI taxonomy): domain Eukaryota; kingdom Metazoa; phylum Mollusca; class Gastropoda; order Stylommatophora; family Achatinidae; genus Lissachatina; species Lissachatina immaculata. The sequence continues at coordinate 15,003,962 of CM019716.1, forward strand.
ATTTGCCACGTCCTTTTCCACTTTAAAAAAATACTTTCTTATCTCTTCTGTGAGATAGCGAAAATCAATATTTCTGTTTTTTATTCCTCTCTCGTATTTATTTTATTTTTCCTGTCTGCTGCTCTGGTCACTAGCTAGCCTTATTCCAAACTTGGATGCCTCTCTAAATACTCATATATCCTCTTTTGTTAGCGATATAGTCTGCCCAATTTCCTCAAAAAGGAGAGGATGGCAGATATGTTTCTTTGTGTATTTTTTATATATGTATTTTTTTCGTTGTATTCGATAAAGACAATTTTGCCGAAATACTGGGTTGTTATTGTTGCTTTTAATAGCCATTTCATTGTTCCGTGTCTATTTTTTCTTTCTTCCTCTCCCTGTCTGTTTTCGTACAACTGCACCTAACATTTCTGTCCAACTCTGCTCTGCTAGTTATCTTACATATATGAGTACAGACAGACAGACAGTCAGAATGACAGACAGACAGAGACAGACAGAGAGACATACAGACAGACAGATAAATAGACAGACAGAGAGACAGACAGACAGATACACAGAGAGAGACAGATAGACAGAGAATGACAGACAGAGAGACAGACAGAGAGGCAGACAGACAGATAAACAGATAGAATGAATGATTGAATGATCTTTATTTTCAAAGGGTGAAGAAGTGGGCACACAGGCTCGTCTTACATTCTGCCCTTCATCTTTCATTCTTACCACACATTCGATTTAGTACAAGTATACAGATTACATGAAAAGAAAATTAGTATATCTAGTAATGCAAAATGAAACTATTAAACTAGACAGACAGGCAGACAGACAGACAGACAGACAGACAGACAGACAGACATAGATAGATAGATAGATAGATAGATAGATAGATAGATAGATAGATAGATAGATAGATAGACAGATAGATAGATAGATAGATAGATCCAAGCAGTTTTCTACACGGTAAGAGTTAGACATCAACTGAATATGGAGTATCCATTGACCATCTAATGTCAATCACGTGATTAGTGTTGATGACATCTTTTGTTATAAAAAGATGTTGGTGGACGTGGTAAGATATTAATAAACATTGATAAAATGAATAACATGGATCTGTGATGCCCAGTTTTAACACGGTAAATAATCAATCTTGAAAAGCTACATATTTGTCAACATAAATATACATGCACTTCGGTTATCGGTTTCATATCAGTTTGCCAGAATATCTCGATAAAAGAGCGTAGTATTGATGTTATTTACTACTGACCCCAGTTCAACCAAATCACTTTAAAGGTGGAGGTTCTATTTATTGTAAATTTATTGTAAATGTCCAGTAGCATTTTACGATGCTTAAGATAGTTCTGCTTACATGAATCTAATTCATTCATTCATTTGCTTGTCCCTTGCGGAACTTTGCTTCCCAAACAGCACTCCTGTAGGCCTTTCGGTTGTGAGGAAGATGGCCTGCTGCTGATGCATCCATTTGCAGATCATCAACGATGTCTTGCAGCCATCTTCGCCTTGGTCTTCCTCTTTCTATTTCCCATTATGTACCCTTCCAAGACGGTCTTCTCTAGATTATCATGATGTTTAATGTGTCCAAAATATTTAAATTGTCTCTCTTTAATCCTCTTTACTACCCAGCCTTCTTCAATATTAAGTTCTTGTAGTATAGATATATTTGTTCTTTTTTGTGTCCACGATATTTGAAAAACTCTTCTGTAGCATTTACATTCAAATGCATTTATGTTTCTCAGCTGTTTTGTTAAGTGTGCAAGTCTCACAGGCATATGTTGCGATGGGAAAGATGTATGCCCTTAAAAATCTTATTTTTGTAGTTCTGTCTGTTCCTCTCCACAGATTCTTTAGTTGTTTTACTTTCTGAAGAGCGATAGATGTCCACCTTTTAATTTCCTTCATTGTATCTCCATTATTAGTTAGCAGTGATCCAAGATATTCAAAACTCTCCACTTCTTCCAGTTTTTCCTCATTGATACATATATCAGCTGCCTTATTTGTTTTGTCAGTTATCATGAATTTAGTTTTCTTGGCATTAATATAGAGGTTTTGCTCTTCTCTGTTCTAACGGACTGCCATAATTATTTTTTCCATTCCTTTTTGTGTTGTGGACAGTAATCTAATTAGCAGAGTTATAAACCAGTTGTTTTAGTTTGAGGGCATTCAACTTCCTTTTAATTTCTAGTCGACTTAAAACAAGATTAGCCTCCACCCCAACACCCGTGAATGTACGAGCAAGAAGATGAACTCCGTACCAAACCATCTCATGATTGTTCTCGCAACCGCCACGCTCGCGTTGAGCGTGGCCAAGTCTTGTCCTTACAATGAAGTGAGTACATATTTACTGGTGGAGTATGTTTGCGAACACTGGAAAATATGCGTAAACAGAGTATGTGTCTGTGTTTCTGCGCACCTGTGTTTTTGAGTGCTTGTGTGTATACATGTAGGTGTGTGTGGATGTTTGTGAACATATGGTAGAAGATAAGCCATATAAACTATGGTCACAAAGGAAAAAAATATGAGAATAACATGAAAATGAAAGAAAATTTTTAAACATTTTATAAACGTATGTTGAAAAGGATCGATCTTTGTTTAATTTACCTTATAGACTTAGCTTCTTGTGAATGTATGTGTTTTACTGAAAATGCGAGACTTACGAACATCACAAATTATTTACGAGTACAAACCTTTGTGCATACACTCTGGTGTCTTTCGCACAGATATTTCCAACTCTAAGAAGCAGTTTCGATCCCTCTTCCAAGAAAAGGTAAGTTAGAAAACAGATCTCTGTTTTGTGTGGTTTGAATATTTCATTGAAAAACTGTACTTTTTCTTTTTAGTTAACCGCAGAAATTTTAACAAGATATCATGCGAGTTCAAAACGTGACTTGAAGCAAATTATATTTAGTACTCTCACAGGCTGATTGATTCATGATGAACAGAAGGCAATTGATGTGGAAAATGATTACGCACACCCCTGACAAATTTTTTGATCCACAAATAATCCTGTTTATCATCACCGTTACCATTGACAATGTCTGTACGTGGGTATGAAATACATCTTACTGCAGTTTCTAATTTCTTAAAGACATAATACATCCCGGCAGACATTCAATGTTCCTTTGTTTAACATTTTGTCTGTGTATGAGAGGCTGTTCTTTCAGTCGCGGAGTTATGACCACGCAAGATCTTCAGTTATTCTTTCAGTCGCGGAGGTATGACCATGCAAGATCTTCAGTTATTCTTTCAGTCGCGGAGGTATGACCATGCAAGATCTTCAGTTATTCTTTCAGTCGCGGAGGTATGACCATGCAAGATCTTCAGTTACTTTGTACGCAAAGCCTTCTGGGTACGGTCAGAAAAAAAAATTGTGAGTGTAATTAAAGAGTAATGGAGCTTCCTAAGAAGAACAATATTTAACATCTGTGATCGTTCTTCTGTCACATTCGGTTTTACCAGCGATGTCACAGTCACCGTTCAGCAGAATGCTGTATATGCAAGTTTTATTGTTGGCTCACCTTGCAATGCTCCGGCAAAACTGCTTCATTAATGTCGAAAAAATTGTTTTAAAATATCCGATGATCACAAAAGAAAAAAGGGCACAGCAGAATTCTTAATACGGTATTTTAAAGTCTCCCTGAGCATGAGATCCAACGCATAATGAAACTTGGTGGGAAAGGGAGGGGGGGAGGGGAAGTTCATATTGGCGTTTGATAATATCAGTTTCTTTATTTATGACAATAACAGTAACAACTATATTTGTTTTCAGCCTTGCAAGTGCACAAAATACAAGGAACCAGATTACCCGTGTCAAGACAGTAAAGTGGAGTGTAACAACATGGATGGAAATGCCACAGTTACATGTTGGGGAATAAATGCCACAATTACATGCTGGGGAATAAATGCCACAGTTACATGCTGGGAATAAATGCCACAGTTACATGCTGGGGAATAAATGCCACAGTTACATGCTGGGAATAAATGCCACAGTTACATGTTGGGGAATAAATGCCACAGTTACATGCTGGGGAATAAATGCCACAGTTACATGCTGGGAATAAATGCCACAGTTACATGCTGGGAATAAATGCCACAGTTACATGCTGGGAATAAATGCCACAGTTACATGCTGGGAATAAATGCCATCACTGTATGCTGCATGTATTGTACTGTAAATTAAACAGTAATAAATTATGTTGCTCGTTATCAGGAAGAGGTAGTTGGAAGTTTGTCATTTCGTCACCTCGGACATGTCATTTCATCACCTCAAACATGTGATGTCATTTCGTCACCTCGGACATGTCATTTCATCACCTCAAACATGTGATGTCATTTCGTCACCTCGGACATGTCATTTCATCACCTCAAACATGTGATGTCATTTCGTCACCTCAAACATGTGAAGCCATTTCGTCACCTCAAACATGTGATGTCATTTCTTCACCTCTAACATGTGAAGCCATTTCGTCACCTCAAACATGTGAAGCCATTTCGTCACCTTAAACATGTGAAGCCATTTCGTCACCTCAAACATGTGAAGCCATTTCGTCACCTCAAACATGTGAAGCCATTTCGTCACCTCAAACATGTGAAGCCATTTCGTCACCTCAAACATATGAAGCCATTTCGCCACCTCAAACATATGAAGCCATTTCGCCACATCATACATATGAAGCCATTTCGCCACATCAAACATATGATACCAAGACTTTCTCTGTGTGTGTGTGTGTGTGTGTGTGTGTGTGTGTCTGTGTGTGTGTGTGGGAGCAATCTATGGACTAAGAAAAATGAATGAGATTTGCAAAATAATTATGCGAAAATATTTGAAAATATTAAGAATTTAAGAATGTTATTTTTAACTTACTTATTATATATGATTAAAGCAGTCATAATAAGATAAGTTAATATAATACTTTACGGTACTTTAAATCATAACACAGTTTTGTCTGCTATTTCACGGCAATTGTTTGTTGTTATCTTTGCTCAGTTCTCTCTCTCTCTCTCTCCCTCTCCCTTTCTCACCACCACCACACCACCACCATCACCATTCCTCCTCTCCTCATATCACAGTCTATGTCTCTTTCTTTGCCTTTTTCTGCTTCTGCCTCTGTGTGATGTTTGTCTGTCTCTGTGTGATGTTTGTCTGTCTCTGTGTGATGTTTGTCTGTCACTGTGTGATGTTTGTCTGTCTCTGTGTGATGTTTGTCTGTCTCTGTGTGATGTTTGTCTGTCTCTGTGTGATGTTTGTCAGTCTCTGTTTGATGTTTGTCTGTCTCTGTGTGATGTTTGTCTGTCTCTGTGTGGTGTTTGTCTGTCTCTGTGTGATGTTTGTCTGTCTCTGTGTGGTGTTTGTCTGCCTCTGTGTGATGTTTGTTTGTCTCTGTGTGATGTTTGTCTGTCTCTGTGTGATGTTTGTCTGTATCTGTGTGATGTTTGTCTGTCTCTGTGTGATGTTTGTCTGTCTCTGTGTGGTGTTTGTCTGTCTCTGTGTGATGTTTGTCTGTCTCTGTGTGATGTTTGTCTGTCTCTGTGTGGTGTTTGTCAGTCTCTGTGTGATGCTTGTCTGTATGCCTGTGCATGTAAGCCACTTTTTGGTGGCCTAAAATTCATTTAATTTCATGTAACAATTTGTTTCGTTAACTTTATGCTACAAATATTTTTGTTTATTTTAGTTTAGACTGGAAACATTCCCTGTTTACCCCGCCACAGTATACCTCGTGAATCACACAGAGTAACGTTTGATGGTCGTCCGCTCAATAACATGTCAGACGACGCTTCTCATCAGCCACACTGGAATACTTGTCAGTTACACAAGCAGCTTCTACTGCCCTGCCAAAGGCGTTGCTAGGGTTAAACAATCTGACTACACTAAAAATATACGACATTTACATTGAGAACTGGGACACAACCATTTTGCAGCGCGTTGGGAGCTCGGTTACATATCTGAGTCTAGAAAACGTGGGGAAGACGTCATGGCCGAGCTGGATTTCTTTCTTTCGCTCATTGGAGTTTCTAGATTTTACAGTGAAACGACTAAAATCTATTCCTGAAGATGCTCTCAGTTCCGTGCAAGAAACACTGCAGCTCTTACATCTGCGAAACACTGGCCTGTTTGTGCTACTTCGAATAACAGAACTTTCCTCTCTGTACAGTTTGCATGTAGGACACAATCAAATCTCAGAGATTTCTGCTGACAGACTTCATCCCAACCTTAGCGTGCTTGTTCTTGAACACAGTAACATAACTGCAGCCACAGACAGGAGTTCCCCGAATAATTCCTTTTTTTAAAAATAATATTAGACTTGAACGACAATCCTGTTTCTACGATCTGGCCTTCAGCCTTCAAGAACACTCCATATCTGGCATTTCTCTACCTTTCACGTACAAACGTGACAGAAATACCTGTTGCTATCACTTCACTGAATATACTTCGATTCTTAGATCTGCGAGACAATCCTCTCCTGTCATGTTCGTGCCCTCTTAAACAAGAACTTGTCCAGTGGTTCCGGTCACCTAAACTATTCACAGTCACAATACTTGATTTTTGCCCCAGTTCGGTAAGTTTTGGCAGGTTTTTAACTGGTGCTGCCTGTGAGACATCTCCACCCCATGCTTTCACTTCGTCCACTAACCATTTGGAAACGAAAGAAACCACAAGAAGCAACAAAGGTAACAACTCTGCCTCTTGTCTTGTATCTATAATTTATAAAAGCTACAGCAGCAGTTTTCTATCATTTGCTGTTCTCATTTTGCTGTTTCTAGTTGCATAATTATAATTTAATTTAATGACATGAAAATAAGTTTATTTGAAGACAAGGAAAATGACAAGTTAATTTATAAACGACCTCAGGTTTTAATCTGAACTAAGAAATTCGAGCTTTTTCTGGATCTTGCAACAAGCAAAAACTGTAAATTATTAAGTGAAAATTAAAAAAAAGAAAAGATATTTTTCACGAAAGTTAAACAAACACATTTCTCTCACAAGTGTTTTCTTTATTCAGTTTTAAACAAAAGATTATTCTGAAACGTCTGTTATCTAATCAGAAGCTGTTCGGATTTGTTTTCTTGTAGATCTGATGTAATTATGATATAAACAGTACGGATTTTTTTTTAATTCGATCAATTAGCATCCAGTTTATTTTAATTAAAACGATATCCTATAAATAATCTTATGGAACTGCTGAAACCACATTGTGAAAAGTGATGATCAATTCTTAAATATAGGAAATTCTTACTCTATGTTGCCTGGTGGCTGCTGCTACATAACTTGTAAGTTGAACTAGGTCCTTATCTACAAGGCCTTATACCTTCTGTGAGTATGGTATTGTTTGTTTTATCACTCCGAATTCGGCCGGTTCGGAGGGTCAAAAATTCAACGCCATCTTCCTTTTTCGCGGAGTCACGTGCCTAGATATGTAGTGGGAAGTTTGTGGCCAGTTAGATTATGCTCGTTGTCGAGGCATGGCAGGTGCAGGAGCAGACGGGCCGTTGTTGTATTGTGCGGTGGAAGTGTCATTGTAGATTTTTTTCTCTGAATTATTGTGAAGTTGGTGTGATATCGTTCCAGCCCAAGCTTCACTCTCATCCCCACCCCCCACCCCATGTGAGGGTAATTTGTATGTTGTTCTTTTGTAAGTGATGTTAGTTTCATTGCATGATTTATGAAGAAGTAATGTAGGTTTTCCACGATGATCATCGTTCAATTTCAATGGAAGTGTGCTGTAGTAAATGTTAAATATGTGTAGGTATGGGTAAAGAGTGTTTTATTTTCTTCTGATTTAATATCATCATTTGATTGATTGTGGCTTTCAGATCATTGATTGATTATGCCTTTCAGATCATTGATTGATTATGCCTTTCAGATCATTGATTGATTATGCCTTTCAGATTATTGATTGATTATACCTTTCAGATCATTGATTGAGTGATTTCGTGCACCATAGCGTGTTAAACTCAAGATGTGTTCTGTGTTTTGTTTTCTTCGTGCATTTTGAGTATGACATTGTCATTTCATTGTCATCTTTTATAACCACATACGTGTTAAAACGACATTTGATTTTTCATTGACTGATATGTCATTATGATTATTCATCCATGTTCGTTATGTGGGTGATAGCAGAAATCCTCATAGTGGTTAGTAACCAGGGGTAGGAGTTTTCAGAGATATATGTATTTCTGAAGTTGTTGAGCGCTAATGCACGTACGTGGAGTTACAGAGATTTTCGGTAGTTGTAGAAGATAGTTAGGACTTGCCATGAGACGAGTGAGTCTATTCATGATGTTAGATGTGTAGATAAGTTTACAATGTTCATTAATGCTGGGCTTGAGAACAGGGCCATAGTGCACTGTCATTCAACATATTGATTCATACCACTTGATATAAAATTGTATCATTCAGGCTGTTTTTTTTGTCATCTTTCGTGTATGCTGTTGTCATGTCTGGTTGTGTATTAAATTGAGCTGAGCCCATAAGAGATACCAACAGTAGGGAACGGAGAGCTAGAAAGAACATTGAACTGGACAGCTTATTTAAACCCCAAAGCATTATAAATGTCTTGAAACTGAACAGGCTACGCTGGTTGGGCCATGCGAAAAGAATGGAAGAGAACAGACAAACGAAAATTATGTATGCACAAGAGATGAGAGAAACAAGGGGTAGACCAAGACAGAGACGGAAAGACAACATAGAAGAGGATGTAAAAGAAACTGGTGTCACCAACTGGAGAGATATTACGAATAGAGAGGAATGGAGGCGAATTTTATTTGCAGCTATGAGCCTTAGAGGCTGGGAAAGCTGAAGAAGAAGAAGACGCCAACAAATGAAATGCAAAACGCTATAACCAATAAAAAACAACAACAAAAACTAATTTAAAAAGTACAGTATAATGGTGCACTATTATGTTGCAAAGAAACTGTTAAAATAAACACTTACACTCCATGAACCAATTTTTACTTTCGATTCATAATACTAAACGAACATATAAAAATATGGAAAGGTAATCCCATCCACTGTATCTGATTTAATATAAATATTTATTGATATTAGAAGATACTTTAATTGTAATGCAAGTAATTGTTCTACTACGGAATAAGAATATTTCATAAAGTGAAAAATATGCACCTCTGTAGAAGTGTACCGCCAAATCAGTAACATCGGACCTTTGTAGCAGTGAACCACCAAATCAGTAACATCGGACCTCTGTAGCAGTGAACCACCAAATCAGTAACATTGGAAGCTAAATTACTTTTGACATCAGAGGATGGTTAATGTTTGTTTATTTTCAGAGCACTTAGATTTTTTTCAATGGCCTTACATTTCAGGCAGTAAAATCTGGTTAACAAGACTAAGTGAACATACTAAATGCTAAGAACGCCTGTCTGATTCACAATTTAAAAATGAGATTGAAAAAAAGCATATCCAGTTAACAATAATAAATTATGATATAAATTGAAACATAAATTGTACACCAAACTGTTGTAAAAAAAAGAAAGCACAATAATCAATGTTATATTAATCTGTTAAAATAAATCTGCTGTCCGTTTTTTTAGCTAAACGCTTATCATGTACAACTGTAGGGCTTCTCTCGTGGATACAAAAACACCCAATATTTTTCGATGCTTCATCACTGATTACATGGCATTCCACTGTGTTCCCTGCACCTTAAAAAAAATGTATGATCTCTCCCTTTGTTAACATATTTACTGATGGACTAGTCACATTTTAACATATTTACTGATAGACTAATCACATGTTATCATATTTACTGATGGACGAATCACATGCTAACATATTTATTGATGGACTAATCACATGTTAACATATTTACTGATGGACTAATTACATGTTAACATATTTACTGATGGACTAATCACATATTAACATATTTACTGATGGACTAATTACATGTTAACATATTTACTGATGGACTAATAACATGTTAACATATTTACTGATGGGCTAATCACATGTTAACATATTTACTGATGGACTAATCACATATTAACATATTAGCTGATGGACTAATCACATGGAAAATCAGTCAGAACAACTGACTTGAAACACTCGCTTATGATTTTCGCTTTCTGAAAACCCTCTGTGCTTAAAGTTCAGTTTGTGCACAGCTCCCGGTATCCATTTCCTACCATTCTTTTTCAAACAGAAATATTGGTGAGAAAAAGAAAAAATAATAATTAGAAAAAATGAATGAGAATTTGCTCAGTAACTGAACCAAGGTCATCTGTGTCTGAGTTTACAAAATAAGTCACTAGGGTATAATGGTCTAGTACCAATGATGGTATTATTGGCTATATTTGGCAGAATTACTAATGCAAAGGTGTTTTAAAATACATAAGACTCACGTGAATGAAACTCACGTAATGAAACAAATTGAAGTAGAGAAACTCACGCGACATATTCATCTTCGATCTGTCTATATGAGAGAGTATGGCCAAGGTGAATTCGAGGTTTTCTGTTAGTGTCCTCGTTACACATCCTATGAACCTCCCTTAAAAATATCCCATAATAATAAATTAAGCGATTAGATCCTGAAAATCTTATTTAAAAAACTATTCAAAGTACGACTTAAGTCTATTGTAGATTGTATAACTAGATTGGTGCAAGTTTACATTTTATAACTAGTGGAGGACTATTTTATCCAGATGTTAAGACAAACAATCCCTTAGCAATGTACTACCTACTCAAGGCCAGTCTAGCTCCCCCATCATGACCGCCAACCCAGGTCCTCCCCTCCTTAGTATTTTTATGCTAATCATGCATACATCCAAGGCACAGTCAATAAACAGTACACAATACACTGAAATGCAGTATAAATCACCAGCCTGAAATTAAGGATACAACATTTTAATCACACTATATGCCACAACAACACATACATCTGATATTGACATCGACATGACATCAAGACAGGTGTCATTATAATGGTAATTAAGCATGGTATCATATGATAATTACTTCTCATGTTGCATTATTGAAAACCTGATGGACCTGGGGTCCCGGGCTCTCTTGACCTTCCATGTGGCCTACACTACGAATCTAATGTGTAATGGCACTTAATCCACGCAGCTACCGCTGTCATGGCACACCTCTATATAACCGCGTTGCTGCAGCACAAGATCAATCTACATGAGGGCATAATAACGAATCAAATATGTTGCCCATCCAATATACTGATAAATCTCACTAAAATCATGCTCAAAATTTCCATATCGATAACTAAATACAGAAATCTACATCACAGCTTGCTGCACAACTACATAATCTACACCACATGAGGATGGCACTGGCAGAATATCACCCTAATACATACAGAGACACAATTACACAAGACATTGCCCGGCCATTGTCTCTATCTAACTCAGAATGCCCAACAATGTTTTCATATATATATATATATATCTTTCCGAACCAGCTACAATCACATGGATGATGAGGCTTCGATCAAGGTCCTACACCCCTCAATCTAAGAGTGCCTAGTCCACAAGACCAAGAAGAACAGATCATGAAATTTAAGGAAGTATTTTGCCTCTGTAGGTTGAAAACACTTCTGAGGTGGTATTTCTTTTTATATTAAATATTAGATTATATACACATGTATGTTATTGTGTGTATATTTGTATGTTCCTGTTAGTGTGTGTGTATGTATGCGTGTGAGCATGAAAGAGACATAGAGCAGGGAGGTTAACACAGTAAAGGGATGTGAAGAAAACACGCTTCAAACATGATTAAAATCTTTCGGACATTGACCAAAACTTTGACACAGAAAAAAATACCAAAACATAACATAAACTGCAATCACATAATTATTAGGACTTACAAAAATGTATCTAAAAAGCTCAAAATAATATAATAATTGTGAAAAAGGCATGGTTATTATTCATTCATTCATTTGCATGTCCCTTGCGGAACTTTGCCTCCCAAACAGCACTCCTGTAGGCCTCTCGGTTGTGAGCAAGATGGCCTGCTGCTGATGCATCCATTTGCAGATCGATGTCTTGCAGCCATCTTCGTTTTGGTCTTCCTCTCTTTCTTTTTCCCATTATATATCCTTCCAATAAGGTCTTCTCTAAATTATCATGACGTTTAATGTGTCCAAAATATTTAAGTTTTCTCTCTTTAATCCTCTTTACTAGCCAGCCTTCTTCAATATTAAGCTCTTGTAGAATAGTTATTATTACAAAACTATTTTACACTGAGATAAAAAAAAATATGTTTTGCAAGCAATCACAACACACATCATCATCAGCTAAACTGTGCAGACTACACAGTCAAAAGGTATATTTTATGGGGTAGAGCAATGTATATATATATATATATATATATATATATAATATACAAAAGTATTCCTCCCTATGACTATATTCCAGAACGAAATGAAAGTTATTTTTAAAGGACGTTACGTGTGAGCTCTTCAGAAAGTTGGAGCGGAAGTGAATATTTACTGCGCAAAGTGATACTCCAGAAAGATAGGTTTTATTTTCTTTCTTAAAATCAATCCTTAATGAGTTTCATCTGGAAAGTATGGTCTCAGAGTTGTTCTATTTAGATTGTTGCTCAGAGATAACAAGAGAAATGTACGAGCTCAGAGACAAGATAAATGCAGAAGTTTAGAGACAACAAGATAAATGTAGAAGTTTAGAGACAACAAGATAAATGTAGAAGTTTAGAGACAACAAGATAAATGTAGAAGTTTAGAGACAACAAGATAAATGTACAAGCTTAGAGACAACAAGATAAATGTACAAGCTTAGAGACAACAAGATAAATGTACAAGCTTAGAGACAACAAGATAAATGTACAAGCTTAGAGACAACAAGATAAATGTACAAGCTTAGAGACAACAAGATAAATGTACAAGCTTAGAGACAACAAGATAAATGTACAAGCTTAGAGACAGCAAGATAAATGTACAAGCTTAGAGACAACAAGATAACTGTACGAGCTCAACTTCTGAGATGGAATTGTTTCCTGAAGTTCATTATTTAAGTTTTTGAAAGGTCAGAAAGACATTTTGGGAACATCTCGCTATCCAGTTTGTCTGAATATTATTAGAAAATGATACTTCAAGATATTAACACAGGGGCAAACGGGAATATTTATCGTGTTTATTGTGATATTTCATATCTCAAAAGAACCTTTTATGTGGTCGAAATCTATCAACCACAGCCTTCAGCTAATTTGCTCTGTCACGAAGATTCCAAAGTTTAGTTCAAGGAGTCAAAATCCTGCACTTAGCTGATTTTATTCATAAACGCTTCGTCAGCCATCGTAGAAGAGAACGTTCTCCTTTCTGCTTACATGTAAGTGTCAGACGAGGTGGATTCACTTTCCTGAAAGAGTTCTTTCTTTTCTTGGTGTATATAGTCAGGCAGTGAAGGGAGACTAGAATTGCTCCTTTACTGGATAGTGACACACTGCTAGAATAAGAAGGCAACATAACAGTCCATAGCTGACATGACTTCCAATACTGGGGGATTTGTTACCACTGGTGGTTGCTGCTGTTGGTGTTTTGTTAATGTCTGTGCTGCTCGTGGATATATCGAAAGTAGTATTACAAAATTCGCCATTTAAAATTCGATCCAGATCTCTGTAGTCGCCGTTATCAATGCACGAACCAATCAGATGGAGGTCCCCATTATAAGTCTCATACCACTGGACCAATTCACGGCGCAAAGGACAGATACAAGGAAATGGTGTTTCAGTAATCATGCTGAGAGTATTGAGGTTTGTCAGTGAAGTAACAGCAAGGGGAATTTCTGTCAGGTTTGTAAATGAAAGTGATAGATCAGTGATTTGTCTAAGATTTTTGAACGCCAAGAATGATATTGTAGATATGGGATTGGAATCAAGCGACAGGAGAGTGATCGAGGAGTTCACTGGAAAACTTGCGTCTGTGATTTCAGTGATGCTGTTATTATACAAACCAAGCTCGATAAGAGTCGGTGAAAGCCTCTCAGAGGTGATGTTTGTGATGTGATTGTTAAAAACGTGTAAGACGGCGAGACGGGACAGTTTTCCCGTGGGCGGTAGTTGAGTCAGCCCAGTGTTCTGAAGATCAAGTTCCTCCAGCGTATCTCCCACAGACGTGAACGCGTTGTCAGAAAGATATTTTATTGGGTTCTGGGAAAAGTCGATTTTGTTTAGCGAGCGAAAGAATAAAATCCAGGTAGGCCATGATGTTAAATTTACATTCTGTAAACGCAGCGTGCGAAGGTTTGTACCTACGCGTTGTAAAATAGCTTCGTCCCACACAGCAATCATGGTATCAGATATTTCTAACACAGTTAGATTTGTTAACTGAAGCAATGCATTTGGCAGCCCGGCAAATGCCGCACTTTGTACTGACAGTTCGTATAAAGTGGTTGCCGAAGTCTGGAAAGCATTTTCGGAGATGTTAGTGAGAGGCAGGTTGTAAAATTCAACCCGTTCCAGACCAGGAGGTAGGCTGTTGCCAGGGACGCTGGTTATGTTACCACCCTGAAATAAAAAGGGGGAAAAATGAAATTCTTAAATGAAAGAAGTCTTCAATAATTTACACAAAAAAAATCTTTATATTTCACTCAACAAAATGAAGTTAACCTACCATTGCTATATTTAAGTTAGCTTTTAAAAATCATTAATTTACCATTTTACGTACACAGATTGATAGAGGAAAAAACTGTTTTGCTGAAATTTAATGCTAATTCACAAATACGTACTGTATGATCTTGGACGTTAAACTGAAACAATAAAATATGTGACTCATTTTAAACAAGAAGTTTTTTTGATGTTGTATTATCTTATTGTGTGGCGAGTGGTTGGGCAGAGAGGGAGAGGATGATAGATGATAATAATATATTCCTGAGACTGAAGATTTGCTGCTGCTGAGCACGTGGTTGTCGTGTGGCCCATGAGAGGTGGCCTTGGCTGTGGGGACTTTGTTGATAGATAAGACGGTCGGCAGGACGAGGACTGGCGACATACAGCTTCTATTAGAAACCGGGGGGGGGGGGTTTGACCCGTTAAACCTTTCTGTTCCTACTCTTATCATAACCCCAAGCAAATAATACTTTCTCATGCGCTCCTTCCACCACAAAAATTCTGTTCCTACTCTTATCATAACCCCAAGCAAATAATACTCTCTCATGCGCTCCTTCCACCACAAAAATTCTGTTCCTACTCTTATCATAACCCCAAGCAAATAATACTCTCCTATGCGCTTCTTCCACCACAAAAATAATAAATAACACAAACATGAAGAATAAAAATGAATGAATCGCTGCCATGGGCAAAAGAGCTAATTGTAATGTTACACAGACCTGGACGCAGTTTAATCAGAACCCTCGAAGGAATACAGAAGATCATGTGTCTATAATTCTGTATTATTCCCAAATGAGAGCTCCTAACAGTTCTTAAATCATTTGCTTGATAAAACCCCCACAAACATGGTTATCTCTTTCATGAACATGAGTTATCCTCTCTTTAACACTATGATCTCCTTCTCAAAACAGGGTTATCCTCCCCTTAAAAACATAGTTTTCTCCTCACAACAAAAAATACTTTCCTCATAACGCCAAACATGGTGATTTCCTCTTTAAAATAAATATAGTTTCCTTCTGCTACCCAAACACACAGGACATATAATTTCCGAGTTACCTCAAGCAGGGTATGTCCTGAAAGTTGAAAACAAATAAACAACTTCTTCTTCGTTTTTTTCTTATTATTATTATTATTGTTCACCTTTCCGAACGATTAATGCTCATTGCTGCAGATAAGGGTTGCCTCCATTCCTCTCCATTCCTAATCTTCTTTCTCCAGTTGGTGACACTAGTTACTTTTATATCCTTTTCTATGGTGTCTTTCTAACCATTTTTCGAGACGTCTCTGTCTGTTCCGTAACACTATTAAACAACTACATTAGATTTCGTTAAATAAATCTTACAACTTAATACTTCAGCGTTCTCTTAAACTAGAAAGCTTCTACATGTGGTAACTTAGTAAAAAGGAAGCAAATGTCTGAAGCATACCAGAGAACCGTTTAATCTCGATAACATGTGATCTTTATCCAAATGTAGAAAAAAACCTATTTCTCCATATTTGATAAATGGATATATCAAAATACTAGGTTCAACAAAACTCCTTTAAATAGGAAATTATGTACTGAAACTTCATACAAGGGTAGATAGCCCAGACTATCAGGTGACGCATCTTAATTCAACTTCAAATTAACACTGGGAAGCTTGTTCTATAAAAGATCTTAAATCTTACGTTAAAATAGCACACAATGAACAGCATAATACGCCAAAATGTTTTAGACACACACGCTAGGTAATAACATCTTAGATATATTTTTCACTCACGTATCCCAATAGAGATTGGCCCCACAGGTGTGAAGCGCGGGTATAGCGACTGGCCTCAGCCCAGCTCTCTCCGAAGTTCTCTCTTCAGCCGCCGGTAGATGTATGGATTTGAATCTTCTTTCGGATGAGATCACGTGATCACAAGTCTCGCGCGTCTTAATTTTGCCTTTCGTCGTACTTACTCTAATTCTACCATTTAGACGAGAATTTCTTATTTCTTAACTTGCGGCATTCCAAGACATTATATGAACGTCTAGCTTTTCCAACACAGCATGTGGTATTAATGACGTAAATGTCATCAGTCTGTAATTCTTTCGATTCCTTGAGTTTGGTTTTCTCTTAACTCTATAATTTCCTTATGTGACTCCAACAATGCCTGCCATTCTCTTTACTGTTTATTACATTGCTGCTGTCCTTGCTATTTCTGCTATTATTACTTTTATAATAATAATAATGATAATGTGCCCCACTCGCTTCACGACAGCTACAAGTATTTTCTTGCTGCTGCAACAGGACTGAAACCCCTACTGTTGTGTTAAGTTTGAAAAAAGTGCAACTAAAGTCAGTTCATGCTTGTAACAACGCACTGACCTGAAACACTACAGCACTGACAGCGGTAATGTTGCTCCCAGTCTGTAGCTGTGGTAGGCTCTGCAGGTTTCTGCAGATCATGGTTCGTGTGCAGCCACATTCCTGTTTCAAAATAGAAATAATAAAAATGGTAATAAAAATAGTACTTGCTAAAATTATTAAAATAAGTAATTTGTAGAAAAGTGTCTTCCTGCGAATAAAAGCGTGCTGTATGGGACTCGAGTTTAGGTCCTTACAGCCGTCGCTTTTACAGAGATATGTTTGAAATGTGACAGCAGGCAGACAGATATTTAGAGATTGTGTTCGTTAGAAATTTTAAATTTTAAATTGGTGCATTATAGACAGAGGAGTATAATTTGATATTTTCAGGGTTTTTGATAGAAATAAAGTCTATAAATGAAATCTCCTTAACAGAAATATAGGAAATATAAATGCAGATTTAATAACAATCATAATAAACTTCACTATCTGCGGCATTCAAGGAAATACATTTACAATCGATATTAAACAGCTAGAAATAATAACATAAAATAATCGGGGTGTGTTTGAAAAAAAAACCAGATTACCAGTGTTGATATTTTGAAATAATCGTCACCAAAAACGTAAACAAAGGTCTGTTATGAGCGAACACCAAAAAAAAAAAAAAGAATACACAATATGAATTTATCTACATAGTCTTCGTAGTGTATTTCTTATATTTAAATATTATAATGAAATCTTCATTTAACAAGGACTAGAGAAATATACTGTGTATGATCTCTCTTAGTAGTCAAACTATTTTTTCCGTAACAGAAAAAACGCAATAAGAAGCACACTACTCGTATATAGAAAACATTCTCTTCAGATATGATAAAGTCTCTACTTACCTGTGTGTTGTAAGTATATTACTCGTATATAGAAAACATTCTCGCCAGATATAATAAAGTCTCTACTTACCTGTGTGTTGTAAGTATATTACTCGTATATAGAAAACATTCTCGCCAGATATAATAAAGTCTCTACTTACCTGTGTGTTGTAAGTATATTACTCGTATATAGAAAACATTCTCGCCAGATATAATAAAGTCTCTACTTACCTGTGTGTTGTAAGTATATTACTCGTATATAGAAAACATTCTCGCCAGATATAATAAAGTCTCTACTTACCTGTGTGTTGTAAGTATATTACTCGTATATAGAAAACATTCTCGCCAGATATAATAAAGTCTCTACTTACCTGTGTGTTGTAAGTATATTACTCGTATATAGAAAACATTCTCGTCAGATATAATAAAGTCTCTACTTACCTGTGTGTTGTAAGTATATATTACTCGTATATAGAAAACATTCTCGTCAGATATAATAAAGTCTCTACTTACCTGTGTGTTGTAAGTATATTACTCGTATACATAAAACATTCTCGTCAGATATAATAAAGTCTCTACTTACCTGTGTGTTGTAAGTATATTACTCGTATATAGAAAACATTCTCGTCAGATATAATAAAGTCTCTACTTACCTGTGTGTTGTAAGTATATTACTCGTATATAGAAAACATTCTCGTCAGATATAATAAAGTCTCTACTTACCTGTGTGTTGTAAGTATATTACTCGTATATAGAAAACATTCTCGTCAGATATAATAAAGTCTCTACTTACCTGTGTGTTGTAAGGACAAGTCGTAGCCACAGTCTGTGAGATACAGACAATACATAGAATCAAAGTGTGCAGACGTCTTGCTGCACCCATCTTCACCTCATGGAGCTAAAATGGAAAGATCACACCTGTAGATCTACCTGGTGTACACGAGCTCGTCTACCTGAAATGAAAGGAGGCCCAGGGTTTCAGAAAATCTTGGTATTTTAGAAGTCTCGGGTTTGTGTCATCCTGTCTGTTTCTCTGACAATACTGCAGTCAAAGAGCCTATATTTACAAGTCTTCAGGCTCATGAAAGTTGTTCATTTTTCACCGTGTCCGAAATTCATGAACCGTAACAACCTTGCCTACGCTCAAATTTTCTCTATAGTTTATATAATACCTGGCAGTGAGTGGCCCATTTTAAGAGTTTGGGCGCACTCTTAGCGCTAAAGTCTTTCATGCATGATCACTGACGTTCTTCATATTTGAATTTTGAATAAATGTCAAGCAAATAGGCTTTATTACGGCATAGAACCGAAGAGGCCGTTCACCTGTATTATGCAGCTATAAGCAGAGGCTTGTGAAAGGAAATAATCGTAGACAGATTTGGACAGCCCGATATTTTGTTCCACTGAACCATTTGAATTGCTTTGAAAGATATATAACCACATTATGTGTCTGGTTTTCAAACTCTAAGCTATCATATAATCTAGCTACAGCTTTTAACTCTACCCATTTCTTGTTAAAAATGAGCTGCTGTGTTTATTATAAAGTGCTGTAGGGACTTTTTGTGTGTGTATGGTAGCTGTCTTTTATTTGACATACAAATACCATACAACTGAGCGGATTGATGGGTGCGATTATGAGTCAAAGACCACAGAAGCGGACGAAAAAGAAACTGAATAGACCTGACGTCAACATTTCCTATTTTAGTTGTACGTTTTAACCTTCTTTGGTTCAGTTTAAAAATTAACTGAGCTCATAGATGGGTGAAAACACGAGCACACAGACACATAAAGACGTTAAAATTTGCCATTTTAGTTTATTTGAGAAAGCAGTTTGGAGAATGTGGTTAATCAAGCATAATTTATATACTGAAGACGATTTTGCTACTAGGCGAGTATGGCAATCAGAATCCTACATTTCGTTTCAAATCTTTCAAAAGCTATCTACTAATGAACGCGGGTAGATCGGGATTCATTCTTTCAGATTAAAACACAACGAGTTACCGATTACAACTCTGTAACCGTTCCCAGACTTTCTAAACTCTGATCTACCTGTCCTCCTTCCACTGCTAGTGCAGTGGATTAGACACTCGCTTTCCGACCCGGCGGCCTAGCTTCGATTTCCACTCACCACAAGGGAGGAGTGTGGGTGTGGGGGAGGGGGAGGGGTCAGACCTTGGCTAGTAAAAAAAACTCCCAGAGTTAACCCAGCCTGGAGGAAAAAAAAATGGGTACCAGGGTTAAGGCTCTGGGAGTGAAGAAAGAAATGTCGCACTTAGTGACGGGGTTCCTGCTGACGGTGACACTAGTAGGCCAGTCTCTGGTTAACTGCTGACAAGGCAGCACAACACGTATGGTTTGACCGTTTGCTTTAACTACTTAAGTACTTTAATTCAAATCGACTAGCATTTCCTCAGTTCCGTAATCAAGATGGCTAGCAAAGTAAAAAAAAACTGAAACATCCGGCAGAAAAACTTTAGGCCTTTTCTAAGAATAGAAATCATATGAGGAGCGCAGCACTAAACAGAACAGACTTGATGAAATATTTGGAAAAGCCTGCACCCACCAGGACTAAGAATGCGCAGCATGTTTGGGGTGCAGCAAACTTCACGCTCCTTTGTTCTTTTTAACGTCAAGATGTAGCATAGCCCCTTGTAACTTAGAATTATGAATATAATTATGCATATGTTTTAGCTATAAAGGTTAGCATTAAATAAGAAGAGAATAGGTAAATAGGAAACTTAGAGAACAAGGTAGAAAACCGACTCCCACGACACTGGTGGTAGATCATCACGACTGGACGCTGAAGGGGTGAACATTCGACGGCACTAAACTTACGGGTTATGACTCGGGAACCAATCAGCGCGCATACCAAAACTAATGGACCCGTTTCGAATCTTCTTACATCCTTCCCGTGTCGTTTAAACGTCATATAGGGCTCGCATGGCGCTTGCCAAGATTTCCTGTTTTCGGCAAGCTTTTCAACCTCATCAAGGGATGTTATTCCCACTATGCTGAGCAGAATTACCGAGTGGTGAGTTGAAAATAAAAAAGGAACGCCAGGAAAAAAGAAAGGACACACGGAGAGACAGGTAGGAAAAACGAAGGAAAGACAGAGGTTTAGGACGAGAAGTAGTTTATTTTAGACAGAAAAAATGCGTAAAGTTAGAAAGTGATTATTAGTACCTCAGGTCAAATGAGGTGATATTTTTGGAACTCTGTGCAAAATGCTGTTGGAGCTACCCTAATATGATACCTGTGAACTTCGTTTGATGAGTATTAAAAGTGATTTACAATTTGACTCAAGAACGAACCATATGGAGCTTTCTTATGATTATGTGTATTAAGAGTTCAGTCTTGTGGCAATACATATAGTAACACGTGGAGCTACGTTCAGAGCTTCTGGAATGTGGAAGTAAACAAAAACAAGACGTATTACTGCATTCATAAATTCAAAAGGTGTCTGTCGCCATCGCTCACGATCCAGCAACATCATTAATTCAAAGGGTTAATTATAATGCACGGCGATATAACGCAGTATTAATCAGTTCGAGCAATCTTCAGTATATAAAAATTCGAACAATTACGAAAGAACAGTAACTATCACAATCTCTCAACACTATAATGGCAGTATACTTCAACTCAAGTCATCAAACCATCACTATATAAATACAATTAAAAAATATTATAAAGAGCATCGTTGAGGGAGAATTTGTTTCACGCGGTAGTACAGTAAGTTTTAACTCTTACTGCGACGTTTAGGGGCGTATGAGAGAAGATGTGTGAAGAAAAGGACCCCAACTGTGGAGCAACCGTAGCTGGCTGTTCCGTCACAAAAACGCGACCGTTTATATTTACTTCAAGGCGTCGTTGGTGATAGAAAACAATATGGCGGTCGGCCTAGATCCAACGTACTCTCCTGACCTAGCCCCTTGTGACCTCGCTTTATTTCTTAAAATGGAACTGAAGCTCCGTAGATGAAATCCAAAAGGGGCAGCAGGCTGTACAGAGGGCCTCGGGAAAATGACTTCTTCGGTGACTTTGAGATTTGGAAGAGGCCCTTGGATCGCTGTGCACGTTCGAAAGAGGACTGTCTCGAAATCTGGATGGCGACCTATTTTAATTAAGGTAAGAGTGTAAACTTTTGAGAGTAGGCATGAAACATTTGAATATTACATTGTATAATGAGGGGGCAGAATTTCTGACAGGCCTGCGCGTTTACCTAGTTAGCCTTCGAAAATAAAGTTTCTGAAACGCATGTTTCTCTGTTTATAGATGAATTTGGTAATTACATTTTTTTGCATCCGTTTGGGATGCATACACTTAAATAATGCTGAACGTAGAGATTAGAGTAAAAGTCGAGAAATGAAACGTGGGGTGTTATACAAGTCTCCTTAACCATTTCTTCACAATTTGAAAATTTAAAACAAAAACTATTTTTCTAGGGAAAAAAATGTGCATAAAAACTGCACACAGAAAAATCCTCAGAGTCATAAATGGCCACAAGAAAATTCCACGCACAAAATTATTTCGCGCCCAAAATCACCTGATTCCAGGTTTAAACGACTAGTAGTGCTTTCACTGAGCCATTACACAGCACATTCGTATTAAAATGAGATGAAAATGTATCAATAACCTCGCATTGAACTAATCCATGAAAGGTCAGCAGACATGCACACTCACAGCGGCTGTAGCTCTGTATTTTAACGAGAAAAAAAAAAGAATTATAACTGTCATAATGTTAAAATATCTCTGATATTTTGGTCTCATTATAGGAGCTTAAACTTGGTGAATCGTTCACTTTAATTTGGCACTGCATGCCACATATAAATGAATTTACAAGAGAATTCATTCATTCATTCATTTATTCATTCATTTATTCATTCATGTGACATGTCTTGTCCAAAACGTGCACCCCCCCCTCACAACCTCCCTGAACGCAGTGCACGTTCTTGCGCAAGTTGACCATCGTCTTGCAATGACACATTCAGACTTTTCATGATGTCCTGAGTCCACCTGTGGCGTCCCTTTTCTCCTTTTCCCGTCACCATGCCTTCTACTATCAACCTCTCCAAGCTATTGGAAGTCATTTTTATCCGATCTATTACAGGAAACAAATAAGAACATTTGTGAAGTCATAAAATTCCTGGCAGTTCAAGGAAGTCGCTCAGTTGTGTTCCGCTAGCACTTTATTTCAGTAATCCTTATTAACCTTCAGGATAATTCTCCATCTTTCCAGAAGACAAGATGAATTCGACAAGAAGTTTCCTCTTTTCAATTCCCATCGTCGCCTGCGTGTCCACAGTTTGTCCCTACATTGAGCTGAGCACATTAACTACTGGAGTATGTTTGCAAAAAAGCAGAGAAATATGTGTCAACTATGAATGTGTATGTGTGTTCTGTGCACCTGTGTATGTTTGTGTTGCCGTGTTTATGTATGTTTGTGCGTTTGTAGGCGCATAGTGTGTGTGTGTGTGTATGTACGTGTGTGAGTGTGAATAGGTTAGAAGTCATAAAGTGAAAAAAATGAAATATAAATATGAACATTACAGAAAATTTTAAAATATTATTTTACAACAATGTGTTGAAACTGAAAGAAAAGGATCGATTAAAAAAATTACATTATAAATTTAGCTTGTTTTGTGAAAGTACGCTTTTTTCCCCTGAAAATTTAACTAATAAACATCAACAACAACAATTATTTACAGTCTTTGAGCAATACACACTGATGTGCCTCACATTACTGGCAGATATTTTCCATTAAAGGAAGCTGTTTCGATCTCTCTTCCAACAAAACAAAAAGGGGAAGTATATTTTCAGATACAGTTCTCAATTAATTTTGTGCGGCTTGAGTATTTTATTTCTATACCTCTTTTGTCTCTGAACTCAGTGTCAATGAAATAAAGACAAAGTAAGGCTTAAATATGAACCCAGTGCCAGTGAAGTAAAGACAAAGTAAGGCTTAAATATGAAGGAAAATGTAAACAAATAATGGTCTAAGATGGAGAAAGAACGAAACCATAGGGGAGATCATTCACAGGGAAAATTTCGTGTAGTAATAACCTGGAAAGTATTTAAGAAAAACAGACAGTAATAATTTTTACAGTTTATTCATTTATATGCTCTAAAATATTTGTTACCAAATAACAAAAGTTCGCGAACCCTCCTACACTTTAGAAAAAGTTCATGTCTGTATCATAACTATGTGCTTTAAATCTTCAGAAAATATAGTTTATTATGAATACATTTGTTCTTTTTTGTGTCCATGATGTTTGAAGAACTCTTCTGTAGCATTTATATTCAAAGGCACTTATGTGTTTCTCGGCTGTTGTGTTAAGTGTCCAGGTCTCACAGGCATATGCCCTTAAAAATATTATTTTTATAGTTCTGTCTGCTCCTTTCCACAGATTCTTTAGTTGTTTTACTTTTTGAAGAGTGATAGATGTCCTCCTTTTAATTTCCCTCATTGTATCTCCATTATTAGTTAGTAATCATAACCTAACTACTTGAACCTAATTTTATTGTTTCTACATTATCCTAACTCTCTCTCTCTCTCTCTCTCTCTCTCTGAACCTTAAGTGCCCAGGGCACATGGGGCTTCCGCAAGGGTTTTCCACAAATGCCTGTCCTT
Source organism: Achatina immaculata (assembly GCA_009760885.1). NCBI lineage: Eukaryota > Metazoa > Mollusca > Gastropoda > Stylommatophora > Achatinidae > Lissachatina > Lissachatina immaculata. The sequence continues at coordinate 15,028,394 of CM019716.1, forward strand.
CGCCTTTTGTTTTGCTCTTGCCCAGGTGAGCCTTCTATTGCTCAATATCCTTTCTGTTGTTCTTCTCCATATCTCTTGTGGTCTACCCTTACTTCTGTTCCCCTGTGGTGTCCATCTTAGTGCTATTTTTGGTAGTGAGTTGTCAGTCATTCGGAGCACATGTCCCAACCATCGCCAGCGTCTTTCCTCAATAATTGCTGTCAGTGATTATCCTAACTACTTTAACCTAATTTTATTGTTTCTATATTATCCTAACTACTTCAACCTAATTTTATTGTTTCTACATTATTCTAACTCCTTTAACCTAAGAGTGTTTCTACTCTAAACCTACTGTCTTTATGCTATTTACGATAACGCGCGAATTATGTTTTATTTGTCATCTATAAAACCCACGAGTTTCCGCTGGAACAAGAAAAATAACAGCCTGTTACAGATCTGGCCCAGCAAACAGACAAATGTTACAGATAACAAATAAAACATTTGAGCAGAAAAACCAAACAGTCGATCCATGATCGAGAGCTTATTACAGCCAGTGCATGTCCCTTATTGACAGTGCATGTCCCTCGACGGCTTCTTATAGTTAGTGCATGTCCCTCGAGGGCTTATTACAGTCATTGCATGTCCCTCGAGGGCTTATTACAGTCATTGCATATCCCTCGAGGGCTTATTACAGTCAGTGCATGTCCTTCGAGGGCTTATTACAGTCATTGCATGTCCCTCGAAGGCTTATTACAGTCATTGCATGTCCCTCGAGGGCTTATTATAGTCAGTGCATGTCCCTCGAGAGCTTATTACAGTCATTGCATGTCCCTCGACGGATTATTACAGTCCGTGCTTGTCTCTCGATGGCTTCTTACAGACAGTGCATGTCCCTCGAGCTCTTCTTACAGACAGTGCATGTCCCTCGATGGCTTCTTAGAGACAGTACATGTCCCTCGAGCTCTTCTTACAGACAGTGCATGTCCCTCGATGGCTTATTACAGTCAGTGCTTGTCCCTCGATGGCTTCTTACAGACAGTGCATGTCCCTCGAGTGCTTCTTACAGACAGTGCATGTCCCTGGACGGCTTCTTACAGACAGTGCATGTCCTTCGACGGCTTCTTACAGACTGTACATGTCCCTCGACGGCTTCTTACAGACAGTGCATGTCCCTCGACGGCTTCTTACAGACAGTGCATGTCTCTCGAGGACTTCTTACAGACAGTGCATGTCCCTCGAGGGCTTCTTACAGACAGTGAATGCCCTTCGAGGACTTCTTACAGACAGTGCATGTCCCTCGAGGACTTCTTACAGACAGTGCATGTCCCTCGAGGACTTCTTACAGACAGTGCATGTCCCTCGAGGACTTCTTACAGACAGTGCATGTTCCTCGAGGACTTCTTACAGACAGTGCATGTCCCTCGAGGACTTCTTACAGACAGTGCATGTCCCTCGAGGACTTCTTACAGGCAGTGCATGTGCCTCGCTCGTTCTATTCCTCACCCCGCCCTAACTTAAATTTACTTGTAGTTATAAAACTAACCTAGCGAACAAGACAATTTATTTTGTTGATCTCTCTTATAAAAGTTAATCTGTCGTAGAAAAAAAAGCTTATTTTGTTGATCTCTCTTATAAAAGCTAAGCTGTCGTAGAAAAAAAAGCTTAATTTGTTGATCTCTCTTATAAAAGTTAAGCTGTCGTAGAAAAAAAAGCTTAATTTGTTGATCTCTCTTATAAAAGTTAAGCTGTCGTAGAAAAAAACGCTTAATTTGTTGATCTCTCTTATAAGAGGGAACCTACCGTAGACGAAAGCCTTGTGTCTACTTTTGGCAGTGTCAGATTGACATTTCACTACCAGTATTCAAACCTCGACATAGTTACCATGGATACCAGAAATCTGACACATCATCAACTGTTTCTGATTTGAATGTGGCAGGCCACAGTGTGTCTTTACTTCATTTGACAGTTTTTATTTCGCTGTTGTTATAGATAAACACGTGTAGATATACAAAATACGTGTAGTAGTTACACATTTATATGCCCATTTTTTCCCTGTTTTTTTCCCTTTATTAGTGTGCCTTATTTTTCGCTGTAAATGTCTTTTTCTCGTATTAGACTAAAATTGTTTTACATGTTACCATGCTACAGGCTCTGTTGTTGTTGTATTTCTGCCTCATTTGCAGCGTAAAGTAACACAGCACCGTGTTGTATGATAAGACCTTGAAAACTGAGCGAAAACTTGTTGTTTCTATTTGTAGAAGTTTCTGTCATTCATTTGTAGCAAACACTTTCTCTGTGCTAGTAGTTCATCATGTGCGATATCAGCTTTCTCCGTATCTTTTCATAAATGACTATATGAGATCTATAAATGGATGGGTTTTTTTTTCAGAAACAAGTGGTTTAGCGCTCATTGCCCAGAACCAGTGAGTAACTGGCACCATCAGCAAGAACACGCTTCAACCAGTGTTGGAACGGAAGGCGGAGCACATATGGGAATGCCCAGAATGCGGGGACCCTCGTGATCGTTGCTGGAGAAGAAATCTCTGTGAGGATGCTTTTGCACAACCAGTCAGTGAAACAAAATGAAACGCGTCCAAATAGCTAAGGAGTACAATATCATGACAAGTTCTCCGGGAAACCTGATGCTTACATAGGGAAGGGATGTATTAAAGTAGTGGCTCCCAAATACAAAGAAAAGTCCGCGGACCCCTCGATGTTTCAAAATTCAGACCACGGGCCCCCTACACTTTGGAAAAGATTCACATATTTATGGTGGCTATGCGCTACAGAAGAATTTGTTTTCAGAAAATGTTGATAAATGTAATCAGTAAACTCTACACTACACTAAAACCACAGTACAAACTTGGTGAATTTTCAAAATGACAGTAATGTAGCTATAAAAAAAAAACGCAGACAGCAGTTAACAATCCTACTTGTTCTGACAAACGAAGAGAATATGAAATGTGTGACAGTTAACCGGCCTAACTATGGTGAGAGAAGTCCTGATTCTGTTTATTCTGAACACCCCCTTCCATATCGTTTGGGGGGGGGAGGGGGGAACAACATTCTTTATCATCACAGAATTCACCGAAACATCGGTTGGTAAACATTTCACAGTGAAAACAAACAAACAAACAAACAAACAAACAAAAAACTTCAGAGTTTGTAACGGACCCCCGAAGGCAGGTTCTGTGGGCCACCAAATGGGAACCACGGCTTTAAAATATTTTGAAATTTACAATAGTCTTACTGTTATAAAGGAAAAACGAGTCGTTATTCAACATGTGCTATATTGTATATATATATATATATATATATATATATATATATATATATATATATATATATATGGTCTTGTAAAAATTTTGGTCTGAAAAATCTAAGTTTAATAGCAGACAGCTACAGTACAGACATGCTACAGCATGCCTATCTAGGTGATATGTTGGACAATTTGAAAATACTGCGTCAACAGACCAGATCAAAATGGCCGCTCCCTCAGTAGCATGCACAAGAGATTGGTTTAACTGTTTTAAGTGTTTTTTTTAAAGTGTTTTGCTGATAACTCTGTTATGATATGTCTGAACGAGCTAATTGTTTATTATGCTAGACTGAAACACAAAACCAGATGGAGATGTATAGTTAAAATTTATGAACTATGCAGCTCCATCTATTTTCATCACCAGACCCAATTTTACCAAAGTCGGCGTTTCTGTTAGAAATATTGTGTCACTGGTACCTCAAGGTATGTGGTACACAGGTAAAACGTTGGAGAGATCTAGCCAACAGTCAGGTAGTGTCTGTTGGATTCACATGCAGGTTTTAAGTTCGCTGATAAGTAATGAAACAATTAACGTTGTCGAGTACTTGTGATTTATTTTTATAATGTGCTGCCTATAACTTACATGTAGCAGAAGCCACAAATTTACACTCTACATGATATGTAAAATAATCATAACAGTAACAAATCAACAGTAACATGTAATAAACTCGTAACAACAATACATAAAAACAACTAGAAACTCGAAATATAATATTTTATATTACATGAAGTTTATGATGTTTTATGTTAATCCCAAATAAACATACTGCACATATGTGTCAACAGTTTTTCTTTTAAATATCAGATTAACAACTTCTACAACAATTCAAACATATACATTATGATAGTTAACATAGAAAGGCAATCTCTCTTTTCATAAAATGTGAAACAGTTTACTGAAATAAAAATTGACGTCCATATGTCTTAGTCATACTTTTCTTGTGAGTTTATATGTACATGACATTTTTGGGAAAATCTTTGAAGAAGCACAGACTGACACTGGTCCGATGCTAATTAGCTGAAACTGGTCCCATGCTAATTGACTGACACTGGTCCGATGCTAATTAGCTGAAACTGGTCCCATGCTAATTGACTGACACTGGTCCGATGCTAATTAGCTGAAACTGGTCCCATGCTAACTGACTGACACTGGTCCGATGCTAATTAGCTGAAACTGGTCCGATGCTAATTGGCTGACACTGGTCCGATGCTAACTGGCTGACACTGGTCCGATGCTAATTGGCTGACACTGCTTCGCCATCACGAGTCTAAAAGTTCTAAAAACATCGTAACATATACAGTTCATAGAACTGCATTATGTGGTACAGAGAAGAGAAGTTAAAAGCAGAAGATAAAATAAAGCAAGCATGATATGGTTATTATATCTACAGGGTTGAAACGAAATGGCGAAGTCGTCAATCATTCTGGCTATCCGGATGTTAAAAGAGAAAACGTAAGACCAAAGCGAAGATGGCTGCACCACATCGTTGATAATCTGGAAATGGATGCGTCAGCAGCAGGGCATCTTGCTTACAACAGAGAGGCCTACAGGAGAGCTGTTAGGGAGCAAAGTTCCGCAAGGGGGACATGCAAATGACTGACAAGGCACAAACTGATGCACTGGGACTTGACAAGCAGCACAAACTAAATTTATAATGTTAAGAAAGCAATAACAAATAATAATAGGTAGTCCCATAGCAAATGCCATAGGGGATGAAACGTTAGAATTCATTATGCTGGGCCATCAGGGTATGAGGTAGGGTGGCCAGTTCCTTTCCTCGCTGACTTTCGTTCTCAGATTCTCTTTGGTACCCATTTTACGAGGCTGGGTCGACCTCGGGGCCGTACTGTTCGGAAAAAAAAATCCCGCTCAGCTGGGAATTCGAACCCTCGACTATTAGGTTGCTAGATGAGTTACCTAACCACTACGCTAGCTGCCGTCGCCTCCCTCCCCCCCCCCCCCCCCAATCAAGTAGTTTATATAAATTTATGTGATTTGCTGCATAACTGGCATACAGTATCTTCGGAGGAAAATCTTGGGTTGTAGGTTTGTTTTAGGAATGGCAACCCAGTACGGTAGTACATAGGCCATGGGGTTTGGGTCTTGGTCCTGTTCCACCCCTTATTGTCCCAAATATGTGGACTTCGCAGCCAGCGAAGTTTTACATATATGGTGCCGTGGATTACGTTTTACACACAACTGCTCTTAGATAGTATGCACGACTGAGCTTAGAGACTTGTGAAGTATCTATCTATCTATCTATCTATCTATCTATCTATCTATCTATCTATCTATCTATCTATCTATCTATCTATCTATCTGTCTGTCTGTCTGTCTGTCTGTCTGTCTGTCTGTCTGTCTGTATATCTATCTGTCTGCCTGTCTGTCTGTCTATCGACACAAAGCGAGAAAACTTAATAAGAGAAAACAAAATATAAGAAAGTAAATTTAAAATAAGAAAATAGACTTTGAGGATACATAATAAAAAGAAACATCACCGAACAACAAAATAGAAGCAGAAAACACATCAGAATATACACCTAACGGGGAACAAGGTTAAATAATTATGAGAAGAACATATCATAAAAGCTTAAAGTATTAAATAAAATAAAGGCCAGGAAACAGGCAAGGCAAACCATGTACTTAACTACAGCTGAAATATGTACTATATACCAATAACGAAGAATATATAATTTGTAATGGAATTAAACATGTTAGATAAAAGCATATTTTAGTATACTGTGTGAATAAGAATGCATGAAATTCAAACGTAAAATCACAAAAGGTTAATTAATGAAGTTAATAAACCGAGCATATACAAATACATGCACGTTTTCCAGAATCCAAGACAAGCAGCCGAGTTGTTATCTTTTGTTGCTTTTACTGTTGTTCCGGAAGTAGACACGGTCTTCTTACAAAAATAACCACTTAAATAATCAGTATAATCGAGTAAATATTCACCATCTGTGCATGAAACATCCACGTCTAGTGTACCATTATAGGACTTGTACCATCTGACTATATGAGAAGGTGGACAAACACAAGGAATGTATCCGTAAGTGGACATTATGGTGAAGACTTTAAGAGTGATCAGTGAAGTCACAGCATCGGGTGTACCTGATGGAGGTTTTAGTGACAGTGAAAGTCCACTTAGGTGACTGAGTGGCTTGAATGCTGAAAGTGATATTGAAGATATGGGGTTGTCATACAAAACTAAGCCTTTCATTAGAGAATTGTTTGGAAAACTTGTATCTGTGATTTTAGTTATATTGTTAGAATTTAAAAAAAGTGATTGGAGACTTGATGAAAGCCTATCAGATGTAATTTCTGAGATGTTATTGAATGACAGATCTAAGAACGTAAGTCTGGACAGGTTTGCCGTTGGTGGCATTTGGGTCAGTCCAGTGTAATAAAGATCAAGGTATTGTAGTGTATCTTCATAGGATGTGAAGGCATCTCCAGGAACAAACACTACGGGGTTATGACGAAAGCTGATATCTGTTAGTGAGCTAAATGAGGAAACCCAACTGGGCCATGAAGATAAGCTCACATTTACCAGATGAAGAAAACGAAGGGAGAGTCCGATATGCTTTAGTGTGTCCTCGTCCCAGAAATCAATCTTCGTATCACGTATAGATAACGAGGTTAGATTTTGTAACTGTAGTAAAGCTTTTGGTAGCTCACGGAAAGCTGCTCTAGCTATAAAAATGACGTTCAAGGTGGTCGAAGAGGTTGCAAACGCGTCGTCGGAGATGTTAGTGAGTGGATTTACATAAGATATAATTGCATGCAGACCTGGAGGTAAACTGTTGTTTGATATAGTTGTCAAGTTCCCACGCTAAAAGAGGAAGATATTAAATTATACATTATTAAAAATCAATAAAATAAGACTACAGAAAAATGCTAAAATAATGTTAAAGTTAAAGTGGTGTGCAGTCATTACAACTGTATTTTTATGATGAAAGCATATATATATATATATATATATATATATATATATATTCCACGAGTTTTTCGGTTTCTTCTATATCTGCTTGTGCCATTAGCGTCGGTCCAGAGCAAGGATGAAATGCCTGGATAGGTGTCATTTTACGTTTCCTCCGTGTCTAACATTTCAAACATCCACCTTTTTCTCTTGGTTAATCTCTCTTATATCACTCTTATATCCAGATGTTTTCAAGTTGTATGCGCGTACCGCTGGCTGTTATGGATTTATGTGTATCAAATGCCCGAAACCACTTGACTCTGATTTTCGATGCTTTCCTTGATTTGTTGCTCCCACCATTTGCCAGATTATTTCATTTCGCACATGATCACTTCCTGTCTTCATCATTTTTCTCAAGTCTTTCATTTCGCTTGTTATCTTTCTGTCATAGTATTTGGTGAGTGTCAGTCCAAAGAGGAGCATGGACAACACAAAACTTTGGTGCAGTTTTATTTTGGACCTAGTACCGTACTGGGAAGACTTCCAGATGTTTCTAAGATTAATGAAAGCTATTCTTGCTTTATTTCTTCTGCTCTTTATGCTTTTATTCGTTCCTAAATAAGGTGCTGATCTGCAGCCAAGGTATGTGAAGATTTATGTTATCTGTTTATGTTATGTCTTGTCTTGTCGTACTTCCTCATTTACTGCTAGGTGTAGAGGTGAAGTCAATTGTCTCCCAGTGGCTCTCCTGTTGGCTTCGTACACTGAGATGTTCAGGGACTCTGCTATATCATCGGTCCATCGTTTGCATGGGCGGCCCCTTCCTCTGCCATTGTGTGGTCTGTAAAACATTGCTCTCTATGGTACACGTTCTGTTGGTAGTCGTGTTACACGTCCGAACCATTTTATTGGCTGTTTTTTAATATAGTTCAGAACGGGTTCGACTTCTGCTTTATTTCTAATAACATCATTTCTGATTCTGTCCATTCTTGATATTCCAAGAATTCTTCTCAAGAATCTCATTTCAGTTGTTGTAATTTTCCTCTTGTCTTTTGCTGTCAGCGTCCATGCCTGGCATTGGTAGCACAAAGTTTGTATGAAGATTGTCATTGTGTAAGATCACATTAATAGATTGAATGATGTATGCAAGGAACACAATATGAAAATTAGCCTAGGCAAAACAGAAATCATGACCATCACAAGTGTAGACACACCAATAAACATTACATTGGAAAACCATACTATGGAGCAAGTAAGGCATTTCAAATACCTCAGAAGCATTTTCTCAACAAAAGGAAAAATAGACATCGAGATCGAAAACAGATGTAACAAAGCGAACCAACTTATCGGGCAAATGGTTTCCATACTAAACAACAAGCATGTCTCACTGGAAACCAAAAGAACTATCTATATATAGCAGTATTTCTCTTGGCTTAGGGGATTAGATATGCTGATGACACAGTATTGCTGTCCACAACACAAAAAGGAATGGAAAAACTAATTATGTCAGTCCGCAAGAACAGCGAAGAGCAGAACCTCTATCTTAATGCAAAGAAAACTAAACTGATGACAACTGACAAAACAAACAAGGCAGCTGAAATATGTATCAATGAGGAAAAACTGGAAGAAGTGGAGAGTTTTGAATATCTTGGATCGCTACTAACTAATAATGGAGATACAATGAGGGAAATTAAAAGGAGGACATCTATCGCTCTTCAGAAAGTAAAACAAATAAAGAATCCGTGGAGAGGAGCAGACAGAACCACAAAAATAAGATTTTTAAGTGCATGAATCTTTCCCATAGCAACATATGCCTGTGAGACCTGGACACTTAACAAAACAGCTGAGAAACACATAAATGCCTTTGAATGTAAATGCTACAGAAGAGTTCTCCAAATATCGTGGACACAAAAAAGAACAAATATATCTATACTACAAGAGCTTAATATTGAAGAAGACTGGCTAGTGAAGAGGATTAAAGAGAGAAAACTGAAATATGTTGGACACATTAAACGTCATGATAATTTAGAGAAGACCGTATTGGAAGGATACATAATGGGAAAAAGAAAAAGAGGAAGACCAAGACGAAGATGGCTGCAAGACATCGTTGACGATCTGGAAATGGATGCAACAGCAGCAGGCCATCTTGCTCACAACCGAGAGGCCTACAGGAGTGCTGTTTGGGAGGCAAAGTTCCGCAAGGGACATGCAAATGAATGAATGAATAATAGGGGTTATAACCAGGATTGGTATTTAGGAAATAATTAATAGAGTGAGTACCCTTGTTTGAGAGGTAGGTTGGTTGAGACCATTGAGCGGGGGTCTTGGGAAAAGCGTGCAGCGTGGAGAAAACTGAGTGGGTAGGGATGGTATAAATACCACTCACGATTAGTCTAAAGGGGAGAGCCTTACTTGTTTTGTGTAGCAAGAGCCTTACTTGTTCGTGTTGTAGGAAGAACAACAGTAGTTTTGATGTAGATGGAATCTCGCTTTAGGAAAGAGTTTCTAGCAGTGGCAATTTGTTGGTAGTTAGTTGGAGGATTTAGTTATTCTTGTGATGGCTGAGGTTTTTGGTGAAACGTTGTAAGTATGGTTTTATTTGTATAAGGTCATTTGTAAGGTTTTCGCCCATATGGCGTAGAGTTCTCTCCTCACGCCGGGCATTTGTTACTGTGAATTTCTGTTCAGCCTGATGGCTACATTCCCATCATCATGATTTCACCCCTCATTTTGGTCCATTAATAAATGTGTGTTGTCTGATGATAAACTACACCAATTGGCTTTGTTGGAATTCTCATTGTTGACCACTTTGTTTTGGTTGAAAGACTGCCAAGTTATGTTAAGTTGTTGTATCTGTATTATTCTGTGGAGTTGGAAGCCTGGGTGTCTTGTTGTATTTTCTCAGTGTATAATTCAGAAAATTAGGCGGTTGTTATAACACCAACAACAAGAAGAAATTTATAAGAAGAAACTGTTTTAGAACGGCGCAACACTACTTTAGTTGGCGCCAGTTAGAGTAAATTCTGTTACAGTGATGCCGTGACCAGCCCTTTCTTTCACGGTCTGTCACAAAGTGTTTTAGTTGTTGGTCGTGGGCCGCTGGTTTCATGCACGGTTTATACTTTTAATGGCGAAGTCTTGGCAAGTCTCCATGTGTGTAGTAATTTTTGTCTTCAGTGGTGTAGCACGCACAGAGTTTTTTCTATTGTTACCATGCCCTAGATTACGATTATCGATCGATGACCTGTTTACTTAGCCTCGTTTTTGGCTCTCGTGACATGCGCAGACAAGTGTTTTGGTTATCAGGGACTGTGTTGGTAAGTAAGGATAGCTAGCTTAAGTTTTGGAAGTTGTCTGCAGATAGATTAGGAGTTGATAGGTTTGTAGTTAGTTAGGGAGTCAAGATTGGAGTTTGGTTAGCTAGCTAGCGTTCGAATTTCGGTTGGTAGTTCTGTCAGCATTGGCTTCCCGACATCTTCTGCCGGAGAAGAAAAGGAGTCTAGATTAGGACAGAGTGGAGTTGCATTGGCGTCCTTTTTCCTCATTCGAATTGGCGTCTATTCAAGGCGGCGACGATGTCCAGCTTGCACAGAATCTTGGGGGGCACCTCTAGGTCCTGGGCCCTAGGCAGCATAGTGGATGAAGCCATACCAGTAGCTTGTATTCAGTCCAGTGAAGCTGATCCTGAACCAGTATCCTGCCAGGAACTAATGCAGTTTGTTACGGTACATTTCGCTGGTACTATGTAGGAAGGGACAGGTAACAGTTTGTAACTTAACTGTGACCTCTGACATTTCAGCAAGAAGTCAAGCCAGATCGTGCAGACTGAACATTATTAATTATAGCTCAAATTGTGAATGTTGGATTTATTTATTGTCATTCTCTTTGGAAGTTTGCTTGACAATTGAATAGTTTTGATTCATCCAGTCGCCAGACATTCATACGGAGGGATATAGTAACTTTTTGGACTACCTTCAACTGTGAAAAAAATTTGTTTTTGGAAATGAACATTCTGTTGATTTGAAGTTGCCAGATATGCTTCTTCTGGATAGATTATCTAGAAATTTCAGGAACATTATTGTGTTTATACATTAGGGACAGTTATTTTGTTCTGCTGTGGAATTTTTCTGGATTGCAATTAATTAGCATTTAGTTTACCATTTTGTTGTGATTTTGCATTAGCAAGGATGATATTGATATTTGACATTAGTGTATGTGTCATTAATTTGAGTTTCTTTACTCTGATAGGTGCTAGAAAACTGAAGATTCTTAGTTAAAATTTTTCTGGAAGATTGCCATTTGCTGTTATTTAACTAAAAATTACAGTAATTATTCTGGACTGTAATAAAAAGTATGGTTGGATTATTTTGAGTGGATTGGATATTGCTAATATTGTTTTTTTGTTTTGTTATAGATATTGGTTACATGTCTGAGTTTTTCCAGAAACAGTCCTGTCACTATGGAAGAGGTTAGGCTTTGTCATGCAGTGCATTGGAAGTGTACAATAAGCCCTGGAAGTACTATTATTACATCTGGCTGGGAGATTAAGCTGCAATTGGAGATTCTCTTAAGCATATTTTTTTTTAGATTGGGTAGCTCTTGTGCAGCAATTAGTAAATGTTTTTTTTAAGTTTATTTTTTCTATAATGGACTTATTAGTAGTTATTAGGATTGATGATAAATTAGGTAGCTTTGAATTAGGGGACATTACTGATGATGACTTATCAATAGCCAATTGTTATGGCATATACCATGTTCAAATTGGTTATTTATCTTTGATGTGACATTATTGCCTCGGATATGATGTTATGAGGAGATTACACAAACAGGTGTAGTTCTCTGATATGGGTACCTAGCCCGGAACATGGTGTTTCCATGTGACCGAACTCAAGGTAAAATTACCAGAGGGGGTCTTTTTTTTTTAAGGACCTAGATATACATTGTTTTGTTGCGCGTACATGTGGTACGTGGCATAGTCCCTTTGAGGGATAAACGGAAGGCGGATTAGCCTAATACCAAAGTTTTGCCTGTTCTGCATATGTTAATGGATATTTACATATGTTTAAGAATGGATGATTATATATGATACCTAAAGTTTTGCTTGAATTTCTGTTCAGCCTGATGGCTACATTCCCATCATCATGATTTCACCCCTCATTTTGGTCCATTAATAAATGTGTGTTGTCTGAAGATATAACTACACCACTTGGCTTTGTTGGAATTCTCATTGTTGACCACTTTGTTTTGGTTGGAAGACTGCCAAGTTATGTTAAGTTGTTATATCTCTATTATTCTGTGGAGTTGGAAGCCTGGGTGTCTTGTTATATTTTCTCAGTGTATAATTCAGAAAATTAGGTGGTTTTAGAACACCAACAACAAGAAGAAATTTATAAGTTGAAACTGTTTTAGAACGGCGCAACACTACTTTAGTTGGCGCCAGTTAGAGTAAATTCTGTTACATATAAGACAATCTTCATACCTTTATGAGAAGCAATATAACGCCAAGGTATTTTACACGATCTCAAAATTCTCAATAAACTAACTCTAGGTACACTATGAAAAGCTTTTTTTCAGAACCAATAAATGATGTATGTATGTATATATATATATATATCTAGCTGTCTCTGCTATTCTGAACATTATCTTTTTTACTATGAATATATGGTCTGTGTATCGCCTGTTACTTCTAAATCATGCTTGTTCGTATCTTTTTTTTATTTAATAATGGTGGGATTGGGTTGATCATTATAGTTCCTAATAATTTACGAGGGGTACTTGGAACAGAAAGGAGAGTAATTCCTCTCCAGTTGTTACATTCTGTAAGGTCTCTTATTGTTGGGAGGGGGGGTTAATTATAATTCCTCTGTCCCACCCTGTGGTAATTTCTGCAACTTCCAAGGCTGCTTTACGCACTGGTAGCAACAGTAGTTATGCATCTATTTTTGAAAAGTTCTGCGCTCAAGTTGTTTTGTCCTGGAACATTCTTATTTTAAGTCTTTTAATTACTGCAACGATTTCTTCTTTATTCGGCCTGTCTGTGTTTAAATCACATTAAGCTTCAGGAAGTCCACATGAGCTGTTGCAGGTGCCTTGATATTGTGACAGAAGGACTTACTGTAAGAACGTGAGAAAAAGTTCTTATCTCTACAGGATGTGTGGGACAAGAAAAACAGATTAATGATGTGTGTGACTTAGCAGTCTAAATAAGAAAGAGTTTTGTTTCAGAATATCCCAGAAACATGCATTTAATAAAACATGTCTCACAAATGCGGAAGGTATGAATCATAACTTTAAAAACACTGACGCAATGTAATGTGTCGTATATGGACTGAAAGTCTTTGAGATTGTTTTGGATAAAATATTACAAATGAAAAGTCACGGTAAATGTAGAACATTTCGCCTAACTCACCCCGAAGCTTGCTATCCGGACGATCTGGACATCAGAGCCTGTTTGCAGCGGTGGTAAGTCTTGCAGTTTGTTACAGTAGATAGACGTCTCATCGCATCCGCAATTCTGAAAGTTATTTCAAGTTGCTTGTGCGTCACTAAGTCTATTCTCTAAACTTCATGTAGTAACTTATTTACATCCTTTGTTTAGATGTAACAGATCTAGATTGTACACTTTTCTTCTTCTTGTTTTTACCACAGCTGAGTTACATGCGCCAGGTAATACCAGAAAGTTTCAGTAAAAAGTACAAGCTTACCTTATTAAATTTAGTTGCCATCTTCTTCAAAATAGTCCTCTTACAAACATACATTCCAACGCCTCTTCCGAGTAACATTAAGTACCGCGGGAGTCCTTTTCTTGAAGACCGTCCGGCATTGCCTACGATGCCGCCTGAATCTCATCTCACAGAGTCAAACCGGCTTCTCATCAGCGTCAGTTTCATTTGGCACTCTGGACCTGCCGAGGTTTCTTTGGCCTTAATGGCTGCTGCCTCTTCCAGAGCGAAGACCTTGTCTGTCTCCGGAGCCTAGACGGAACCCCAAATTTCATAGCCTAGAATGAGGCTAGAGATGAAAGTTGAGTCGGTGTTTGTCATCTCACGAAATTCTAGGCATACGTCACAACGCAGCTGTTTCTAATTCAGCGTCAAGATCTGAGGGACAGACTTCACAGCAAGGTTATACATGTTGCGGTTTTCTGATAGAATCTCCTAGCAGACTATATAACTGATTTCAAACCTATGTCCACAGCACAAAAAGGAACGGAAAAACCAATTATATCAATCCGTAAGAAAATAAAGAGCAAAACCTCTATTTTAATGCAAAGAAAACTAAATTGATGACAACTGACAAAACAAATAAGGCAGCTGAAATATACATCAATGAGGACAAACTGGAAGAGGTGGAGAATTTTTAATATCGTGGATCATTACTAACTAATAATGGAGATACAATGAAGGATATTAAAAGGAGGACATATATAGCTCTTCAAACAAATAAAACAACTGAAGAAGATATGCAGAGGAACAGACAGAACTACAAAAATAATATTTTTAAGGGCATACATCTTTCCGATCGCAACATTTGCCTGTGAGACCTGGACACTTAACAAAACAGGTGAGAAACACATATGTACCTTTGAATGTAGAGTCCTCCAAATATCATGGACACAGAAAAGAACAAATATATCCATACTGCAAGAACTTAATATTGAAGAAGGTTGGCTAGTAAAGAGGATTAAACAGAGAAAACTGAAATAGTCTGATAATAGTCATGATAATTTAGAGAAGACCGTCTTAGAAGGGTACATAATGGGAAAAAGAAAGGGAGGAAGACCAAGACGAAGATGGCTGCAAGACATCGTTGATTGCGAATGAACGCATCAGCAGCAGGGCATTTTGTTTACAACCGAGAGGACTACATGAGTGCTGTTAGGGAAGCGAAGTTCCGCAAAGGACATACCAATGACTGAATGAAGGTGCTAATGGTGCTCAGCAACGGTCCTCATGGATGAGTTCATGAATTTTCTCCATATTTTCTGGCTTTATGCTGATGATTGGTAGTTCTGAACGGTTGTCATCTTGAGCAAGCAGTCCACCGCCTTTGAAATGCCCATATCACTTTAAAACCAATGCTCGTACGAAATAATTTTGGCCAAAGCTCCCAAACATGCATTTCCAGAGTCTGGATATCAGATTTTTCGAACTTCACCCAAAACTGACGCAGCCACGTTGCTCGAATTGCCAGCCACGGTAGTGATCGCATACCAGTCCTAACAGAAAGACACAAAACCGCGTGTACAAATTGAACAAGTACAGATAGTAGGACCCCAAATGGCAGACTGGCTCATCAGGCTTAGGAATAATGATTAAATACATCTCGCATATAAAGATATAATGAGTAATATTTTACTGGCAAGTTTTAAGCAGACGCTGACGTAAATATAAAGTAAATTCGATGCTGAAGGGTGCATGTTCTTGCCATATCAGCTCATTTTAGAACTTCTTACATCTTACATCCTTCCCGTGCTGTTAAAGGTCACATAGGGCACGTAGGCCAAGATGTCCTGTCTTCGGCGAGTTTTTCAATCTCATCAAGGGATATTATGCCAACTGAATTGGCTTCTCTTAACAATGTCCACTTTAGAGTTTCACGTGGTCGACCTCTTTTTTTTCGGCCTGTTGTGTTCCATTTGATAGCTTGTTTGGGGATTCTGTGGTTGTTTCTTCTCATCACATGACCAACATATGTCCATTTTCTTTTTCAGATCAACCATGAGACAACTTGTTGTTTGCTCATCTGTCTGATCTCTGTCTTGTTCTTGAAATCATTCCACTTTATATCGAGTATTTTCCTTACGCTTTTGCTTTCGAAAGAGACTAATTTCTTGTCTATTTCTTTAGTTTTTTCCAGCTTTCACGTGCATAAATGAAGGTGGATATAACATTCGAATTGAATAATCAATAATAATTTGGTTTTTGTGCTTATAACTTTTGAATGCCATATATTCTCAAGATTCTTGCAGGTCAATACTGCTTTGGCAATTTGAATTCTAACTTTTTTTCTGGTATCACCATTGTGGTCTATATACCTGCCGAGATATGCAAAGTGATTTACTTCTTCACCAGCTGTTTCTTCTACGTATAGTTGTCCTTCGCCGTTAATGAGAACTTTCGCTGTTTTTATTTTACCCTTGTTAATTTCGAGTCCTATTTTACTAGCCATTGAAGACAGGGTATCTGATTTACTTGCATTGATTTCATATTGACGCTGATAAGAGTTATGTCATCTGCAAAATCAGAATCTTCCAGTTTGGTCTCACGTACCCAATCAATGCCAGTTTTACCTTTGCAACATTTTTTCATTATGAATAATATGGCAAATCCAAAAAGCAAGAGAGATAATGTATATCCGTGTTTCCCGCCTGTTTCAATCTGGAACCAGTCACTCATTCAGTCGTCTGTATCGACTGCACAAATATATCAGTTGTAGTCACTAATGATTTTGACAATTTTAGATGGTATTTCATATATTCTTAAAATCCTCCATAATGATTCTCTGTGTATACTATCAATTGCTTTTTA
Source organism: Achatina immaculata (assembly GCA_009760885.1). Taxonomy (NCBI): domain Eukaryota; kingdom Metazoa; phylum Mollusca; class Gastropoda; order Stylommatophora; family Achatinidae; genus Lissachatina; species Lissachatina immaculata. The sequence goes on from CM019716.1 coordinate 15,045,148, forward strand.
AAGTCTATGAAGTTCGAGACAGCTTCTTCCTTTTCGAAATCCTGCTTGCTCTTCTCTCATTGCGGTACCCTCTAAATCTTTAAGTCTACTCAAAATTACCTTGCAAAATACTTTTGACACAACTGATATTAAGGTTACTCCTCTCCAATTGTTACAGTCATTAAGGTTGCCTTTTTTGGTATTTTAATTATGATTCCTTTTTTCCTTTTAGAAAGGACCTTTTCTTCTTTCCAAAGCTTATTAAACATTCTCTGTAGTTGTTTTCTAATGTTGTCACTATTGATAGCTTTTAACATTTCGGCTGTTATTTCATCTTCACCTGCAGCTTTGTTGTTAGCCATTAGATTCACTGCTGTTTCAATTTCATGCAAAGTAGTTTCATCTAGGTTGACATTTAGTTGTGGGAGTGGTAAATTGGTTCCAAGGTCTATCAGTTCTTTTGGATGTGGTCGATTAAGTAATTCTTGGAAGTGTTCGGCCCATCTTTGATTTTGGTCAAAAGTGTTCCAGGTTTGCTAAGGATTAGTCTTTCTTTGGATGCAGTACTACATGTTAGCCTCTGTTGTATGTTATATAAAATTGTCCTGTCTTCTGTTTTAGAACTTATATAAGGTAAAAGGTAAAATTCCCGCTTCCGTGCTATAAAGGCATATTGGGGAATACGGTGTTGGGCCCGTACTTTCCAAGACCTTCCACACATGAAAGTGTGATGTGTTCAGTACCACAGCTGACCGCATTTAGCTTCTTAGATTTCTCTGGTACCCATTTGTAGAGGCTGGACCCCTGGACCTATTTGGTGGGGCCTGTACCCGAAAACATCCCACTGCTGGGACTTAAACACGGTGCCACCGGATTAGTAAATCGAGAGCCTGACCACTCAGCTAACCAGGCCATTTATAACTCTTACATATAGGACTAATATATAAGGAATGAGGCTTATAGTAGATATTAGGTCTTACCTATGAAGCCTGTGTGTCGTGAAAACTGTAAACATTCTATATTTGACACTAAGACGCTACTGTGTAAACTCAGCAGACTTGATAATTATTAGAACGATAACTATTATGGATGCACCTAATGCTTCCTTTTTTTTTTTGGCTTATTTTCTAAGACAAAAGCTGTATACAAGAAAAAGCCAACACCTACCGAGGCGTTGTAAGGGCAAATCTCTGCCATGTTTAACACAACCGAGGCGTTTATGAGAATCATAATGAGAAGATGCTTCACGTAGTCCATCTTATTTTCCTGGCTTGTGAACCCACGAATATAAGCTCAAAGATTTTTAAAATTTATTTTAATTCCACAACAAAGTAAAGCAGAGCTGATAAATTTCGATCTGAAACTATTTATTTCATGACTCGGTTAAATACGTTTTTGAAATAGGAACTATCTTACGCATAAAAATACTTCTAAACGTGTTATCTTTTACTATAAATAGAACATCCGCCTTTTGAGTGATTGATTGAATGAGGTCAACTGTAAATAATATCAGTGATATGTTCGCTTCTTCAAGATACAATGCGCGTACTGATATTTAAACTTATCCGAAACATAACATTTAGATCACCATACACGTTATCTTCTCAGAACTGATGACCTTCTCCATGTTAACAATTAGCATCAATGTGGGTTTGTGATAGTAAGTTTATCAATGTTTACTAATATCTCAGCAGGTCAAACAATGACACCAGTTCATGTTTATTTCTCAGGACCATATCCCTGGAACTAAACCAACGTCAAAGATGATTTTTCCCTCACAAAACGACAGTGAAATGTAAGATATTGACTGACTGGCTACAGCCACAGTGCACAGAGACAGACCAAAGCTGAGAGCAAGGATGATTTATATTGCTATTATGAAGACTGCTAGAAGCATAAATGACTACATATAAATGTTTGCTACAGACAAAATCGGGACGAAATTTTCGTTACATGAGAACTCACCTCAGACCTGCCTAGCTACACCACAATGCTCCGTGATCTACAAATCTAGCTACAAAGATGGCCTCACTGCAAAACTACTTACAAGTTACAGCTAAGTGGTCTATTCATTTTATTTGATTTTTTTTTAAACATAGCATTTATGTGAATTCATATTTTATCTCCTCTCTGTTTCTTCGTCCTGTGTGTTTTTGCGGCGAAACGTCATAACTGTGTACTCGATAAGCAATAAAGCTGCTCCTATTTTTTTCCTAGTATATCCTAGAAACTGGGTGTCTGAGTGGCGAAGTGGTTAGTGCACTAGTCTCTCATGGCGAAGGTCGGGGGTTCGAATCCGGCCGGCGGCACCCCAGTCACCCAGCTGTAGAAATGGGTACCCGACTTCTTCTGGAGTTGGGGAAGGAAAGGCAGCCAGGCGTGATACTGACCATATCACCCTCTAGTGTGCTGACAGGTCAAGGAAAATATGGGCACTAACACCATATCCCTATGTGCCTCTAAGGCACGAAAGGGTTACCTTTGCTTTGCTTTTTTATATCCTTGAAACTAAATCGCTGTGATATTGTTTCGCTACAAAAACCTGCAGCTGTATTATGTTACGATATTAGTTTGCTACAAGATGTTTCCCTGCAAAAACATATGTAAATATGCTATAAAAAACTTTCTGTACATGTTTCAGTGTTCAAATTTACGTGATATATCCGTGAACTTGTACGAGAGGTGACTGATAAGTTCGCAGTATAAGGTACAAATAATTGAAACACACAGTTGATATTAGGTGCATTTGTAGATCAGGTTAATGTAAGATTAAACACCAGGTTTCAAGGAATTAACTGCAACCAATTTTTTTATACAGGCTACTGAAGTGGTAAGGGGTGGCAGAAATTGATAAAATGGATAACATTTCTCATCGAGCAGTCATTCGTTACCTCTGCATCAAGGGCTTATCATCGAAAGAGATCCATGAGGATATGGTAGAAACTCTATTTGCCTCTAGGGGAGAGTGCCCCTTCTTACAGCACAGTGAGGAAATGGGCAGCTCAATTCAAACACGGAAGGGAGAGTCTTAAAGATGATCCCCGTCCAGGAAGTCCAAGAACGGTAACCACCGATGAAACACATCTAACAGTCTCTCATCTATATTCTAAAAAGGACAAGCAGTAAACTATTCTTATGTTCTAACAATGCTAAAAATCCAAACATCCTGAACGAATCACTAACACGTCTGCTCTCTCCCACAGCTTCCCAACTTCTGCTCTTAAATTACGAGAAAAAAAACTCCCAGCTGAACAAAGAACAACCAGTCATAATGCGGACTTTCTGCAAGTCCGAGACTAGACAAACAAGGACATTCACTCTGTCATGAAGGCTGACATCGTTGCCAACCATTTTATATCACCTATACTGGAACAGTGTCATAGTACTAACTTAACAGAAATAGATTCATTCATTCATTCATTTGCATGTCCCTTGCGGAACTTTGCCTCCCAAACAGCACTCCTGTAGGCCTCTCGGTTGTGAGCAAGATGCCCTGTTGCTGATCGTCCATTCGCAGATCATCAACGATGTCTTGCAGCCATCTTCGCCTTGGTCTTCCTCTCTCTTTCATGACTGTCTTTTCTAAATTATCATGACTTTTAATACTTCCAAAATATTTAAGTTTTCTCTGTTTAATATTCCTTACCAGCCAACCTTTTTCAATATTAAGTTTTTGTAGTATAGATATATTCGTTCTTTTTTGTGTCCATGATATCTGAAGGACTCTTCTGTAGCATTTCCATTCAAACGTATTTACGTTCTTGTCACTTGTTTTGTTAAGTGTCCAGGTCTCAGTCGGCATATGTTGTGATGGGAAAGATGCATGCCCTTAAAATAGTATTTTTGTAGTTCTGTCTGTTCCTCTCCAGAGCTCCTTTAGTAGTTTTATTTTCTTAAGAGCAACAAATGTCCTCCTTTTAATTACTCTCAGTGTATTATTAGTTAGTAATTATCAAAGATATACACAACTCTCCAACTTTCACCAGTTTTCCTCATTGATATATATTTCATCTGCCTTATTTGTTTTGTCAGTTGTCATCAGATTAGTTTTCTTGGCATTAAGATAAAGGTTTTGCTTTTTTTATTCTTAATAATATCGATTATTGGTTAATCACAAATAGATTACTATTTTTGGTAATAATCAGACATTCCTGCTTTTTTTTTTTACTTCCCTGTTACTGGCTGACCAACATTAAAAGTTTTTCTTCTAAGAAGAATCGCCCAAAGTTCCAAAGTAGAAATAGGTTCTTTCAAAGACAACGTAGATGTTATTGTTGATGTGGAGAAAGTTAATAATGGGAAGAAACTAAACGTAAACACTGGATACACAGAGAATGAAAGAAAGTGAGAGCAAATCCGTTATGAATTGTGATTATCACATCACCCGTACCAAGGAAAAATATTTGTGAAGATAACTGTTGGCATCTTTGGGTGTTTAAGTACTTGCTAAATGAAATAAAAGTTCGTGAAAGTCTCTGCAGTTACGGTAAACATGAATTCAGAGAAGGAAAGGCATAGACATACATAAATTGTTGCTAAATAAAACTATTTAATTTAACGACAAATTATGAACTTTACGTGCTGAAGTCCCCTGATTCTGTTGTATTTTCGTTATGCGAAAAAGACTGCAATCTATTTCAATAAAGATTTCAAAAGAGATCGTCATTCGGACCAGTATAAAGCTTGTTAATAGAAGTGTCATCATCATCATCATGTGCCGTGCCGACTGGCGTTGGCTATTATGCTTCTCCAGAGTACACGATCCTTCATGCAGGCCATCAGCTCAGTTGGTGATCTCCTCTCACACCATCCCGTCAGACTGTCCAGTATCTTTTCTCTTGGTCTTCCTCTTGCTCTTCTTCCTTCTATTTTTCCTGTTGTTATAATATTTTCAATGCCCCCTCTTCTCATTGCATGTCCTATGAAAGTACATTGTCTCTCTCTTATCTTTTTGACAAGGTTTTTTTGTCTCTCCAGCTCTTCTCCTACATTCTTCATTAGTTATTTTTGCTGTCAAGGGGATTCGCAACATTCTTCTAATAAACCACATTTCTGCTGCTTCCAGAAGTGTACATGTTATATATTGGGAGGGATATTTTATGCAAAGTTTCACACACCAACAAACCTCTTGTGATCTACTCCAAAACTAGAGGATAATTCTATCTCCCCCATCACACTGCCAACACAAGTTCCCCCTTCCTTGGCCTGTTTGTATGCTAACTGTGCATAAATCAGCTCAAACATTACATTCAGTTCAACAATACATATGGCATGCAATACAATCACAAGTCTGAATTTAATAACAAACCAATTTTAATCTCACAATTTAACCAACAACAACAACAACATTCAACAGGCACTGGCATCAATATGACATCGAGACATTATTAATCAATAATGACAGAACAATCTTATGAACATTTCAATGACCATGGAAAAAATTAATCAAGCAAAATAGCATATAATAATGTCACTTCACAGGTCTGCAATATCCATATTATGAACACGATGGACCTTGTGTCCTGGAACTCTTCGGGCCCTTGCATGTCGCCTCCACACGAATCGGTGTGCAATTGCATTTCAGTCTACGCAGCCATAGCTGCCATGACATACATTAATATAATCTGTATTGATGCAAACGCATGGTCAATATAATGAAGAGCATATTAAAAAATAAATCATGCACGTTACCTCAGTATGCACAATACTCATACCATAATCCACACTACACAATCTACACCATATGGGGTGGGTACGAACAGAATATAGCTACACATACAGTCGTCCTTATCAGAATAATATTCATCCATAAGCACAATGAAAATTCGACATCGGCCATGACTCAGACAAACACACTAACCCCGGAACCACTGCTAGATCACGTGGACTATTGTGCTTCGGTCAAGGTCGTACATCACTCGACCCAAGAGTAGATCGTCCACACCAGGTTCACAGTAAAATATGATCCAGATTAAAGTTAGCATAAATGTATGAAAGCACTGAACAGGTTAGAACCGTTTACGTAATTATTTACAGTCTTGTTCATTATATTTGATACAATTAACATCACTGTTGTGTCAAGACCAACAAGCAGCAGTAAGAATAAATAGTGAAGCAACAACTTGGTTTGACATAAAACAAGGGGTCCGTCTCGGATGAATATTGCCACCCTACTTATTTAACTTGTATACTGAAAATATAATGAGGAATGTTAGAGAAGATGTAGACAAAGAATATTACGATGCCATAACAATTGGAGGTTATGAAATATCAGAGATTATATATGCTGATGACACAGTATTACTGTCCACAACACACAAAAAATGAATGGAGAAACTAATTATGTCAGTCCGTAAGAACAGCAAAGAAAAAACCCTCTATCTTAATGCAAAGAAAATTAAATTCATAAAAACTGACAAAACAAACAAGGCAGCTGAAATTTGTATCAATGAGGAAAAACTGGAAGAAGCTGAGAGCTTTGAATATCTTAGATCACTACCAACTAGTAATGGAGATACAATGATGTAAATTAAAAGAAAGACATCTATCGCTCTTCAGAAAGTAAAACAACTAAAGAATCTGTGGAGAGGAGCAGACAGAACCACAAACATAAGATTTTTAAGTGCATGCATCTTTCCCATTGCCTGTTAGACCTGCACACTTAACAAAACAGCTGAGAAACACATAAATGCCTTTGAATGTAAATGCTACAGAAGAGTTCTTCAAATATCATGGACACAAAAAAGAACAAATATATCCATACTACAAGAGCTTAATATTGAAGAAGGCTGGCTAGTAAAGAGGATTAAAGAGAGAAAACTTAAATATTTTGGACACATTAAACGACATGATAATCTGGAGAAGACCGTCTTAGGGTACATAATGGGAAAAACAAAGAGAGGAAGACCAAGGCGAAGATGGCTGCAAGACATCGTTGATAATCTGCAAATGGATGCATCAGCAGCAGGCCATCTTGCTCACAACCGAGAGGCCTACAGGAGTGCTGTTTGGGACGCAAAGTTACGCAAGGGACGTGCAAATGAATGAATGAATGAATGTTCATTATTTACCCAGGGTGTTTATGTTGTTTGATAGATAGATACAACAATTACAAACATGTCTTACTCTCTCTCTTTCTCTCTCTAACTGTCTGTCTCCCTCTCTGTTCCCTCCGTCTCCCCCCCCCTCTCTCTCTCTCTCTGTGTCTCACTTCTACGTAAATGATTTTATACCCAGTTCTCTAACTGGAGAGTTGTTTGGTGGATATGCATTATATGTAAAAGACTGTGAGAGTAAATTCTTGAGCTCATGTAGTTCTTTTCTAGAGTGAGTGCGATGGTAAGAGTGAAACGTAACACTTTTGGTATTTGTTTTCTTATTTCAGTTTTGTTATTTCAATTTTTATTATGCTTATTATATGAATAGCATATTTGCAATGAATGATGTAGAAGGTCTTGAATAGAATGAAGGTTGTGTAATAAAGACTAGAATGTCAGACTGCCTGCACAGTTCTATTCAGCCTGTGCTCTCTCTCTCCTTCTCTCTCTCCCTCTCTCTCTCCCTCCCCCTCTCTCTTCCTCTCCCCCTCTCTCCCCTCCCCCTCTTTCTCTTCCTCTCTTCATCCTCCCCCTCTCTCTCTCCTTCTCCCACTCTCTCCCTCCCCCTCTCTCTTCCCCTCTCTCTCTTCCTCTCTCTCACCCTCCCCCCTCCCCCTTTCACCCTCCCCCTCTTTCTCCCTCCCCCTCTCTCTTTCTCTTTCTCACCCTCCCCCTCTCTCTTTCTCTTTCTCACCCTCCCCCTCTCTTCCTCTCTCTCTCACCCTCCCCCTCTTTCTCACCCCCTCTCTCTTCTCTCTCTCACCCTCCCCCTCTCTCTTCCTCTCTCTCACCCTCCCCCTCTCTCTTCCTCTCTCTCTCACCCTCCCCCTCTCTCACCCTTCCCCTCTTTCTCCCTCCCCCTCTCTCTCCCTCTCCATCTCTATCCCCCTCTCTCTCCCTCTCCATCTCTATCCCCCTCTTTCTCTCTCTCTCCCTCTCTCTCTCTCTCTCTCACATGCATACATATTTTTCTTTGTAAGCCGTCCAGACATGCTCATGCTATACAGGTCACCACGACTTCCTAACATCGGACAATTCACATCTCTGCTTTATATGTACACTGATTATTTGTGTAAAAATCTAATAATAATTTCAACATTTCTAACAAATACATAACATTTCATTTTAAATAACAAAACATGAACGTTTTAAGCTCTGTCCAGTCTTAACAAACTCCACGAGATGAAAGTCTCCAGATGTTCAGAATCTGTTGACTGTCTTGACAAAGTCGTACTCACACTCGGTCATAGTGTGAAGATTGTATAGAACTGAGACAACGTCATGGTATGTCCAACAGTGTGTGTGTGTGTGGGGGGGGGGGCTGTTGAGTCAACGTGACCCGTGCAGCAAACAGTGGAGGCTCTTGAAGAAGTATGCCTTATGACATGAGCAATGTCAAATATAAAAAAAAAGAAAAAAGAAGAAGACGAAAAGGAAGAGGAGAGGAGGAAAAAGAAGCAATAACGAAAAAGGAAAATCAAGTAACAGTTTAGCTCTGTTGCTTATCTGTTAGTTATGTAAATAATTCAATAAATAGTAGGAACTCTACACACAAACCATTTCTATTACTACAATGGTTCTATCAGTAGAAAATCTGAAACACCGCTGTCTTAAAATTAATTTTAAAAAATACAATTAGGCACTTTCTGTACAAATGTCCAGTACTAAGCACTTCTTTTTGTTTTTCTAGTTTTATAAAACGTCTCCATTTTGGTCATTATATATTTTTTTTCTATAGTAAAAGCAGATCTGTGTACAGAACTATACAATTAGTTACAAACTGTAGAATCTGAAAATTAGCTACAAACTTCAAACAGAGATATTCATCAACAACAGCAGAGGAAACAGGATGAAAGCAATGGTGCAGTTACCATGTAAAATATCTGACACAGCCCCACTATTTAGATATCTGTAAAAACTTGTAAAATCAGGACAATGGCCTGAAATATCGAGAGTCCCGTTGTATGACTGAAACCACTGGAACAGTTTTTTGTTGGGAGGCTGAGGGCAGGTTATGAATGGATTATTCTCTAGATTCACGTAGGTAAGATTTCTTAAAGTTGTCAGAGCTATAGGTATTTCAGTGAAACCAAGAGAATATATAGAAGAAAGATCAATACTGCTGAGGTGGACGATATTCTTGAAAGCTGAAGGCGAGATTGAATAAATAGGATTGTTTTTTAAAATTAGGTGCCGTATTGAATTGTTCCTAGGAAAGTTTGCTTCGGTTATATTAGATATATAGTTATAACTTAAATCCAGAGTTTCAATGCTTGACGAGAGGTTGTCTGAAGTAATCTCTGAGATGTAATTATTATTTAAATATAAACCAGCGAGTCCAGAAATATTTGCTGTTGGTGGTAATTTTTCTAAAAGAGTGCCTTCCATACGGAGTTCCTGTAATGTGTTTGCTGAGGAACTGAACGCATTGTCGGGAATGGTCTGCAGTATATTCTGAGAGAGGTCTACATTTTTTAGAGCGTGACAGGATGAAATCCAGGCCGGCCAATCCAGTATAATCACATTATGCAAGTAAAGGAGTTCAAGCGTATTACCAATGTTTTCCATTATGGTGTCATTCCAGTACATAATGGGGATATTTGTTAACGTTAGTGAAAATAGATTGTTTAACTGGAATAATGCGTTTGGGAGCCTGGTAAATTTTGCATTATTAATTGACAATATTTTCAAGGTGTTGGCTGAAGCCTGGAAGGCATCTTTCGATATGTTGGTTAATGGAACATCATCAAACATAATGATAGTAAGACCAGGAGGTAAACTGTTGCTAGGGACGCTGGTTATGTTCCCGCCCTAGAAGAGAGACAAAACGTATATTAACCTGAGAAAACAAGTAATTATATGATCATAACTTTTCTTCTTCTTCTTCTTCTTCTTCTTCTTCGCCAGTCTTCCAGGAATTGGGAGCTGGTGTTCTTTGAAGCCGATGTGGTGAAGATGTAGAGGCCACAGCACCGTGTCGGACTGGGGGCGGGTTATGTCGGCTATTTATTTCAGTCCTTGAATGAAACCAAAAAGCAAGGATGGAAGCAGTACTTCTTTAGCAGACTCCACTACCATGGGGACTATGGCGATTCCTGCCTCATTAGTCGGCCTAGGTCTGTTGCTAGTGGTACCAACTGAAATGTGGAACATGGTCTTGGCCAACTATGTCTCGCCACCCTGAAACCAGCATGTCAGGTGGCTTATCGCCAATCTGGACAGGGTCTTCATGTAAACTTCTGAGCATGAAAAACTTCATTAACGAATGTATGAAATGTGTCTAAATTGTTTCCATTAAGTCGTATCGATGAGATAAAAGCTATACGTATATCAATTAAATTTTTTGTTTCTGATGCAGAAAAGAGATATCTAGCATTTACTTTCATCTTGTGTCATCTTTCCATGAAAGATTGGCTAAAATCCATTTCTAGCTTGTTTATGTATGGTTTTTAGGAGGCTATTTTTCATGTATCGGTAAAAGGTAAAGGTAAAATTCCCGTGTCTGTGCCACTAAGGCATTGGGGAATACGGTGTTAGGCCGTTGTTTTCCATGATCTTCGGCACCTGAAAGTGTGATGTGGTCAGTATCACGCCTGGCCGCTTTACCTTCCCAGATTTCTCTGATAGCAGTTGTTTTTTTTTAGGCTGGGTGAACCACGGGGCCTTTTTTGGTGTGCACGTAGAAAAAAATCCCACTGATAGGACTGAACCTGGCACCATCAGATTAGTAAACAGAGCACCTAACCACTCAGCTAAGCAGGCCGCCTTCATGTTTCGGTAGACTTTTCTATCTCTTGATGTTGTCCATCGACCCTTGCTCTTTTGCCCTCCATTTTTTTATGATCAATATTTTTTCTGTCACAACAGCTTAGTTTTCCTATCCTTTTATTTTTAGTTCTTTACATTTTTATCTTCAATTACATCTGTTCGTTCTGTAGATAATTTTTCTGCTTTTAAATGTGTAAGAAATTCTTTGTTCCTCGTTTATTCATATTTCTTTTCCATTTCTTTCATTCTGCTGTACAAAGTTATCTAGAATAAAAAATATCAGCTGTCTGTAGGAGGAGATAATGAAAGAGCGAATGAAAAGAAAATGATTTAGAAAACAGCGAAATTATGAGTCCGATGGTATAGTAAAGACCTATTTCTGCCGGTGTATGGTTTTATCAGTCACTTTCAAAAGAAATTCAAACCTTCACTGACATTTAGTGAGAATACAAAAGACAGAGAATTTCACTGTCACTACAAGAATGAATTTAAAAAATAATAATAAAGAGAGAAGGACAGAAAACAAAATCTGAACAGAATAAACAAGTGACGGGGGACAACAATATCAACCAGTCTGATTCAATATACCGGGTCATTCATTCATTTGCATGTCCCTTGCGGAACTTTACCTCCCAAACAGCACTCCTGTAGGCCTCTCGGTTGTGAGCAAGATTACCTGCCGCTGCTGCATCCATTTGCAGATCGTAAACGATGTCTTGCAGCCATCTTCGCTTTGGTCTTCCTCTCTTTCTTTTTCCCATTATGTATCCTTCCAATATGGTCTTCTCTAAATTATCATGACGTTTAATGTGTCCAAAATATTTAAGTTTTCTCTCTTTAATCCTCTTTACTAGCCAGCCTTCTTCAATATTAAGGTCTAGTGGTATAGATATATTTGTTCTTTTTTGTGTCCATGATATCTGAAGAACTCTTCTGTAGCATTTACATTCAAAAGCATATATGTGTTTCTCAGATGTTTTGTTAAGTGTCCAGGTCTCACCGGCATATGTTGTGATGCGAAAGATGCATGGCCTTAAAAATCTTATTTTTGTGGTTCTGTCTGCTCCTCTCCACAGATTCTTTATTTGTTTTACTTTCCCTCATTGTATCTCCATTATTAGTTAGTAGTGATCCAAGATATTCAAAACTCTCCACTTCTTCCAGTTTTTCCTCATTGATACATATTTCAGCTGCCTTGTTTGTTTTGTCAGTTATCATGAATTTATTTTCTTTGCATTAAGATAGAGGTTCTGCTCTTCGCTGTTCTTACGGACTGACATCATTAGTTTTTCCGTTCCTTTTTTGTGTTGTAGACAGTAATATTGTGTCGTCAGCATATCTAATCTCTGGTATTTCATAACCTCCAATTGTTATATGGGTACTCCACCTTGCTGATATACCGGGTACGGCATAAAAAAAAAATAAAATCTTCTGGTCGGCATCCATGATCTTTAAAAAAAAAAGATTGAATTCTTATCAATAAATATGAAAGGACAATAAAATATTAACAGAACTGTGGAAAGTAATCGCGATCTTTCATGGATATTTCAATGATTGTTTACATTTCCATGAAATATTGCGGTTAATCCTCATATCGTGTTTATTTCTTGATTCATTATCATAGTTTGTAAGGACCTTTGATATCAAAGGTGCATATCATTCCTTTTTTCCTACAGTTATATCGTCGTGATTATTATATTTTCTTCTTTTACATTTATATGGTTATTTAGAAACATTCACACTCTTCAATAAAGTTATTCTAAAGGTAATCTCTTGTACTCACTTTAAACTCTAAGAGGGTAGTGGTTGAGTTCGTATCATTTTGTAGATCTGGCATTTCGTTCAGGTTGTTACAGGTTACGATGTTTTCATCGCAGTCGCAAACCTGAAACAATAAAATCTGCTTAATATTTGTTTATGACCTTAATTGAAACACAACACATGTGTTGTTCTGTTATCATCATCATCATCACCATTATCATCATCATCATCATCATCAGGTGCCGTGCCGACTGGCGTCGGCTATTATGCTTCTCCAAAGTACACGATCCTTCATGCAGGCCATCAGCCTGTTACGTCATACAGGAGGTAAAAAGTAGAAAAGGAAAAGAAAGAAAAAAGGGAGGAAAAAAACTTTGGTTTCTAGCTCTAATAATTACAGTGCTCCATAGCTGTGTCCAAAGATTTTGTAGTAAAGTAGACAGACAGACAGACAGACAGATAGAAGCGTCAGTTTACGAAAGAAATACTGTCATTAAGAATGTTAGGAAACCAACCGAAGTATAAATTAGATAATAACATATTGTATTTAGGAGAAAAGAAAGGTCGGTCAGTTGCAGTGTATAAAATCTGTTTCTACGGCACATAGCTAAACTGTAGAACAACGCACTCAACAGTGGTCTGCTAAATGTATATAAAGACATGGTGATAACACAGTAGTAAAATAGATCATGAAATTGCAATCGCTTAACATAAAATACATTACCTGGAAACAAAACTCATTAGTACGCATGCACTCACCGCGTAGGGACATGCTGTGGCCACGGTTAACATGAGACAAGCTATGTTGAAGATTGTAAGGTCGATATTGCAGATCGAATTCATCTTATTTCCTTGAATTGTAAAACACAAGGTGGATGTAAAGGAACTACAAATCTTAGGTAAGTTTAAAAACAACGAAGTAAATCCCTGCTCGGAATAGTTTATTTGAATTGTGCGCAACTTTCCAAGATATCGGAGTCTTTTTTTTCAAATGTTGCAAACGATTACGTGCAGTACACGTTTATAAAGTAGGAACAATGTATGTAGACTTGAAAGGGTTAATAAATACACAGACACTCCTCACGTGATCACTGACTTTCTTCAGTTATCGGACTTTAATGAGTGGTTAGTTTTCATGCGAACCGTTGCGCCCATCACAAGATAACATTACTGTAATATTTATACGGGCAACACACGTGACACGTCAATCCCACATGAGATAATCACTTCAATACAAAGCAATACACGTTAGTGAAATTTACTTAAGAACAACGTCTATTTGTGTTCACATTTCCCAAACTATCTGTCTCCACCATTATAATACTTTGGTCAATCACACTTCTACTTACATGTGTTTACATCTGTTACAAGATCTATAATCCTGCCAGTGTACAAACTATTCTGTAGCGGCCGTATATCCGTCTCGCTCATTTATACGGGCGACCACAGCAATGATAATACCAGTGATGTTTGATGTTTGGCTTCTGAAAAGCTGAAAACATTTTAATAAATTGAGAATTTGTTGAATAAAGTCAGTTCAACGAATGTGTGCTTTAAATTCTGTCAACCTAATGCACTTTCATAAAGCATTGTTAACATGTTATGACGACAACTAAGGCACTTTCACACAGAATTGTTAACACGTTGTGACCGCGACAACTAACGCACTTTCACAGAGCATTGTTAACATGTTATGACGACAACTAAGGCACTTTCACACAGAATTGTTAACATATTATGACAGCGACAACTAAGGCACTTTCACACAGCATTGTTAACATGTTATGACGACAACTAAGGCACTTTCACACAGCATTATTAACATATTATGACCGCGACAACTAAGGCACTTTCACACAGCATTGTTAACATATTATGACCGCGACAACTAAGGCACTTTCCCATAGCATTGTTAACATATTATGACCGCGACAACTAAGGCACTTTCGCACAGCATTGTTAACACGTTGTGACCGCGACGAAATTGTCTTTCTTCATTGCTACTTTTTAATTTGTGAATCCACTTCTTCTTTTTGTTCAGTTCAACATTTCAAAACACCACGTTCCAAATATATCAAATCTTCTGTCTGTCCTAAATTACTTCTGGTTCTAACTGCTTTTCTATCTCCTGAATATATATTGCTCTACTTGTCCGTCTGTTCTATCTGTCGTTGCACTTATCTACCTTTCTTTTCTTCTTTTATTTGTCGTCCCTGTTTTCTACTTTGTCTTCTTTTTCTCTATCCTCTCTTTTGTCTGACCTCGTTCTTCTCTGTCTTCTTTTTGTTTTCAAGCCTGCATGTCTGGCTTATATATCGTAAGTTTGTTGTCCAATAGGATAAACCTCTAAATCTTTTTATTGGTCAGCTGGTTGACTACATAGTGACTGGACTTCATGATAAGTCGGTCCAATTCCTTTGGTCATTTCATTGGTTCGCTGGACTATTCATGTGTGCAAATTGCGTCCTAAGATTAGCAAATATGCCTCACCTGTCAATAAGTCTGTTGCGTCATATCCATCTATTCAATTTTCTTGTGAGGGTAAACTCTTCTTATCTGGTATCAAGTGTTTGCAATATCATTCAGTTTAGTCGTGTCAGGACTGTTATAATTCGGGTGTATCTCTTTAATTTAACTTTCTCTCAGTTTCATTATATCTCTATGTATCTACTTAATCCTGTAGTAATAATAATAATAATACAGTGGGATGTTCCTCTCCCACCTATTCTTAAATTTCCATTGTTTCTTGTCTACTTTCTACTGATCAATAATATATTGTCTTATATTTATATCCTTCCCGTGCCGTTAAACGTCACATAGGGCTCTCAAGGTAGTTCGCCAATTTATCCTGTTTTGGCGAGCTTTTCAACCTCATCAAGGGATTTTATGCCTATTAATTTGGCCTCTCTTAATTTCTAACACACTTCCAGTGTGACGTGCAAGATGGCGGACGTGTTTTTAAAGCTCTCGCCGACACGCTTCATCTGTCACATATCCTGTACCGGGAACTGGGCATAAGGCTAACAACCTTATCCTAGGACCTATCTAGAGGCGAATCTAGATGGAAAAAAAAGAAATCGTTATTGAATCTCGATAAAAAATAATCTCAACTATAATAAAAATTTTAATAATAGTAGTAATAATAATAACTTTAATAATAATAACAACATTAATAATAATACTACTATACTAATACACAGGCCACTATTTTACATTGAGAGTGGTTCCTCTGGGCATGTAATGTTCCAAGATGGTGCCTTTACAGTCCCAGAAGAGCGTGAGCATGAACTTTTCGGCCGATGGAGTGTAGCAGATTTCTCTGGAAAAAAATAACCAGTCCTTGCTGGTCTGTTTTGTCTCTAGCTCGAAGCAATGTACCCAGCATTCATCACCTGTGACTAGATGTCATAGAAAGCGATCTCCTTCTTTTTCGGATCGGCAGGCACTCAAGAAACGAATAACTGTGTGCTGTTCTTCTCTCGTGCATGCATTCCAAGTGAGCGGTCATCTTTGATCTGGCCTGCTGACATCATATTTTCAAAATGGCCGACATGCAATATACATCTAGAGAGAGATGGTATAATGTATCTGTACTATAATTGTTTGCCACTCGATATGAATATTTTTTAGAGCAAAGTTAAGGTTAATTTTTTACTCGGGTATTATCCTTCACCCCAAAACATACAATACTCACAAAGAACTAGCAACGAGGAAAGCAACCACAGCCAATATTTTATGCACATGTAAGCAATCATTAAAATATCCCTGAAATATTGGGATTCCTTTCCGTACTGCGGTTACATTTTAAACTTACCCTCTTATATAGTATTACAATCAGCCAGTTAGTCATTTGCATGTCCTTTGCGGAACTTTGCCTCCCTAACATCTCTCCTGTAGGCCTCTCGGTTGTAAGATGGCCTGCTGCTGATGCATCCATTTGCAGATTATCAACGATTTCTTGCAGCCATCTTCGCCTTGGTCTTCCTCTCTTTTTACCATTTTTTTGCGATCTTTCAAGACGATCTTCTCTAGAATATCATGACGTTTAATGTGTCCAAGATATTTAAATTTTATCTGTTTAATTCTCTTCGCTAGCCAGCCGCCTTCTTCAATATTAAGTTCCTGCAGTATGGATATATGTGTTCTGTTTGTGTCCACGATATTCGAAGAACTCCTCTATAGCATTTACATTCAAAGGCATTTATGTGTTTGTCAGTTGTTTTGTTAAGTGTCTAGGTCTCACGGGCATATGTTTAGATGGGAAAGATACATGCCCTTAAAAATCATTTTTGTGGTTCTGTCTCCTCCTCTCCACAGATTCTTTATTTGTTTTACTTTCTGAAGAGCGATAGATGTCCTCATTTTAATTTCCCTCATTGTATCTCTATTATTAGTTAGTAATGATCCAAGATATTAAAAACTCTCCACCTCTTCCAGTTTTTCCTCATTGATACATATTTCAGCTGCCTTGTTTGTTTGATCAGTCGTCATCAATTTAGTTTCCTTCGTATTAAGATAGAGGTTTTGCTCTTTACTATTTTTACGGACTGACATAATTAGTTTTTCAATTCTTTTTTTGTGTTGTAGACAGTAATACTGTGTCATCAGCATATCTAATCTCTAGTATTTCATAACCTCCAATTTTTGGGGCATCGTAATATTCTTTGTCTACATCTTCTCTTATCGTTCTTAAGAAAGTAAAACAACTAAAGAATTTTTGGACAGGAACAGATAGAACTACAAAAATAAGATTTTTAAGAGCATGCATTTTTCCCATCACAACATATGCCTGTGAGACCTGGACACTTAACAAAACAGCTGAGAAACACATAAATGCCTTTGAATGTAAATGCTACAGAAGAGTTCTTCAAATATCAGCGACACAAAAAGGAGCAAATATATCCATACTACAAGAACTTAATATTGAAGAAGGCTGGCTAGTAAAGAGGATTAAAGAGAGAAAACTAAAATATTTTGGACACATTAACCGTCATGATAATATAGAGAAGACTGTCTTGGAAGGGTACATAGTGGGAAAAAGAAGGAGAGGAAGACCAAAGCGAAGATGGCTGCAAGACATCGTTGATGATCTGCAAATGGATGCATCAACAGCAGGCCATCTTGCTCACAACCGAGAGTTCTACAGGAGTGCTGTTAGGGAGTCAAAGTTCCGCAAGGGACATGCAAATAAATGAATGAGATAAAAACAAGTATTTACTGAGCCTACTTTGTAATAACGTGCACATGAAAGGCGGGAGACTGTTTAGTTTATGTTTCAGTGTAAGAAGATTTGGAGAGTTTATTTCAGTGATTCTCAAGCTTTTTTCGAGCCACAGCCACCTTGGCTTCCAAATACACTTGTTTACAAATAGGAAAGAGAGGTTTTCATACAGGAAGGTAATATAACACGGTTTTGTCTGGTTAGATCTCGAAACAAATGAGAGAAAAAGTATGGAAGTGGGAGAAAAAAATTACTAGAGAATTATCTAAGATCTGAACCACGGACTCTGGTAGGACGAGCAGCCGCCTAGCTACGAGAGAACAGCGCATTAATAAACTTAGATATCTTGCACTCCCCTCCCTTCTCCCACTGATAACAGAGCCATCAGTGTGTGTTTGATCGAAAATTATGGCACTGGGAAAGTTAAGGAGACCATGACACATAAATTCCGTCCCTTAAATTCAGTCTCTCACATGTACCAAATTTATGAGACATGCATGGTCTCCTACAAATGTCTAGTGAATTCTGGACAATAATAACAATAAATAAATGAATCCTCTTTTATATACAGATAGTTCATGTTATAGGTTCATAACACACTGTGCTTTGCTACTTTACTTGTCTCCAAGACCACACACCTAGCATCACCCTACACACTTCTAGCTTAGTTTTAAGTTAACAGCGCCTGCTGATCTCTTTTCTCCGCCTCCCCCCCCCGAATCTTCCATGTCCCTCTCTGCCAAGGAGGCAGTACCATCCACTTTAGCATTTACTGCTCTGTGTTGATCTGTTTATTGCTTCTTCAATTATCCTGTGTTTGTTTCGTTATGTCCTCTTTGTAATCCGTTTTTTTTTAATTTTAGAAATTTGGCTGTTTTGTTGAACATTGTTTGTGTGAAAACAAGAATTATCTGTATTACATCAGCTGTTACAGTGAATTAAAGTGTTGTATTTCAGCGTGGTGATAGTTCTCCCTCCCACGGGCACAGCAAGGTCAGTGGACAACATGGGAGAAAGTCCTGCAGAGATCACTAACATGGGAGAAAGTCCTGCAGAGATCGGGAGAAAGTCCTGCAGAGATCACTAACATGGGAGAAAGTCCTGCAGAGATCACTAAAATGGAATGGAAAATGGCACCCTTGAGACTCAGCTTCATCATCAGAGCTACTTATGACCTTCTGCCTACAGGCTCCAACCTATACAAGTGGGGTGTACCAGAAGACACAAAGTGCCCTCTCTGCAACGAAAGGCAAACATTGGAGCATGTGCTGTCAGCATGCAGAGTGTCCTTAGGTCAAGGACGCTACACCTGGGGACACAACGTGGTACAACCAGTGGGTACCAAGATTAACAAAAACTAGAAAAAGCAGTCAGTACAACAGTTAGAACATTGAAAATACGAAATTATGTTTATGCGTCAGTAGATTCATATTTACAAGAACAGACTAGAATAACCACAATTAATTATTAATTACTGTTTTAATTTCCAACTCGTTTCTTGATACAACAATATTTTGTACTGTTTCTTTTCGCCTTAAAATCAGACAAAGTAGAAAAATGTGTTAGTTGTTCTCAGAAGCTGTCGCTCAGTGTTTGTTGTAGACTGACCGTGTCTCGTCTCTGACTGTAATAATATTTTGAATGGAGCAATCGACAAAATAAAATGAGTTAAAGTTCAAAAGTTCAGTGTCTTCGTTTATCAAGGGCGACGACAATAAAGAAAGAGCATATAAACATTAAAATATTGTCACGGGTGGCGGGAATCTCTGCCAGATAAGTGTTATTTATGTGTTTATTTCGTGTTCATTTATAATGTCGTTATTTTTTTTTTGGTTGCATTTATGGTGTTTCTTTCATTTAGCTGTATTTGATAAAGTCATGTTGTCAATTTTTTTGTTTTTGTTCTTAAGTTGAAATGTATAGTACTTAATTTTTATTACATATATTTGTACTGGATGTTGTTTCAACTTATCTTTATTATGTGAACACATAATTCTTCAAAGTCATCACATTTGTAATTCCAACTAATATATATATATATATATATATATATATATATATATGGAACAAAAGTACATAATATCTTCATTGACTTCAAGAAAGCCTATGACAGATTAGATAGGAGCAGGTAATGGAGAATTATAAAAGATTTTGAGATACCTAATAAAATAATCAATCTGACCAGAATATGCATGGAGGATGCACAAAATATAGTAATATATAAAGAAAGTCATACCCTTTCTATATAAGAACTGGTTTAAAACAAGGTGCTACATTATCTCTATTACTATTCGACCTAGTAATAGAAAAAGTAGTCAGAAAAGTGAAAGAAGAAAGCAATACAAAAGAGCAAGCTAAAATACTAGGATATGCTGACGACATCGACCTGGTGGGGGAAACTATGCAAGATGTCATCAATACCTACATACATCTAAGAGATGTACCGTTATTAGTGGGCTTGATCATTAACCAAGATAAGGCACAGTATATGAAGATATCAAGACACCAGAGGAAGAAGGATCCAGATTATATAAATGTTGGAGACATAATTAGTAGGAAAGCAGAAACATACACATATCTAGACACAACCTTCAACAGAAGCAACACAGTATGTGAGGAAATTAAAAGCAGAGTAAAGATAGGGAATAAAATATACTTTGCCTTGCAACACCTGTTAAAATCCAAAATCCTGTCCCAAAACACTAAAATAACAATCTACAAAACTGTAATAAGACCAGCCGTCAAGTATGGATCAGAAACGTGGAGTACAACAAAGAAAGATGAACAGCAATTGCAGATCTTTGAGAACAAAATCCTAAGAAGAATCTTTGGGCCCATAAAGGATACCAACAGTGGAGAATGAAGAGCTAGAAAGAACACTGAACTGAACAGCTTAGTTAAATCCCAACGAATTATAAATGTCTTGAAACTAAACACACTACGCTGGCTAGGGCATGTAGAAATGAATGAATGAATGAATGAATGAATAATCTTTATTTTTAAAGGGTAAAGAATTGGGCACGCAGGCCCGTCTTACATTCTGCCCTTCATCGCATCACTCCATCTTTCATTCTTCCCATACACTCAGTTTAATACAAATATACAAATTAAATTAGGAAAAAAACGTATCAAAAGAGTGTAAGATTTAACTATTACATTCAAAGTAAAAGAAAAGAAGTAATTAACCTAATAAAATAGCTCTCACGCACACATACAAACAGACATATACATAAAAAAATACATTGTAAATACAGATCTTCTAACATATGTTTTTAGCAAACATTAAGATAATTTCTAACAATATCTAACAAGTTACTTTTCGAACTATGTCATTTTAGTACTTGATGGTTGGCGAGTCACGTGTTGAGAGAGTGCTGGTTATTCTATGGAGGCATATAATTACATGCAAGTAAATAATGAAACAGGTTTGAGTTAAAGGATGAAGTAATTACCAATGGATTTTAAATGGTAGAGGAGGGTGTTCCAGAGCTGTACTGCAGAGTATGCAAGGCTTTTCTTGTACAGATCAATCCTCGGTTTAAGAAGACAGTTTTTTAAACGCTGGCTATGTTTAGTGTTATACGTAAACAGTGACCACAAGTAAGGCGGAGCATTGTGCGACAGAATTCTGTGAACAAACTTAACTTTGTTAAAAATGATTCTATTTTTGAGGGGTAGAATTTTGAGTTGTTTGTGTTGATCTACAGTCTGTACTGGGTGTTTGTCACAAATCAGATTTAATGCTCGCTTGTGAAGTGAGTGGAGCCTTTTTGTGTTTGAGGCTGAGCATCCATCCTAGATTGTGGAACAGTAATCTAAGTGTGTTTGTGATATGTAGTATATCTTTCTTGTGTCTCTGTCGATAAAGTGTTTAATTTTGGCTAATTGGTAAACTTTCTGTGCAATCAAGTTTGTTAGGTTACGTACGTGAGAATTCCAAGTTAAATGCTGATCAATGATGAGTCCTAGAGTTTTATGTTCATGAACATTTTCTATTGCCTTAGTCCCAGCACAAAGCTGTAGTGAAGTTTTTGTTGCATTCTGCAGCTTCTGTCTTGTAGTGGTGAGCATGGAGTTTGTTTTGTTGGTGTTTATCAACATACCATTTTTTACTCCATTTAATCAAACTGTTTATATCATTTTGGAGCATTGTCTGTAGTTTATTGATGTCATAGTCACTAATGTAAACAGTACAATCATCAGCAAAAAGATCACATGAAAAGTGCTTTAAATGTAGTGGTAAGTCGTTAATATAGGTAGCAAAGAGAAGAGGACCAAGATTGGAGCCTTGAGGAATACCAGTATCAACCACAGACGAGCCAGATATTTTATTTCTAAAGCAAGCTACGAAAGAATGGAAGAGAACAGACAAACGAAAATGATGTATGCACAAGAGATGAGGGAAAGAAGACGAAAAACAGAGATGGAAAGACAACATAGAAGAGGATATAAAAGAAATTAGTGTCACCAACTGCAGAGAGAAGATTAGGAATAGAGAGGAATTTTCCAGTTCTATTTTCAACTCGAATTGCTGCTTCTTGCTGCAGTATAGATGCTCTACAATCCTCAGGTCTTTGCTGTCTATATTGATGTCTTCAAGCATTTTAATAATTTCGTTATGTTTCATCTTGTTGAATGCCTTGGTGTAATCAATGAAGCATAAGTAGAGATCTTTCTGTACTTCTAAAGAAAGATCTTTCTGTTAGTGTTTCTAAAGCATAAGTGGCATTGTGTGTTCCCTTTCCTTCACAAATCCAAACTGTTCATCTGCTATTTCCATTTTTACGTTTTTCCTTGTTATTCTCATAATGATTCTCAGAAGTAGCTTTGTTATGTGACATGAGAGGCTGATAGTCCGGAGATCATCAGATTCCTTTGCACCTGGTTTCTTTGGTAGCGCTATAAACGTGGATTTAAGCAGGTCTCTGGGCATATAACCACTATTGTAAATGTCATTCAGTAACTTGGTTATTATTTTTATTCTTGTCTCCTCTAGCGCCTCTATTTCTTCTATTGTTATATTATCAGGCCAAGTCGCTTTTCCTTTCTTCATGTGTTTGATGGTATCTATGATTTCATCTTCAAGTATTGGTGGTCCATCACAATTTTCAGTATCTGGTGTTACTTCTGGTCTTTCTCCTCCATATAACTCAATGATGTACTCTGTCCACCTGTCCAAATTGTCTTCTTTTCCCATTAGCATTTTACCTTCTTTTGATTTCAGGCATCCTGTGGTATATTTTGTTTTCCTGCCTGTGAGTTCACTTATCGTTTGTGCATGTTTTGCTGTTTTATTGTGAGAGTCCTCTGTTTGTCTGCACTGTTCATTTAACCACACTTTCTTTACTTCTCTGCATTCGCGTCTTATTTCTTTATTTATCTTGCTATATTTTTCTTGATTATTTTTATTCCTCCTTCTCTTGTCCTAAGATGTCGTCTGTCATCCGTTTATTTTCAGGGGCTTCTTTTTTCGGTAGTATTATCTCCTTAAAAGTTTGGTAGATAGAATCTCTTAACATTGCCCATTGTTTATCTATACTATTTATCTTTGCTATTGCATTGTATCTATTTGTTATAATAACTTCGTATTGTTCTCGTAGTTCTTGGTCATTTTTAAGGACTTCTGTATTCAGTTTGATGTTTCTCACTTTTCTGCATGCTTTCTTTAGCTTTATTATAATTTTTCCACAGAGTGGGTCATGGTCACTATTGCAGTAAGCTCCTGGCATGGTCTTTGTTGTCAATAATGTATTCCGGAATCGTTTGTTGATTAATATGTAGTCTATCTGGTTAAAAGTCTTTTTGTCTGGGCTGCACCACGTTGCCAGTCTTCGGGGATGTTGTTTAAACCAGTTGTTTCCTACAACCATGCTGTGTATTCTTGCCCATTCAATTAATTTATAACCTCTGTCATTCCACTCCCCCAGTCCATAGTCACCAACGATGTCTGAAGCTCTTCCTTTACCAACTTTGGCATTAAATAAGAAGACCTTGCTCATTACTAAAACACGCACAAAGTATTTATGTGGTCTAAAATGAGCGATACGACAATCATAAACAGCATATATATGTGTACAGTATATATATATATGTACAATATATATATATATAATATATATAATATCTCTCTGTAAATCATTCCGCACTGAGTTCTCCTACTGCATAGTTGTTTTGTTAAAATGCATTAAATGTAAGACTGTGAGAGTAACTTTGCTGACTGTATGTAGTTATGTCCTGTAGTGAAAGCGATGGTGAGAGTGAAACGTAATACGTGTGTTATTTCAGTTTTGTTATTTCAGTTTTATAATTTCCATTTTTATTATCTTTGTTGTATACACGGCGTATTTGTGCTAAATAATGTAGAATGTCTGGAACATAATGAAAGTTCTGTAATGAAGACTGCAATATCATACGAGCCCATGTGCCTAATTCTCTTCAGCATATGCTCTCTCTCTCTCTCTCTCTCTCTCTCTCACACACACTCACACACACACGTACACACATTCGCACATATTTTTCTTTCTAAGCCGTCCAGACCTTCTTACGCTCTAAAAGGTCACCACGACTTCCTCACGTCAGACAATTCACATCTCTGCTTTATATGTACATCAATTATTTCTGTAAAATTATTAATAATTCTAACATTTCTAACAAATACATAACATTTCATGTTAAATAACAAAACATAAACGTTTTAAGCTCTGTCCAGTCTTAACAAACTCCACGAGATGAAAGTCTCCAGATGTTCAGAATCTGTTGACTGCCTTGACAAAGCCGTGCTCACACTCGGCCATAGTGTGAAGATTGTATGAAACTGAGACAACGTCATGGCATGTCCAACAGTGTGAAAAAAGAGAGGGGGGGGGGGGGAACTGTTGAGTCAACGTGACCAGCTTCAGCAAACAGTGGAGGCTCTTGAGGAAGTACGAATTATGACATGAGCAATGTCAAATATAAAAAAAAAGAAAAATAAGAAGACGACAAAGGGAAAGAAGAAGAGAAGAAGGAGAAGAAAGAAAAAGGAAAGTCAAGTAATAGTTTAGAGCTGATATG
Organism: Achatina immaculata; assembly: GCA_009760885.1. Lineage (NCBI taxonomy): Eukaryota > Metazoa > Mollusca > Gastropoda > Stylommatophora > Achatinidae > Lissachatina > Lissachatina immaculata. The sequence continues at coordinate 15,070,027 of CM019716.1, forward strand.
TACAGAATTCAATAAATGCTAAGAACTCTACACACAAAACATTTCTATCGCTACAATGTTCTATCAGTAGAAGGGAAGAATATTTGACAATAAATTTTATGCTTAAAATCTTAAACACCGCTGATTTAAAATTAATTTTACAAAAATAAGAAAACAATTAGGCATTTGTTGTACAAATGTCCAGAACTAAGCACTTTTTTTGCTTTTTTTCTGGTTTTATAAGACGTTGTTTGTGTTTATTATATATCATTTTTCTGTAGTGTAATCAGATCTGTGTATAAAATTAGTTACAACCTGTAGAATCTCAAAATTAGTTACAACCTGTAGAATCTTAAAATTAGTTAAGAGCTATAGAATCGTATAATTAGCTACTAACTGTAGAATCGTATAAGTAGTTGCAAACTGTAGAATCTTATAATTAGTTGCAACTGTAGAATCTTATAATTAGTTGCAAACTATAGAATCTTAAAATCAGTCAGAAAATTCAAACAAAGATATTCATCAACAACAGCAGAGGAAACAGGATGAAAGAAATGGTGCAGTTACCATGTAAAATATCTGACACAGCCCCATTATTTAGATATCTGTTAAAACTTGTAAAATCAGGACAATGGCCTGAAATATCGAGAGTCCCGTTGTATGACTGAAACCATTGGACCAGTTTTTGGTTGGGAGATTGAGAGCAGGTTATGAATGAATTGTCCGCTAGATTCACGTAGGTAAGATTTCTTAAAGTTGTCAGAGCTATAGGTATTTCAGTGAAGCTAGGGGAAATTATAGAAGAAAGATCAATACTGCTAAGGTGGACGAGATTCTTGAAAGCTGTAGGAGAGATAGAGGAAATAGGATTTTTATATAAAATTAGTTTCCGTATAGAATTGTCCTTGGGAAAGCTGGTTTCGTTTATGTCAGTTATTTTATTATAACTTAAATCCAGAACTTCAATGTTGGACGAGATGGTGTCTGAAGTAATCTCCGAGATGAAATTATTCTTTAAATACAGACCAGAAACATTTCCTGTTAGTGGTATGCTTTTTAAACCGGTACTTTCCAGGTGCAGTTTCTGTATTATGTTTTCCGTAGAACTGAAAACGTTGTCTGGAACGGACTGGAGTGGATTCTGAGAGAGGTCTGCACTCTTTAGAGCGTGACAGGATGAAATCCAGGCCGGCCAT